>JACGWL010000007.1:1035628-2235628 GCA_034509725.1 Sesamum angolense | reverse complement strand
TTTATGCATTAATGCATGTGAGGAGGTCTTCACCGCTATAAGAGTAACTGCTCAAAAAATTGATTGATCTGCAATAAATCATTAATAAGTCAACCGATAGTAAGTATAAATTTTTATTCAATTTTTTTTTGTTAATATCAATAAATTCAGTTAATTTTGACTAATGGTTTTAATTAGACGAAAAAAATATCAGGAGTGTTCAATATAATTTTTCAAATAAAAAATGATGAAGTACAATTACAGCAAATCTTAAAGTGGGAGACTCTAATTATTCCAGTACAATATTGTTTCTACAATAGAACATCCTCCGAAAGAACCCCTGCAATATTCAAGTTCTTGATATTCAACCAAAAAAAAAAAAAATTCCAAGTGGATATTTGGACCCTCTATTCATATGACATGGATATCAAACACCACAAACTCTTGCAAAAATACATTGAGACAACACTTGGCAGCAATTGCAGCCTCTACAACCTTATCCTCCATCACAAATCTAATCTTCCCAAAATCCAAAACCATCCATTGCCAGCCTTTCACACCTCAGCAGCCAACACTCTACACTCTTCTCCGTCCACATCAACACACACAAACAAGAAAACACACACCCACTGCATATACAAAAACGATCAAGAAAACACAAAAACAATTAAGTAGAGGAAAAAAGAACTAAAAAAAGAGGCGACTCGGGTGATCGAGTGATAGATTGATCATCAGAAATGGCCTCAACTGCATGCTTTTATCACCACCATGGAGCAATCTCTAGCTCATCCGCAGCAAGAACTTCTTCTCAGCGCTATATGTTGCCGTTAAAGCCCAACCAGCTGATCTGCCGAGCCCAGAAGACAGCAGCGGGGGACGACGATGGCGCAGCCGCCGTGTCCCGTCGTCTGGCTCTTACTGTGTTGATTGGTGCTGCTGCCGTTGGCTCCAAGGTTTCACCTGCTGATGCTGCTTATGGAGAATCAGGTACGTACTTCTTCACCATGCAGTGATTCTTGTTTGTTCTTTAGTTTTAAGTGTATATGGAGTTTGGTGTAAATTTTTGCGAAGAAGAATTTTACAACTTCATTTTTGGAATTGAATTTAGAGACTAGGGAAATTCTAATCCAAACATTGATCCAACTTGAAATAATTATAGGATAAGTGCAATATATTTGTGGTGTAATTGGTTCACTGTTGAGTGAAAATGACTTAACAAGTGCATTATACTTATTCTGTAATTGATTTGATTCGTAAAAACAGAACATTAAATTTTTGTACATTACTACCTAGTTAAGGCCAATTTGGCCGGACGATTGCAAATTGATTAGAAAATAATTGATTATGCACATGAGAATGAAATATGAAAGAATTAATTCTAAATACAGATTATGGCTGAATTTTAAACCTAAACTTATTTTTAAGCTTAATTGAAGAAACTAAAGTATTTTTAAATGAACACAATAGGGAATTAGATAGTAAAATTTTGGATGGGATTGAAAGTAATAAACTATAGTTTTTTCTTATCAAATTGTAATTTTAGTGGAGTATAATGCCAAAGGCAATGATAAGTAAAAGGGTCAAACAGTATAAGAAGTTGCATTTTTATTTAAAATGCATGTTTGAGCTGCTTAATCATAAAACTAAATGGGCATGTAATAATATGGGTATTATATGAGTGTTGCAAGTTTAGATGGTAAGTTTGATAATTTTAAGGAAAAATTGCACTTTTGGTCCCACAAGATAGGTACTGTTGCAATTTTGGTCCCATACGTTATGGACTTAGCACTTTTAGTCCCACAGAAAGAAAAAGTGATGCACTTTTGGTCCCAACTCCTTTTAAACCGTTAAGTAGGGATGGAAAACCACTTTTGGAAGGTCAAAAGTGGTTTTTTATACTTTGAAAACCACTAGAATTTTGGAGGGAATTATATCCAATTTTGTTGTATTTTTCATACATCTCACTATAAAATAACAAATTTTTCCACTAAAATTTGAAAAAAAAAAAAGTTGCACAGTTATGATAGATAAAAAAAATATATTTGCAAAAAACAAGTTGCACACTTATGATAGATAAAATATTATTATAATGAAATATTAAATTATGATATTGCAAAATAAAATGCCCTTGAAAAAAAATAAAAGTACTACAAAATAAAAAAGTAAAAGATGACTGATGCATTGAGGCCAATTCACTGTTAGCACTATACAGATTTAACCATATTTTATCCTACTACTCTGTTACCATGACAAACATTCTAACTGGAATTCATGCCAGAAACCAGACACTTGATTTTTTTAGTTGGAATATTTTTTGCAGTGTAACAAAGTGCATTTACTGAATTTGGTTCTGTAATTAGTTGGGCAAATCTATAATTTTTTTTTACTTTGGCAATTGCAATATGGCAATTCTTTTGGAATGTAAATTGCATATTTGTGCATAGTTGGCACTGAGAAAATATGGCTAAATCTGTATAGTGCAAACAGTGAATTTTGGCGTAAATGCAGTTAGTTCATTTTTTGCTTTTAATTTTGCAATGCTTTAATTTTTTTGAGGTCATTTGAATTTTACAATCTATAATTTAATATTTCATTCATAATAATATTTTTTTATCCATCATAAGTGTGCAATTTATTTTTGCAAAGATATTTTTTTTAATCTATTATAACTGTGCAGCTTAATTTTTTTGCAAATTTTAGTGGGAAAATTTTGTCATTTTATAGAGAAATGCATGAAAAATGCAACAAAATCAATATAATTCCCTCCAAAAAGCGTAGTGGTTTTCAAACCATAAAAAACCACCTTGGACATTCTAAAAGTGGTTTTCCATCCTCACTTAATGGTTTAAACGGAGTTGGACCAAAAGTGCAACGCTTTTTCTTTTTATGGGACCAAAAGTGCTGAACTCATAACGTATGGGACCAAAATTACAACAGTACCTATCCGGTGGGACCGAAAATGCAATTTTTCCTAATTTTAAATAAGAAGATATATAGCTAACAATTACTTGTAATTAATTTCGTAAAATTCTTCTTCCTTTAAATTTTTACAAGTGAAATGTGAGATTACTATGGAGGAAAAGGGTAGGCAGATCTTTATTCATGCTGAAAATACAGAGAGTTTTTTGGGCTTAAATTTTTTAAAATATTTGGAAACTCATAAGATGTTGAAAAAATCTTGATAATTATTTGGAAAAAGAACCTTAACGTACGATACGCAAAAACCATACAACCATATAAGCTGAATAACAATTTACCTCTCTATAATATTATAAATGAGCAAATTAGCACTATATATATATAAAAAAAAAAAAAAAAAAGCAATTTCAGCCTCTATGCTTTTTAAAATAAAACAATTTACCTCCATGTCTAAGTAGGTAAATTGCTTCATCAGAACTATATTTGTTTTTATACTTTCCCATCGAAATTTTTTTTTGTCAACTTACCATCGAAACTTTGCTAAATTTGTACTTTGCTATATATGACCATCTTTTTATTGATTTTTCTATCTAAAAAATATCACATGCTCTGCATATGTGAAAAATATCACATGCATAACCCTTAGATATCACATGTGAACTGCGTATATATGATATTTTTTCGACAAAAAACTTGGTTGAAAAATAGTTATAAATGGCAAAGTGCAAAATTTTATAAAGTTGATATGGTAAGTTGACAAAAAAAAAAAAAAAAAAATTTAGATGTCAAAGTGTAAAAAGGTCATAGTTTGGATGGAATTTATAATTAACCCCCACCCTTTTTTTTTTTTTCATACAGAGGTAATTTACTCATTTATAATATCATAGGAGCTTGCTTGCATTTCCCCAACTAAATAAGATATTTTAAACAAGTTTAATCATAACGCCCTTAAAACCGTATAAGTCAACAATATAATCAAGACATACAGGAAAGTGTTCAATCTACGTATCATGTCAAATGATCAACATTTGAATGTTTAAAATGCAGCCAACATCTTCGGAAAGCCAAAGACAGACACAGATTTCAGGCCTTACACTGGGGACGGATTCAAGCTTTCCATCCCTTCAAAATGGAACCCCAGCAACGAAGTCGAATACCCCGGCCAGGTCCTGAGATATGAGGACAACTTCGACGCAACGAGCAACCTCACCGTAACCATCACCCCCACCGACAAGAAGTCGATCACCGACTACGGTTCCCCTGAGGATTTCCTCTCTCAAGTAACCACTATACATCTTTTCATGCATTGTTAACAGGAATTTGTGTGGAGATATGCTTATAAGCATGTTTTGCTGCAATGTTTCAGGTGGACTATCTGCTAGGGAAACAAGCCTACTTTTGGTAAAACTGATTCAGAGGTAACAACATTTGTACCATATGAATGCTAAATAATTTGGCTGCATAATCATGTGTTTGGAGGGCTATTGCACATAAATGATAGGATATTACATCGACAACAACTAAGGTTTCAAGCACAGTATAAAAGAAAATCGACCGATTTTGGATATGGATTTAATGCAATTTACCCCCGTGTGATATTGCAAATGAGCAAATTACCCCTTATGAAAAAGAAATAGCAATTTACCCCCTTGTATTTTTTAAAATGAAGCAATTTACATAGGAGGGTAAATTGCACATTTGCAAATCACATGGGGTAAATTGCATTTTTCCCTTGAAAAAATTTACATCAATTATCACCCCCCCCCCCCTCTGTTTGTTTTGTATTTTGAATGGAATTATTGAAAATTGAGGGGTTCTTTTATAATATTCTATAACTTTGAGGGGTTAAGCTCAATGTTTGTGACTATTAAACCATCTCATTTAAAAGTTTAAATTGTCAAAAGGAAGAATTGTTTGATAGTAATATTGTAATACCCCTCTTTGCACGTGAAACCTTTCTTTTATAAATAGATGACAATGACATTTCTAACTCTAATACCATATTTAACGATCACTCGTCTAAAAGTTTAAACTGTTAGAGAATATAATTGTTTAGCGTAATTATCTTAATAGTGGCAACCCATTAAAACTTGGTATCAGGGTGGATTTGATTCGGGTGTCGTTGCAACTGCAAACATATTGGAGAGTTCGACTCCGGTGGTTGGAGGGAAACAATACTACTTCTTGTCAGTGTTGACAAGAACGGCAGATGGGGACGAGGGTGGGAAACACCTGCTGATCACGGCGACCGTGAAGGACGGGAAGCTCTACATATGCAAGGTACAAGCCGGAGACAAGAGATGGTTCAAGGGCGCAAGGAGGTATGTTGAGAATGCAGCAAGTTCTTTCAGTGTTGCTTAATGAGAAGAGAAGAGAAGAGAAGAGGTATGGGATCATTTGGGGTTGATGTGTATGTGTATGTATATTTAACTCCACAAAGATATCAACACTTGATCAAATTGAGTTTAACATGGTTTTTGCACACCTTTAGATTCCTTTGTAAGGAAGCTTGAATATGAACCCCCCAGCCCACTTTGATGAAAGATATTCTATCAAATTTATGTGTTACCTGCATATTAATGTCACATTCACACACGTGTATTGTATGTGGTCTTACTTTTTAGCAGTCCCAGAAAATTAAGTCTAATTACATTAATATTTCTGGGTGTTTTTTTTGCAAAATTGAAGTTGTATCAATATAATTACATCAGTCTACGCAATATACTTGTAAAATTTACTCATGAATAGGAAGTACACTTGCAATTATAATAACAACCTTAAACAAAAGATATGAGGTACTCGTGTAATCCAACATAATCTTAAAAATTATCAATGTAATTTAGTTGTCAAAATATTTATGAATCACCATAGATTGATATATATCATGTCCATGTCCACGCATCATAGACGTTAAACCAGAACAACCGAGTACAATAATTTATACATTCATAAATCAAGTATTCAGCTAAGCTATTGGAAAAGTTGAATTCTTGTAACTGCCAAGAAACTCAAGTTTCGAAATCTCCAAAGAGTTGCTTATTGCCTATTCCAAGCCTCGTTAAGTGTTTATGTAATTAATAAAACTGTACTTTTTCAGCCTGTGCAGTATGAATATATCAAAAAATGTCCAAGTCTCACACACTTTTTACATTGGCTCAAGAACGCATTTATCACAATAAATTACTCCAAATTGTCCAATTGCCAAGTTGCAATATCTCAACGTTCAATTCCGCTTGCACTAATAATCGATGAACTAGTCTGTTCTTATTTGAAACAACAGATAGCATATTTTCCATGCCGCCCCGTACCTTTCTTCTCTGCAAAAATTTGAAGCTAAGACTCTCGGCTAATCTACTTGTCGACAACCTCAATTAGGGTCGGCTCGTAATCGTCGGGTGCTTCAAATCCATGTAAGTTCATCACTGTTGCAGCCACGTTCGCCAGCCCGCCATTGGGAATGTCTTGGCGGAATCTCACACCGGGCGCCAGCCCAGGCCCACCAATTGCTATGGGAACCTTCACAAGGTACAACGTCGAAAATCATTTAAATCCATCCAATTCATGCACGTAAAAGAGATCCAGTAAAAGGAGAATGTTATAGAAATCAACACCAAGACGCATTTGCAAGGCAAATTGTAAAATATAGGGACGAAAATAAGGGAAAAAAAATGAATACAAGGACACACATGTTCATGATATTTAGAAATAATTAGCTCCTATGTCCACCTAGCGCTCAAACTACTTTGACTCGGACGGAATTTTTGTACAATTTTTTTGATAGACAGGATACATTAACAGTATATATTTGAGGCATCTGCAGAGTTCAACCGTGGTAAAATTACAAATATATTCCTAGCTATAAATTATTTATACAATAGTGTAACGTTAGGTCAACCGTCACACTTCATCATTCATATTACACGGTGATTTGCAAAGCGAAGTTCTATACAAATCTATGTTGAATGACCACCTTACAAAGACTAGTAAAATGGGCAAAATTGCTTGAAACATTTTGAGATGCAAAATTCTATCTAAAATATTGTACAACCTAATTAACACAACCTTTTAAGAATAAGAATGATGAAAAATAAATCACTTACAGGTTGTAGAGTGTGAGATGTAAGAATTTGAATGTTGCCATTCTTGTCAAGAAGAGGTTCCCCCTTCTTGTTCCTCTTAACCATATCCTCAGCGTTTCCATGATCAGCAGTAACAACGTATATTCCACCAACTTGCTCTATTGCATCAAGAATCATCTGTCCAAATCAACAAAATTCACAGATAATCGCATTTAATTTAAGTACCAAGCATGAAAATCATCCTCCACAATTACAAGCTGATGAGACTTTGACCATTGTAAGCTCATCCATCATTCATCGTTGCAACATACATGAGAGTATATTATGGACATTGTTTAATCATAATGCACAGTTTCTCCAACCACAAGATAAATATAGATATAGCAGACTGCCTATTATTTCAACAATCAACGCACTGGTGTTATGCGCTAATTTTATTGCTTACCTTAGTCCAAACAAAATTTTCTAAACTAGAAAATACTTAGAAAAACGAAATAAAGATTCAACATTACCTTGACGGCATCATCAGCAGCCTTACAAGCCACAATTGTTGCTTGAATATCACCAGTGTGTCCCACCATGTCACCATTAGGCAGGTTGACACGTACCTTCAATGTAAACAATGCTAATCAACATAAATGTTTCTTATGTTAAAAAATTCTTCCCTCAGCCTTTAAAAGAAAAAGGGATCAATAAATTACCTGGTCAAATTTGCAGCTAAGAATTGCATCTCTTGCCTTCTCAGCAATCTCTAAAGCCTTCATCTTTGGCTGGACATTAAATGTAATACCAGAATCACTTGGAATTTCGACATATTCTTCCATTTCTGGGTTAAAGTATCCTGAGCGATTTCCATTCCAGAAAAATGTGACGTGGCCAAATTTAACGGTTTCACTGTAACCACAACAACAAATAACTTAAGGATATAATGCCAAAAATATGATATAGAAACAAAAATGGCAGTTGTACATAGGAACTTTCACTACATGAAACAGATCTTAATTAATTGAACTGCCACCAACATACCTACAAGCAAAAGTCCGAATACTATTATGCACCAAATATTCTCCGGATGTTCTTTCGATCTCTGGAGGAGAAACAAGGTAATGACTCGGAAGTTTCAGTTCACCATCATATTGAAGCATTCCAGCATAATGAATTTTAGGAAATCTAACTCGATCAAATTTATCAAAGTCCTTGTACTCAAGTGCTTTGGCTATCATAACCATACGATCAGCTCGGAAATTGAAAGTAACAACAGCATCACCATCAACAATAGGCCCAGCGGCTTTCCCATTATCATCAACAATAACAAATGGAGGTAAGTACTGATCGTTTATGTTAGGAATCTCTCTCAGCTTCTTAACGGCTTCAACAGCGCTCTTAAATTTGTGGGGTGCTTCTCCCAGCACTTGGGCATCCCAACCTCGTTTTACAACATCCCAATCATTCTGTTAAAGTTCATAAATCTATTGTTACAATGGAAAAAGTTCCGCAGATTCATTACAAGAAAACTAGGAATAAGAAAATACACCAGAGCAACAGTTTCACAAATTCAATCCATTCTTGAACAGATAGATTTATGGAATTTGATATAATCCATGCCTCTATAGCTTATATAGATGATCGAAGTCATATGATCTAAATTCAACTACTTCTAAAAGCATCAGAATAAACCTTATAGAAGGACAAACATGATCGAGTCAGTAATGTTAAAGGTTTACCTCATATCGATCCATTGTAACATACATGCGACCTCCACCAGATGCAATCCGAGCATCAATACCTTTCTCACGGAGTTTTGCCAGATCATTTTCAAGAGTTTCAACAAAGCCTACACTTGTTCCATCCAACACATCACGTCCATCCGTGAGAATATGAACACGGATTCTTTTAGCACCATGCTCACTAGCACCTTTAAGCAACAACTGCATCCCAATATTATAAGATACACAATTAGTTCTCTTTATATGCCAAACATTATGCAGAAAAAGAAATTAAAACACTTGGATACATAAAGGAAAGAACTAATGGATGACTATGATGTTTCTCTATCAGGATGATTAATAAAATTTTGAGGAAATTTAGAAGATGAAAGTACCTGCAACTGGTCAAGCCTAGAGTGGACACCTCCATCACTCAATAATCCAATAAGGTGTAGAGTTCCGTTTTCAAAACATTCTTTTATGTACTTGAAACCTTCTCCTTCGTAGATTTTACCGGTTTCAAGAGCAATATCAACAAGCTTCGCACTAAACAAAAGGAAAAGGACAAAATGTCAATGCATGACTAATTTTGAGGACACAATCTAAGTAAGTTTTGTTGTTCCCATCCGTACGTGTACCCAATCCATCCCCCCAAATACAAAGATGGATAGGTAAATGAACCATTTAGAACCAATTTAGTAACTGTTGCAACTGGAGAAAAACACATAGAATATCTCAATAAATTTCCCTAAGCATCAACCATTGTATTGTTTCCTTAGTTTTCATCAAACATTATCGAGCATCAAACATCCTCGTATTCCACTAGACAGAATCAACATCTTAAATTTTCAAGATTAACTATTGATGCATTTGGTCTAGCAATCAAACAAACATATAAACAACAACTTTAGCTCACCCTTGTGCATAAATCCGGCCAGCACCAAGAGCGTTGTGACCAACCTCACTGTTGCCCATATCATCATCTGTTGGCAGCCCAACAGCAGTACCATGCGCCCTCACCAATCTCCATCTTTCAGGCGCACCCTTTACCAAATATTGCAAAACAACAACAATAACTTCAGTCCCACGTCAATTTTCCCCAAGAAACCGAAAAAATACAAGAAAAATAAAAAACTAAGATCAATCATGAAGTTCAAAAATTTTCAAAAGTTGAAAAATATTACTTTCTTGAGTGAATCCATGGTGGGGGTATCGGCAACATGGATGCAGTTGTATTCATTTGGGGTGGCCTCACCCCATCCATCCAACACCACCACTGCTATGGTTTTTCCCTTGGGCAATTTCGGATGATCCTTCAATTTCCATGAAAATCCTGAGCTACCCATCACTGTTTTCTATTATTTATTTCAAACAAAAACCAAATACTTGATTAGTGATAGCATGTATATCACATCTACTACACTCATACTGCGTATACATACATAACACATGCAGAGAGAGAAAGGGAGGGAGGGTGCACTGTGTTTGGTGAGCTAATATGCAAACGAGAAGGTGGGAGAGAAGACTTAGCAGTGTTTGTCAGGAAAAAACTGAAATTAGAAGAGTATTACATAGTTCATAGTTGATGGGGTGGGGGGTTGAGGTTGGGGGGGCGGGGGGTGTTGGGACTTGGGAGCTTTTTGGAGAAACTAGTGAATAGGTAGTTACAAAATCCAAATTCTAGATTGCTCTCTTTCATTTATACTAGTGTGGGTTGCACTACAAATGTGTCAACAATTAATTTAAAAATATAAATAATATACTTTTTACTCTTTTAAAATATTTATTTTAATTAAATAAATAAAAAATATGAAAAAATAGAATTGTGGATAGTTATTTAGAGAAAATGGTGGAAAAAATAGATATATGGAAGTTATGGAAGTTGAGGGAGAGAGATAATTAGAGGTTGAGAAAAAGAAAAAGAAACAAAAAAATCTTTTAAATTTTTTAATGGCAGATCATAAAATAATTAGACATCAATTTGGTGCTCTTCAATAATAATAAGAAGACATAGATTTTATAGGGTTAAATTGATTTTAACCCCACTAGAATATTTTATGTGCGTTGTACGTGTAGAAATATATATTGAGGGATGAATGTATTATTTATTAGCTATGAAAAATATTAAATTCATAATTTTGTTTTATATTTTTATTATTGAAACATTACCACATACAATTATATTTTCAAAAATTTGATAAGAATTGTTTGAAAATAATTTACTTTTATTATATTGTAGTTCACTTTTAAATTAATTTACTTGATGCTACTAAATAATAAAAGATTCATTGAACAATTGAATTTTAATAAAGAATTTTAATTTAATAAAAAGTAGTGCTTTTATTTGTCAACTAGCCATCGTATCACGTTGTTTCTGCGTGCATATAATAAATAATATTTTATATTTTAAAATATATTATGAATTAAAAATATATATATAAACCAATAAAAAGGGGGAAAGGAAAGAAATAAAACAACAACAAAAACCAACTTAGGGGTATTATTGGTATAATGATAAAATTGGTGTTGCAGTGTCATAACCGTTATTTTTAATAGAAAAATTGTGACACCCCTTCGTAATCACATTCAATTAACCTTATAACCTCATATTTATCTCGATAAGATAATCCCATCTTTCATCAATATTTATATAAACTTGAAATGAATAAATTACTACATCAAATTTTCAGTATAACATTATTGTATCTATGTAGCTAGACCTCCCGACTTAATATGGCACTGCTTACCCACCTATACGGCCGATAACTGGCCTACGATCTATCTCCTGAAAAAGAACATGACAAATTTTTATGAGTTGTCAACTCAGTAAGTAGTAGCTAATTAGCCTAAATATATAATATATATATATATATATATATATATATATATTATATATTCACATATAGACACGTATAACATAAACCCACTTTTATTTCACGACAACAGTCAACTAATATTCATTTTGTATTCACGAAGTATTACTATCAAACTCATGCGGAACCAATAACAAAATCAAGCACAACCACTACATAATTTGCACTTCATTATAGCTTTATTTTCTTAGTCATTAATCATTTCCTTTGGGCCCTGCTTAGCCTAACTGGATCATATTCAATGGTTTTGCCGGCTCTCATCGTCTCAATCAATAGCACAGAGTATCGTATTGATATCCCACACTGGCCAAGTGTGTAGCAATCCAGCACCACACACATCACACCGAACATGGCACCCCCACACCACCCTAGTATGTAGCTAACAACACAGGATATTCCCCGCTACCCGGAATACCCCGGTATCCTTCGCACGATGGTACCTAGCTATATATTCATTTTTTCTCATATCATATATCACATCATCATGACAGCACACAGCTCGTCATCAATCACATCACATCATCCAAACCATTGAATATGTCACAATTAGAAAATCCATTTTCTTATCTCAATAAATCATCCACATTCTGTCAATTCCATTATTCAAATCCATTCGATAAATATCTCAATGTATCATCTGCATTGACAACTTCATAACTTAACTCCATTCAATCATCAAATAGAAACGTCTCACAATTATTTACAACCACTTCATCATTCATTTCTATTCAGCAACGAAATCAATCAATTAGAAGCATGTTACAATCATCTCCATAGTTTAACTTTATTCACCATACGTATCACACAACCATGTATCAATCATTGCATGAGATAACCACATAATCCAATTAAATACATGACAGTTTCTGGTCTAGTTCACAGGTAGTCAAGTAGATACACACACATATGTATATATATATATAGATTCAATTAACTGTACTTACCTCACTTTCCCAAACTATTTAAATAATAGAATGATGTGTACAATCCTGAACGTCGTTCTTGTGTCCTAAAATGAGTTATAAGATGTATTGTCAATGAATCGATAATATTGAAGTTTTTCCGTAAAGCATTAGATCATATTCGTACACCTCTCACTAATCCTTGAATATCTCCCTCTATAAAATTCGGATCTTTATTCCGTTTTCTTCTCCATAAAGTAGACTTAATTATCTTTCCATCAGTATATATCTTGATATTTTCAAATCAGTGATTATATTTTAAAAATTACCCTTACCGCCCCTGAATCTCAAATCTTCACAGTGTGAGCATTGCTTAGTAATTAAATCATAACTTTAAATATACTCACAAACTTTAAAAACTGTTTTACTATGATAAACTAGACATAATAAGATTTCTAATGGTGTATGATTTGTATTCTAAATCATAGGACTTGATTTTATTAAAATCTGTCTTTGTTAAGTACTTAGAATTCCTTGACAGAATCTCGGTCTCAACTCATAAATGTTCCTAAGACAGAAATACAATTCATAAAAGTGTCATTTTTACATATCATATTCATACGGATCTCTGGTTTCATTTACATCAAGAATCATGTAAATTGGATATATATATATATAATTATATATATATATATATAATTAGTTATTCAAACTTTAGTACAACACCATCCAAACTGAAACAGATTCGAATCTACTACTTTTAAATCTTCTCAAAAATCATATACCCTTCCAAAAATCACCATATTTTAAGAATACAATATCCCATGTGTCTAGTTTGATTTTACAAAAGAGTTATGTGAATTTAACAATTAAAACTCAAGTTACAAGATTTTAAATAGACTTCCCACAGAAACAAAGAAACATAATGTTTTATTATTTTTACCCATCCAAAACCAAAACTACCAAGTTTTAATACACATCTCAAAGTTTACATGGGTTCAAGAATCACTAAATTTGTACAGCTATAACACGTGAAAATCTAGTTTTACAGAGACTGTTGGGAACAGAGTCTATCCTATTGCCTTTCTTCCTTTTCCAATCGGTTTGTTTTTCATTTCAATTAACATGCAGCTTCTAAACGAATTTTAAATAAGAATTATGTACAAAAAAACTTACCAAATTAGACGTAGAATTTGCCTAAGCTTGAAAGTAATTTAGAACTATACCAATTCTTTCTCTCCCTCTTCTCTTCTCTTCTCCTTAACCACCGTCTCTCTTACTCTCTTGTCTTTACTTTTCTTTGTCTAAGTCTAAACTCTCTTATATACACATATTTCTCTCCTCTTCTCTTTTCTTCTTCTCGCCGCTTCTCTCTTTTGTTTTCTTCTCTTTTCTTTTGTTATTATTTCTTTCCTTTCCTCTTTTTATCTCCTCACCACCTCCTCTCTCTCTCTCTCTTTTGTTTTCTCTTGTTCCTCTACACTCTTCTATTTTGTGTATAATATATATATATGTAGTCATATGGTTTTATTAGCACGCAATATTTATGCACCTAATTTTTAATAATATCATCACACCACTTATCCGTATTATTATGCTAATAATTGATAATTATATATTAAGATTTGAGGATGTTATAAAAATACCTTTTCTTTTTATATGGTATAGATGACTACTTATATAATTCTGTTAATCGTAAGTTATAATTTAATAAATTCATTCTAAATAAAAATATATCTCTCTTTTTTAGTGTACTATTGAAATTCTAATTTACAATAATACGTTAATTAGTATATTGTTATTTCTAAAATCTTGCATTTAACTTTTATCAATATCTCTTCTCAATTTTATAGAGCTTACTGCCTATTTCAGCAATACACGTTAATTATAAGTGCTATACTCTTTTTATATTTCTTTATTGATCTCTTTTTATTTTTAAATGTTTTAAAACTTATTGATATACTAATTTTCGGTTACTTTTAAGAAGACATCATCCAATGTAGCACTCGCTATAGATACTAATTATTCACTTACCTCAATTTTACAACGCTTTACTAGCAAATAAGGAGTCGTTCAATCCTCTATTTTATCTCTGAATCCTATAATGAGTTATAATGCATACAATTAATATATTAAAAATATTGTAATTTCTAAATATAATATTACATTTTATTTGTACAATTTCTAATTTATCATTTAGTATTTCATTTTTATCGAAACATAAATTTTTCGTACCGTTATTTTCTAACTAACTAGCTTCCCAGGTATATCTTTAATTTATCGATTAATTCATAAGAATTCGTTTAACAAAACCCCTTATATCTTTTTATTATTATCGTTCTTAATAACATTCCCTAAATTAAATTATGATTAAAACCCTCATTTTCCTTTCTAATAAATAATATTCCTTAAATATAATTTTTGAAGTATTTCTATGAATTTTCTATCAATTTTTCGTTATTATACAATTTAATTATACACCAATACATATAATTACACATTTGGTTAATAGACCCAATGAAATTAAGTAAATTAACTATAATAATGATTAAACCTACCAAATCTAATAATTTAATTAACCCACTATAGCATTTTCAAATCAAATGGAATATTTAATTCAACACTAATTTAAATTGACAAAATCATAAAATACTCCGACTAAATAATTCATTAGTTAATATAAATTACTTTTAGTAGATGAACTAATTAACTAATATATATTATAATAATTAATATAAAATTTCAAAATTAAAAATAATACCTGTTCGTTGGTCCGAAAATGGAAAAAAGTTGATGATGTGTTTGTAAGATGATAATGTGTCTACTAATAACATATATACATTAAGTGAGGCAGTGGGGAGTGGTGACCCCACCCGCCACTTTCTTCTACTTTTTTTTTTTTTAATTAATATATATATATATTATATTATATTATTGTTATTATTATTATTATTTTGTTTTATTTTATTTAAATTTTTTTCTAAGATATCTTCTACATCCTTTTTAATTTCTTAATTAGTATAATTTGCTCACAATTACTATAATGAGCTCCAATTCACTCAATTCAAATTTTATTATACTCCAATTTCAACCTATAATTATTATAATTAAATTTAATTTTTTTAATAGTTATCAGTTAATCTCCTAATTAAATATAAAATTTATATTTTGACATCCAAACTATGCCTGTTTTACACTTTGGCATCTAAACTTTTTTTTGTGTCACCTTGCCATCTCAACTTTACGAAATTTGTACTTTACCATATATGATCGATTTTTTTTGCCGGAAAAATATCTGATGCTATGCATATGTAAAAAATATCGCATCATATAACCCTTAAATATCACATGTGGACTGTATGTGATGATTATTTTACAAAAACTTGATAAAAAAATAGTTATAAATGTCAAAGTGCAAAATTTTGTGAAGTTGAGATGGCAAATTGACACAAAAAAAAGTTTAGATGCCAAAGTGTAAAAACGGTCATAGTTCGGATGGCAAAATATAATTTACCCTATAAATGTATATATATATATATATATATATATATAGGAAGACAAAAGAAAAAAGAAACAAAAGAAAAGGAGAGACAAAAGAGAGAGGCGGTTGGGGAGAAGGGAGGAAAGAAAAAAAAATATATATATATATATACACATAAATAGACATGCATGCACATAGAAGAGTGTAGAAAAGAAAAGAAAAGACAGGAGAGAAAGATAGAGGCGGTGGTGGGAGAGAAGAGAGAAAGAAGAGAAGAAGAGAGGGAAATTCCTCCATTTTCATCAATTCTAAATCACTTCTATAGCTGAATTTGGTTAGTTTTGCTGATCTTTCATGTTTAAATTCTTATAGTAGCTGAGTAATAGTTCTAATTGAAGAAAATAAGCCATTAAAGAAGAAAGAAAGATACCAGGAAAAACTCTATTCCAACCAGCCTCTGTAAAAACTGGATTTTCATGAGTTATAGAGTCCGAATTTAGTGATTATTGAACCTATGTAAACTTTGAGATGTGTACTAAAACTTTTGAATTTTGAGAAATATCTAAATCTGTCGTTTTAAAGGCTAAAACTGAGAAAATATTCTGTTGCTCTGTTTCTGTGGGAAATCTGACAAAGTTTACGTAAAACCTGTAACTTTCATCTTAATGGTTCAATTTGCATGATTATTTCTTAAAATGCAACTAGAGACATAGGCTAGTACAGTCTGAAAATATAGAGATTTTTGGAAGAGTTTATGATGTTTGAGAGAATTTTAAATTAGTGACTCCGAATCTGTTCCTGTCCGACCAGGCTGTACTAAAATATAAATAACTCATTACATAAAGATCCAAATTTTATGATTCTTGTTGAAAATAAAACTAGACACAAATAAAAATATTTGGAGTGAAAATGAAGCCTGTAGAAGCTATATTTCGGTATGGAGAGAAGTTGTAAACTAAAACAGTGTTGCGTCCAAAACTGTTTAGAAAAGGCTAATGAAAAATAGTGACATAAGTATTTGTATTTTATTCTTAAATTCTGAAAGTATGGATATTAAAATGAATAGATTTAAACTATGATGTGGAGCTGGATCAAATAAGGAAAAAACGCAAGCAACAAACTAAGACAATCGAGGATAGTACGAGGTAAGTAAACAGTTGACATCATCTATATGTGTCTTTTTATCTTTATATCAGTTTATAAAAATATACAATTTTGTTACTAATATTTATGAAGAAGGTATAATTGATGGGTAGTTTGAGTTAAATTGTACGGTGAAACTAGGTAAGTAAACAATTGACGGCATCTATATGTGCTATTTTATCTTCATATGACCTTTATGAAAAATGATTTGTAATAACAATGAAGATGCTATAATTAGATGGATGGTTGAGTTGAATGATTATGTGGGAATGCAAGGTAAGTAAATAACGTTTATCGCATATATGTGCTATTTTGATTTATATTACTTTTATGCACGCGTATGAGTTTGTGTGAATATTACTTGTGAGAAGGTATGTTTGATAGATGGTTTGAGTTGAATGATTGTTTGATGAAAGCAAATTGGTATGATTGATTAGATGCTTTACTTTGAATGCTAATGTCGTGATGTGAAGTGCATATTCATGCTCTACGAGTGTATGGTTGTGACCTTATGGTGTGATTGAAGGGATGTGATGATATGTGTGATCTTAATTGACTAGTTGCTCACAAGAAAGGTGATATGTGGAAAATTGAGGGAGTTATGGGAACTGAAAATAATTATTATGTGGTTATCCCTTTGATTGGTGTCGATGGCTCTTCGTGGAAAAAAAAAATAATTGGCCTTGGTACTCTTCATGGTTATATATTGGTGCCAATGGCTCTTCGTGGAAAAAATAAATGGCCTTGGTGCTCTTCGTGAATATAATGGCCTCGGTGGCTCTTCGTGGAAAAAAATAAACGGCCCCGATGGCTCTTCGTGGATAAATTGGCCTTGATGCTCTTCGTGGAAAAAAAATAAACGGCATCGTTGGCTCTTTGTGGTTTTATAAGGGGTAATTCACTTATAAAATGTGGAAAGGTGAGGATGAGTTTGTGGAGAAAGACCTGATATCACCATTCTTGTAAGTATACTAGAAATGAAGGAGTTTGATTGATTGTCTTGTTGAGAGTTGTTTGCATCATTAGCTAGTTTGATTGTCTTGTTGTGAGTTGTGGCATCGTTAATCAAATGAGATGTGATGAGATTTAAATGGTGACGTGTGGCTTATGTTGTATAATATTGTCTCGCTGTATTAAAGATAAAATTTCATATATGGTTATTGTTGGTTGTTTTACTTATTGAGCCGCAGGCTCACCCATCTGCAACATTTTTCAGGTGTAGATTTTGGGTTGTATTCACTCTTGAGGAATAGGTCCACGTTGTTCAATCCAAATCGGTCGGGCCAGTATGCAGTGTTCTACTCACAAGTTTATAAAATTAGAAGTTTAAATTTTGAAACTATTAGTGACGCACCAGATGAGAGGATGACTTGTGAGCAAGCTATAATAACTCTATTTTGCTATATGGGACTGAGATATGTATAAAATGGGAAGTGACACTCCTGCATCTTGTGTTGAAAGAGTATTATAACTTACAATGTAATGACTTATGTTATCTATGAAAGAGATTTTAGTTAAACGTGCCAATTAACTTGGAACAAAATAGTATTACCGTCCTAGATAAAAAAAAAATAGTATTAGCGTCGGGGAGCGTCACACCTTTACTATCACTTTTTTTTTTTGTAACTTCTTAATGACAATTTTATAATATTGAATTTATAAAGTATATATTAAATTAATCTTTTAGTAATAATTTTGAATTGATATATTTGTAAGAAATGTTCCATTTGGCCGATTCTCAACTATAAATATTATGAATTGAAAGGTACATCAGTCTTTTTAAATTCAAAATTGAAATCAAACTTTAAGGGAACATTATCCACGACTTTAGAATTGTTATAATATTACATTAATCCTTTAGTAAAAATTTTAAATTTTATATACTTTAAGAAAGACATTTGTACCCTTGTTTAAATTATTCTTTTTAGTAATTGATGAGTGCAAAAATAGCATAGGTCCAATGAGTTTGGACTATGATGCAGGATCTGGGCCAACGAGTAAAGGAACTTGAAAAATGGAACCTGCAAAATAACACGTTAGCACTCCGACGCTCAAGTTAGTATCGAATTTAAGATAAAATAATTATAAAAAATATAATTTAATGAGAAATAGTGATATGGTGATCAGATTCAAGAGAGAAATCGTATTGAGAGTGCAATTAGAATGCAAAATAAGAGTTTGGTAGCAATTTTCCAGCATCTGGAAGGTATCCTCCGCTAGGGTCCAAACCTGTATATATAGGAGGGTTGTCCCCCTTCGACAGGATTCTGCATGTTCCCTCTAACCATGCGATGAATGGATAGGAATCGTTAGGATAAGTCATAATCCAATCTTATCTCCTGTCAATCTCGTTGAGGGGGGACGTCTTTAAGTTGAGGGAGATTCTTCACCGTTGAGGACTCCTTAGTCAAGGAGTCCTTCTGTTTTAATAATCTAAGGCTTCGAAGGCAACTCCCTTGATACGTATCTTCCACATTGGCTAAGTGTCCTACATGGCAATCCAGGTGGACGCTATGTGTGGATGAAGGATGTTTGATAACCACCTCCTCCCACACGCCCAAATTGTCAGGTAATCGCCTAATTGAGGGCGATTATGCGGGGTCATAGACTTAACTCCTCCTCTAATGTTCTTAACCACAAAGTAACACCTTTTCTCTTCATGTTCTTTCTTTCCATCTTTTCTTGAAGAACCAGGGTTTCTCCTTTAAAAATTTGTAAGTATCCTTTCCTTTCTCAACTTTTTTGAATTTTTCTTCCTAGCTTCCTCCAATGGCGTCTTCAAATGAATTTGTTCATTTTATCAAGGAGGTTTTCTCAAACAATGATCCCTCAGAGGCCACTTCGAGGATAACAGAGCTTAATCCTTCTGGACTCCTAAGTGGTTAGAAGGGAGCCTGAGCCAGATAGTTGCGGTTGCTCGCCGTTTACTAAATGAGGAAGACGAGGGTAAGACTGGGGGGGATGAAAAGGAAGGATCCTCCCCTGGGGAAGAGGAGAGGGAGGTCTCCCAGTCTTCCATGGACTGGGGGTCCTCCAGCCTTAAAACCTCTAGCATCGATCAATTAATAATCGAGTGTTTACATACCTCCATCCTTCATTATTTATACCCCTTCCTCTACAATTCCCCCAATACTCCTTCAACCAATTGTTTATGTTTTTTTTCTGCTCAATTGTGGTCGGATTTACGTTTTTTCTCATTCTTTCTATTATGATATTGCTCGTCTTTTTCAAGTTTCCCTAAACCAGTTAGTTCATAACTCCTTTAGGATTTTGGCTAGTTTCTTTATAATCTTTCGCTTTCATAAGTTCCCTGTTACTTCCAATATTTTTGCCTAATATTTTTCGTTTAAAATGCGTTGAAATGGGGTTTTTTCTCTTCATGCCTCGGCTTGGGGTGTCTTTTTTACCTACTTCAAATACTCCCAAAACTTGAAAGAAAAGTTTCTTTTGTGTCCTGCCCTCTTGTCCCTGGAACTTTCCAAATCGTTGGATTCAAAAGGTTCCCCCCTCCATAGATGCTTGGGAGAGGAGTGTTGTCTTGTCTTCTTTACTGGACATTTTGTACGAGGACCCTTATGATTGTCGGTCCTTAGTTGATGAAAGACTTTTGGGGCATTTTTGGTTTGAGTCCTAGGGTAAAGCCTTTGAGGACCCCCTTGGTAGTTTATACTTCCATCTATACTTTGATTATTTTATTCAATCTTGATCATAACTGCATTTTGTTTTCTTTCATTGACAACAAGCATCATGTTCAGTAAATTGATGCGTGAGCATGCTTCTGGGGGCGAGCCGGTGCTAGGGGGGATCCCTCTTCTAGTGAGTCCAAAGGGAAGCGACCCGTCTCCCCTTCACTAGGTGTTACTTTTGGAGATTCTTCCAATAAGGCGAGGATGAGTTCCTTATGTACTCCCCAACCAGTTCTACAAAGCCTTCTTTTGGGCCTCCCCCTCCCCCTTCTTTCAAAGATGAGGAGAGTGTCCTCTTCAAATTTTACCGCACGTACTCGAATTGTTTGCATACTCGTTAGTCTTTGAAACAAGAGAGAGGGAGTAATTCCCCTTTGGTGGCTGAACTGATGAATGGGGTGCTGTCTTTCGGAGATAGACACCTATTGGCGCCTATGTCTTGAGAGAAATTGGAGGGGATAACTTCTTTATGCTCAAGGTACTCTTTGTTTTAGCGGTTTTCTTTTAGAATGTTTTTTTTAATTTGTAGGTGATTTCCATATGTGAGGAGCTCTTTTCCCAACGCCAGGAGACCCTCCCTATCCCCCAAAGTGAAGCTCGGAGGCGAAAGTTAGACGAGAAGGTGGAGCGTCTGGGTGCCGAGAATGCTAAACTCAAGGAGGTGAAGAAAGAAATTGTTAGTCGCTGCCAACAACTGGAAAAAGATTTGAAGAAACTTCAAAAGGAAGTTGCTAGCTACGAGGGGGCCCTATAAAGCCGTTGAGAAGGCCGCGCTTGATTTCCCTAATATTGAAGATGACCAGTGTTATCTGAAGGGCTATTGGACCAATTGCCTCGAGGAATTCAAGAAATGCATAGATAACCAGCAGAAGGGGGCCAAGATAATTGGGCCCTATTTTGAACATGGCTTTGTGGCTTATAAAGAACAATTCATGGCTCAAGGCTACTCTATGGAGAATGCCCTAAATCCTTTTGCTGAAATTCTACCTCCAGTAAGCAGAGACCTTCCCCTTGGATCAGGTTGTCTATTTTCTCCTCCTTTGGTAAATTGTGATTATTCTTAACTTTGAATTAACTTATGGGGAGAGCCTTGTAAATGAGGATTTAGACCACATATTGGGGGAAGCCGAAACAGAAGTGAGGAGTACCCCTTACCCCAGAAACATCAATTGACTCTATAGCGTGGGACATCCCAAGTGAAGGAGCCCAAGAGCAAAATAAAGGAGACGCCCCCCTGGCTACTAACGCAAGACACCCTGATGCCTCTATAGGTGCCCCTGCCCAAGAGAACCAGGCTGAGCAGGAAAAAGAAGACTCCGCTTATGGGGATGAAAAAACGAAGATGTAATTTGACCCCTCGTTATCTTAAAAATAATTTACTCTTGAATTCTGCTCTTTTTTCCCCTATTAGAGATGGGGATTAAATAATTTACTTTCTTTCTGTGGATACTATTTTTGGTTTGCCTCTGGCATGTTTTAGGCCGGAGGCCGTAATGCAATGATCTTCATTTCCTGCTTGACTTCATGTCTGGCGAAACCTGTGCTATGTTACTTATATATCTCCTTATCCTTGATGAATAGAGTGCCCAGGCTTTGCATGAAGGGTCCTATGATGGATGGCTCCTATAGGGGGCACCCTCATAAATATTTTTCATGCATCCTGTGTTCCTAAAAATAAGATTAATTTTCATGTTATAACACGAGATTATGTATGTAAAAGATGAGAAAAAAAGCGTATAAGGGCTTTGGAGTGGGATGCAGGGTTTCCTTGATGACGAATGCCTAAAAGTTTCTTAGCGAGGCTTACTCCTGTATTGTTTTGTGCATCTCCTAATTATGTAAAAACTGGGGAAAATCGTACCTTTATAGGGGATGCCCTTAAAGATTTTGTGAGGGGGATATCCTTATAGAGGACTTTATTCTTTGAAGAAAACGTCCTTTAGGAGGACTTATTCCTTGTGAAAGACGTCCTTCAGGATGACTTATTCCTTGAGGAAGACGTTTTTAGAAGGACTTATTCTTTGAAGAATGCATCCTTCAGGATGATGGGAACACCGAGGGCGTCCAACTAGCTAAAGAAATTCAAGATCCATTGCACAATGATTTAACCATTGGAAGTGGATCAATGACAAGAGGAAGGTTGAAGAGAATGCAAGAAGCAATTCAAGCCCAATCCAACATGGTCTTTGCTAATGGGATCAATTCACAATTGGAGACCCAAGATGTGTGCTTAATTTTACTAATTCAAGCCCAAGGAAACCCATAATAGGAGGCCAACTCATCCAAAATGCAGCCATGTGATCAAAGGAGACCTTCCAACTACATTCAAAGTGCATTTGTGCATCAATTTTTGGATTCACATGGATATGCATGGGTTTTACTCGTTTTTTACCAAGAATACTTAGTTTCTAGTCCTGTTTGACTAAGTATTGAATGTACATCCATCAAGGAGTCACTTGGGGATATGAAAGGTCAATTTGGAAGTGTATTTGGCTTATAAAAGGCATGTACTAGCCATGTCGGCTGGATCATCCAAGAATCAATCTAAGTTTATGAAATATTGAGTGTTCTCTTATTTTGGAGAGATTATATCTCTTTTTAGCTTTAGTGAAACATTTGCATTGTCAATCTAGTCTCTCAGATTGGCGATTCAAATTCACAAAGCCCCCAATTCATGCTCGACCCAAGTGAGTCATTTTGTGGATTGGTTTACTCGTGCTCGTGGTTAGTTGAATGTTCTAAGTATAAGGTCACGTTCATATCACGTGGTTGGATATTTGCATTCCTCCTGTCACAGATCACTTTATCCTTTTCTGGCCTACGTTGTAAAGATTAGGCTACCCATTGTCAATACCACATCACACTTACACGCCGCTTTTTGCTTCCAAAAGTCCTCTTCGACTGCAAGCGTGTTTGGATATATTGCTATGAGGTGATTCATTTCTATGAGATTTGTATCTGATGGATCGGTATCGTAATCTTTTTCAGCTGGGTGAACAGTTGCCTTGGCCCTCTCTATATTGTTGAATAAATTCCCAAATATCTGTTTGTTCTAGTGTCGCAAATGCTGCTTGAGACGAGTGAGCTTGACTTTAAGTTTCAACATGCCCTGTTCTGCAATTAGCATGGTCCAATATCCTTTCACGACATCCATGAAACTAGCGCGCCTAAACCACATGTTTTGAAACCAGAATGAGGATGGGGTACCCCGTGTAATATTCTGAACTGAGCCAAGAGAGGGCAATGATTTGATCCAAATCTCGGTAGGGGCGGTATCTTGGTATGTGACATTAAATCATCCCATTCAGCCGAGAAAAGTATGCGATCAAGTTGCTGCCATAATTTGTGATATGTCCAAGTGTACTAGCTGCCCTCAAATCCCACATCCACCAATCCGCAATAAAAAATAGCTTCCCTGAATTCCTCAATCAAGTGGTGAGCAAGATATAACCTGTTAGATCATTCTATCAGGGATAAGACTGTGTTAAAATCCCCACTATTATCCACTACAACCCTTGTTTTGCCGTCTCCCGCATAAATTTTCAGGTTTCTTCTCTTGCTGCTTTGTTGCACTTACCATAGACCAGGGTACATATAATAGGTTCTGCCACTCCACTGGTCGAACATTTAATATGCACAAACCTCAATTTCTTATAGATAATGTCATCTTCCCAATGCTTGTGTGGGTCAATCAATCCAAGCATACTTAATTTGTCTACTGATGAAAGTACATCTTCTATGCCGACCACAAACTTTGGCTTCAATAAAATCCTCATCATGCGACTGATTGTAACGAATCTGTTTGTTTGGAGTCCTCAAGAGAATCCTCTTGCCTTTGTAGCTCATGAGATTGATTTTAGTTGCTATCGCGTTAAAATTAACCAGCTCCCTACTCCCGGTTTGGTGATGCAGCGCTGCATCATTATTTTGCTCAGTTAAATAGGGGTTACCGGGTTAGCATCCATAACATCTTCATTCATCACATGCCTAGTTGTCTCTTCATTTTCACCATGATCTTCTGATTCATTAGAGGGATTGTTGGATTCCCCGCATCATCTTCATTTTTATCTGATCCTTGCATGACCTTAACATTTTTTGGAACTTCCTCATTAGCTTGAGTAGTTGTGTGTTCAGGAGCATGGGAATTTTGCCCCTCACCGAAGGAGATTGGGAAGTCGAAGCTACACCCTCTTGTTGAATTCCATCATTCTTCCCTGCTATTTCGCAACTTCTACATCTAGTAATCAGGTTTCGTAGATCTTCTTTGTGAGTTGGTTGTGACTCTATGGCAGCTCTCCCAAGGCATTCTTTTTTATTATGACCCAGATGCTCACAGGAAGTGCAATAATTGGGACACTGCTCATAGACAACCAGTTGTTGTATAAACTTTCCTTAGCGACCAATCCAAACAAAGTCCAATTTATCAGCCAACAAGTTTAGTTCAATACATACTCTAGTTATACTTGGTCGATTCGTATCCGCCGTCGCCTCATCTAACTTAATTGGGACTCCAATTAAACTTGCGATGCCAAATATTGCTCTTTTCTTAAATAAGCGAACTGGGAGTTTTGGAATTCTAACCCATACCAGCACGATTGGTGATTCAATTTTCGGGTTGAAGTCTGCAAACCATTTAAATAAACGCATGGGAAAGCCATCAATGAACATGATCTGCTTCAATGACAAACGTGAAAGATCCTCCTCATTACTCAGATTAATGAGAATGTGCTTCATATTAATAACACCTATTGAATATGCTCCGGCAGCCTCAGTTTGAAAAAATAAATTCGGATAGTTTGCATGCTGGGATATCCATGCGAGAATTTCCCAACCAAAGCGAATTTGAGATGTACTGAAAGAAGTTTTGTCTTCTCCATAGAGAAGTTTATAGCATGTCCGCCTCTGTGAAGACAGTGTTTTCCTAAATATGCATCAGAGCTTGAGAAAACCTTCTTTGTTGCTCCAGGAGATAAAATTTCCCCATCGAGAGAGGAGCTGTTTCTGGTAAGCACTGCTAAAAACGATCGCCGGTTGTCCTCCGGCGGTCGTGGATCAGGAGGCTTAGGATTAGGGTTTTGGATGATAGGGAGAGTTTCGGGTTGTATGGTTTCTCTCTCAATGTGTATTACTAGTAAGTATGAAGTTATCAAAAGAAAAAGATACTTTTAAATATTTTTTCTTTGTTGTCCCAATTTTCTTCACATTTAAATTATAAAAATTAAAGAAGAAAAAATTCAATCAAAATATACTATTAAAAAAATCGAGTATCCTCCAATGAGGCCTAGCTCAGTTGGCGAAATTGAGACCCCATGAGTCCAAATCCCGTCAGGACGTTGTCTACTGCATAGTATGAGTTATTGTCTATGCAATAGAAAATAACTCATAATAACAAGGGCGTTCATTTTTAGTTTCTTTGATTGGAACATATATTATTTGATAATTGTTTGGATGGTTCTGCTAGATATTAACAGGGGCATTATCATTTTTAGTTGTGTCCACTTTGTAAGTTTCTCTTTTCTCCTTGAATTATGTATGTAAGGAGTTGTCTCTTCCATTCACCATTTAATATTTGCATACTTTTATTGTTTATTTTTTTTTTATTTTTATGTTTTTGGATTTTTTTTATTATATTGCAGGTCTTGAAGATCTGAAACAAGTTGAGAAACTATTTTTTGTCTATCATGTATGTTGGATTCTAGTTTGATTGACTAATAACTATGGCAAAAAACTATGTAATATTTAGAGCATCGACTCACTTGCACAATCATTTTGTTAGAGCAAACTTAGTCTTGTCGGAATTAGGAGTTTGTATTCTTTGACAAATTAACTTATTAGATTTGTAAATGATATGTAGGTTGACTAAGCATTCGTAATTCAAATGTTGGTACATATATTAGTTATACATATACAAGTTATCTTATGATATTCATTTAGTTATAGGCAATATTGTTCTAGTGTAATTTACTTTTTAGAGATATTGATGATTAACTAATATTTTCAATTATTACTATGAAAAGAAATATATATATATATAATTAAAAAAGTAATAAATATTAAAAATAGCATCTAGATGATTGTAATAAACATAAAAAATTAAAACTCTGTAGAGAAAGGTGATGATTCTTAATATTTCTTTTATTATGTATTCCTCGTTGTAACAAAAGTGATTTTTTCGTAGCAAATGTTCGTGTGATGGCTATGACTTGACATTGTAGCTAAAGATGATGATTTTTGTTATTGTTTTGCTAAAAAAATGTTATTGTAAGAAAAGCAAATTTTTCATTGCAAATATCCTTTCGCTACGCCAATCTTTCCTACCATTGAAGTTCGTAGCGAGTTTTTGCTACGAATTTTGGCCTTTTGCTACTATTTCTGCATGGTAGCTGAAAGGCTCTTTTTTCTGTAGTGGTAGGAGTTTGTCTACTATAATAGTAAATGTTGTTGAGCATTATATGATTATTATAATTGTATTTGTTAGATATTAATATCAACAAAAATAATTGTAATTGTAATCGATTTATTTTTAAAAAAAAATTATCAAGTATCCAACCCACACCCATAGAAACGATGGGGAATGACAAAACATCCCATGGGTTTGCACATTTGAAGGCACATGTTCAGGGGCGAAGCCGACCCCTATCTAGCCCTAGCGGCCGACAGGGCTTGGCTGCCCCCCTCAACCCCCAAAAAAAATTCCTATATTTTATAATTTTTACTAATTATATTATCATTACATGTTATATTTAATTTGTAATTATAATTTTACAAATTTAAAATTCACTATAATGAAGTATAACATTAGAAAGAAAATAAGTGATAATTTTAAAGTTATCGCTAAAAAATATATTAAGTGATAATACTTTTGATCTTATCATTATATAATTATTAGTGTAAAGAATTGTGCATGAAGTTATCACTATAGATAATTAGTAATACTTCTATATTGACAACCAAATAACTACAAAATACAATGACATAATTATTTATTGTCACAAAGTCATCATTATATATGTGTCTAATTCCATGTAATGAAACTTTATACACTATTTTTGTTACTAATTTCTACTAATAATAAACTAATTCCGAAAAATAATAATTGTTATTGAAATTATAAAATTCATTATTGAGATAAAATAAAAATTATTATCACTAAATATATATAATTAGTAACATTATGATATCACTCACTTTTTCATGTCATCAAATTTCTCTCTTTCTCTCTCTTTTTATGATAATGTTTAAAAATTTTAATATTTTATTCAATAAATTAATTAATTAAATTATGATAAAATTAAACTATATTTCGAACTCTGCCACTGCACATGTTCGTCGCGGATGACAAAAAAGGGTCCAAAGGGCAGTCTAATAGCTCCAAATTCAACTCATTATCATCTCTATAAATATGGTTTTATGCTGCAAACTCATCTTGAATCTAAATTAACATAAAAAAAAAAAAACCTCACACGTTTTTAAGATACATCAAGCATTTCTTAAGTGATAAGTACATAATTAGATTAATATTTTTAATAAATTATCAATTTGATCAAATATATAATATAACTATGAACAACGAAGTAAACAAAAATAAAGATAAGTTACAACGAGCTCTCATAAGGTTTTATATATATTATAAATACTCTCTTATTATTCTAAAAATTTTCAATACTCTCAAATATTGATGAAATTATGTAACCTTTACAGGAGTCATGGAATTGTCACTTTGGTCTTGTAGTAACTTGGACGAGTTGAATGAAAAAATTGAAAAAGTGTAACTTAGTCCATAAAAAATTATAAAATAAATAAAACTATAATATATTGTCCACAAGGGCATTTGGCTAATTTACCACAAAAAAATGGGTAAAAACTAATGATTTGACTAATTGTTTGGCAACCGTTAAAATCAACAGAGTGTTGGTAATTCTCCAAATAACAAGTCGTATATTTATAATTACGATAAATCTCATAAAAGCTCATTATAATCTATTATTATAATACGCTCATATAAAATAAGACAAATACTAGAAATTCGAATCCTTCGTATCAAGATAAATAGCAAAAGAATCATTTAAATATTGATTCTTGGTAGGACTATTGTCGGTAGGTGCTAATGGACATATGTTTAATTATGGTAGTTAAGAAATTCTCTATCATATTATTAATTTATTATACTTTGTAGTTTCAACATTTTCGTCCTTTTATTTTGGTTGTTGGGCAAAGAAGAAAATAATTCAAATAAATTACATATTATATACTATATATGACGAAGAATATATAGTTCCATAATCATATCTGATTTGGACAACTTAAATTTTGATACCTACAAATAAAATTATATAAAAATATTTTTATATATATGAATTAAATAGCATAAAATCAAATATGGGTGGCCAATTGACTAAACAATTGTCTTAATTAAAACTTTTATTAATAGTATAAAACATTTAAAAAATATTGAAATTTGGAGAAAAAATTAGAAAAATAAAATCAAGGAAAACTTCTTAGGAGGGCTGGTGATATAAATATTGATATATTGTGAGTCACATGTTAGAGATAAAAATCAATATCGTAATTGAAAACAAGAGATGATGTGGGGATTTTCAAGCGCTCCTAATATAGAAACATTTTGTTACAGAACAATGGTGATGGATGTAATAACCTCTGAGTTTATCTCACACTCTACGTGTGATGAACAACTGCCTAATCCAGAAGCACAAAAGTTTTAACTATTGAGAGATGGTAATGTACCATTATGAGATGGTTGCAAAAATCACACAAAGCTCTCTGTGCCCAATTATTAAGTATCAAATCAGAGTATAATCTACTTAAGACTTGCTATGATCGACTTGTATCAACAGTCAAAAGCATGTTGTCGGAAGATGAAAAGTTGTCCGATAACTTCTATACGATCAAAAAACACCTAGGTAGACTTGGTATGATGTAACTAGAGGTCCTTCTAAAGGACGCTTATATGAATTTGGAAGTAACTTGTCATCTACAAGTGCAAGTTCAGTCAGTTATGCTTTTAGAGCATTTGAGGAGAATCTTAATGAGCTAACAAAAGCTAGGAGTGTACGCGGTGCGGGTTGGGGCAGTTTAGGTAATTTTTTGGCCCAACCCAATAATTGCGGTCTTTAGAAAGCTCTATCCAAGCCCAACCCAACGATCAACAAAATCGCACTTTGCGGTCTAATTGGGTTGGGGCGGGTTGGGGCGGTTTTTGCGGTCTTTAGTGTATAAACAATCACCTATACCATTATATTAGTATTTTGGGACAACTTATGCTTTTGTTTCAATTATTTTGTCAAAATAAATATATTTTTCTGTAGTGTTAATTATGAAAATATGATATATGAATTACAATGTGTAAAAAATAAGCACTTAAACATAGTTATATGTTTATTTTAAAAGAATACAAATATTATTAGAAAAATTATCATTTTTTTATGAATAAGATTGTGAAAATTTTATTATTTCGAATTAATTATATAAAAAAATAATCATAATAATATATAAATATTAAATAAAAATTATTTAAAATAAAATAAGATGGTAATGAAATAAATTATAACAAAATCATGATATCATCTATTTCAAGTTATTGCCTTTATCAACGGCATAAAAAATATAGAAGATTGTCAATAACCAATAATTAATGAATTAATTGATCTCATCTACATATTTATACATATATATTATACAATACCAACTTGAATGTTTATGCATAATCAAAATTTTTGTATAAACATATGAAGAATTCTAGTATAGTATTAGTGTTCACCTTCATCTTCTTCTTCTTTTTCTTCTTATTATTATTACTACTACTATTATCATCATCGCGGTCGAACGCGGTCTATGCGGTCTACGTAAACATAAAACCAAACCCGATTGCTAAAATGCGGTCTTTTCTTAACTAGCCCAAGACCAACCCAACCCACCTTTAGCCCGCTAATTGCGGTGCGGTTTGGGTTGGGTCGATCGGTTGGGGCGGTCCGACAATTTTGTTGAACACCCCTAACAAAAGCAGTGGAGGATATGCGCTCTAATGCTACAAAGATGGAAGAAGAATTGTCAAGACATAAATTGATATTATTTGGTTTTGTTTGGATGGTACTTAATATATCATCGATTATGTTATTGTTGGTTGTATATTATGAACGTCTTTTTTGTTATTGTTTGTTGTTGGTTTGGAAATTTTAGATTTTAATATTGATTGAATATATTTGTATGGCATAATTCAAAAATTTGTCAAAAAAAAAACTATTAGAAACTGAAATTTATAAGGATTTATAGACGAATTTAGATATAGAAGTAACAAATAATTTTTTTTCCTTAGAGACGGATTACAAATGGATTAAAGACAAAAAGTATTTCTCTTTATCGACGGAATCAAAAAGAGATTAATTACGAAAATAGAGACAATTATTCTAAAAATTTGTTGTTATTTGCCACAGAATCAAAGACAGAAATATTTCATCTCTATATATTTAGCTACTGGGCTTTCAACCAAGCGACGAAAATCGTAATTTCATATATGGAATTTTTCGTATATCCTACTTTCTTGTTGTGACAGCCGGCATGTCTAATGTATTCTCTATCGTTATTAACGGAAGGGGCTTTTTTTTGTACTATTTATCATAACACAGAGATTTCTTTTTCCTATTTCATTAATATAAGTAGGCTTTTAGCAAATTTTATATAGCACAAAGGGATTTATGTTATTTACCTTTCAAAATAATGTATTTAGTATGTGTGAAATGTATAAACAAAAGCAATTATTATTAAATGATTATTTCTAAGCTTTATCGTGATTATAAATGAAATAGTATATATAACAAATAGACACAAAATAACTTTCACATAAATTTAATTGATTATATTTACATTCCTAACATATGATTTATTTATATAAATCATTTCTATCTTTTATATAATTACGAAATTATCCCGGACGATAAAAAAATAATAATAGTTTGTATAATGATGTTTTTGAAGAATGTATGCATAATTTGTGTAAATAATATTAACATTTCTTATGAGTGTATTATTCAAAATGCATGTGTAGTTTATATAAACAAACTCTAAATCAAGAGTATAAATGTAGTTATCCTTAAATTTATTTATAATCAGTGCAAACATGATATGTACATAAATATATATTAAAACAGCCCATATGCAAGCAATTATTTTACCTTCATAGTTTATCATGTGCCTCAATAGATTTGTATATTAATTGATTTTTCACCTTAGATTCGAGAAACAACTCATATCATAAGGATAATTGCACCCCTTTCTCTAAAATTTGGTAAAATTATACGTAAATATTATGTGGTTTGAAAAATAATATTTAGCATTTTTTATATTTGCTTTTATCTAACAAATAAATCAATCCATTAGTCAAAGTTCACTGAATTTGTTGATATTAATAAAAAAAATTAAAAAAATATATATATTTACCACCAATTGACTTATTACTGATTTATTGAAAGTCAAATAAATCTTTTTATAATCAAATTACACTCATATGTCTTCATGCATTAATTCATGCGAGGTCGCCTTCACAAGGGTAGTTTAACTGGAAATAAATTTTTTGACCTGCAATAAATTGGTAATAAGTTATTCGAGGGTAAATATCAATTTTTTTATTAATATCAACAACTATCAATAAATTTTGACTGACAAGAGGACTTTTTTGTTAGACGGGAGCAAAAATTTCAGGGGTGCGAGATGTAATTTTTCAAACTTTGAGGGTTCTACATAAAATTACACCAAATCCAAAGGGAGGAGAATGTAACTATCCCCATAATTTACTCATATTTACATGGAAAATTCTAGCTTAGATCCGGCTCGACCGAACTTGAACCAATTATAGAATAAGTACAATAAACTTATTGTGTAGTTGGTGTGCAGTTCAGAAAAAATGATCAATCACATAACAAATATAATATCTTACTCTATAATTAGTTTAATTCGACCAAATTTGATCTTCACAAGAATTTTCCTATATACATATCAAATTCAGGGGCAATATTCTTACAATACTCAAAATATCCTAAACACTAGAATATTAGTTCTCCTAGCCATATATATATACTTTTATTTAAAAGGGGTTAATTAAATTTAAACTCCTCAAAAAATATAAAATTATACTTTTACTCAAAAGAATTTTGAAATTATACGTGCACCTCCTCTAAATATTCTATATTTACAACTACACTCATTATGTTAAGGTTTGGAGAGAAAATACTAACGTTGAACAAAAAAAAAAAAAAAAAAGCATAAGCTTTCAATTTTACCTCTCATTCATCATTTTTCGTCTAAATTCTAACAAAAGGGGAGTAGTCGTAAATAGAGAATTCTCGAAAGGGATGCAAATATAATTTCAAAAGGTTTTGGGAGAAAATATAATTTTATATTTTTAGAGGGGTTTAAATATGATTAACAAGAAAAAATAATTACACTTACTTTTCTTAATGTTTGGTATAATTACACATAGATCCTTTATAGTTTGAAAAATTAAATCTAGTACCTCTGAGGTTTAATTCCTTTATTAGTACATCCGTTAGTCAAAATTCACAAAGTTTGATAATATTAACAAAAAAAAAAAAACAAAACAAAACAAAATCAAATAAGAATCTATATTTACCCCCATATTAATTTAGTATTGGTTTATTGCAAATCAAATTAATATTTTTATGACCAAATTCTCTTGTACATTTGCACAAGTTAATGCATTTGAGAAGGTATATATTCACAGTTAAAAGGAGTCGTTTAGTCACAGAAGATTTTTTACCTGCAATAAGTTAGTAATAAATTAATTGATGGTAAAATATAAATTTTCATTCAATTTTTTTATTAGTATGAAAAAATTCAATAAATCTTCTAATTAATGTGTAATATTCCGAATCCTCGTTACTACTGAAATCCAAATGATCTCTAGATTGATCGGAAAATCCTTTCAGTTAGCTAGAATCCCTCTTTTTTGTCCAATCCATTTCTTCCAACACCGCGAACCCCAGTTAGATTCAAGCATGCTACACTTTTTAGTTATTGAGAGAACCAAAGTACTCTTTTTCAAATTCAGGAAACAATCAACCGATTGATATTGAAAGACCCAACCGATTATTCCAATATATCATTTCTGGATCGAATGGGATTCATAGGTATAGGAAGAAGCCCCCTCAAATAGAGATTCTTTCTTCGACCATATTTTAATTGTTAATACGGACTGCTACTACCAAAAAGAGCACTACACCCTTGATCTTAAAATATCGATTGCTTGTTGAACCCTATGAATTGCGCGAAAGTAGGTTACTCCAAATTCGGGGGTCAAAGAGTTTTAGAAAACGTTCTTGGCGGAAAAAATGTGAATGAAAGACCCCACTGAATGGAATTGGGCCATGAATAAGAAATAGTGAAAATTGTTGCTCTCTCTCTCTCTCTCAATATTTCTCCCAAATCGAAAATCCAGAATTTGAATTGACGTACTCTCACTGATTCCTCCTAAATTATATTGATTTATCCTAAAAAATTTATTTCAATTGGAATTTGGTTATTTTTTACTAACGGTAGACCTATTTGTTAGATGGAAACAAATTTCAGAATACTAAATGTAATTTCTCAAATTACAAAAAATTACGTATAATTACACCAAACATCAGGAAAAAAAGTGTAATTATCCCTTAAAATATATAGCACCGACAAAACTAGGGCATATTGATTGCGTAACTATAAATTAATATTTTTCAATAAATGTTTTAAGCAATTTTATTTTATTTTATTTTATTGTTCAAATGTAGCTTTCTCATGGGTTTTCGCAACATTAAATTCAGAAACCTATTTTTCTATTATGACCTAACATCCACAAACTTACCAATAAAGAAAATTCACTGTTCCACATGCCATTTTATTTAAATAGAAAAATGTGCACGAATTCAAAAATATTCTACCACTGTTTACAATTATTTAATTTAATTTAAGTACCTATCAACTTTCTGTTTTATAAATAAGTTGAAAATTATGTTTTTTAGTTACAATTTATGCTTCCAAACTGCATAAATTAAAATTATTTAAGCAGAAAGTTATAAGTTTCTCCTTATCCATCTTTATAATTTATTGATAAAATTTCAAGTTTTTTTTTTTTTTTAAAAACGTGAACTTTAATTTTTTTTTCTCCCACACTTTTTATTATATTTTCAAATAGTCATAAAACTTTTGCTACAATTAAACTTTTGACGTTTTGTATAATTTTTTTAGACCACAAGTAGAAGGTATTGTAAACAACCTCGCAGTATGTCTCGATGTGTGTTTATACATGTTTTGTCTTTTGATTATAAACAAAATACACATACACTCACTAAAATATCATTATCACTTACACAAAACACCCCCCCCCTATTTTTTTGAAAAGTTATGCATACCCCCTTAAAAATATTAACATCATTACATAAACTACCCTTATTTTTTTACTATCAGTAATAATTTTTATAATTATACAAAAAATAAGATAATTTATATAAATAAACCATAGGTAAGAAGTATAAATATAATTATCCTTAATTTTGTTTTATCTGCAAAGAGCTATAAAGTTAAAGGCAGGTTAATTGGCTGAAATTGATAAGCCAATGAAGCCGCTCAGTTGACAAATCTGAGGCCCCATGATCTTAGAGGTCATGGGTACGAACCCCGCTAGTTGCGTGGGATATTTTCTGCTGTATAGTAAAAATTGACATAACTGATTGTACCTATACTCGATTGATTTCAATTAATAAAAAATTTATCACCCTTACTTAAAAAAAAAAAAAAAATAGTTGAAATTGATAAAGAAATTATGTGTGGGACAGACAAACGTGTCCAATGCCAACGAAGCACTAATCCTAGAATTGGGCTACCAATAATTGGAGTATTGGACCATACCCCCCACTTCAATGTGTCATCCAGATCAATTACTTGTAACTATATCATTATTGAATATATGATTAATATTACCAAAATTATTATTTATTTAATCACTACAAGCATGCCAAGGTTGTCTAAATCCTATTATTCATTCAATAACTAAAGGAAAAAAATACAAGCAGCTCATTTGATATTATAAATGAGCAAATTACTTTTATATGAAAAAAAATGTAATTTACCTTCCCGTATTTTAACAATATAATAATTTATCATCCTTTATTTTTCAAAATGAAGCAATTTGTCTCGCTGTCAAAATAGATAAATTACTTCATTTTAAAAAAATATAAGGGGTTAAACTGATATTATTTTTTCATAGGGAAGTAATTTGTTCATCTCTACTAATATAAAAAGAAAAGGGATTACATAATCACAAACGACGGTTAGTGACACCACCACACCATTTTTTGTAAAGTCAAAAATGCCTTCAAGTAATAGATAACTAACTCATTCCACTTCTAAATTATACATTAACTAATAAATTAGTTTTCTGTTTTAGTGTTAATGTATTGATTTGTATATTTTGCTCTTATTTATAATATATTTTAAAATATGAAAAATTATTTATTATATGCACGCAGGAACGGCGTGCCACAACAACTAGTTTATAATATTACATGAAAGTAAATTACATTAAACCCAATAACTAAGACCATGTTTGACCAAACTTATATGTAATATCTTATAATTAAACTCATACAATTCATAAGATTATTTTTTAGCTTATAAAATACTAAATTTTGATTTTAAAAAAGTTAATTAAAATATTTGAGCAAAATGAAATCATAAAACTTATAATTAATGTGTTTGCTAATAAAAAATTGAACTGGCTTATTAAACTTTTAAAACTGTGTTCTTTACTCTCCGTTTTTTTTAAAGAAAGAAATTTAAAAACTCTCAATATTTTATTTTTGAACCTTATAATTTCATTTTATTAGAAAAAGTATCGAACATTGAGAGTTGGATTATAAAATTATCCACCCAAACACTCTCTAAAATCCTTTTTGTAGGGATGTAAAAGAATTTAGTTGGATTATACATATAATTAAGATGGTCTTTTTACAAAATTTATTAATTAATATCTGCATTGATTTCGTTCGAGTTGAAGTTCGTTCGGACAAGCTATATTATTTATCAGAATATCAAATATATGAATCCCTATGTTGATATAAGAGTTGTGTTGGATTTATGATTTTGCATCAGTCGTTGATGGATAATTTATAAGTACACTTGCAGTAATCAGATGATTACTCCAAATTCTTTTAAACTTCAGAAGGAATCAATAACTAAAATTCCTCACACACGAACATATTTATTTTAAAGAAATGATTTAAATCAATATCATTATTAATAATTTATATGATCCTATTTATTAGATAACTTAAAGAAAAAAAAATAATTAGACTAGCATAATCATGAACCATAAATGACCGTTGGAATAAAATTATAATCTACTTGTAGACAACAATAATGTAAAATTATGAGATCACAACTTATTATAATCTCCCATAGTGTATATATATACAAAATTACACATAGATATACATAAATATATATATATATATATAAACACACTACAGGAAAAATTACATTTTTAGTCCCATATAATAAGGTGTTTTGTATTTTTTATTTATGGGATCAAATGTGCCACGTTTTTTATCTAATAGGACCAAATGTGTCTCAATTTTTATTTTATAAGACTAAATATGATATAAAATATATTTTATAAAATTAAATATACTAAATTCATAAACTATAGGATCAAAAATACAATAAAATCTATAGTAAAGGACTAAAAGTGCAATTTCCTCCACAAACACACACAGCACTCATAAAAGCATATATAGTTTCATATGCAAAAGCACCATCACCACACACTAAAGAGTGATGGACGCAATGCAGCTAAGAATCTTGATTTTCTGCCTCCTCCCTCTGCTCCTCCCCCTCTCCTCCGCCGCCGCCGCTGCCAATGGCGCCCACAATATCACACGCATCCTTGCCAAGCACCCCGAGTTCTCCACCTTCAACCACTACCTCTCTACCACCCACCTCGCCGCCGAGATCAACCGCCGCCGCACTATCACCGTCTGTGCCGTAGACAATGCCGCCATGAACGAGCTCCTGGCCAAGCAGTACTCCCTCCCCACCATCAAGAACATCCTCTCCCTCCACATCTTCGCTGACTACTTCGGGGCCAAGAAGCTCCACCAGATCACCAAGGGCTCCACCACCACTTCCTCCCTCTTCCAGGCCACCGGTGAGGCCGCCGGAACTTCCGGTTACGTCAACATCACCGACATGAAAGGCGGCAAGGTCGGTTTCTCGCCCGTCGACAACGACGGCGGCGGCCGACCCATGGCGACCTACGTCAAGTCCATAGAAGAGCAGGCCTATGTCATTTCTGTTATCCAGATCAGCCACATCCTCAGCTCGCCGGAGGCCGAAGCTCCGACTGCCGGCCCCTCCGACATGAACGTAACTTCTCTAATGGCGAAGCAAGGATGCAAGGCCTTCTCCGACCTGATTACCGCGCAAGGCGCCGACGAAACCTTCCAGCAGAGCGTCGAAGGGGGATTAACAATCTTCTGCCCCTCCGATGAATCTCTGGACTCCTTCATGCCCAGGTACAAAAACCTCACCGCCGACGGCAAAACCTCTCTACTCCTCTACCACGGCATTCCGGTGTACAATTCCCTGGGTATGCTGAGATCCAGCAACGGTCTGATGAACACTCTGGCGACGGAAGGAGCGAAGAAGTTCGATTTCACAGTCCAGAACGACGGCGACGACGTGAAGCTTGAGACGAAAGTGGTGACGGCGACGATCAAGGGAACTCTGATCGACGAGGATCCGCTGGCGGTGTACAAGATCGACAAGGTTCTGCTGCCGAAGGAGCTCTTCAAGGCCGCGCCGCCGGCGCCTGCCCCTAAGGCATCGAAGTCAGCTAAGTCGAAGGCCAAGAGCCAGGACGAGAATGCGGACAGCCCGGGGCCCTCCGCCGACGACGAAGCTGTGGCGGACGAGGAGTCGAATAGCAACGGAGGCCCAGCTCTTGGCGGCGGCTTTGCGGCTGTGTGTGTCAGTTTAGTTGTGGGAATTTTGGCTTGTATTTCTTGATTTTATTTTATTTTTTATTTTGGTTTTCTTTTTTTTTGAAATTATTGTGTGAATTTGATTTAATTTGGAAAAGAATATGAATATTTTTTCTTTCTTTTGCAATTTTGATTTTGTGTTGTAATAATAAATATACATTGTGGAAATTAAAATGACAAAAAAAAATTAATATTTTATTTATGTCGAATTTGTATTGATCAATTTGTAATTTTGAAAACAATTATTTTATTCTATTAATTTCAATTGGGAGAATTTGTTGAGAAATTTAATTAAAATAATTTGTAGATATTTTTTATAAATATAAAATTTATTTAATGGCTTAATTATCTCAATTATTTCTCAAATGCGCCTCATTTTTATCATAAATATTAATTTATTTATTTTTAAAAAATACAAGACCCTACATGAACTTTATATTTTATAACGAGTTTATAATATTATTATTAGAAATAATAAATGAAGAAATAAAATCAAAATTGCATGATGACTCCATCTTCTCTGAAGCTTCAATATTTAGATGGATTTAATATATAATAACCAGTCGTTGCGGCACGTTATTTCTACGTACATGTATATAATAAATAATTTTTTATATTTTAAAATATATAATAAATAAAAACAAATATACAAATGACAACTTTACATTAAAAAACTAAAAAATAAAAAGAAATTAATTTATCAGTTAAATATAATTTGAAAAATCGGACAAGTCAGTTTTCATATTAGTTGAATGGTATTTTTTATTTTACAAAAAATTGGTGCGGTGGTGTCATTAATCACCATTTTCGAGTATGGATCCCCTTTTCTTTTTATATTTAGTGTAAATAATATAAATTTTGGGGGGAAATAAACATATAAAAAATGTTATTTTCAAAGATAAATTACAGTATATTTTTTTAAAAAAATATTGTAATTACAAATATTATTTTCTATTAAAACATAGGTATATTTGGAAAATAGTAGTTGCTAGCTGTAGTGATGGGGTGCGGAGGAGAAGTGTCGGTGGACACAGTTGCTTGCTAGTGACTACTGTCGGCCTCACCAACTTCATTATTTTTTTACTATTAATATAAATAATAACAAAAAGACAATACCCCATAAGTTTCCTATTTTTAATACCTATTTCTGATCTCACCTTTGTTCAAGACACTTAAAATTGTGTTTACCTCTGCTCGGAAATTTTAGTCCAGACTCGACTCAATTAGATTTGAAGTTTGAATTATTTATATGACAAGTATGATACACTTGTCGTGTGATTGGTGTACAGTCATAAAAAATAACTAATCACATAGCAGATGTATCTTTCTTACCGACTGCTCGATTTTTTTCTTTCTGCCATGGATAGAATTCCTCTTTCCGTATCTGTAATTGTTCGATTTTGCAAATTTGATTTGGAAAAGAATTTTTTTCTTTTGATTTGATTTGCATTCGATCGATATTCCATTGCGCGAATTTATTAAATTTTTTTTTTATGAGTTTAATTGTTTTATTATGAAAAGGCAGATATCTTATTAAGAAATGCATCTTATATATCAAATTCATCGTTTACAAAAGTCGATAAGAACAACATTTGATAGTCGTGGTCTCCACTTTAACTTTGAAATAAAGTTTTGAAAAATATAAAAAAATATAAAATAGATGCTTTTATTTATTTTTTTTGGGAAATAATTATTTTATTATAAGCATCACTAGATTTACTTCAATTTATCGGTAAACAATTCGTAATATTTTGGTAAAAGATGGAAAGTAATTACTTTCATTTGTTTTTAATAATAATTATTAAAAAAAAGAAAAAAAAGAAATAGAAGATTTAAAACGTTGGAATAGGACAAGATAAGTGGTGTGACCACCGACAAAGATCACAACTATTTAATTTTGATCCTTTACTTTACAATTGGCAACAAATTAATATATTAAATAAATAATTAGTGATCAAGATCTGCTCCAATTAAATTAACTAATACCTTATTATTATTATTATTATTATTATTATTATTATTATTATTATTATTATTATTATTATTATGCGATAATTATATAATTACAATAATATTCTTAATAAATTAAATAATATATTACTATTCGATCAATGAGTGAGACGAAAATATGCATTAAATGATTTAAAATACCCTACACGTTCGATGGGACTGAAATAAATTAGTTACTCCTAAGAAAGAAAAATAATAAATATTTCTCTTTCTACCAAAATTACAGTTGATAAGTTATAAATTACACGAAATATAGAATGCTAATTTGTGAGGGCTAATTTTTTATAATTTATCATATTGATGATTAATTAATTATATTGGTAGAAGGGTATTATCAATGATTGAATATTTTTTGTTGTTAATATTTAAAAGGGATAATTACACCGCCCTCTCCTAAAATTTGGTGTAATTATAAGTAGATTTTCTGTAGTTTGAAAAATTACATCTAGCACTCATGAGATTTGCTTCCATCTGACAAATAAGTTTCTCCATTAGTCAAAATTCACTGAATTTATTGATATTAATAAAAAAATAAAAAATATATTTAACTCAGATTGATTTGTTACTGATTTAATGCAGGTCAAATAATTTTTTTTTTATAATCAAATTACCCTCATACATCTTCATGTGTCAATGCATGTGAGGATGTATATCTTCACCATTATAAGAGTAATTTATTCTGAAAAAATTATTTGACCTGTAATAAGTCAGTAATAAGCCAATCGATAGTAAATATTAATTTTTTTTTTTATTAATATTAATAAATTTAGTGAATTTTGACCATATAAGGAACTTGTTTGTTTGCAGAAGCAAATACCAGGAGTATTGATGTAATTTTTCAAACTATAGGTTATCTACGTATAATTATACCAAGTCTCAAATCTCAAGGAGGGTAGTATAATTACCCTCATTTAAAAATGAGACGTATTAAAATAAAAATTGATATATATTAATTAATTAGTGTATTAATTAAATGAAGTGGTTGAGAAGAAGATAAGGGTAATTTTGAGTACAGCTGTTCTCTAGTAAGCAACGTCAAGCATGTGCCAGAGGGTTCATGTGAAAGGGTGAAAAGGTAATTTAACTTTTTGCATGTCGCAAGGAAGGTATTTCTTACATGCAAGAATGAGTTTTAAAAAGCACATATTCATACCAAAAATAAATAAAAACAAAATAAATTATAGCATTTTTAGTGTTCGTTGGCCTCGTGATTGAGTTGGTAAACCTACCTTTAAAGCAGAGATACAATTTTTGATAGGAATAATTACACTTCCTTTTCCTGAATTTTAGACTCTCTGTAATTTTGAAAATTGTATCTATCACTCTTGAGATTTGTTTTTACCTAATAAATAAGTCCCTGTGTTATGCAAAATTCAAGGAAGTTAACGATATTAATAAAAAAAAAAAAAAAACTGAATGAAATTTGATGTTTACCCTCCATTTACTTATTACTGATTTATTGTAGGTCAAACAATTTTTTTTTCCGACTAAGATACCCTTATAACAGTCAAGATACACCTCCTCACATGAATTAAAGCATGAAGATGTATGAGTGTAATTTGTCATTAAAATATTTATTTGACCTACAATAAATCAGTAATAAGTCAATTGGAGGTAAATATAATTTTTTTAATATTTTTGTTAATATCAGCAAATACGATAAATTTTGACTAATGGAGAGACTTATTTGTTAGACTGAAGCAAACTTTAGTAGTGCTAGATATAATTTTTTAAATTATAGGGGGTTAATGTGTAATTACACCAAATCTTAAAGAAGGAGAGTGTAATTATTCCTTTTTTATATTATTTGGCGCATTTTCTATAATCACTTTTGGGATTAAGTTATAGGATAAATTACAATAACATCCTATGAAGTTTGACATAATTATTAATATCCTCTTGTTGTTTGAAAAATTATAAGTACCCCTCATATTTGATGAAATTATGTAATAATTGGATAAAGGTATAAAATTATCATCTTTGCCCTTATTGTATTCTTTTTATTTTTTTAAAAATAAATAATTTATACAAAAAAATCCGATAGAGTGGATGAAATAATTTTAAAAATATAAATTATCCCTAAAAAAATTATCTACTTATTCCATACAGATTTAAAAAATAAATAAAATATAGTTCTTAATCCACAAGGTCATTTTGGTAAATTCACCACAAAAGTATATGAAAACTTAACGGATTGCTAATTGTTAGACGACTGTTAAAATCAAGGGACATGATACTTTTTCAAACAATAAAAGGGTATTCGTAATTATACTAAAATTAAAAAACGGTTATTGTAATTTACCCTAAATTATATCAAAATCATGTTCCAATTACCAAAACACTTGACATGAGGTTGATTTTGAGAAATTTAATTATAATATGCTTTTTTAATAAGTAATGAATCCAAACACTATAATCATTTTCTCTAAAATCAATTATCACTAAAAAGATATTTTTCACTATAATTAATTATTATAGTCAAAATAAAAAAATTGTGGCAAATATAAATCATGTACAAATTCACAACAACCACCAGTTGTTATTTCTACAAGTATGCCCAAAACATTAGCCATGTCTAAAACTGGCAAATATTTTAGCTATGGCTAAAAAATTATGGCAATTCTTGATCAGTTGTGGTAAAAATTTAAACTTTTTCTTTAATTTTGTTTAACTGTAATTAATAGTATTGATTTATTGTGATTTTTAAATTGTGGTAATTATAGCAAAAATTCATTTTTTTTTTCTAGTGTATCTCATAATCATATATGCAATCATCGGGCCAAACTGGACCTAAGTCATTTAATTATGTCAAATACATAGTTGTGGAATTTATGATACATGAGTAATGATAAATTTATAATTGATATGATTAAAGTTGAAGGAGCTTGTTAAAATTTAAAAAACTAGTTGGGAATCACTTACTTCTTTTTTCAAAAAAAAAAAAAAATTAATTTATAAGCTCCCAACATCTTATTTTTTAATTTTATCTTATTCTTTTAAAATTTTATCAACCACTTTTTAATATTTTACAACCTTTGGTACATCTTATAATATATTTTAAATAACTTATAAGCTCGCCAAAGATCATTAATTCGATTTAGAGGGTGTTTGGCTAAGCTTTTTAAAACATTTTATAAGCTCTTACAGCTTATAAGATGCTTTTAGAAGCTTATAAGATGTTGGATCTTATTTTAAAAATAAGCCCCTAAAATGTTTGGGTAAAATAAGATGTTAAAACTTATGAGATGTTAGGTGTTTGGCATAATAAGGTCTTTAATTGATAAAATGACTAAAATGGACATTTATACCATTAGAATAAAATAATATGTTATTTCTTTGACATATTTTTGTTAAATATTTTATAAATAGTACACATTAGTTTAATTTTAAGTAAAAAATTAATAGATAATATTTTTACAATAACAAAAAAAATAACGAATTATTACCTAAATTTTTAACAAAAATAATATATATATATATATTCATGCTAGTTGAATATTAATGTGAATATATAATCGATATTATTAATGCAATGACTATTTCTAGTCGTATAATATATAATGTCTTGAATTTAACCTTTTTAGTAAATATAATATCAATACCAATCTTATTTTTATTTAACTATGATAATTTATTATTAAATAATAAAATATTTTTTCTTTTCAAATTTTTCTTTTCTTTTTCAAATATTAGAAAAATTAAATAGCAAAAAAAAATTTAAATCCTAGAGAGGGAGTGTGTGTGTGTGTGTGTGAGAGAGAGAGAGAGAGAGAGAGAGAGAGAGAGAGAGAGAGAGAGAGAGAGAGAGAGTGTGTGTGGGTGTGGGTGTGTGTGAGAGAGAGTATGTAAATATATGAATGGGGTTATTTTAGTTTTTTGATATATTAATTTTATATAGATATAAGATTTTATGAAAAAAGTTAGGAAAGTTAAACTTATTTGCCCTTCATTTTTCACATTGAGCTTGCAGATGGAAATTTCGTGGGGATAAATCGATATTTGCCTAATTCCATCATCAATACACCAATCCCTTGATGTATGCTTCGTTCCCTTGATTGTGCCTCAATTGCCATAATCATCTTTTAATTTCCCAAAGATCATGCCTCCTACTAATTGGAGATATAAATGAGTTTTTGACTTTCTTTTTCCTTCCATATCAACTGCCCTCTCAAGTTTCAAGTATTCGCGGCAGGGAATATTTGGAACTTAGAAAGTCATATCATCTCCAATTAGGAAAGTTTCTCACTAGCCCGGTATATATATTCGTCGTTTGTGTCATTCATAATTCTTTTTTGCCGTTCAATCCTCAACAGATGTTACTTCCTTAGTGCGTTCCTTTCGATTTCTCATAACTTGATCTTCAATCAACCTTGGAATGTCGAATCACAAAGGTACTTTTTAATCCCTAAAATTAGTCCTTTCGATTTCACAATCGTTAGTTGTTCCGGTTGTGCTGTGTTTATCGTTATTCCCTCGTAATTCTTGTCGACGTCAACCCCTGCTTCAAATCATGTTGGTCTCGATCATGGGAGGCCTCGGCTAAGGAGGCCGGGGTAGCCTAGACCAGTCTGCTGGTTGAGGCTCTCGCGTCGGCCAATCGCTTGGTCGAGGCGGCCGCCTAGACCGGCAGACTGTTCGGGGCGAACACCCCGACAGGTAGGGCTGAGGCGATGCGCCTTGGCTCTCTGGCTGGGGGGCCTCTTCTCGCTCTTCCTTCATTCACTCCGGGGAGGACTCGTCACGTCGTCCCCCTTCAAATTCTACTCAAGCTCCCAACCTTGTTATTTTAGATAGGGGGGATGATAGTCTTGCTCTAGAGGTTATCGAGGCGATTCGCAACCTCCCTGATTGCCCCTCCAATTCCATAGATGTTTCATTCGAATCAACTTCCTCTTCTCCCAAAGTTGTCCATAAGAAAGTATCTAATTCCATTTTTGATGAGGTTGGAGGGGAGTGGTCCTCCGCCCCTAGGGTTAGGTATTGGAAAAATTGCACTTTTAGGCCCACATAGAGAGTGGTGTATTTTTGGTCCTACGAATTAGCACATTTAGTCCCATAGGATAAATATTTGTAGTATTTTGGTCCCATAGGATAAAATTGTAGCACACTTGATCCCATAAGACAAAAAGTTATGACACATTAAGTCCCACTAGTTCTACATCCTATGGGACCAAATGTGCTATCATTTTGATTTATGGGAATAAAAGTGCTGCAATATTTATTCTATGGGAGTAAATATGCTAAATCCATAAACTATGGGATAAAAAATGCAACACACCAGTAGTGTGTTTTAGAGTTTTTCTCTCTCTAGAAAATTTCTTCAAGTTTTTGCAAGTTTGGATCCGAACAATGAAGTCTCCACATTTCTACCGATTGCTTTTGTGGTTTTGAGCTCATTTGACTGGCCGGAAAACCTCTGTCCGCTGGTAAGAGGTCTATTACTTCAGTCTGCCAGTTTTCCCCCAGTTTTGGGCTGTTTTGCTGCTGTTCTTACTTGCTTTGTTGCTCCGGCTGAAACCCACCCGCGCCCTGAACACTGCTGAGTTTTTGCTGGTCGTTTTGAGCTTCTTTTTCGGCCAGCTTCAACAAGGTTCCAGCCAGCCGGTGGTAGGTTGAATATTACCGCATTTGGGCGTGCAAATTTCTGCCCAGTGGCTGTGCACTATCTACCTTGCCGTTTCTAGCAAACCTGCTGCACACTGCCCCATTCCAGGCAAGGTTGACTTCCCCTTTTGGTGCTGAACACTTTTCTAGGTTGCTGAAGCTGTTGGGGGCTTCCCCTTCTGCCTGCAAACACCATGGCCAAGGGAAAAAATCAAGAACTCCGGCTGCCACTACAGGCAGCACTGGCCAGGCGGCTGGCCAGCAGGCCACTGCTCCTACCGCCGTCACTGCTGTTGCCGACACAAAAGACAATACTAAGGCTACCTCATCTGAATTTCAAGCCTTCATTTTGGACTTGGAGGCTTCCCTACCCTTCAACCCGTTGAACCATGCAAGTGCCAGCCATGGCTCCAACACCTCGGGCTGGAAAGAGGTGGAGCTACTGTTGAGTAAGGGTGAAAAGACTGGAGCAACCGTCTCGGCCAAGCCTTCTTTTGCCGGATTATTCAGCACAAACCAAAAGCTCACCATGGATAACAAGCTTTGAAAATTCAAAATTGAGGACGGTACCATTACGCTCGAGTCCGACGACCTGACCGACGTTCGAGCTAAATTGGGTTTTTGCATAGTTGCTACATTGCCGGCAAGTTCCCCGGCCTGCAAGCTATTCGCGCGCTGTCCAAATCTTGGGGAGCTTCGTTTCAACAACACAACAGCGGCTGACTTGTGTTCAGATTTGCAAGAGATGATGATCGGCAATGCATCCTTATCGGAGGTCCATATTTTATTTACGGCCGATCGCTCCTTCTCAAAGCGATGCCGGATTACTTTGAGTTCAAGGAGGATGATATCAGTTTGACTCCAGTTTGGGCCATCATCCCGTCACTCCCTCTCGAGTGTTGGCACCCCAATGCACTCGGGAAGATCGGCTCTAGGTTGGGCACCACCATTGCCATGGACACCCTTACTATGAGGATGGAGAGGGTATCCTATGCCCGCATCTTGGTCGAGGTTGATGCTTCAAAGACACTAGTGGACCAAGTAGAATTCAGGCCATCGAATGGCGTAACTCAGAGACAACCGGTCGTCTACAAATACATGCCTAAGTTTTGCACCGAATGCAACCATTTTGGGCACCACAAAAGCTCATGCCGTGATAACCAACAGCCAGCCACTGCCACTGCCACTGCCGCTGTTGGTAAACCTGCAGTCACTAAACAGGTTGCTACAAAGAAGGCCTTGCCGACCGAATGGACCCTAGTGCAGCGACGACAAAAAACAGAGCAGAAACAGCCGCACACTACAGCCACAGAAATGAAACAGAAACAGAGCACTACAGCCACATAACTGAAACAGAAACAGAGCACTACAGCCACATAACTGAAACAGAAACAAAGCATTACAGTCACAGAACCGAAGCAGCAGACTGTTACAGACACCAACGTGGCCGACGGTATTGCCCATGAACGGCCTGAATCTTCTAGGCCACAAACGAGCCCGAAAGGGCAAAGATAGAGCAGCCCTCTCCGGCAAAGAGAAGCAGAAGTAGACTCCTCGGCCTCCTCCTGCGAGCCGGACTCCCCGGCGTCAACGCAACATCCTATGCCGGGGACTATGGCCTACCGTAAACTGAAATTGCAGCTTGGAGGGGAGTCCCCCCCCAATCACCATGAAGATTAGATTCTGGAATGTGAGGGGCTTCAACCGGCCCCTCAAACACAATGGGGTCGCTCACCTCATCAAGAATAACCGACTTTGTCTCTTGGGCATTTTGGATACGAAGCTTACTACGTCGGCTATTGCAAGGATTATCGATCGATCATTTCCGGGATGGTGCCAAACAAATAACTTTGACACCATTGCCGGCGGACGCATTCTCATCATTTGGAACCCGACCGTCATTGACCTTATCTCGGAGGACATTTCTCCACAAGTGATCCACTGTCGTGCAAAGAATAAGTCCTCCAACTCTCCTTTTACATTTCATTTACTTACGGTCTTTACACTGTAGTGCATAGAAGAAGTATGTGGGAGAAACTTTTGGAATTGGGGCAGCCTATGAACATGCCGTGGCTGATTCTTGGAGATTTCAATTGTGTGAAATCGCCGACAGAAAAACAGCTTGGAGCTATACCGACCTGGTACGAGCTTAAAGACTTTGCCGACTGCTGCCTCTCGCTTGGACTTAATGATGCCCCCACAACGGGATGCTACTTTACTTGGTACTCCAACAGCGAGAGCAATCCCTTGTGGTGCAAGCTTGATCGGGTGATTTTCATCAATGAATGGCTCGAGGCCGGCCTGCTTTGTAATGTGCATTCCAGCCTACCGGGATGCCTTTCCGACCACTCGTCGGGTATTGTTTCTATCCTTGATCTCCCTGCCTCTGAGCCTAAACCTTTTCGATTTTTCAACATGTGGGTAGATCATCAGGATTTTATGGCAACCGTGGAAAATGGCTGGAATCTGAATGTGGACGGCACAGTGCAATTCAGACTCTACAGGAAATTGAAGGCCCTCAAAGGCCATCTAAAAGCCTTCAACAACCTACATTTTAGCCACATCTTGGTCAGGGCCAAAGATGCCGACCTTGCCCTACAAGATGCACAGCTCCAACTGGAATCCGATCCTGAGAACGCAGCCATTCGGGACTCAGTGGAGGAGCTTAGGAAGAAGGCCGTCTTCCTTGCTGAAGCATAGAGACACTTCTACTACCAAAAGGCCAAGCTCCACTTCTTAAAAATGGGGGATTGGAACACAAAATTCTTCCATGATATGGTGAAGAGGAACGCAACAAAGAGTTCTATCCTGGCGATCACCAAAACCGATGGCTCAACTATCACGTCGGCAGTGGAGATAGGCCAGGAATTTGTTTCCTACTTCACCTCACTATTAGGCACCGAGGTCCAGACCTTTCCAGTGGACAACGCCGTGTTTAATTGGGGGCCAAAGCTTTCTTCCGAGCTTGCTTTGGAGCTCCGCAGAGTTGTCACTCCGGTGGAGGTAAAGTAAGCAATTTTTCATATCAGTGACAACAAAGCACCAGGCCATGATGGATATTCAGCATACTTCTTCAAACGAGCATGGCATATTGTGGGCGATCAAGTTTGCACGGCCGTGCTGGATTTCTTTAGGAGCGGTCGTCTACATAGGTAGCTCAACCATAGTATCATCGCCATTATGCCCAAGTCAGACCACTGCCCGACGGTTGCAGACTACCGGCCTATCTCTTGTTGTAACGTGATCTACAAAGCTATCACGAAAATTATTGCTGACCGGCTGGCCCCTGCCCTGAAACACCTCACTGACCGATGCCAAGCAGCCGTCGTTGGGGACGGAGCATTACAGACAACATCTTCCTTGCACAAGAAATGGTCCGGTAGTACACGAGAAAACGGATTTCACCTCGTTGTACAATTAATGTTGACCTGCGCAAGGCATTCAACTCGGTATCGTGGACCTTCCTTTCACAGGTCCTGCACGGGTATGGCTTTCCCCATATCTTTATTGCATGGATTATGGAATGTGTTTCCACCTCCTCATTTTCAGTGGCACTTAACAGCTCCCTCCATGGGTTTTTCACGGGAAAGAAAGGGCTTAGACAAGGAGATCCAATGTCACCGGCCCTATTTCTTCTTTTCATGGAATATTTCTAAAGACTGATCAACAGGAAAACAATAGATTCAGACTTCAACTTCCACCCGAAACGTGAAAAACTGAAGATCACACACCTCCTCTTTGCAGATGATCTTATGATGTTATCTCGTGGGGACCTTCCATCCGTTCACATCTTGATGGAATGCCTGTAGGAGTTTAGGGACGTCTCAGGCCTTACTGTTAACACTTCGAAATTCAACATTTTTACGGCAGGAATTGATAACAACATGCTCCGCGAAATTCTTGCAGGGACTGAATTTGCTAGGGGTGAGATGCCAGTTCAGTATCTTGGCATTCCCCTCGCGGCATAGAGGCTGTCAGTTAGGGACTACTTGCCGCTTGTAGATCAAATTGCCAACAGTATTTCCAGATGGGCAGCAAAGTCCCTTTCATTTGCGGGATAGTTGGAACTCATACGTTTCGTTATTCAGGGTGTAGAGTGTTTCTGGCTACAAATCTTCCCACTCCTAGTGGCGGTCGTTGAGAAAATCTACCGGCTTTGTAGGAAATTTCTCTGGAACTCCGAACGAGCACCAGTTGCTTGGGAGGATATCTGTCATCCCAAAAATAAAGGCGGTCTTGGTATCCGGCATACCCAGACTTGGAACGTGGCCCTCTTTGCCCGAGTTTTATGAACATCCACCGCAAGGCAGACACGCTTTGGGTACAGTGGGTCGACGCTGTTTATCTCAAAGGAGGATCAGTTTGGGACTGGCAACCGAAGAAGGGCGATTCACCACTCTTTCAACAGCTTGCTGAAATCCGCAGCAGAATCGTTACCGCTTTTGGCTCGTCTGAGGCGGCAATCCAGCACATGGCCAGATGGAGAAGCAGTAAGGGACTTGATACGTCCAAAGCATACGAGTACTTTAGGCCAAAACGAGCAAAACAGCCTTGGCATACGGTAATCTGGAAAGCATTCATCCCGCCGAAGTACTCATTCATTTTGTGGCTTGGGCTCTGGGACAGGCTATCTACACGCGACCGGCTTATGTTCGTTCAAGAGTATAGCTCGTGCTCATTATGCATCAATACTCAAGAAACGGCCAATCACCTATTCTTTGAGTGCCTAATCAGTGACTTTGTGTGGACCAATATCCGGCAGTGGCTTGGCATCAGCCGACGTATGTCCACACTCCTCAGTGCAGTGAAATGGCTCATAAAAGAAAAGACGAGGTCCTCCGTGCAGAACAAAGCGAGACTCATCACTTTGGCATGCACGGTCTACAGCCTTTGGAGGCATCGCAACGAAGTTATTTTTGAAGGCAAAACGCCGTGTCCTGAGCGACTTGTAATCTCGATTAGGATTACAGTTTATAGGATACTTTTGACACTTTTTCCACATGGGCTGATTACGTCCTAATCCACAGAGTGGAATTGTAACTCTCCGGGTATGCCCGGAGTATTTTGTACATATTCTTGGATGAATTTACTTACATTTCACCCAAAAAAAATGCAACACACCGTATCGTACGGGACCAAAAATATAATTTTTTCGCTAGGTATCGTATCATGGATGTCGATTTTTGTATAACATTCTAAGTAGCAATGAGTTTCACTTTTTGGAGGAGGACCATAACTCTTCTCCTCCTGTCGAGTTTCTTCTTCCCTCTCCTGGGGATAGAATAAAACATCCTCCTTCGGGTTTCTTTAGGGTCTACTCTGTATATTTTTTTCGGGCATTTTCCTTCCATCTCACTCATTGTTAGTGGAAATTATTAGGAATGTGGGTCTTAGCATTAATCAGTTTACCCCGAATTCTTTTACATTTTTCTTAGGGTTCCTCCATTATTTCAGTGTGCTAGGCTTAGATCATTCTCTAGAGGTCTTCCATAATTTATTCTTTGTTAAGAGAGTTTTGAACGACTCTTTTTTCTTTTTCTATCCTCGCAATAATTGAAAATTTTTGGATGGTTGTACTTCATCTCGCGACCCGTGGAAGAAGCGGTTTTTCCATGTACGTGATCCTAATTGGGGTTTTTGTGTTCCATGGAATGATTCTCCCATTCCTTCATCCCCAAGCTATGATCTCAAGATGTCTTTTATCAGGGGCGGGTTATTCGACGAGGTTTATAACATGTCGGATCTCTTATTTGATGGTATTTTCTTCTTTTATTTCTATCATTTTGATGTAATTATTAATTTATGTTTTTTTATGTTTGCTACTTTCTTGTAGGTAAGAAGATTTCTGTGGAGGAAATTCGTCATTTTAAAGCCTCCTGAGAGAACTTTTCAGGAAATGCTTCTCGCTCTCGCCCCTCCTCCTCCCCCCCTACAGGAAAGCTACTAGTGAGATGCGAGGATCAAGTCCTCATTGCACCAAGGATGCCACTAGCAGTTGGCTTTCTCCTCCCTTTGCTTCTGGTGGTAATAGCTCGAAGCGCCCAAGAGATGCTTCTTCTAATCCTATTTCTCATGGTATGGAAAAAGGCTATTCCACTTACGGGACTAATCAACGAGAGGGGGTTGTTCATACTGGGATGCTGCTGACTTTCAATTAGGTCCAAATTTCTCAAGTCTGAAGTGGGCAAAATCTACTTGGAGTGCATTCGAGCGGATTTTAAAGAGGAGTTTGAAAAGTCTGGGGAGTTTGAGTTGGCTGCCCTTGCTAAGGCTAAGGATTTGTATGATCAAACCCTCCGAGACTGTCGTGCTACACTTTGCTCCACAGGGCGATTCCGAGGGAGGACTTTTTTGTTCCTTGATCCCTCAGTGGCGGATCTTGCAGAGCTCGAGGAGGGTGGTGTTGTTATTCCTCTAAATGAAGAAGCTGGTGCTGTTGTTGTTGCTGCTCCTACAAATGGATCTGCCAACGTTGGCAAAAGAGTATAGGATTTATGAGATTTGAGTTTTTTTTTTCGTGTTTTTATTATGAACAATATGTTGCTACTGTATCATTTCACAAATTAACTTATTTATATCATGCTTCCTTTCTATTACATTCGTGACCCCTTTTTCTTAGGGCTTATGTTTGGAATCCCCCTTCTATGGAATTCTCTTATGAGATTTTGGTTGCCTTTTACCCCAGGGGTGGTACCTCCCCTTGGGGGAGTATTTTGGCTTTATTTCTAAATTAACGTTTGAGTGTTAACCTTTTGGAATTTTCATGTTGATGCAAGCATTTATGAAGCATTATTATTATGTAACTGAAAGAATAAATACATAGACATTTTATTCACGTCAAAGGAGGAAATTATACATACTATTTTTCCAAATTTTTTACATTCCATGTACAAGGGAGTGACTTTCCGTCTCCCATTCTCAATCTATATGTCCCAGGTCCTATTACTTCTGTCACTGCATAGGGACAATCCCACTTAACATCTTTTCCTACGATCCCGTGCCTTCTGTTTTCCGCCGAACCAAATCTCTTTCTTTGAAGTCGTGGGGGTGCACATTGTCGTCATAGGCTCTGGCTATTTTGCTTTTATATATGTGAAATCTCCTTTCAGCCATTTCTCTCTTCTCTTCCAGCAGATCAAGAGCTTCTCTCCTAGATTCCGAATTTCTTGTGCTATCGTAGGATCTTACCCTTCATGTTTCTTCTCCATCTCTGATGGGAGTATGGTCTCAGTTCCATATACCAGGTTGAAAGGTGTTTCCTGCGTAGATTCTCTAGGAGTTGTGCGGTGTGCCCACAAGACTCCTGGGAGTTCATGCACCCAATTTTCCTTTGTATCTCCTAATCGCATTTTTAATTGTTAGAGGATTATTCGATTGGTTACTTCTGCTTGTCCATTCGCTTTAGGGTTATTTACTGATGTGAAGAACTGTTTAGTCTTCAGCTCTTCTAATCAACTATTCAACTTCTCTCCTTGGAATTGATTTCCATTGTGTGCGATTAAGACTCTAAGGATGCCAAATTGGTAAATGATGTTTTCCCAAATGAATTTGATTACTTCTTTTTCGCTGATGGCTCAACCTCAACCCACTTAGTGAAGCAGTCCAACACCACTATCAGATATTCTTTCTGTCCCCCCACACGTGGCAATTTGCTCACTATATCCATTCCCCACATGTCAAAAGGGCATGGGCTCTCCAAGGTGTTCATGAAGGTAGCGGGTTATGCAAATGATTCATGTTTTTGGCAAAGGGAGCATTTTTGTACCAAGGCGAGGCGTCATTTAACATTGTTACCAATAGTAGCCTTATCTTAGTATTTTTCTAGCTAGGGAACGAGCTCTGGAGTGGTTGCCACAACTTCCTTCTAAATTTCCCGCATGACGTATTCTGCTCTATCAAGATTCAGGCATTTACGTAGCGGGGACGAGAATCCTCTTTTATACAAATTTTCGTCTATCAGGATGCATCGCGCCAACCTTAACTTCACTTTTCTTGCCACTTTGTGATATTCTAGGATGATTCATTCTCTACGAAATTCGACAATAGATGCCGTCCATATCGAGGTCAAGTTTTGTTCTACGTTTTCTCCTATGTAAACTCCTCCGAATTCTTCTTTATTATCTCCTCCCAATTTACCATGGGCTTTTCTACCGATAGTAAGTTATTCCTCCCTAGTGAATTGATTTGAGCTAGCCAATATAACAAGCTGATCGGTCATTAGGTTTTTTTCCTAGGGATCCACTCAAGTCTTAATTCTTCGAATTTGTCTATCTCTTCCTGTAGCTTTGCTAAGTATTTCATCATTTTTTCTTGTCTTGCTTCGTATTCTCCTTCAACTTGGCTCACGACTAACTTGGAGTTGCTATAGGCGCACACATTTCTATCTCCTGCGGCATGAATCAATCTATTCCCTAACAAATGGCTTCGTACTCTGCTTCATTATTTGAGGCGGGACATTCAAGTGTGATGGCATATTCCATATAGTTTGTTTCGGGGCTCTTGATCACTATGCCTACTCCACTTCTTGATGAAGTAGAGGATCCGTTGACGAACATTTCCCACTCTCGACTATGCGTACTATTTTCTTTCCCCGTCACTTCTGATATGAAATCTGCTAGGACTTGCGCTATAACGTGTCTTAGTTCGAATTCAATGTCATGCTCACTCAATTCTACTGCCCACTTGGTCTTTCTTTCCGAAGCATTTGGGCTTGCTAGAATATGTTTTAAACGTTGATTCGCCAATATTGTCACTTGATGAGATTGAAAGTAGGGGCATAGTTTCCTTGCTGCCATTATCAAAGCTAATGTCACCTTCTCAATAGGGGATACTTCGACTCAGCTCCTTGCAATATAGTAAATGGGTTGATGCTCCTTTCCTTCCGCCCTTACCAACACAGCGCTTACTGCTTCCTCTGATGTTGACAGGTATATGTACAACTTCTCTCCTGTCTGTGGTTTCATCAGCAAGGCTGGCTTAGATAGATATTCTCTACCTCTCTTAGAGTTTTGAAGAAGGGTAATCCCCTTTTAGCTCCTCGAGATAGGAATCTGCTTAGGGCTGCTATCCTTCCTGTTAGCTTCTAAACTTCTCTCTTTGTTATCTGGTGGCTCATATCCTGTATTACCTTTATCTTCTCCAAATTAGAATCTATTCCTCGGCATGAAATTAAGTATCCCATAATTTTCCTCCTTGCACTCTGAAAGTGCATTCACGTCAAAGCATTCTCGCGGATCTTATATGAGGTTGTCTCTGTTGTGGCTTTTTACTAGCATATCATCGATATAGACTTTCATATTTCATCCGATCATATGCTTGAAAACTTTGTTCACCAATATTTGACAAGTTGCTCCCGCATTTTTCAGCCCAAAAGGCATCACGCGGTAAAAAAAAAATGCCTTGTTCTGTAACAAAACTTGTTTTCTCTTGATCTTGGAGGTTCAAGGGAGATCTAATTATATCCTTGGAAAGCATCTAAGAAGCTCATCATCTTGCATCCTGCCATGGAGTCCCCTAATCACCTCAAGATCTATTCCTACCAGATCATGCACTGTCCAAGAAAATACATCCAAGTTTATTTTGAGAAATCGCACTAATTCCTTTTCCATCTTCTTCTCCATTGTTGTTTCGATCGAGGTGGTTTTCCTAATTTGCTGTCAACCACTTGTACGTCTTTTAGTTTTTCTGTTGCAACAAGTTTTTCTTCTTATATCTTTGTCCTTTCATTTGTTGCTCGGGTTACCCCGAGTGGTGGTAGGGCATGGTCGTGGGTCACTCTTACATTTTTCTCCTCTCTGCTTGGTATTTAACTTTTTTTGAATGTTAGGGGATTGGATTTCTTCTTGAGAATGTTGGTGTGACATTCTCTTGCCAAGCGACAGTCCCCTGTTTCCTCTCCAATTCCTCTGTAAGTGGGGAACTTAACTTCATGTGGTATGTTGATGCCACCGCCGTGAAAGAGTTCAAGTTTAGACGTCCCATAATAATGCTATAAGATGACGGGGCATCAACCACCAAAAATTTTAACATACTTGTGGCTCTGTGAGGAGCGGTTCCTATGGGGATGGGCAACGCAATTTTACCTAGGGGTTCTACGACACTCCCATTGAACCCCACTAGGGGTTGTTAACTTTCATTAGCAAATTAACCCACCCCTTTTCCCATTTGAGAAAAAGCTCCAAAGAATAAGATGTTAGCAGTGCTTACGGTATCTACCAATATAGTTTTTTACCCAAAAATTGGATACTGTGGCTGAAATCACCAGGGCGTCATTGTGTGGGAGTACTCCTTTTTCAGGTCCTTTGAGCTGAAAAGTGATCTATTCTTCTGGTATCCCAGTGATGGTTACCTCTTTGTAATTATCAATTTCTTGGGATGAGAATGCAGCTCTCACCAATGCCTTTCGCGCTCAGGCTGAATCTCTTCCCGCAGGCCCACTAGTCACCACTCTGATCACTCTTGTAGTTGGGAGATTTTCTTTTCCCTTTTCTCTCCTCCTAAAGTTCGCTGCTTCCTTAAGCTCCTCGCTTAGACTTCGAGGGGTAGGGTTTGTCCTGGAGGTTTGTTTTCTGCCTATTCTTTTAAATACCCTCTCTGAATTAATTTCTCAATTTTATTTTTCAAGTGGTAACAATCTTCCGTACTATGCCCTCTGTCTTTATGGAACCTGCAATATTTGTCTGATTTTAATCGCTTTGGGTTATCCTTCATTTTCCCAGGCCATTGCACTATTCCCTGCTGTTCTGCTACCGTCAAAATTTCTGCTCCAGATGCCTTGAGAGGGTGTACCTTGTGAAACTGTTGGGGGCATATGCCTTTGTCCTTTTGCCACATTTCCTTACGAGGGTTTTTTTTCTTTCCTTCTCGAACCTTCCTTTTGTTATTGGTGTCTATTTTAGGTTGCATGGCTTCCTCTATACGTATATATTTGGCAAGTCTTTTAAGCAATTCATCTAGTGTCGCTGGAGATTTGCCTGTGATAGACTCTCTGAATTTTTACCTTTGTCAGCCTTGTTGAAGAATACTTGCAAACAATTCATGATTCAAGTGCACGAATTCTAGTAACACCTCCAAGAATCTCTGCACGTAATCTCTCAAGCTTTCCTGCTCCTGCTGTACCACTGTGAATAGGTATGATGCTATTGTGGGATACCTTTTATTAATGGAGAAATAGTGTAACAAGCGTTGGGATAACTGCTAGAAATTTTAGATAGTGAGTTGGCAGTTGGTTGAATCATGCCATGGTTTCCCTTGCCAGAGTGGTGCGGAAAATCTTGCAGTTTTCGACATCGCTCATATCTAATAGATCTGCTTTGTCCAGGAACTTGTCCAGGTGATCTTCCGGGTCTGCAGTCCTATCATACTCTGTGAGGCTAGGTATTCGAATTCCTTGTGGTAATGCTTCCGCCAGGATTTGCATTGAGAATGGGCTTCTCTTAGTTGGTGCGACAGCCAGAGGTAATGGGTCTTGGGTGGAAACTTGTTGGAAGGCATTCCAAGTGCATGAATCATTTTCCCTTTTGCTGCTAGTAGCGTCTTTTTCTCTCCTTTTCGGCCTATCTATTCGTTCTCCAGCTCTTCTCCTTCTTTGAACAAACTCTACTGGTGGGGAGACATGCTGCTACGCTCTTCTTGTAACGATATATCTTGGGGACCATTCTCCCTCGACTCATATCCTTGGGGGCGGAGGGCGTGCCTTGGCATCTGTGAGGATAATGGAGGGGAGAAGGTTCCCTTTGTCGATTTGCCATGAAGTGGTTTATCACCCTTTCCACTGCTCGGGTTGACGCATCCTCTATCATTCTTTGAAGCGCCTCAGGCGTAAGGTGGATTAGGGGTGGCTGGGGAGCCAACGGCGACAGCTGACCTTTCTCTCTCATGCCCTTATCTTGATCTCTCTATGGTTGGAGCTTTTTCAAGTTTTCATCTTCCTGGTGCCTGAGGTCTCTTCTATTACGCTAATGTCTTGCTCTACTTCTTCAATGACTTCTAGATCTCTAGCTCTGGATCGGGTTTGCATTCTCAATATTGTGATTGAGGTTTCCCACAGACAACACCAAGTTGATATCACTCAACTAATATTTTATACTAAAATTACTGAGAATTAATTGAAGTTATCTTATTAGAACATGTGTTTAGGTTACAATCATAATATGTAGCAAAAATACACAATGATCTTTAAACTAAGAGATATTTTTTTTACAATTGATGTCTTTTCTCCGAAAAAATGGATCCCCTTCTACTAAGAATGGAGGATCTATTTATACTTGCTTCATAAACTAGGCAAGTATGAGACGTTTACTTCTTTGCTCTTCATCTTTCACATTAAGCTTGCAGATGGAAGTTTCTTGGGGATAAATTGGTATTTGCCTAACTCCATCATCAATACACCAATCCCCTTGATGTTTGCTTCATTCCCATGATTGTGTCTCAATTGCCATAATCATCCTTTAATTTTCCAAAGATCATGCCTCCTACTAATTGGAGATATAAATGAGTTTTTGACTTTTTTTTTCCATATCACCCCTTACTTTGTAACACAGTCCACCTCTTGCTTTCGTGAATGGGAGGATATTTGTGAGCGGAGAAAAATACTAGTCCAAATTAAAATTGATCGAATCTGAACTAATAAATTTAATAAGAGTGTGACTGTGAATTACATACCATGATAGTGTGTATTTTGAGGCAACCAAGCTTACGGTTAGGAGGATGTTTGCGTGAGTTTAAAAGCTTTTCAAAACGTTGTATAAGATATTGAAAAGTTTGGTAGATATTAATGGAAATGAGCTTATAAAATCTAAAATTATCTCTTTTTTGGATCTTATAAACTTCTTTAAAAAATGTAAGGAGTTGTCAACTTATTTTTAAAATTTTAATAGACTTCTTTTGGTCTAACCATATCAATTACTAACATCTTGTACTCCAAAGTCTTATTTTATCCCAATAATTTAGGAGTTAATTTTCCAAACAAGATTTAACATCTTGATGCGATTTGCGATTTGTGACTCGATCGGTGCCCCGTTGAGCGAGGTATTGTACACTCTGGCTTCATATGAGCCTTTACGAGTTTGTCCCGAAAAAGCGCTTCACTAGGGAGATGGGCTTTTAGTCAGCCAAGCTCCTCATCTGTAACTAATGTGGGATGCTTGCCTGCTACATCATCAGTCCAGGCGAGGCGCTTGAGAAGGGCACATGGTCTCATTCCTATATGCAGCTTACGACCCAATCGATGAACCCGATGCATGAGGTATTGTATGCTCTGGCTTCATATGAGCCTCACGAGTTTGTTATGAAAAGGGGCCTCACTAAGAACATGAAGTTTTAAGGCTTATAAGTCACTCAAACTCTTTGTTTGCAATCAATATAGGACACTTGCCTACATCCTCACATGTTATGAATTTCGAAAACATGTTGTAACATAATTTGAATAAGTTTAGTAAAATACTTTGTAAATCTATCATAACTTTTGGATTGTGACAAGTGAAGCAAGGAATATATCCCCTTGTTACATACTTTGTCAAAGTTCAATTTCTTTCTTGAGAGGTGAAGGGACGATGTAATTTTTACCTTTCTTTATTTTGTTTTTATTTTTTAGGTTAAATCTCATAATGACTCCATCATTTATATCTTGGTCCCACTTTAGTTCCTCTTCTCTGAAATGCATCATAATAATCCCTTAACCTTTAAATAGATCACACTATGGCCCCTAATAATTAAGTTTTAATGAAATTTAATTAAAACAGATGAAATATTCCACTAATGAGATATAAATTAAAAAAAAAAATCATGCACTTTAGTAATTTGCCAACAATAAAAACAATACAGGGTTAATTATACTTCAACTTTTTGAAAATGAGAAATTATACTTTTTCCAAAAAAAATTCTAAAATTACACTTATACCCCATATGAAAAGTCACCCAAAAAAAACTTACATAAATCTTTAATTTTACCCTTATTTAACATTCCCATGTAATTTTTTGTATTTATAAGTGAAAATGCAATGATGTTAAACCTCACACCACATAAATATATTATATTTATCCTTTTAAAAGTATAAAAATATACATAAAAATGTTCAAGAAAGGGTAAAATTAAAAATTTATGTAATTTTTTTTTTTGTTAGTATTAGAATTTTTTGTCCAAACCTTGACGAAAAAGTGTCAAGTGTAAAGAAAGAATTTTCGAAGGGAGTGTAAGTATAATTTTAAATTTCATTGAGAGAAAATATAATTTTGTATTTTTAAAAAGGGTTTAAGTGTAATTAATAAAAAAATATATATACTCTAATAATTTTGATTTTAACTCGTTGCCACTAGTCTCATATGAGAGTTTTAAACCGGAACCTATTGAACGATCTTAGTTCTAACTAGTTGTAAAAACAAAGGTTATAATCATAAACAAGAAAACACAAATCATGACATATGTAAATATGTGATGTACATAAGCATCCCATATTAATTGCAAATGAGGAGTTTGAGTGATTTATAGTCCCAATACCTCTTTTCCATAGCGAGCCTCATTTCCAGGACAACTCGTGAGACTTCTACGAAACAGAATGAATAATAACTCGCGTAATGAAATACTGATCGAATCGCAAACTGCATCAACCTACTAACAATTTGAAAATTGATTGAAATTTCTTCCTCAATTATTGAACCACGAAATTTGGTATTTTATTTATTTTTTATTCCCAATGCCTATAAAGAAAATTTCCCATTTTTGAACTGAAAACACTAGTGATGGCAATTGAACTCGATTTTCTCGGGCTCTGACCCGGACCCGTCCTGGTCTATTTTTTATTATTTATTTATTCATATGTATTACATCATTAATAAAAATTATGATATTATAGGTAAATTTTTAAATAATTTTGCATATATCCACTCTATATATAAAATACCGAATGAAATAGTTTAGATGTATTATTTGTATTATATAATTTATTTTAGATAAAAAACTTATGTTAAATTGTCTAATGTTACAGTGATATTTAGTATTCTTATAGAAAAATTAGTTGAATGTATTATTTGTATTATATAATTCAAATTAGATAAAACTATGTTATAAATTTAAATTGGATATTACTTGTTGTGAAATTAAAAAATTAGATGAAGGTTTTGTTTATATTATATAATTCATTATATAAGGAAATTTATGTTAAAGTACCTAAATCTAAAATGATATTTAGTTATTGAAATAATAAAGGATTACTTGATTGTATTCCTTGTATTATATAAATTATTTTAATTTAAAATTTTTGTTAAATTACTAAATTTAAAATGGTATTACTTAATAAAAAAAATAAAAAACTTAGTTGAGTGTATGCTTTGTCTTATACAATTAATTTGATATTGAAAACTATGTTAAAGTATTTAAATATAAATTAATATTACTTATTGAAAAATAAAACATTAGTTGGATATATTCTTTGTATTATATAATTAATTTTAATAAAAAGAACTATTAATTTTAATAAAAGAACTATGTTAAATTATAAAATTGAAATTGATATTATTTAATTAAAAAATAAAGATTTATACCTGGCGAAACAAGACAGGTTTGTCGGGTGGATCCAAGTTTTTAAGGGGAAGGGGCAGGGTCAAGGTTTTGAGGAGGTGGAGCGAGGTACAGATTTCATCAAAATGAAATCGAATCACTCTTCCTTTTCCTACCCTTGAAGTAACCTACATCCAAATCCGCTATGCACGCATAATCCCACCAAATAAATACCCATTTTTGAATTGGAATCCTTTCTCCTAAATCACTACTCCAACATTTACCCTCTTCCCACTCTGTTGAAGCTTCTACACATCCATTAGCTTGGCTCTTCTCGTCTTCTTCATCCTGCTTTCTTGATTTCTATGAGTCAGTAAATTATGATATTACTTGTTTTGTTTGTATTCCAACTATATTTTGAAATTATAATAATTTTAGATCTATTTAATATGGAGTCTTCTCGAATTCTTTCCCTAAGATCCAAATCCTTCTATTTGAATGTAGCATAAGAACATTTAGCTACACTAACAGCCTATGTACGCGCGATGCATGAACAAATAAAAAAATTTACGATAAAAATGTTAAAGTAAATAACACTACACTCCATGAGATTAGGTTAAAATACACAAACACTTTTTTTTTTTTTTTTAATGTAATGGCTACACCGCCAGATAGCATAGTTGTAATTACAACTACACTCTGTATTCAAATGCAAAACTTATACAAATGCCCCTTGAAAAATATTACACTAACACACTAACATCCCTCAAGGGGTTTAACTATAATTTTGCAAAAGATAGGAGGTGTTTGTGTAAACTAGTCTAACCTCAAGAGGTGTTAATGTGATTTATCCAAAATATTAATATACATCAATCGACGTGTTTAAATTATGTATTTTGGTCAATTTTAATACATATACAGTCTCAAGTGCAACTGTACACAAATGTAGTGTGAGTTGAGGAAAAATAAAGAAGTTTGTGAGAAGAAAAAATAGCGTTAAGGTGAGAGAGAAAAATAGTTATAATTGTGGGTTTATTAAGTATATGAAAGTTAGTGCGGAAAATAAATATGAAGAACTGTGAGTGAGAGAAATATGGAGTAGTGGGTTGAAAGAAAAAAATGAATTCAAGGGTAAATTACTATTCTAACCCAATTTTGTTTTGAGAGAAGAAATGAATTAAGGGATGAATATGAGTATTTAAAAATTGGTGTGACAATAGAGTTTTCTTTATAATAGTTTAGATGCCTACAGTTTATAAAGTTTAAAAATCTCTTTATTTACAAAATTACAAAAATAAGACATACTACTTGTTTTTGTAGGGTAAAGTACAATTTACCTACTTGTGATAAAAAATAGGTAAGAAGCTCACCTGTAAAAATAAGAAGACCAATTTACCCCGTTCAATTCTAAAAAATGTGCAAAATACCCCAGTCACGCAAGTTGTGTGCTACAGGTGCAGTTTTTCATTTTTAATTTTTTTTTAGTTATAGTTTTATATCATCGCCTATAGATCTTATCTAAGATAAATTGATGGTTCATATCTTATCAATATTAATCTACTGTGCATATAAAATCTGATTGAGATATACGTTGGATATTTTATCTTTATAAAATAACGCTCCAAATTCAATTTTATTATATAATTCATATACAAAATTTACAATATACTTTTATAAATATATGTATGGTATATATTTGTAAATATATAATATTTATATTATATATTTATAATATATATATATATATATATATATATGTATATATATAGCTGCCCTCACGGTTCTCCTCCCCCCGCAACTGGCTCTTCCTTCCCCGTCAGCTCTGTGCGCCCCTTCCCTTACCTCCGTCACGGGTTTCTCTCCCACCTCCCCTCCCCACGCCATACTTCCCCCTTGCACACAATCTCCCTCTCTCTCCCACTATTTTCATCAGCGCTACCAGACTTCCGGCTGCTTCTCAGATCGACAAAGCTTGACCCTTTTTTATTTTATTATTAATATTAGGGATAACTACATTTAGATTTCCTTATCTATGGTTTATTTACACAAACCATCCTTATCTGTTGTATAATTATAAAAACTACCCCTAACAACAAAAAAATAGGGGTAGTTTGTGTAATGATGCTAACAATTTTAGGGTATGTGTGTGTAGTTTTTTAAAAAGGTAAGGTGTGGTTTGTATAAGTAGTGCATGTGTGATTATTTAAAAGATAGGGGTGGTTTGTGTAAACAAGCCATAGACCAAAGGGTATAAATGTAATTATCCCTTAATATTATATGTATGTATTATATATATATGTATGCGTACATGATATATATATATATATATATACATATATTTACTTATTGGATTAATTCATTTATATATTTTATAAAATTGATTTTTCTATCTTGTATTAATTTGAGCAAGATCTAAGGGATAATTATATTTACACCCCCTAACCTGTGATTTATTTATACAAATCACCCTTATATTTTGAATAATTACAAAAACTACCCCGATAGCCAAAAATAGAAATAGTTTGGTAATAATGCTAACATTTTTAGGGAGTGTGTGTGTGTAATTTTTAAAAAATAAAGGGTGGTTTGTGTAAATGGTGATGATATTTTAGTGGGTATATGTGTTATTATCTAAAAAATAGGGATAGTTTATGTAAACAAACCATAAATCAAGATTTGTAAATGTAATTATCCCTTGATCTGATGCAAATAGATATGAGCCATTGATTTTATAGATGAATATAAATCATTCATCTAAATACTAAAAGATGTAGACTATTGATTTGTTTATTAAATTTGTTTATTAAATTGTTTATATAAAATCTAATGGTTTCTAATTAAGGGCACATAAGTCATTTCATAGTTAAAAATGAAGCAAAATCATAGACCTCGTACATGTAGCACACCGCTCGCATGAAGGGAGTATTTTGCACATTTTCTAAAAATTGAAGGGAGTAAATTGGTGTTTTCTTCCTCCCCACAAGGGGCTTTTAGCCTATTTCCTATATCACATGTATGTAATTGAAATTTTCCCTATTTTTGTATGACGCGTAAACATGAAAAGACGTTGCATCGTCAAAATTTTTACTAGTGCGTGTTTTTTTGTTAGTACCGCATCACAGTGATGTCCTTCTTCTATATCATTTTTTTTTTTTTTTTGTTGAATTAACACTATTTATTTTATTAGTGTTTTTGACATCAAAATTTGGAATATATTATTAAACAAAAGCCTAAATAAATTGACTAATAATTGGGTTTCAAATTAGCGTTTATAATAAATTTGGGCTTTGCATATCTTCAACATGACAAATCCGCAATAAGTCCATATAAAACTTGACCCATATGCATTTTGATGGATCGATCAAGATGAATACAAGTTTTTGTTTTATTTTGAAATGGCTAATTAGGCGAAAACCTATTCAAATACAAATCATCAGTTGGTGAATCCACATCAAAACCTACAGGGTTCAAGTCCAATAAAAGTGAGTTAAAACTCTTTAAAAACTTGTTCATACCTTTTAAATGGGGCCTTCACCACACAACATTACATACAAAAGAAGTCACAACCAACACATATACATCCAGATGACTCAGTCCAAAACAAGTCTCTTGCCATGATGAAATATTACATCCGCAAAAGTTTCATGTTTTCTTAGCATCAAATCTTTAAGTTATGATACCATATTTTAAGGTGACACATAATTTGCGCCAAAAACCGCAGAAGATTACTCATCCAGATCCACAAGTACGTTTCAAGCACTTGGATCGATATTCGATGAAAAAGAATCAGGGGACAATCTTCACCTAAGAGATTGTAACAGGCTTTGTTTAAATTTATGAAATTCGTTTTGTCCAATAAAATGATGTGTCATTCTAATTTGATTTCATGCACGGTTGTTCTTTTGTTACTACCGACTAAAATTAGCTCTCCAAAGGTTCTCATCTTTCCAATATTTTTGCCGTGACTAGCTTTCATTGGTATCCAATATTTTTCTTTCTTCCCAATACTTTTCATGGGATATGTATTGTTGTTTTCTCCCACTTATTTACTTCATTGAGTCGTTGTTTATATTTTTTTCTTTATATTAAATCAATAATTTAAGAATCGAATCAAGACCGCCAGGTTTGATCGGTTCATCCAGGAACCATCCATGTGGTTGAGCCAGTTCATAGGCCAAAATCACTCCGATCAAAATCAGTGTGGACCGATCACAACTGGTAAACATCGGTGATCCGAGAATCAGTCAAAAATCGAGTTTGACCTTATTGTTTTTAAAAGAAAAATTAATAAGGTAGTGAAATATAATTTTTCTTAGGCTTAATATAATTTTTTTTAAGCTTAAACTTTTTTCATATTTATAGCCTAAAGTGCTTAAGCTTGATTTATGTTTTTTTTTTTTTTTTTCATGTGGGACAATTCAGGATGCACAGTGTATTGAGCTGGGCTAACCCAACTCAGGAGCGGATTGAACCAATAAAAAATTGGGCTAGTTCGGCCCAGGCTCGCTTGGGAACGGGCCAGTCCTGGCCGGTCCCTGGAATCAATACTTGAAGACCAACTCAACCCAGTAGTCTAGGACCACCTAGTCTTAGACTGGACCTGGGTCGGGCCTGGGGACGTTTTTTTTAATAATGCATGTCATATAATTTTATTTTATATTATAAGTTGACTATAATAGTTTATTTATACTTTTGAAATACTAAAAACTTTTATCTTTATCTTTCTACTTCTAAATTTTAAGTACTTTAATTCATTAATACAATACTCTTTGTTTTTTTTTTTAAAAATTATTTAAGTCCTTTTTGATATTGTCATCTATGTTTATTATTGCAAGCTTGTTGGTCAAATTATTACTTAAGTTCATTATATATTCCAAATTATTATTTTCTAAAAATAAATTTTCGTGCGAGTTAATTTATTATTTATATATTTCATAACACAACTATAGATTTAAATAATTGTTTATAAGAAGACAATATTATAAAAAAAAAAATAAAACAATCACATTTGGGTTGGACTTAGGTTTAAAAGTGGAACCAATTGGTGCCCATTTAGAGGTCCAGGATAGCGGTGTGAATATTAGTGGGCTGATCTTGGGTCGGGCTTTTCGGATTGGTCTGTTCCAGTCCTGGGCCTACCCGACCCACTATGCACCTTGAGGGACAATAAGCTTGGGCTTAAACTTTTTCATATTTATATTCTAAAGTGCTTAATTTTGGCTTATGCTTTTCCAATGTGAAACAATAATCTTGACTTAATTTTTTTCATATTTATAGTCTAAAGTGTTTAAAATTAACTTATGCTTTTTCAATGTAGGATAATGAGCCACTCCTAAAAGTCAATAAGATATTTCTTCCCTACTTTTTCTTCATCTACTTCTTTCTCCTCCAAGCTTTTCCTGTCTTTTTTAAACCCCCCTTTTTTTTTTAAAGAAATCATTATGGAGGCACCAGTTGCTGTATCTATATAATTGAAAAGGGGAAGAAACAAGAATTCAAGCTCCAAGAGTTTGTAGGATTTAAAATTTTAACTTTTTGTTAGTTTGATTTTTATTTAATTTGTTTCCTCCAAGTGGTTTGTTGATTTTTTATTGTTAAATTATTGTGCATTGTATTTATTTATAAATTATAATATTTTTATAAATTATTGTCATAAATTGTATTTATTTATTCAATCGATATATAATGCATTGATATGCTACAAATATCTATACATGTAAATTTTGAAAGTTTATGGCTTTTATAAAAGTTTATGAGATTTTGAAAATAGGAAATTGTGAAATATTTTTTTTCAGATTTTAAATATTTAAGAGTAGCGATTTAGGTCGAGAATATGATAGTTCGAATGCCATAAAACAAAGCAAACTCATGCTCCTAACATTTTTATTAAGTTAAAATTTTAGATTAAATTTAAATTTTTTTTTTAGGGTTAAATACACTTACCATCCTTGAAGTATACCTCATGTATCAATTACTCCCCTAAAGTATTAAAACCTGAAAAAAAATCATAACTCTAACAATCAAAGGTCAAAACTCTAACTCCGTTAATTTTTTAGTTAAAAATATCTATTCTATCCTTAAAAAGTTTACTTAATGAAAAAGAACAAAAAAGAACTTTTAGAAACACCAAAATCAGCCTTGAAATTAGAAACCCATAAAGCTAAAAGAAGAGTAAATACCACTTCGAAACCTGATGTTGTAGTTATTAGAATTTTGGAAAAAATTCACTTGATGCAAAGGGATATAAGAATTGAGGTTTTTAGAATCTTTTTGCACTCATTTAAAATTAGCATTCTAATTGAATCTGGTGAGTTTTTTTTTCAAATAAAATATTGTTTAATAGTTCAAAATGGAGAGAAATTGTTGCGAAAATCTTCTTCTCATTTTACATAAGCTCATGAATTTAGTACAAGAAAATATCAAAGTGAAGGCATCATGCCCTAAATATCAATATGTATCATCACCAAAATAGCAATAGTTGAAGGCATCATGCCCAAGTATCAATATCTATCACCACCAAAATAAATTATGTGTGCAACACATCAACTAGCAACAACTATAGCTGGATGCTTCAACTAGCAAAACAGACTATCAATATCTAAAACATAAAATTTACTAGCAAATTATGGTTCACCATGATCAGTAACTACTGTGAAGTGGTTGGATGATGCTTGGCTAGAAAACATAGCATCACCAAGCCTAGTGCTTTGTCTTCTAACTATTTATGTTTCATGTCCTTCATTATTGATGCAGTTTTATCTTGGTCGCGACTGTAATAATAAAGAAATTTGCATAAGTTCAAAATTTTTAAATAAAGACTATAAAATATTATAAAGTAAGAGAAAATACCTCAGTGGCAGGGATAAAGTGTTGCATTGTAGACATGCCAATGCCATTCCATTTTCCAATGCCAGAAAGAGGCCCTCTCCCTCTCCCTCTGTCTCTGCCCCTTCCTCTCCCTGCTGCAACACTATCTACAGTTGTTTTTGTTCCTTGACTTGCACCTGCAACTACTTTTCTACCTCCAACAACATTTGTAGTTGTTCCTCTACCTCTGCCAGCATCCGTATGTCCTATTGATCTTTTTGTAGCAACAACCACCTACAAAATGCAAATTTTAGAACAATATGATATTAGAACTTGCAATAAGTAGAACTTGTATTTAGAACCTACCTTGAATTGTCTTGGAGGATTCTTGCAAGTCTTTATATTATAGTCACTTTTACCACATTTAGACCAAATCATGGTACTTCCTCTTTTGTGACCCTTCCTCCAATGTTTATTTCATCAGTCCCCTTTTCCTTAACTTCTTTGGCCTACCAAGAAGCCTCTTGAAAGGAGGAGGCATCACGATCTCTTCTTTTGGAACTTCAACTTTTCTCACATCTTCAGGAGTATGTATAATGAAGCTATGTCAGCTTATAGCTAGAAACATAGTAGTAATGGCTTACAAAATCCTCCGGTGAATTATGTTCTATGAGTATAGCACATGTGGCATGCACACAAGGAATACCAGTCAATTGCCACTCCCTATAGCGGCAAGTGTGATGCTGTAAACTTGACACAAATGAGTTGGAACCTGACAATATTTCCCATCTTCCTGCGCAAGTAAAAAATGCCTTAAAGTTCAGTGCATTTTTCTTGATGTGATCCAGTTTCTCTTAGATCCTAGGACATATATTACCACTATATTTAGCAATCCAGTCCCTCTTCTTCTGAAATCTACACATGAACTGTCTCCTTAACATCTCAAGTATGCTTAAGATTGGTTCTTCTCTTGATTCCTTTATGTAATTGTTGAATGATTCACTCAAATTGTTGGAAAGCATGTCACACTTGGGCTTATTTGACATTTTAAACTTGCACCAAAGTTTAGGAGGGATTTGTTTCACCCACTGATATGCTTCTGTATTGATAACATTGATTTGATTCAAGTTATCATTGTAACCATCCTCCAAAAATGACCTTGCAGCAGCCCACATTAGGTCTTTTAACTCTTTATCTTTGAATCGCAATTTGAAATTGGCATAGATGTCTGACACAAAATCTAGGTGTGCCGAGGGTAATAGTTGATGCAATGTCTCCACCAAACCCTTTTGTCTATCTGATATGAATGTCCAACCCCACCATCCCCAATGCCAAGTGATTCAGAAAGCAAGGTAAGAAACCAAGACCAACTATCCTTACATTCACATTGAACCACTGCAACAGTCAATGGGAACATTTGATTATTCCCATCTTTTCCTATCGCTGCCATAAGCTGTCCACCAAATGGCCCCTTCAAGAAACATGCATCTAAGCCTATGATTGGTCTGCATCCCCCAATAAAGCCTTGAATCTGTGCAAAAAACATCAAGAAAATCCTTTTAAAAGTTGGACTTCTACAAATTGGAGCACCCTCACATTGTATAATGGCTGCTGAACCTGGATTCTTCTCAAGAATGAAGCAACAGTACTTCCTTAGCTTGTGGTATTGTTGCTTGGCATCACCATGGATTTGATCCAATGCCTTCCTCTTTGCTCTGTAGAGTTGTTGTTGTGAGCATAAATGTTAACTTCTCTTCTCACAAGTTTTGTAAATGCCTTGAGTGTCATATGAGGATCATCAGTGAAAGCTTGCATATACCTATATGCTAGATATGTTGAATTGGCACTCTTATTTAGGTACTGCCTTGGGCATGTGTGCGGCTCACCTCTAATACTTTTTTATGAAATGTTGTGGTATTACCCAAATAGCTAGCATGAATCCTCCCACATTTATTTTTGCAACAAGCTGTGACCCTTTTGCTCTCATTTTTTTCAAAAGTTAATTCAAGTCCCCTTGTAACACAATGTTGTCTTAAAACTTTTCTGAAAAGTTTCGCATAGCAAATACAAGACCAACTCCAAATCTCATTTCTTTTAAATCCCTTTGCACATCAAATTCAGGAAATTTAACAACATTGCCCTCTTATCAGAAGTAATTGGACTACCAGAAACATCGGGTCACTTTGCACATCATCTTCTTCAGCATCAAAGGCAGGTTCATTGTTTTCGCTATTCATCCTTAGCTCATCACTAGCTACAAAAACATCAAGGTCAATTAAAGTATCACCTCAGCAAAATAATCAAAATTACCTAATGATTCGTCCTCACTACAACTTTCAATTTCAGCAATATTACAAGAATCAACCTCATTATTTGTTTCGATTTCAATCTCTGTCACTACCCCCATTGAGCATAAAGTCATGTCTCTGTCTGCAGTATTTTCATCCTCTTTTGTACCATCTATGTCAACATGTGGAGGGATGTTGATGTCCATGTCAATGTCTACATCCACAATATACAAGTCCACATAATATACACCGTGAATGAGACAAAACTTAATAAAATAAATGAGCACAATATACTAAATGAGACAAGAGTAAATAAATAAATAAACTTTACACAATTGATTTTACTAGTAACTAAATGACAAAAATAAGTTAATAACCCAACATATAGAATCAGACACAGAAAACAAAAGGATTAAAACAAGGGGACCACTGATCATCTTTATATCAGGGGAGTATATATCAACACCAGACCATTAAAGAAAGGAAAAGCATGAAAAGTTACACTTAGTGGACCCTAGAACCCAACTATCAAGAATAAAGATAAAAAAAATAATTAATGCAGCAATATACAAAGCAAAACAATAAACTACTTGTACACAGAAATAAACAATACACCAATTATTTCTTCACCAAGTCTACTCCAAAACACCACTGTAATCTCCAATGTACACATTCATGAGCAATAAAGAGAGAAGAAGATTTTCGCAACAATATAAAACCAAAACAATAAACTACCTGTACGCAAAAATAAACAATACACCCATTATTTCTTCACTAAATCTACTCCAAAACACCACTACAATCTCCATTGTACACATTCATTAGCAATAAAGAGAGAAAAAAAATTTCGCAGCAATTTTTAGTCCCCATTTTGAGCTATTAAACAAAAAAAAAAAAAAAAAAAAACTCATCAAATTCAACCAGCAAATGCCAACTTTAATGAGTGCAAGAAGATTGAGAAAACCTCAATTATTATCTACCTTTTCATCAAGTGAAATATTTCCTAAATTTTGAGTATTGCACGCGAGATTAGGGCTCGAAGTGGTGCCTGTTCTTCTTCCAATTTTTTGGATTTCTAATGTCAGTATTTTTAAAATTTTTAACTCTTCCTTTGTGGGTTTCTAATCACAAGGATAGGATAGACATTTCAAAGTAAAAAACTAACGGAGTTAGAGTTTTGACTTTTGACTGTTAGGGTTAGGGTTTTTTTTTAAGGTTTTAATATTTCAAAGGGGTAATTGATGTAGGGGGTATACTTCAGGGGTGGTAAGTGTATTTAACCATTTTTTTTAATTCTCATAGCTATTGCTTCTTCAATGTAATTATGAATGCTTTTAATTTTGATTTTTAAATTTACATAATTTATATCAATATTAATAAATCAAAAAATACATCTGATGTCCAAAGAATGAGCTCGGCCCAAGAAGAGGCCTAATTCAAAAGAAGCTCAAGGAGAAGTTCCTAAAAGCATGGGGCCCAAGAGAAGAGGTCTCTACGAGACCCTCAACCCAAAAGCAGATATGGGTTGAGATAAAGGCCAGTTGGCGATGAGAAGAGGGGGTCTTACGCTAGCCTAGCTGACAGGTTGATTTCTTCCTCCAATAGCAGGAGACCGTTTGTTCACAAGAGAGAAACAATGAGCCACGCAGGTCACAACAAGACTTCAAGATATGGGCGAATTGTCCATATATCCCAACAAACCCTGGGAATTCATAACTTATCTATTAAGGGGTTTATCCGAGCAAAGTTCTCCCAACTAGAAGGATGCCTTGGAGACTCATGCTAACCACTTCTGGATTTGAGGGAGCTTATCTATGGAAACCACCAAACCCCAATCCAAAAGGGTCACTTCTTCAACCGGTGGGGACTATGGCTGTAAAGGAAAGTTTTTCCCTTCGGTTAAGGGGAAACCATTTCTACACAAGTACTCAAATGAAAACACTCCATCAAGATCATTTTCACATCAGTTTTAAGCACTTATTGCTATCTTATCTTGCTTAATTTTATTTTTCTACAACTGTTTACTAACTTAAGCGTCAAAGTGCTAACGTTTTTGTGCAGTGTCCTGTTTTAAGCTTGCCAAAGACTTGGCCCAAAGGACTTGAGTCTAAGATCTACTTGGCAGCTATTTTTGCTCACATCAAGTGACGCCGTCTGTGGGAACACAAAACTAATAGTTGAGATCAGTGGAAGCATCGAATAGTGGAATGAAAGCAAAAGAGTTAACGCCTTGTATGGATAGGATTAGGCATTACAATTAGTACATGGAACACCATTAGCTCCTACTAGACAAACTGTAGGGGGATTTCAAACCCCGTCTAGCCAGCAGATTCTTCGCGCAATAACACTTATTTTGATACCTCTTTTGGGAGCTTGTCCCCTGTATTGCTGGAGACCATGCAACATGTGATTACCTCTGCAATACAAGCATAGTTGGTGGCCATGACCTAAGTTCCTGTGGCAACCCCTATGGCTGCAGAGGTACCAGGAAATGGAGAAGGATGAGCCTTGGTCTAAGGAGCAGGATCTACCTCTGCAGCTGCAAGAAGAGGCTCCCCTTCGGTTGGTGGCCCAATTGGAATGCTTGCAGAAGGGATTCCAAGACGTTCAGTATCGCATGATGGGAGTCCCACTTGAAGAACAAGGTGATATCCTTTTCAGTGAAGGGCAACCCAACAATGGTTCACCAGTTGTTGGCAAGATCATTTAGGAGCTTCTAAGAGTTTTTGTCCTTATTCCTACATCAAATTTCCAGCAGCAGGAGGTACCAAAAGACAACCCTCAACCTCTTAACTGTTCTCCAGAAGGAGGCAAAGTCCTTGAGGGATTACCTCCAGCACTTCAATGTCGCCGCCTTCGAAGTACATTTGGCCCGCCAGGATGTTAAGGTTAGCACTTTCTCACAAGGATTATTGGATGGAGTTTTTTTTCAAGTCCTTAGCTAAGAAACCTGCCCCGAATTTTGATAACATCCTAGCACGAGCCGCAAAATATATCAATATGGAGGAAGCCCAGGCCTCTAGAAAGGAGGGACAAGGAGAAAAGAGAATCGAGCTCAAGGAGGATGAATCCTCGAAGAAACTGAAGATGGAGTTCCAGGACAAGAAACCCTCATTTAGAGGGGATACCTCACTTATACTCATGCAAATGATCCCTTCACACAAGCATTGATGATAGAGGAAGGTAATGAGCTAACTGGCCAAGAATGACCAAATAAGGACCTATCTGACCCAAATCGGCTAAGTATTGTAAGTTCTATAATGATTATGAGCACACCATGAAGAAGTGCCGACGTTTGAAGAAAGAAATAGAATGAGTCATCAAAATGGATATCTACAAGAGTTTATGTGCACGAAAAAAAATGAACGTACGGGTTTCTATCAAAAGTAGGACAATTATAAGGGAAAGGCTCTCGAGAAACCTAGTCTAGATCCCCCTAGGAAAGAAGGGCACAAACTCTCAGCGCCAGGATGCCCTTAGGACTTTAATCCTCCACGTAAGGGGGTCATTTGCATAATAGCATGAGGACCTATAGGTGGAGACTCCCATGGAGTAAGGAAAGCCCAAGTAAGGGAATTGGAGAAATGCCTCCTTAAATAAATCTTTGATGTAGAAGCGGTTGTTGAGACCCCCATCATTCAGTTTGCGCCGACTAAAATGGCTTAATTAGCACTACCCTACAACGATGCTTGGTGATCACTATCATCCTGACTAATTATGAAGCAAGCTATATTTTCATCAATTCCAAATGTTTAGCTGATATCCTTTTTCGAAGGAGCATATGATCAAATGCAATTAGGAGATATCCCCTTGGAAGCAATGGATACCTCATTATATAGCTTTGTAGGAGAGATGGTCCGCCCTAGGGTAAGGTGACATCTCTAGGAGAGGAACCTGTAAGGAGGATTTACTTTTCAAGCGGTGGTATCCACCTTCCATATGAAGATCGAATTACCCATGTGAGGAGGATAAGAAAAATAAGTGGAGATCAACTTCAATCTAGGAAGTATTACATTGAGGCTATATGCAAAAGCCAGAAGCACAGCTGTGAAGACCTTTTTGCGGAGGAAGCTCACAAGCGTTAGGGAAAAGACCCACCTATAAAGTAAACAAGCTCTGACCTCACCAAAGTACAAGCCCTAGAGTAACTATTCACTATAGAGTTAAGCCTAGGAAATCTAGACAAAACCACCTGCATTAGTTCCCAGCTACAAGGACCAATCAAAGAAAAGTTAGTCCAGTGTCTTCGACAAAATGTTGATGTATTTGCATGGGTCCCTCAAGACTTGGAAGGAATAGATTCTAAAGTAATAACCCATTAACTCAATATAGACCCCTCTATGAAGCCAAGCAGAAGAATAGGCATTTTGGGCTCGAAAAAGAAAAAGCGAAGGTAGACAAGCTTTTAGAAGTAAGATATATAAAAGAAATACAATTCCCGAAGTGGTTCTCTCTAATGGTGTTAGTCCCAAAGATAGGGGCAAATGGCGAATGCACGTAAACTTTTGGGACCTCAATAAGACTTACCTCGAGGAATTTTAACCATTGCCACGGATCGACTAATTGGTAAATTCCATCTCTAGGTGTGAGCTCTTGAGCATGATAGATGCTTCTCGGGGGTACCATCATATCATGTTGGCTCCTGAGGATCACAAAAGTTAGGTTTATTACCTTTTTAGTGATTTTTGCTATTAGGCTATGCCATTCGGATTAAGAAAACCAAGAGGCCACCTACCAGTGACTTGTGGATAAGATTCCGACCATAGTTGGAAAGGAAATAGAGGTATATGTGGACGAAATGCTAGTGAACTAACTTGGAGGAAACATTTAGAGTATTCGAAAGTGCAGATGAAACTCAACCCTATCAAGTGTGCCTTTGGGGTAACAGTTGGACGATTCCTAGGATTCAAGAGAAAGTTGGAATGGACTTCGAAAAATTAGGTCGAAGAACTAACCAATGCACTCTGGGCTTCCGAATCACCCTTGGAACATCTCAAGGGAAAACACCTACACTTTGGTATATGGAACAAATGTGGTCATCCCCGCTGAAATAGGGATGCCTCACATCATGTGGTGTATTACTCCTAGGAGGATCACGAGCCTCTTCAAGGAAAATCTAGACTTTGTTGAAGAGATTTGGGAGAGGCTTCTTCGAATGCAACACTACAAAAAAGTATAATGATAACACTCATTACAGACAGGTAAAATTGCGTAATTTCCAAGTAGGAAAACTTGTACTGCATCGGGTTAGTGCTTGGAAACCCGTAAGGATGCTAGATCCCAATTATTGGAACATGGAGATTATGATTAAAAGATACCAAAGGGTTACCCGTGCCTTAGCCTTGAATGTGCATAACCTAAAGTGGTTCTATGCTTAAGTCGGAAACACCCTCTCACAACTTGTCCCCAGGTAAGTATGCCATCTTGGAATAAATCCTACCCCCAGGCGGGTATATTCTCTTAGAATGAATCCTTCCTTTAGACAGATATTTGTTAGAATATTCAAATAGGTCCTCTCAAAATAAATCCTGCCTCCAGGCAGGTATATCTTCTTAGAATAAATCCTACACCCAGGAAGACTTCTCTTGAAAATAAACTCTGCCCCTAGGCAAGAGTTCTCTTAAAATAAGTTCTATATCTAGACATATGTTTACAACACAAGTATTTAGGTATGCATTAACATATAAACAAACCTTGCTTTTTGGTGGCATCACCTAAAAAAAAACCCTACTCAAAGTAAGCACCTTGCTCACAAAATAAACCCTACTTCTAAGCAGGCATAACCATTAACAAAAACCTTGTGTTGAACATATATTATTCTCTCTTAATAGCTTCGTCTCTTCCGCAAGCACTCAAACAAAATCAAGGGGGAATAAGTCTAAGCAAAAGAGACACAATTTTCAAGCAGCAAACCCCAATCATAAGCAAACAAGCAATTTAGGCTGCAAGCCTCCAGATGAAAATTATGAAGAAAAAGGTAGATGCATATAAAGCCTAATCAAACTGAGTTGGGGAGGGGGAATATTGACCAAAAATAAAAAAAATGTAACTGTTTCATCCCCTAAGAAATATAGTGGTTATCCCAGCAAATTATTTTTTTTCCTCTTCTTCCCCTTGGGGGGAGAGTACATATCGTTCTTGAACCACAGTTGGGGTTTTCTCTTGCTCTGAGGATATGAGGTTGCTTCTTTGGGGGCTAGCACCCTTGAGGGGGCTAGATTTGCTGCTATAGGGAAGACTCCTTTGGGGCATCCACCTCCATGGCAGCTAGCACTAGTTGGGGGGAAGGGGAGGGCTACACCTCCTACATGACAACCTCAAGATATTCTGTAGATCTTTATCTAAAAAGTACTTGCCAATAATGTCACTAAGTAACGTAAATATTTTAATGAGAAGATAAAAGAGAAGGGTAATCGTGTTACCTAAGTATGTTGGGGGTAATTCTGGGGCAAGTGTCGGAGGGGCCATCGCGAAAAGATTGGGAGTGCTTTCTAGGGCAGCCTCAAGATTAAAAAATGAAGCTTCTATCCTAGGAGGGGAATACCCATGATCAGTAGATTGCTTCTGGCAGGGTGTAAGACACGCATAAAAAAAAGGGTTCTAAGTTGGTTACTTCCCTGTAGAAATCCCCCACTTTCAGGGTCTAGCAAATGGCTCTACTAGTAGGACTCCAGATAGTGCCGACCCTCATCAGAGTTGTTGAAGTCGAAGCATCCTCCATTGCTTATATCGGCTTGACTCTTCATTAAGTCCAATAACTACTATTATAACTGCCGATCTTCTTTCTAATAGCTGGCATTTTCCTAGTGCCTCCTTTTTAGCCTCCTTCAGCCGGTCCACCTCTACCACCAGGCGCTCCACATAATCCTCTAGTCTCTTCCAATAGTTGTCTGCTAGAGAAGGAGGAGACATGGCCTAAGGGTGGGATAGTAGCTCTCCCGTCATCACTACAGTCTAGGAAGCCACAAGACAAACAAGAGGGTCAATAGGCTTACTAACAAATCCACATAACAAAAATAAAGGTTTGAGAAAATACCTTCATAACATGGTAGGATATGTGACTAGTCAGTTCCTCTTTGGAGGCGGAAAACAACAACCTCTTGTACCCTGGTAGTAACAACCCCCGCAGGAGCTTAGAAAACAACCTGAGAATGTCCTTAAAAAATCCTGCACCCAGGCAGACATCCTCCTTAGAAGATAAGCCTTGCCCCCAGGCAGGTATCCTCCTAAAAAAGTAAACCCTACCCCAGGCAGGCATCCCTTTTACGAATAAATCTTCACATACAAGCTTTCCTTAGGTGTATCTTTAATATTTGAACTTAATAGCCTTGGAGGTTTATTTTACCACATTCGACTTGTAGGAAATTTCACAATGGAGGCATCCTTATAAAAATAAAGCCATGTCTTCTACATGGGCACAGAGGCCCTCCTCCCTAGGGGCACCCCATCCCTCCTTTGGCCAGACATTTAGGTCATTCTCTAGGGGATTTGTAATCTCTATCCCATGCAGGCACCTAAGCCCTTCTCCGCGGAGGCATCTAAGGCATGCTTCCAGCGGACACCTTATATTTCCTCCGGCGAGGTTCTTAAGTGTTGTTCCAAGGAGACCCCCCTTAAATAAGTCCTCCTCTGAGCCTTGGAGGCACCCGTTAAGCCCTCATTCGTGGAGACACCTTCATAAAAAGCTCTACTCCGTATAGGCACGAAGTAAGTTCTCCTTTTTCTAAGAATACTTATGCTACTATCTTTATGGGAACTAAAGGAAAAAAACATCCTTCTTCGAACCCCACTTTTAATGACGTATACTCTAATAAATATTGAAATCTCCACTTATTAAAGTGGAGGGGGGGCTAGTTATGTGCACAATAATATGTTGGCCCAAGAGGTTCAAGCGATTCAAAAAGAAGAAAGAAACGAGAGGCCCATAATATTTTAGAAGACCAAAGAGGAGCCGACAAGCAGTCCTGGCGGATGTCTCCCACAGAACAAATTGGCAATGGGAGGAGGCCCAAGACATCCCACGACTTGGACTATGATCAATGATCAACAAAATATTCGGCCCAAGAGGCCCACACATGTGGCAACCCACTCTCCCATGTGGCACCTCATCAACCTGGAGGTCAGTAGCCACCTTGGAACCACATCAACCCTAGCAAGGGCATCCTTGATGGCTGGGACTCCTTGCAGATGAGGAAAATCTCCCCAATGCCCTAAATTCCTTAGCAACTAAGACTCCTCAGGGTCGGGATTCTCGTTAATGAAGGGTCTTCCCCAACTTGAAGATAAGCATTCCAAAGCACACTTAACAGAAGATAAAGACAGATCATGATTTATCTAAACGACCCTTATCCTTTTCTCCCCGAGAATGAAGGCAACGTGTAGAACCCCATTGTAGGGGGACACCTCCCTATCACGTCCCTCACACCTTTCTTTCTCTCTAAATCATCCCTCTCACTCTCTATGCATTCTCTAAATATTATCTAAGCAGTCTATAAGCACGTTATTACGTGTTCTTACACTTTTCATCGATTTTATTTATCACATCTCAATTCTCAATCACAGTTATTTACTTTTTGGCTTTATTCAATCTCAAATTCAATATCAATTTGGGTTTTGGAGTGCTAACGCCTTTTTTGCAAGTCCCCCTTCAAGATCCGCATTCACTTCGGCTCAAGTTTCAAATAATAGTCCAAATATAAATCTTCCAAAAATGAGCTTTGTAATATGAATATTTAATACTCTAAATTTAAAATTGCGGTTTGAAAGATAAAATCATAAAAAGATGGTTCGATTCAAATTATGGATTAACTAAAATATCTTATACTTTTTTCTTTTATAAATAATCATTTATTTAATTAAAGAGATGATTACATTTACACTTCCTGACTTATGGCCAATTTATATAAATCACCCTTATTTTTTTGATAATTACACATATACCTACGATAAATGTCAACATCATTTACACAAATCATCCTTTTTAAAAAATTGGGTAAATTGCATAAAACCCCCATGTGTTTTAAAAAAATAGCGCAAAACCCCCCTGTGTAAAAAAAATAGGCAAAAAACCCCCTGTGTGTTTCCAAAATGATGCATACTCTCCCCTTCTTTAGTTAAACCCTAACGGCATTAAATTTTTGCTGAACTGACCGTTATACCCTTTTTATAACCACCGTTGATCTTTTGAATGTAAAAATGAACGATCCAGATATAAAATAATTTAAAAGTATTTATTTATTTTTATATACTTATATATACATTATACATATTATATAATTAGATATATATATATATATATATATATATATATATATATATATATATATATATATATATATATATATATATAGTTTAGCTGCCACGGCTTCGCCGCCCAGGAGCCGTGGCCGCCCAACGTCGCCCAGAACAGTCTGGGCGACTTCGCCGTCGCCTGCGCAAAAGGGGGCGGCGGCGTCACCCCATCGCCGTGGGGGGCGTGTCGCCCCTAATCGCAGGTTCGGGCCTCCATCGCCCAGTCTTCTTCTCCGTCGGCATCGCCCACGGAGAAGAAAGTATAATATATAAAAAAAAGTAAAAATTAAATGGCGTAATCGCCCCCTTGCTGTGTGGGCGACATTGCCCCTTTGCGCAGGTTCTGGGCAACGGAGGTGCAGTCTTCGTCGCCGATGGAGAAGAAGAAGGATTATTTAAAAAAAATATATTTTAAATATTTAACTTTAAATTAATATACTTAATTAGTATATTTTATAAATAAATATTTACCTAATTAATATATTTAAATCATAAATACTTAATAATATAAATTAAAAAATTGTTAATTAGTATATCTAAATAATAATATATTATTCAAATAAATACTAATTTATATTTAATTAGTATATTTTATAAATAAAATATCAAAATATATTTTAAATTAAATAATAATTTAATTTAATTAATAATATAATATCATAAGTAATTTTGATTTATATTTATATAAACTTTTAAGTTAAAGAATAAATTTTAAAACATGTGCACATTATCAAACAAAGGGGTAAATTGGACATTTTGCCCACTTAAAAAATCTGAAAATCAGGAAAAACTAAGGACAACTTGCACAAGGCGCGAGTGTGGTTCACTCTCCGTTAGTTTCTAACGGAGAGGGGGTATTTTGCTGTATTTTAAATAACACGGGGGTTTTTTGCCTATAAATATAACACAGGGGGATTTCGCGCTATTTCATTAAAACACAAGGGGGTGTTATGCAATTTACCCTAAAAAATTAAACATACATCCCGAAAAACATCACCATCGTTGCACACACTACCCATGCTTTTTGTCTGTCACACGTGGTTTCTGTAATTATGCAAAAAATAGGAATGGTTAATTACATAAACAAATCATAAATTAGGAATGCAAATGTAATCATCCCTTTATTTAATTAATTAGTTATATCAATTATTTTATTTATTTAACTTCAAATTTAATCTATTTTATCATTTTGATTAGTTAGACATTTTACATTTCTTCTATTTTGTTTAATTTAACAAATATAATAAAAAAAATTAAATTATGCACACAGATTTTGATTTCACAAAATAAAAAAAAAAGAAAAAGAAAAAGAAAGTATGATTTCCCTCTTTGTTGTACGAAACCCTCTCAATAAGAAAAAAACCGCCTTGGTTAGGGAAGAGAGAAAGGAAGAAGGAAGACTCTCAATTCCAAAATCTTTCCTCTCTTCAATCTCTTCCAGCCTTCTTCTTTAAATTCGACTGAGAAATCCCTTTATCAGAAATCAGGGAAGGACACTTTAACCTTCAATTCCCACCCACCAGAAGAAAAGATAGAGGAAAAAACTTATTTAAAAAAAAAAAATGGGTCCGGGTTCATCTGTTAAGGAGGCGGGGAAGAAGAAGCAGAAGAAGGCGGAACAAGAACCGAATTTTCCAAGAGTTGCTGAAGCCACCCGCATTCGAATTTCTCAGATTCTTGAGCAGTTTCAGGCTTCCAAAGATGAGGGTGAGTGAAAAAACAGTCTAATTTTGTAGAAGGGAAGAAGTTTGTTATTATTGGTGTTTTTTCTCGTTAAAAGAGACGAAAACATAGGGAGCATTCTTTGTCAGTGATATGTTGAAAGGTTGAATCTGTTAGGGTGAAAGAAGTGGAAGAAAATGTGGGTTTTTTTTCGTTCTTTTTTGTCTGATGGAATATATTGTATTTAGTTGGATGATATTATGTATACTTAAGTTGAGTTCTTGTGCTGTTTTCAATGTTTTAGCTCAGTTCTTCATTGCTCGAGCTTTTAAGAGCTATTTGTATTCTTATAGATATGTCTATACTTCTGCAGCTGTAATCGTCCTATGCCTTAAAAGTGTTCTGTATGTTGCAAGCACTATGTTCTCTAATTTTTGTTTTGTGATTCACGTTGACTTTGATTATTAATGTGACGGCTGCCCATTCCTTATTAGTTGAGGATCAATGTTCTCAATATTTTCCTCATTGATGAAGAACAAACTCAAATATGACATGGGAATTTAACAGTTTTATTTGATTGTCTTCCCCTTAGGAAATAATCTAGAACTTTGTAGTCATCCTGTTTTGTTTCTTACGAAAATATGTTTTCTTCATCAATTACATTACTTGTCTCCTCCATAGTACAACATTTCTTATTGAAAGGTAAATGAACCTCCATTTGAAATCTATCATGCATATATATATAACTGCAATGTGGATTTGTGATGAATATACACAAACATCCAACATTGTATTCTGGAGAGTCTGAGCTTTTGGTTAGTAGGCTAAATGTGCATTGGCATGGTAGCTCTTGTATCCGTCTAGTTTTTTCCATCCTGAGAATGCTTGATCCACCAAGGAGTTGCTCCATACTGAAATTTCATATTCTGAGCTAAGCTAACTCTACATCCAGGATCCCCATCATATTCTGAATTTGTTTACAAGCCACCTGGTTACCTAGTTGTCACTGTCTGTTTTTGGTCTAATTTCAGTGATGAATACTCTGAACATGGGCAGCTTGTCATCTTGTCTGGATACTGCCTGTGATCAGAGTTATGGTGGGATGACCTTTTTACGATCACCTTTATTTTCCAATAATTTTCTGAGGCATTGTATGACAACCTTATTTGAGCATCTGTATGACGCAGTATTGCTTATTCGGATTAGAATAGTTCAGCTATTACTGCACTCTGTTTCATTTTCCATGTACGCCACTTTTCAAGACCAACCTAGATGGTTCGGACACCTTACATGAGGGCAATCAGATGCACTAGTAGAAAAGGATAGGAGTAGTAATCATGGTAAATCTAGATGTGGATGGGTTGTAACATCATTTAAACATGGTGTAAGTTGAAAGGGTTTGAACTGTTGGTATCTAAAACATTGCTGATATGGAGATGGTTGGTTTTAATTGAACATGAATATCATGCTGGCTGTGCAATGATTTTTATCTGTTATTTTTGCCATTAATGGATTACTGCAATCTCTAACCAGCTAATAGTTTTTAGTAAAGACTTTCAGTAGCCTGCAAGAAGTTAAGAGCTGCATAGTTTTGTGTGGTTGGCTAATGGCTTAAAAATACTTTGGATATTCTTAGTCCCAAACTGAAGTTGGAAAATTCAGCATGAAGCCTTCTATAATAGACACTTAAGAAAACTACTAGTTTTTGTTTTCAGTGATGCCCTACAAGCCAGTTTCTGGTGTTTCCATGAACTGTACGGATTCACGAACTATGTGCATACTTATTACGGAAAGGATTTATCTGGAAATTTTCATTTTGCAGAGTACAAATTTGAAGAAAACCTGTCAAATTATGATCGAGCAGTAGTGCATGTGATATGCAGGAAAAGGGCATGAAATCAAAAAGCTCTGGGTAAGTTATGAGTAGGTGAAGTTAAGTATGAATTTTTCATTATTATGTAGTATCCTCTTCAATTATATGAGCTGCACTTTTTCCTCCCCCTAATTAATGACATCCTGTAGGCGGGGGAAGCAACGTTGTGTGTCTGTTTATAAGATCAAGAAGCAAGTCGGTTCAGGAAAAGGGAAGGGAAATTCTTTTAAATTTTCTGAAGAAGCAAAGGCTGTTTTACAAGATTTGTTTTCTCAGTATCCCCCTGAGGATGTGGACATGACTGAGAATAAACTTGGAGAAAGTAGTGGAAATGATAAAGTAGGACCGAGAAAAGATGATATGTTCTGGAGACCAGTAATGACCAAGCCTGAAATTTCAAAAAAGGTAGAATCACTTGCTTCCAGGATAGAGAGGGACGCAAACTTGAGACAGGTTATTGCCTCTTTTCATTTCGGAATCCGGTCTTTTCATACTCTTATTACATATATGTGTGGCATGTTTTAACTGTGATAATTATATCAAGTAATTATGGTCACATTACACAGATCACAGCAGAGAGGTCCAAGCTTCCAATTACATCTTTCAAGGATGCTATTACATCCACGATAGAGTCTAATCAGGTTGCCCACATGTAATTTTGCATTATATACAGATGTCGTATTTGAATTGCTATGAAGTCTGAATTCTGACTCATAAATCCCATGATTATAACTGTCAACTTGAGAACAATGAAATGGTTGGATATCTTTTGATAAAAGACTCCTAAAACTAGAGAAAAAAGACATGTTTTAACTTCACTTATAAGCTTGATAACCTGTTGTTTCAGCAGACTGAGAGCTCACAACTCTTTTTCCTGTTTTCCTTCCTTTCTATTGGGTGTTATATTGCCATGGTGTAATCTGCAATTGAATACCTGACTCCTTTTATCTGTTATAGCTCATGGCTTGTTTTATCTTGCCAAAACAGGTTGTGCTCATATGTGGTGAAACTGGATGTGGGAAAACAACACAGGTGGCTTTTTTCTCCGCTCTGTTGCTGTTTTTTTATTTTGTGTCTTATTGCCATGTCATATTATAATTTGGTGATTTATCTTTTTCTTGATTTTTTTTCTTTATCTGTTGTGTTTGTTGATTATTATACAAGCAGAAATCAACTCCTATGTATGCTGATTTTTCAGTTTTTGAGTGGAAATATGTATTTTAGTTTTTGAATAGAATTTCATGTGGAAAAGAAAATGCTTTTGGTTAGTTGATGATGTTGTTTTTTTAATAATTAATGGTATTGAATCATTGCACTTTTGTTTGAATGAAATTGATAGTTTTATTTTCTCATTGATTTAGGGTTGTCTGTCTTATCATATCAATGCATTATTAGAACTATATATTTTAAATCGTGATTGAGGTGAGAAGATGGTAAAAATATTCAGTGAAAACATGTAAAATAAAAAATGTTTTCATGTTGTCAAGCAGATAAAAAATGACAATAATGAAAATGAAAACAAATAAGGCTTTAGTCTCTTTAATTCAAGGTAAAGTGATAAAATTAGTTGGCTGCATGAAATTTATTGAACTCGTTCGGATGTAGAATAAGAGAGAGTGCAAACTGGGACTAAGTATAATCCGTTTATTAGGTTATAGAATATTTCAAAGGGATAATGTGTTTGAGATCATGCAATGATACTCATAGAGAAGTATCATAGTTTGTTACAATTAAAATTCTTCTTATGCACTCTAAAAATGTCCCTGAAGCTCTTTTCCTGGCTGAAATGGAATCATAATTATAAATGATTCTCTTGTGTGTCTATCGGTTCAAGCAGAAGCTCTGCAGTGGATATGAAATTAATTTGTCTTTCGTGGTCAGAATAATTCAATTCAGTGGTTCTAGATGAGTTGTTGTGTTATTTCCAGGTTCCAACTCTAGACAACTAGGAGAGCACATTGCAATTGAAAATTTTCTTTTGAGACATTGAATATATTTTAGTCAGGTGCCATTTCTAAAATTGGGTTATTCAACCCTAGAAAAATTAAATAATCTTGTAAGTAATTGATTATTTTGTATAAATATTTTTATGTTCAACAATCATGCAATAGTTTTATGATTGTTTTTTGGAAGAAATATTTTTCTCGGTAATAGTTCTTATAGTATTGTAAGATTTCTGGAAAGCGATGTGGTAATATCTTACATTGATCCCATCGGAACGTTTTGTGGCTTATCCACATCTGAATTGCTGCATAATATCTTTAAGTTCTTTTATCATGTTTCCTTAAAGGATACATCTGGATTTTATCTTCAATTGAATAATTCAGGTCCCACAGTTTCTTCTTGATCATGCATGGAGTAAAGGAGAGACATGTAAAATAGTCTGTACTCAACCACGTCGAATATCTGCCACATCAGGTGGTGTAACCTGTCTGTGTTTTTGATATGTAGATTATGATTGTTTCATCTTGTTTATTGATTTTTTAATGGGAGTGCATGTCTATTTCCCAATGCAGTGGCTGAAAGAATTGCTTCAGAGAGAGGTGAAGCTATTGGGGGTTCTGTTGGATATAAGGTACTACTGAACAAATTTTAAAGTGGTAGTGACCTCTAAAGATTGTTGACAACTCTTAATTTTTGAACTTTCTATGTCTTCTTTCTTGTTTTGAAATAAATCTAATATCCATGATAAGATGTATTCTATGTTACTATAAAGCTCCAGTCTTCCTCCTAAAGATCTCCAGATGACCAGTTAAATTTTATGACCTACTTAAGAGGCCTGAATAAAAATGAAGTTTGGCCTGTGTACAGTATCTTCACGTGCACCAATCATGTAATAAGCCTGCGTGTGTATTTAATTTAACAATACATGGTGCAGCAGGAGCCTGCCATGTGATAAATGATAATAGGTGACTGCCAGTAAGATTCTGAATAAAATGATATAACATCAACTAGAGATAGGGATTTTCCCACAATAGTCTTCTCTATATTTCTGGATTGGACCCTGGTGCACTACATGTTTGGATCTGAGTCAATTTCTGATCATAATATCTGACCAGATGATTTGACAAACTGATCTCACTTGAAGCTTGACAAGATTGGATCTTCTGAAGATGACAAATATTCTGTCAAAAATATTTAGTTTCTTGCAGTTCTTGGTTTTTGTGGTCAATGGTGGCTTTTGCTTTATTGCAATTTACATTGTTAAACTAAGTTGGATGAGCTAACAATGCATCTCACAGTTCTAAAGTTGTTAGACATGTCCTATGTACAGGTGCTGCAGTTGTTCAATATTCTTGCTTAAGGCTTAATGCTTAAGGAGGCAGTCCTTATGATTGCAAAACAAATATATGCTTGATTATAATACTTTATTTACTGTTGTGGCCGTCAATCTAAGAAGCTTCAGCTTTGGGATAGTATAGGATAAAACTAACTTTCTTTCTAGTTAGTAGATATTAGAAAGCATAAGCGTCTATACTTGATATCAGGAAATATGCTAGTTGATTCGGGAAGATGATAGGGGTGAATATGGCAAATGTGAAATCCATATATGCATTAGGATGACCTGTCTTATATTTATCACTTCTATCGTATACTAGTTATTATTTTTCCATGTAACACATTTTTCATTCTTGTATATGCATTTTAGGCATGCAAATCAGATTGCCGTTTTATAATGACTTTATCTGCTTTATTGAAAATGCTAGATTCGGCTTGAGAGCAAAGGTGGGAGGCATTCATCTCTTGTGTTCTGCACCAATGGGGTTTTGTTGAGAGTTCTGGTTAATAGAGGAGGTGGCCAAAAGAAGAAAAAGGCTTCAAAAAAGATGCTAAATGTTGGCTCTGACATAACCCACATAATTGTGGTATTTTTCTCTTTCTGCCACATTTATATATGACTTCAACAATTTCATTTAGTATCTGTCTAGTGATTGTTTCGTTACTGTATGTTAAATGGGAATCAAACCATTTCTTTTTCCTATCGATTCTCTTTGACAGCTTTATCGCCTCAAAACCTTTTTTGTTTTAACTTCAATTTTGGCAGTGGCTGCATATTGCACTTTGAGCTCTGTTGCTGTTAGTTTAGTTTTGTTTTGTTCAAAGAATTTCTGTCACCTATGAACTACTAGGATGAGAAGCTTGGTTGGTGATGAAAAGAAAAGGAGACATTGTAGCCTGCTTATTTCTTTAATGCGTTTCAATATGATCAGACTATTTTGAAGAACTTTTCTTGGCTGTGTGCCAGTAAGGTGACAGCTCTTGACTATTTTCAGCTGTGATAAAAGGAAAAGGGATATTCTTGCTTGCTTATTTTCTTTGGTGTGCTCCGTTTTGTGTTTTGACATTGTCTATTGAGGCTCGGTATTTTCTGAGTTCACGAATTTGTGTGCTTGTTTTTGCTGTGTCTATTCATGTTTTGTACTTCTTATCAAGGGAAAATAAAGGCTTACCTGATCTATTCAGCCCATATATTTCCTATATCTTTTCCCAACGGTCTGTACGTGACAAACTTGTTTTGACTATTAGGATGAAATTCATGAAAGGGATCGCTTCTCTGATTTCATGCTTGCGATAATCAGGTGCGTTGCTTATGATGAAATTTTCTGGTTATGTGGATCACAAACTTGTATTTTTTCGGCAATGAGGTTCATGTGATTTATCTTTTTGTGTCAATCTTATGTAATAATTGCTGATCCTTGCTTATTAACCAATGTGTTTAAAGTACTTAAATTTGATCTTTTAATATGCATCTAGCTGATAATTTGTTGCATATTTATTATATAATATGTACTTTGTATGTGATATCTACATTTTGATTACTACATCTAGTATTACTGCTGATTCCATTACTGTTGTCTCCAGAGACATGCTTCCTTCATATCCTAACCTGCGTCTGGTTAGTATCTTCCTAACATAATTAGGTCAAAATATCTGCCATTTTTTTATACTTTCCAAAATTTTCAGATGTTTCTTGGACTCAATAAGTTTGATGGACAGTTCAACTTGTACAGGTATTAATGAGTGCCACGATTGATGCAGAGAGATTTTCACAGTATTTTGGTGGTTGCCCAGTCATTCAAGTACCGGGCTTTACTTATCCTGTAAGTTCCTTTGTTTCATTTATATGGTGCTGATAGCTCCCTTATTGACTTAACATGCCATTTCTAATACACTGCGTTTTCAGGTAAAAACTTTCTACTTGGAGGATGTGCTATCTATGGTGAGATCAACTGAGAACAATAACCTCACATGCAAGAAACATGATGAGGTCATCAATGGTTCTTTCTTAACCGAGGAAAGCCAAGTTGCTCTTGATGAGGCTATTGACTTGGCTTTATCAAATGATGAGTTTGATCCTCTTCTCGAGTTAATATCTTCTAAAGGAGATCCAAAGGTTTTCAATTACCAGCATTCTAAAACTGGAATAACACCACTGATGGTATTTGCTGGTAAAGGAAGAGTTGGCGATATTTGCATGCTTCTCTCGCTTGGTGTAGACTGCCATTTGCGATGTGGTGCGGGAAAGACTGCTTTTGATTACGCTGAACAAGCCAATCATGCGGAAGCTGCTGAAGTTATTAAAAAACGAATGGGGAAAATGGTTACGTCCTCTGACGAGGAGCAAAACTTACTTGATAAATACCTGTCAAATGTTGACCCTGAATTAATTGATTGTGTGCTTATTGAACAACTACTGAAGAGAATATGTAGTGATTCAAAGAACGGAGCTGTTCTTGTTTTCCTTCCGGGTTGGGATGATATAAATAGAACAAGAGAGAGATTACTAGCTAATCCTTTCTTCAAGGATCCATCTAAGTTTCTAATTATTCCTCTTCATTCTATGGTCCCGTTACAGGAGCAAAAGAAAGTTTTCAAGCGCCCTCCACCTGGATGTCGTAAAATTGTTCTTTCAACTAATATTGCTGAGACTTCTGTTACGATCGATGATGTCGTGTATGTTATAGACAGTGGACGAATGAAAGAGAAAAGTTATGACCCGTATAACAATGTGTCAACTCTTCATTCTTCGTGGGTTTCAAAAGCAAGTGCAAAGCAAAGAGAAGGTCGTGCTGGACGGTGCCAACCAGGTATTTGTTATCATCTTTACTCAAAACTTCGGGCTGCTTCACTGCCAGATTTCCAAGTTCCTGAGATTAAGAGGATGCCGATAGAAGAGCTATGTTTGCAGGTATGCAACTCATCCATGTTTCCAGGACGAGAAAATATTAGTTCACGATCAGATTCCATGTAGTTTCCCCAATAAAGCACTGCTTTAATTTTTTCCAAATCCTGTAATGCTGCTTTTGTTTCCCTCAACAGGTCAAGCTCATTGATCCATCTTGCAACATTGGAGAATTTTTGCAGAAGACATTAGACCCACCTGTTTATGAGACAATACGTAATGCAATCATCGTTCTTCAAGATATCGGGGCACTGACACTTGAAGAGAAACTTACGGAACTTGGAGAGAAGCTTGGATCTCTGCCTGTTCATCCACTAACAAGCAAGATGCTATTTCTTGCGATATTGTTGAACTGTCTCGATCCGGCGTTGACTTTAGCTTGTGCTTCTGACCATAAAAATCCATTCATTTTACCCATGCAGCCTAATGAAAAGAAGAGAGCCCAAGCTGCAAAAGCAGAGTTGGCTTCATTGTATGGTGGGAATGGCCACCAGTTAGCTATAATAGCTGCCTTCGAGTGTTGGAGAGCGGCAAAGGAAAAAGGTGAAGAAGCTCGTTTTTGTTCTCAGTACTTCATATCTTCAGGCACAATGCGGATGCTATCATCAATGCGAAAGCAACTGGAGGCTGAACTACAGAGGCATGGTTTTATACCAGAAAATGCATCTCGTTGTAGCTTGAATGCACACGATCCAGGCATACTTCATGCAGTGGTTGTTGCTGGTCTATATCCAATGGTCGGGAGAGTGATTCCACATGGTAAGGGGTCCCTTGTAGAGACTGTAGATGGAAATAAGGTCAGGCTGCACACCTATTCAACCAATTCCAAGCTATCAAATAAGAAACATAGTTATGAACCTTTGATCGTATTTGATGAGATAACCCGTGGAGATGGGGGACTTTATATCAGAAACTGTAGTCTTATAGGTGCACTCCCATTGTTGTTTTTGGCGACGGATATTGTAGTGGCTCCAGCAAGTGAAAATGATGATGATAGTGATGAAAGTGAGTATGAAGATGCTGATGCTGATGATGATAGTGATGAAGATAAAACAGAGAGTTACAAATTGTCCAACTCCAGACGTGGTGAGAAAATTATGTCCTCACCCGAAAATATTGTTAAAGTCTTTGTTGATCGTTGGCTTCCCTTTGAGTCCACAGCTCTTGATGTTGCTCAAATCTACTGCCTGAGGGAGAGACTTTCTGCTGCAATTTTCTTCAAAGTAATTATTATATTCTTGCAACTTCACACTAAAACTCTGCTTTGTTGGCAAGGAATCTTCAAACGCATTTTTGGTTATTCATAAAACAATTTCTTGACTATTTGTCGGTTTTTGCAGGTAACAAATCCACAGAGAGTTCTCCCGAAACATATTGCAGCTTCTCTCCATGCAATTGCCTGTATCCTATCGTACGATGGTATGTCCGGGATTCCGTTGCCATCTGAACCCGTTGACTCGCTTGCTACAATGGTTAGTGCTGCCAACATTAGTCAGCAGGCTAATAACGGGAACAAAATGGTTATAGATCAGCCATCTAAAAACTATCTCAAGTCACTGATACGCCACAGGCTTCAGGTCTTGGCTTTAGAACATCAAAAAGGTAGAGCACCACCAACTAATGTTATCACTCACCCCAACAACACATCTCACCATCGCAGACAAGCTCCTGTTCCTACAGGCGGCATGAGTCAAGGTCAGAAGCCTGCATCAGAAAATGCCACTGTAACTGCATCACAAAATGCAACTGTAATTGTACTTGGATCCCCCAAGCATGAGACGAGCACTCCAAATGGAAACTTCTCTAAGCGCCAGCGTGGAAATGGACTCAAATGACGTGTGGAACGATATGGGCTTCTGACTAAAGGTGGGTTCTTCCATAGGTCACCAAGAAATGGTAGGAAACACGTAGAGTCACCTCAAGGTATGCAGAATCTAGCCATGTATTTTACAGGGAACGGGCTTAATTTTTTTTGCCTAAAGTATAGACTGTCTTTGCATGTTATAGTTGATCTCGTCATGTTATGAATTTAGTTCCCTTATTTGGTCTTTAGCGCTACTATGATACATAGGGGCAGTGATGTTACTCCACTGCATACATAGTTTATCAGGATCTATTTAGTCAATCTGAACAACGCATCTGCTGTTCATTAACTTTATTTCATTTCAGTAAGATGGGTTCAGTTTCAACTGCAAACTATACTCAATAGTTGAATATTTGATTTTACGTTTTGTCATACACGTGAGCACTATGATTTGATTTTACGTTTTGTCTTACACGCGAGCACTATGATCCTTACGCATTGAGATACCGAGTAAAGCATTTTGGAGCTCCTATATAGAGCAGAGATGATGCGAGCAGGTATGTTCGTACTTTGAAACTGTCCATCCATGTAAAATATTGCCTGCTCTTGAAGATTAAGGGTTACGGCTAAGTTCCTGCTGAGATTGGGCATGAATCATACGTGAACTGACTATGCCGGTAGTAATTTGAAGTACTGATGCAATTATGTATACGACATATTCAACATTTGGAGACAAATTACAACTAGAATTGCTATATTGCTTTGAGAACAAGACTCTTAGTGTTGAATAGCATTAGCACAGAGCATGATAATTAACTCTGAAGTTCCAAAGTACTCAGTAATCTAATCCATATCTCAGAAAAACAAAGACTTAGGCCATGGTTCATGGGGCTTGAGATGGACTTGATTTCTTTACAGTGTTGGCAATAATATGATCTGAATCACACTCTTTCAACTTCAAATTGTGGTGTTTATTTTGATTGAAAATATAAATTTTAGATGAAAGAGTTACAAAGTAAACATTGTGTGTAGATAACTATATGTTTCCTCTTTTATCTTTTATTTATTAAAAAAAAAAGGAAAACAGAGATGAAATAGGAATCTTGATTTTGGGATAAGAAAGTATGCTTTGAAATTATTAAAAAAAAAAAGAGAGACAAATTTGGAATTGTTTGATTAATCTGTTCTAAAAGCTTATAAGATGTTTATTCTCGTAAACCCCTTTTTTGGAAAGAAAAATAATAAATTAAAATATCTTGTAAATAAAATCATATTGTCTTTACAGGCGTTTGCTTTGTAGTTTTTCTTCATAAAACTAAAAATGAATAAAACAGTTTTTATTTGTATTTAAATAAAATGAAGATGGTACAATAAATTAATTTTGTGGAATTATATTGACCACTACTACTATTCTATTTCTATACACTTTGGATGGAAGAGGGGACCATAAAATCAAGGGATAATTACACTTTTTCCCTTCCCTTTAGGTTTGGTGTAATTATATATAGATTCTTTGTGATTTAGGTTATTACACCTATCACTCTTGAAGTTTGTTTATGTATAATAAATAAGTTCATCCGTTCGTCACTGAATTTGTTGTTATTAATAAAATATTTGACTAAAATTGATATTTACTCTTAATTGATTTATTACCGATTTATTGTAGGTCAAACATTTTTTTTCGATTAAACTACTCTTATAATAGTGAAGATATACATCTTCATATGCATTAACGTGTGAAGACGTATGAGGATAATTTGGTCATAGAAGGATTTGTTTGACTTGCAATAAATTAGTAATAAATTAATTGGGGGTAAGTATAGATTTTTTTGTTAATATTAGCAAATTTGGTGAATTTTAGTTAACGAAGAATTTATTTGTTAGACTGAAAGAAATTTCAGTAGTACTAGATGTAATTTTTTAAATTATAAAAAATATATATATAATTACACTAAATCTAATGGAAGGAGATTGTAATTATCCCATAAATTAATCCATATTATGTGAATAATTATGGGGATGTGAATGGTAAGATAGACCTACTCTTCATCATCATCATCTCTTCCACACCTAATTTATCTAAACCAACAATCATTGCATATATATATATGTATGTATGTATGTTCTTTTCTTGTTACTTCCCTGTACATATTGATGGCAAATAATAATAATAATAATAATAACCACATTTTAACGTGAGCTAATAAAAATATTTAAAAAAAATTTAGGTAAGATCGATGAATTTTTATTAATTAAAATAAATCGAATACAAATACAATCATTCCTGTCGACTTTAATACCTAACAAAAACTATTATAATAATCATCAACACCTACTGTTAAAGATGTTTGAAAGCTTATAAGCTCTAATAACTCTTTCGGTAAATTTTTCTTTAAAGAACTTACAAGATTTTAAAATAAAACATTCAGAATTTTATAAGATTTTTTTTAAAAACAAAAATTTCTCAACCTATTTTATTATATGATTTTTTTAATTTTTTAAATGAAGTGAATGAAGCGAAGCTCAGTATGCTAGATCGGACTGTAAGGGAGGTATAGCTTCTTCCCAAACGATTGAGGACAAGGAATGGACTCAAAAGAGTTCGTTCCATAGCTGAGAGTCGAACTCCAAAAGGGGTTTGACTCGAAGGCGACCGTAAATGGCACAGCAGGCCTGCTCCTTGGAACCAGGCCTGTGGGCCATTGAAGGCGTAGTTGCCTAACTGCCCCTTGGGACCAGTGAGGCAGCGTACTCCTCCGATTCGAAAGAAGCTATACCGACCTGAAAGGAAGGGATAGCATACTAAGTGAAGTGAATGTGCGTAGCGAAGTGTGCAGGTGTGCGCATACACACATGCGTGATAATAGTATCCAAACTCCTAAGCTAGTGAGCCAATGAGCTAATACGCCTATCAGTGTAGTTAGCTACTAGGCTCAAAGCTAGGTCTTTGCTGAGCTATGAGTTAGCAGTTAGTAGTTCCATCTGAGTTATGAGCTAGACGACCAGCGCTATTCTAACTTAAAAAGTCATGGTTTTAAATTCTTAACACTTAATAACTTTTTTGGTCATAGTACAATATAAGAGAGCTGATTATACTAAATACCCTAATATCTCCGATATCTTATTTATCTTAACAATTTAAGTGCTAATCACTTTTTGAAATAAAATTTAACATTTTTAAGTTTTTAAAACATCTTACCAACATAACAATTTAATTCCATTGCCTATACAAATGTCTTGAAAGTAGTACAATATGAATTAGGGGAAATTATATCGGCACTCCCTGAGTTTACTAAAACACATAATATTTTCGTCTTTTGTAAAATTATAAATACACCCTTTGAAGTTATAGTTGTAATTTTAACTACACCCCTCTTTAGAGGCAATATTTACACAAAATATTCCATAAAAAAAGATTACATTAAACACCCTTAAGGAGGTGTAGTTGTAATTTTTCAAAAAAAAAAAAGAGAAAGAATATTTATATATTATAGTCTAATTTCAGGAAAAATTAAAATAATTTACATAAACTATATAATAATATATAATATATATATATATATATATATAGATATATAAATTACATAAGTTTCTACTCTTTTTCCCAATCCAAACACAGACTGGGAAATGTCCAGTTAGTTACCCAAGAAAATGGAAAATAAAAAAATTTTGTCATTTTGTTTACAAATTATCATGCCCAATCAATTCAAATTTAAGGGTATATTACATTGCCCATTAAAGTTAGTTTAATTACATAAATATCTTTTACTGTTTGTAGAATTACAATTTCATGTATTCATTGAGAATCTACCAATATGGTTTACGTCAAGGTGTGTATTTGTAAAAAACTTTATGTCTGAATAGAAGGTGTTGATATGATCTACCTCGCGGGTGTACTTATAGAGCTTTATCCCTAAATAGGGATACTTGTAATTACAACTACAATCAGGGATGTATTTGTACAATTTTTGTTATGAATATGTAAGTGTAGTGCTTGTAATTACAATTACAATTTCAACAAATTTATTTGTAATTGTACAAAAAATATGGAATATTTGTGTAATTTAAATCTATCTCAAGATGTATTCATATTTAGCGTTATTAATTCAAAGAGTGATAATATTTATGTAAGTGAATATTGTGCTTGTAAGAGCTTTTGAAAATCGCTTTCAACAAAGCACTTTTGAGGTGTTTGGTTTCAATTTTTAAAACTGTTGAAAAGAAAAGTGTTTTTAAGCCAAAAGTTAGAAGCATGTTCAGAGGTGTTTTTAGCTGTTTTTTTTTTTTTTTTTCGTAATAAATTGAATTTTGTTTATACTACTCTACACACATTATAATAATTTTAATTTAAATTTACTCTTTTTATTATTTTTAAAATTGCACATCTAAAATTGATATTAGAATTTTTAAATAATTTAACAATAATAAAATGTATGCTTTGACATATTTAATATTTTACAACTTTTATGTTCTATTTGCTATATTATCTTATATTATTCATAGATCATAAAATATATAAAATAAATTGCTACGATTAATTAATAAAATATATTTTTTTGGCTATTATGCACGTTTATTTATTTTGTATGATTGAACAATTATATTACTTAGCTGGAGCATTATCCGCTCAAATTTTCTATTAATATTCAATATTTTAATAATATAAATAATAAATATTTATAAAAATAAGTATGAACTATACTAATTTGAAACAAAACATATTATATTTTAAGAAAAAATAATTTATTATTAACAAAAAACAAGTACAAATATAAAGCAAAATAGTATCTTTTAATATATGTGGATATAGAAGGGCTTTAATCAGTTAAATTTATTTGAAAGGGATAATTATATTACACACTCATCTCCTGTGGTTTGGTGTATTATATGTAAACCTTCTGTAGTTTTACAAAATTACATCTAGCACCTCAGGTTTGTTTCTGTCTAATAAATAAGTCAATATGTTAGTCAAAATTAATTAAATTTGTTGATATTAACAAAAAATCTATATTTAACCTCAATTGATTTATTATTGATTTACTGTAGGTTAAATAAATCTTTTTATGATAAAATTACTCTCATATGTCTTCATGCATTAATGCATGATGTGCGGAGGTATGTTTTCACCGTTATAAGAGTAGTTTAGTTGGAAAAAAATTGTTTGATTAGTAATAAGTTAGTAATAAGTTAATTGAAGGTAAATATCAATTTGCATTCAGTTTTTTTTTTTTTTTTTTTTTTTTTTTTATCAACAGATTTAAAGTGAATTTTGACTAACAAATGAACTTATTTGTTAGACAAAAGCAAATCTCAAGAGTGTTACATGTAATTTTTCAAATCACAAAAGGTTTATGTATAATTATACCAAACCTCAGGGGAGAGAAGTGTAATTATCCCTATTTTAGAATTTTTTTTTTCAAACATTATCCAATTTAACTTTTATCTGCTTTTTCACTGGTTTTACAAACACCCCAATCTTTTTAATATACTATAACTTCCATTATTTTAAAATAAAAATTACTTTTTTAAAAGCAAAAATTTAAAAAAAAAAAACTCTATACCAACATAATAAATAAATAAATGATATATATATATATATATATATATATATATATATATATATGGATGTCTATGTGTATGTATACATAGAGCTTATGAAACAGTTGATTTATACATATTAATAGAAACCATATGATATACATCTTTTCAGACAATTTTTCTTTATATAGAGTAAAATATTTTTTTCCAATATATATTTATCCAAAAGCTTATGGTAAAATGCTAATATTATTATTTTTATTATTATTTTTATTTTATTTTTGTGGGTGGGAGTGATATTGATTACTAGTAGCCAATAAAGACATATAGTATGCAGAGAATGAATTGGGGACCATCAGAAATTATATGAAAAATTAATTATGAGGATGTTAATGGTAACATATAGCTATTGCCCTCTACCTTAGGTAAATTATCTAACCCTAACAATCAATGACCTCCTACCTATATACATATATATATATATATATATATATATATGTGTGTGTGTGTTGTGTGTGTTTCCTCTTTCAAATTCAATGGATGGTTGGCTCATAGTCACACCTTTATTGTGTGCTACAATTAAAGAAATTCAAATTAAATAAGATTTAATTTTTTCAAGTAATTAAAGTTTGAAATTCAATATTTATGACATGTTATATATTTAGTCCATTAAATTCTTGCATTTGTCTAAAATCCCTCAAAATAAAAATAAAAAAACGCTTTGCGATACTGCGAGTGTGTTTGGATGAGTTTATAAGTTATTTTGAATATTTTATCAAATGTTTCCGACCTTATAAGATTTTGAAGTGATTGATAATTTTTTTCGATGTAATAAGCTTAAAAGATTCGAAAATAAGATACTATGGATTTATAATAAGCTCCTTCACAAAAAGTAAGACGTATTAATTTAAAGATTATCATTAATAACATCTTAAACGTTTTATAATTTTATTTTATTCGAATAATTCGAAAAGTTATTTTAGAATTAAGTTGTGTGAGTTCACAAGATGTTCTAAATAAGTTTCGCCAAACACCCTTTATTGTATATTTCGCATTGAACAATTACAATATGTTGTGCGTTCGTTATGAAAATAGTTTAGGTAAATAAAAAGAATTTTGATTTTTGAAAAACCACTACTTAATTTAATTATTTATTACATTTGAAATATAATACAACAATATAAACTTTTTCAAAGGCTTAAATTCATCAAAATCTACCCTAAAATATTAATTATTAGCCTCTTCCATGATTTGCCCCTTAGCCATCTACCACAATTAGTGTTTGTCTTGATCATAATACACCAATACAATTTATTTAAAAAATAAATAAACATAAAGGGAAAATAATTAATTCTTGATTTTGAAACCATAACCTTTGTTGTTTTTTTTTTTTTTAAATTTTCTCAAACATCAATAATGTTACTCCACTTGATTCCTCATGATCTGTCCTTGTGAACATTAAACAAACTATGTTGATTAATTAAAATAATATTCCTCATTTGTCCCTTAACCAATTAAATATACTTTATTTTAATTATTTTAATTATCACTATGATCTAAACTATAATTTCTCACTAGGGCTCCATGTGAAGGAATCCAATAGCCCTAGATGCCATTGCAGTGGGAATTAATTATCTAATCAAGGGTAGTTTTGGAAATTAAACATAGGGGTATGAATTTCTTGAAAATAGAATTTGAGTACGAGCGTGGACTTTTGTAATTATCTATTAATATTTTAATTTTGAAATTACAAAAATTTATCGGATATTTTTCGTATGTGTTAAATGTGAATTTAATAAATAATGTGACTTACAGTACATCAGCCAGCACGGCGTATGAAAATTATATTTTTTTTGGGTACGATTGAATATAATTTTAATTAATTAATTTGTAAGTAATATATTAATTAAATATTTTAGCAGTTTTTTTAACCCCAAAACATCACTATTGTTCACCAACAACCACATTTAGACAAATAGCTATGCTTACATCTCTCAAGCAATTATTAAATTTTCAAAATCCCTAACATACCCCTTACTTTGTGATTTACCTAAATTACCCCTAGATCAACTTTCTTTGCTTTTTCCTTCGACACTCAAAACCTTCCTAGATCTCCTTTTCCATATTGTAACGCGTCCTTTTTAATAATACCAACTTCGGTTTCAAAACCCCAAAGCCCAACACCACCAATCCATGCTTCCCACCACCACCCCTCCGCCGCCGCCGGCCGACCACCACCACCACTCCCCCAAGAAATCCAAGAAACTGGAACTCAAAACCACCATCCACTCCGTCAAATCCCACATCTCTGCCCACCACTGTGCATGGCTGACCGTCACCGTCCTCCTCCAGCTCCTAATTATCCTCTTCCTCAACCGGGCTTCTCCGTCGCCCCCTCTCCCCTCCTCCCACCGCCGTGACTTCGAGTCCGCCGCCTCCGCCTCCGCCCCCCTCCACGACGAAACCTGCAAATACGGTCGCTTATATGTCTACGATCTTCCCCCCATGTTCAACAAAGACCTCCTCGACAACTGCCACGACTTAGACCCCTGGAGCTCCCGCTGCAACGCCGTCTCCAACGGCGGATTCGGGCCTCCGGCCACCGGACTCGAGGGAGTCGTCCCGGCGAACCTCACCCCAGCTTGGTACTGGACCGATATGTACGCCGCGGAAGTCATATACCACGAGAGAATGATGAGCTACAAATGCCGAACACTGAATCAGGACCAAGCGACGGCGTTTTACATCCCGTTCTACGTCGGCCTCGCCGTCGGGAAGTATCTCTGGTTCAATTACACGTCAAAAGATCGCGACTTCCACAGCGAGGAGATGCTGAAATGGGTCAAGACCCAGCAGCCCTTCAAGAACTCAAACGGGTCGGATCATTTCATCATGCTGGGTCGCCTCACCTGGGACTTCCGCAGATTAACCGACAACGACGACGAGTGGGGGACCAAATTCATCTACATGCCATTGATGAAAAAATGTTCTTCGTCTAGCAGTGGAGAGAAGTCAATGGGACCCGCTAGAAATCAGCATACCCTACCCGACAGCATTCCACCCGAGATCCGAACCCGACATCCGCCAATGGCAGAGCTTCATCCGAGACAGAAAACGGGGCAGCCCATTTACTTTCGTTGGGGCGACCCGGAAGAAGATCCGGAACGACTTCCGAGCAGTACTAATGGGCTACTGCAAAAACGAATCGAGCTCATGCCGAGTCGTCGACTGCTCCATAACACATTGCTACGATGGAGCTCCAGCTATACTCGAAGCCTTTCTGGATTCGGACTTTTGCTTACAACCCAAAGGAGACGGGTTCACCCGAAGATCCGCATTCGACTGCATGCTGGCGGGTTCCATACCCGTCTACTTTTGGAGGGGCAGCACCGAGTATCAATACGAATGGCACTTGCCTAAATCGGCACAAACATATTCCGTTTTCATCGACCACAACGTTGTTAGAAACGACACAACGATCATTAAACAAGTCCTACAAAGCTATAGCAAAGAAGAGATCCGAAAAATGAGGGATACGATCATCGAGTTCTTGCCTAGGTTATTGTATTCTAGGCCGAATACGTATTTGGGGAGTATAAACGATGCGTTCGACGTAGCCATGGAAGGAGTCTTGAGAAAGTTTAAGCAACAAAAGATGGGAAATAGAGAAGAATGATCATTAGATTGTTACAAGGTTAGACACACATTCACTAGATTATTTTTTTTTTTAAAAAAAAAAAAGACAATTTTCATGGTTCTTGATTTTTTGTTGTATAGTTTTTGTGAATTATTCGAGGAATAATAGAAAGAGGGGGGTTTGGCTAAATTTATTTAAAATATCTTATAAATTAAATTCTTACATTTTAGTAAGATATTTTTGGTTCATTTGTTTTTTTCCATGATACATACGTTTGGAGGAAATTAATGTAACATGTATGTGGTAATAAAGACATGAAGAATATGAATAAAAACAATATTGAGGTTGTTTTGTCTTTGTGTTTGTTTGTTTTGAAATGCTTTTCTTCTTTATGCTTTCCTTGTTGGAAGGGGTTTCTATTCTATATTCTATGTATAAGTGGAGAAAGTCATTTCATCATTGTGTCATTGTTTTTTTATGTGAATAATTATTTATTTAATTAAAGTTAGTGAAATTCTAGACACTTCTTGATTTGTATATATATAATTACATGCATTAATCTTTAAGTAATTGAATATTTCGTATTTCATTTAATATATACACCTGATTTTATAGTAAACTTAAGCAGAATTACTAAATACTTTTCCATGATAATTGTAAAATTTGTATTTTATTTAATAAAATTAAACAAAATTAGTAATTTATAATTACCATACACTTCTTGATAGAGTACAACCTAATTCTCAAAGTATTTGGACATTTCGTATTTCACATAATATATACATGCTGACATTAAAAAAAATAAATAAAGTTAATTAATATTTAGACATTATTCGATATTACAATCTTGGAGAAATTCAGATTTTTTATTACAAAATAATGTTATATCTAATATGTAATTTATATATATAGAAAAAATTTTTGTACACGTTTGGTATATATATTAGATGAAATACCATTTTTGAATAAAAATATATGCAGATGCAAACTTTTTTAAAATTATATATATATATATGGTTTTGGATGAGCGCATATGGTCATGCATATCATGATGGCAAATGCATTATTGCATTGATTATATATATATATATATATATATATATATATATATATTATATATTATATTATTGCTGAAATATATAAAGCAAAATTATATTTTTTGTCCTATAACTTTAGGTCGTTAGCACTTTTAGTCTTGTAATTTACTTCATTTACACATTTAGTCCTTTTTTTTGATAAATTTTAGTCCCGAGCATCTCACATTTGGTCCTTTTTTGATAAAGTTAGTCTTGTGTTGACAATTTTGGTCCCATTCATACTATACTAAATCTTATTTTTTGTCTTGTAACTATGAGTCGTTAAGACCAAAATTGTCAATACAGGACTAAATTTGCTAAAAAATGACTAAATGTGCGATGCTCAGTACTAAATTTATCAAAAAAATGACTAAATGTGTAAATAGAGTAAGTTAAAAGACGAAAAATGCGAATAACTTAAAGTTATAGGACCAAAACTATAATTTTACCAATATATAATTTCTCGTAATCTTGAATGAATTAAGAGATTATATTTTACATGGTTTAAAATTCCCATATATGTTTTTTCATCAAAATTATGGGAATTTTTCCATTTTTTATTTCATGGAAACCAAAAAAAAAAAAAAAAAGATGGTAGTTTCAAATTTATCTACTATATTTTTCTTATTTTTCCTACAACATTCTTGACTTTTCTAAGAAAACTTTTAGTTTTCCTAATTGTTTAGCGAAAACATTTACTTTCTAAGTACTTTTAGCAACAAATATATAAATTTTGTGTTACGCATAAAAAAATAATATTTTATTTAATGATAATGGATTTAATATGAAGCTAAATTAGTAACATTATACGCTATATATATATATATATATATGTTTAGGTCAATGTAATAAAGATATTTTATAATACATATATAGTTAAAAAATAAATACTATACTATTATTTAATTTTAATAGCAGCTACATCAAAAATAACTCCAATTATAGTTATACTGCATAAAAATATATTGTTTTGGCTCGCATAAATGATACAAAATTAAATTGAATATACTTGAACTAAAAAGTGAAGGATTTTTTTATAATTATTATATATGTTTCTTTAATTTGTAATTTTTCTGTAGCATTTTGAACAAGTTTATAATATCTATTATGTATTTGACAAATACTTTAATATTTAAAAACAATATCATATATACGGTAAGAAAATTAATATTATATATATATATATATATATATATATATATATATATATATATATATTATATATATATATGAGTGCCCAAATTTGACTTTATGGTCGAAATTCCTCAATTTCATCCTTAATTTATGGAGAAGTGGAAAACCATGACCTCAACTCTACTTGTATTGTAATAATTAATTTCTTTGAGATTTTGCAATTAAATTAGGAAATTAATCAATACAGTATTTTTTTTAATTTTGGCCAAATTGTACACGTACCATATGTTTGTGGTGTTTATTAATTATAATATTTTTCTTTTATTTTTTCCATTTTATCAATCATTTGCTAATTATTTTCTCCTTAGGTATCGAATTTTTCACTTTTTTTTTTTTTTTTTTTTTTTGTTTTTCCCCCATATAGATAACGATTTACCACTAGTTGCAAGTAAGGGGTGTTTAGGTAAGCTTATAAATTAATTAAAATTATAAGATGTTTGAAAGTTTATAAAATATTAAGAATGTTTGTAATAAGATCCAGAAAGGAAATATTGGGAGCTTATAATTTTTTTTTTTAAGAAAACAATAAAGTATGGAGTTTTCCACTCAAACTTATTTTTAAAATTTAACAAACTCTTCCACTTTGGATCGTATTAATTACAAAATTGTCATTATTAATATTATATAAGCTTCAAAATATTACTTTATTAATTCAAACACTTTAAAATTATATTTTTAAAAAATAATATCTAATTTTATAAGCTCTAAAAATATATGTATAAATTTATAAGATATTTTCAATAATTAGTTTAGCCAAACACTCTCTAGGTTTGCAAGCCATATATATACATATACTAATTTCTTTATTTCTCCAATTGAATTTATGATGTGTGTTTATGTATATGTAACACACACACACACACACACACACACACATATATGTGATGTGGTTTGTGATGAGATTGTACTCCATTGTGTGATGTATTATTCGCTCTACTTTAATGTATATAGTAAATTGTGGCACATTCTTTGTGTGTGCAACTAAAATTTAAATAATATAATTATTATTTTTTAAAAATATATATGTTAATTAAATAAATAATAAAATAATCAAGATTGTGGAAAGTTTTTGAATGTATAGTGGAAGAAGAAGAAGGAAGGAGAGTTGGAGGTTGCGAAAAGAAAAAAAAAAAAAAAAACTGAAATAATTAAAAAAATAAAATTAAAAATGACAGACCAAAAAAGGAGAGACACTAATTAGATGCTCTCCTTAATATAAAGGTATAGATATATGAACCTCACAGTTTTGTCTTGAAAATACGCCTAACTTAAAAAAATAAAGTTTTAGGACTTATAAGCCTTTTAAACTTTTATGATGCCACTAATATAAAACGTTTATCTATATCATTAATTCTCGGACAAATGGATTGGGACATGATCATTCCATAAACATCCTTAAATGATATTGCAAAAAATGAATATCTATACTGTATATTAAGTGAGAGCGTCTCACTTAATTTTGGTATGTTTTATTTTTAAATTTTAAATTATTTATTTATTTATTTATTAACTTCTCAACTTATCATGATTTTTCATAAATATATACCTTTTGGTTATTATTTTCTTTCATGCAAATTTTGTAGTTTTCCAATATTATTTATTATCTTTATTTGTCAATATTTTTATAAATCAAAATATTTATATTATATAAGTATTTTTTTAAACTATAAAAACTAATAGTAGAATTCATTTTAATATTTTATTTTAAAAATCTGCACATATATAAAATGTATAACACTCACCATATAATATGAATACGTGTGTATATTCTCATAATTGAATTTTCCAAAAGTGTACGTGTGTGTATGATGAAACAGTTGGCAAGTGTCAACATCCACTAATGACTGTGATAAAAGGAAAAATGATTTATTTATTTTTTTGGAGAAAAAAGAAAAAAATAAATAAATAGAGTAGTAGTCAAAGAATTGAAGGGACCGAAAGCAAAAACAAGTGGAGCAAACTGCCAGCTTAGAAGAAAATAAAAGCAAAGACGTGCACGTCACCATCGTTTTTTAATTATTCCGAAAACCTCATTAATAACTTTATTAATTAATATTAATCACGTCATCATCATGTGGGTCAATAATATAGTATAGAAAAAATAATTATTAATATTCAAGATTCTTATTTTATTTTATTTTTGCACTGAAGACTTTACAGAGGGTCGGTACTTTTGAAGAAAATTATATATATATATATATATATATATATATATATATATCATCGTAGCACGTGATTCTCATGAATATATAAAAAAATTATCAAAATTCAAGATTCTTATGTTATTTTATTTTTGCATTGAAGACTTTACAGAGAATCGGTGGTATGTCTAAAAAAAATTATATGTATATATATATATATATATATATATGTATATGTATTAGTCGTTGTTGCACGCGACTCTCATAACATATAAAAAAAATTATGATGTAAGATGAAGAGAGAAAAAGACTGTGATAAGAAAGAAATATGGTTTCTGAGAAGTAAGAAATATGGGTGAGTTGACAGAGAAAAAATATATTTTTAATTAAAATTTAGGGTAAATTGCAACCACCTCCCCTGAGGTTTGTCGTAATTACAAATATCGCTCATTATTTGAAAAATTACAAATACCCCTGATTATTTAATGAAATTATGTAATCCTTGGATGAAGGTATAAAAATGTCAACTTTGCCCTTACTTTATTTTTTTTTTAAAACTTAAAATCTTGTAAAAATATGGAACAGGATGGATGAAATTTTTTTAAAAATTATAAAAAAAAATTATCCACTTAGTCCATAAAAAATTATTTTTAAAAAAAATAAATAAAATTATAATTTTTAATTTACAAGGGTATTTTGGTTAGTTCATCATAAAAAGTGGATGGATTGGGCTAATTGTTAGACGGCTGTTAAAATTAGGGGGTATTTGTAATTTTTCAAACAACGAGGGAGTATTCGTAATTATGCCAAACCTCAGGAGAGGTCGTTGTAATTTATCCTAAAATTTATTATATATTTAGAAGTTTGTAAGAAAAACACATATGGAGAAGTTTGCTGAGAGAATTTTTTTTTTTTAAATTATGAGGTTATTAAAAATTTTGAAAATTACTATTATAACCAAATTTGTTATGAGGGAAAGAAATGAATTTAAGGGTAAGTTTGGGTATTCAAAAATTGGTACGACAAAAGATTTTGTTTTATAATAGTATAGATAGATATACTAGATATAAAAAAAAACGTCGTCTATATTAATAAATAATGATTAATAACACCATTACATCAATTGTCAAATATGACAATTATACATCAAACTAAATAATTTTAAAAATTAATTATAATTATTATTTTATTTTAACAAAATTGAATTCATCATTTAATAGCACTGCACCAATTCTTTTGTTGTGTCGATAATACCCTTAAATTATTTTTTTATTTTTTCTCTTTAAAATGTAACTTGTTATTCTTATTTACGATATACTAAAAATATAAATTAGATTATTTATTATATGCATATAGACAACGTGCCACGATGACTAATTTGGCAACATATTTATACTTTGACTATTTAAGCTCTCAAACATCCTCCTAATCGTTTGTACTTTCAAAATTATTTTTGTAGCATCGTTATTTATAAAAGCTCTTTTCGTCAATTTTTAAATTAAAATTATTATTTTTTTATCTACAACGATTTATAAATAAAAAATAGGGTTAAAACCAACGGGCTTTCTTGAAATTTGCGATAATTATAAAAACATTTTTGTTGTTTGAAAAATTACAACTACCTCCTTAAAATGACAAATACCCTAACAAATATCCCCTACAATGGGTTGTCACACAACGAGGTATTTGTTAGAGTATTTATAATTTTAGAAAGTACTTATAATCTTTTAAATAACGAAAAGATATAAATTATAATAAATTTTAAAAAAGTTAGTTGTAATTTATATATTATTTATTACTTTTTCTTGTTATATATATTATTGCACAATTATTAAAATTATTATTTTTAAAATTTTTTGAATTTAAAACCTTAGAATTGGAGATTAGGCATGGAATTTCACGCAGAAGCACGCTTAGTTGTTATTGGAGTTTCACATATCACAATCTTCATGGAAATTCGTGTTTAGCATGTGCGGATTGGATGAAGTGCTATTTAATAGGCAATCAATACATACTTCCCAGGACTACGACTAATTCAGTTGAATCCAGTCAAATCCAGCCACCAGCTTCTGAGCTTCGACTAGTGATGGCAATGGGGCGGGTCTGGTACGGGTTCGTCCGGATTCAAGACCCGCCCCATTTAATTTTTTCCAGACCCTTAATCCGCCCCCGCCCCACTTGGACCCGTACCAGACCCACCCCATTTAATTTTTGCTAGTCCCATAACCAGCCCCCGCCCTGCCTGGACCTGCACCAGACCCGCCTCATTTAATTTTTGCCAGCCCCATAACCCGTCCCAGCCTCGCCTCGCCATGCTAAAAATTTCGCCCCATCCCGACCTAATTAATTTATACAAAGAATACATTAAATTAATATTTTTTTAAAAAATAATATCAGTTTAGATTTAAATATTTTAATATAATTTTCAATCTAAAATGAATTGGATAAGACAAAAATACGTTCATCTAAATTATTAAATTTTTTATCAACTAATTTTTATTTTTTGGTATTTTATATATAGTTTGGGTATATGCAAAAATTATTTAGGATTCATATATATAATAAGATAATTTTTATTTATAATATATTGTATATATTAATAATATACAATAAAAAAAGAGCGGTGTTGGACCGGGGCTGGGGTCGGGTCCAATGGGGCGGGTTCGAGACAGGACCCGTAACCCGCCCCGGACCCGACTGGGGCAGGTTTTAGCTGCCCCAAACCCGCCCCGAACCCGAAAAATGGCATCACAGACCCGCCCCATACGGGGCGGGTTTTCCGGGTTCGGGTTGAAATTGCCAACCCTATCTTCGACACCCAATTTGATTAAACTCTGAATTCTTTTGGTAACTAAATTCCAACTCAAATATTTGGGATAGTTATACTCTCATATTTAATATTATTGAAATTTACTTTTATTTAATAAATAAGTCTGTTAATTAGTTAAAATTTATCAAATTTGTTAATATTAACAAAAAAATAAAAAATATATATATTGACCATTGATTGACTAATTACTGACTTATTTCAAATCAAAATGAATTTTTTTATAACCAAATTACATTCACACGTCTTCACGCATTAATGCATATGAAGAAATATATATCTTCACTGTTATAAGAGTAATTATTTGACTTACAACAAGTCAGTAATTAGTCAATCGAGAATAAATATTAAATTTCATTCATTTTTTTTTTTTACTAATAACTAACGGATTGACTTATTTGTTAGACGGAATCAAATCTTAGGGGTGCTTGATTAATTTTCCTAACTACAAAAGGTTTAAATGTAATTACACCCAACCTCCAGGGAGGGGAATATAACTATCCCTAAATATTTTATTTTGAAACCATGCTAGCCTTTTCTCATTCTTTAAATACTTTAATATATTATACTTTTTACAATAATATTAAAATGCATTTGAATTCACATACAAGTACTGAGCAAATCGTAAAAAAATATATATTAATGACAAGATATAAAGTAATAGTTTTAAAGTTATCACAAAAAATATATATTGAATTATAGCAATTTTGATTTTGTCACTATATAATTATAGTGATAAAAATAGTGTATAAAATTATCACTATAAATTAGTGATACGTCTATAATGACGACTTAATAATCACAAAGATAGTGACAATAATTACGTTGTTATTATACATGCGTGCGTCACCAATTATTTTTACTGATAGTTAAGCACATAATTTTTTTGGAATAATAATATTTGCACCCCTTGATTTATGGCATATTTACACAAATCATCCCTTTTTTTTAGATAATTACACATACAATCATTATCACTTACACAAACTACCCCTTCTTTTTTTGAAAAAAATATACACACATCCCTTAAAAATGTTCGCATCATTACACAAATTACCCCTATATTTTTGCTGTCAGGAATAGTTTTTATAATTATGTAAAATGTAGGAGTGATTTGTAAAAATAGACCATAGGTCAGTGGGTGTAAATATAATTATCCTTTTTTTCACTAGTTCTTGTTAATCATAAGTTTTACAAAATAATTACCAATATTACTCAACTAGATTTATCAACTTTATAACTATATATTAATTTAAATACATTTTTATTTCACAAAAAGACCCCATGGACATTTTATTTTCAACTTTGTCATTAATATCTTCGTAAGCGATATCTATATTAATATATATATATATATATATATATATATATATATATATAATATATAAAATAAAAATAATTTACACTCACAAACAACAATCATAGCACTAAATTTTAATTATTTTTTTTATGAAAATAATAATTAATACATGATTACTTAATATTTCAACAAATTGAACAATACATCGAATTGATCAATATATCTATAAAACAAAAATATTAAAATAAATCATAATCAATTCAAATAAAGTTAGATAAATAGCTATATAATTTATGTGACTCGAACCTATGAACTCAAACTTAATCATAAAGTATGTTAATATTTTTACATTAAGAAAACCAATGATAGTGCATAGATTGTGGCATGCAGTTCTACATCATGACTCCATCTTTTGGAGGATTGGAAAAATTATCCACTTTGTTTGGGAGTTATTTTTCAGAATTTTTTGGTTTGTTTTGAGAATTTATTGAAATTTGATGATAAAAACTTGATAAGTTGGTAGAATAATATTAAAAATATGAGGAAAAACATGTTTAGCATTATTTTGGAGGTGGTAAAAATTATGTAAATATCAAATTATAATTTGAAATTAGGTATATTTTTGTATTCGTATACATGATTCATTACGAGTTTAAAAAACTTTCATGGTTTGTTTTTTAATATATTAATAAAATTAATTCTATTTAAAAAGATAATACCAAATTATTTTTTTCCTTCTCCTCTTATTTATTTATATTTTTTTCTCCCTTCTCACTCTTCTCACTTTTATTTTATATATATATTTTATGATTTACATCTCTTATTTTTTTATTTTTATTTTGAATCACATTATTTCACTTATCATAAATTAATAAGTACTTATTTTTTTATAAACAATTTAGATTTTAATAATTGTTTTTAATTATAAATTTAAAAACATAAATTTTTGTTTAGATAATGACAGAATGACGTCATAAAATTTGAAGGGTTTTAAGAGAGAAAAATCAGGCTAAATTCCAATTTTTACGAAAGAGGTCGATTCAACCAATACAACAAATAAACGTGCACATAAAACGACATATACCAGCACGTTCGGTGGAACTCAAACCCATGACTTTGAACTTGTTCATGTAATTTAGGCCTTAATCTTAACCTTAACCACTAGGCTAGGACATCATTGGTGAATCAACATATATCTAAATATATATTATAATTGTTAGGGATAATTACACTCCCCCCTTAAGGTTTGGTGTGATTACACGTTGACCCCTTGTGGTTTGGAAAATTACATCTAACACCTCTAAGGTTTGCTTTCATCTAACAAATAAATTCCCCCGTTAATCACAATTCACTAAATTTTTTGATATTAACAAAAAAAAAAAAATGAATGAAAATTGATATTTACCCTCAATTGACTTATTACTGACTTATTGCAAGTCAAACAATTTTTTTGGAATTAAACTAGCCTTATAACAGTGAAAATATACGCCCTCACACGCAGTAACGCATGAAGATGTATGATGATAATTTAATCATAAAAAAATTTATTTGACCTACTATAAGTCAATCGGGGGTAAATATAATTTTTTAATTTTTTATTTTTATTAATATCCAAATTCGGTAATTTTCGACTAACGTAGGAACTTATTTATTAGACGAAAGTAAATTTCAGGGGTGCTAGATGTAATTTTTTAAACTGCAAAAAATCTACATGTAATTACACCAAACTTGAGGGAACGAAAGTGTAATTATCCCTAATTGTTATAAATCATTTTTAAGGAAAACGACCCGAACCTGCAAGAACTTTATGAGTTGCTTTTTTGGTTTTTGAAGAGATATAAAATTAAATTTAAAAAATAAAAAATAAAAACAAAAACTTTTTGGTGTGTATTGTTTTTTCGTTGAATACCAATTAGAATGATAAGATGAAGGAAATGGTTGTGCTTGTGGTGGGTGCAACTTTTATTGCAATGTACACATCAAGCAATAAATTAAAGATGTGAACAATTTGGAGTACACAAATCCTTTCTTTTGTGTTGTTAAAAATGTTTGTCAAGAGGTATCAACAATAATTCTTTCTCATGTTTTATTGTTTTGAAGAAAAGTTAAATTACAACGGGCTTTCATAATATTTTCTATATTATGTTTTATTATTTGAAAAAATTATAAATATTTTATTATAATTAACGACCATCTAACAAATACCTCCTCGTAATTGTCCATTGTAGGGACATACTTGTTATACGTTTATTAATTTCAGGGGGTATTTATAATATTTCAAACAACGATGATGTATTTATAATTCTACTAAATTTTAAAGAAGCTCGTTGTGATTTACCCAAAAATAAGCCATGTCTTTGGTGCAATGGATGAAATATCATAACTTTGTCGAGCATACTTAGGAATATACAATACATAATTACAATGTCATCTCCTGAAGTGAGCTAGTACCCCTATCATTTGCCGTTATCTGACAAACAAATTCGACCGTTTGTTGACATGAGTGCAAAAGTTGAATAAAAATTTAATTCTGTGCTTGACTTGTTCGATGATTACATAAACGCCCTTAAAGTTTGAGCTAAATGCAAATACACATATTTTAAGTTTTTGAGATTATATACACCTTTACTGATATTTATTATCATCCTACAAAAAATCTTAACATTTTTCAGACCACTATTTTAGTAAAATGATAAATTTTAAATTAATCGTTACTTCTAAATTTATTAAAATTTCTCTAAAAGTTTGGTTATGTTTAAACTTATTTTAACTTTATTTGTGAAACCTTAATGTTTCTAATTTGTGAAAAAATATTTAAAAATTAAAATCATATCTCGTAAAATTAATAAATATATTCTAAATTACTTCAATAAAAAATATTTTGAATTTAAATTTCCAATTGAATATATAATTATAATATATATATATATATATATATATATTTTAATTTGATATCCTTTTCTCTTATTTATGGGTAATTGAACTAAAGGGCTTGGTTACACTCGACGGTAATCATATAAAACAATAAGTTAGACTTTTTTTTTAATATATCGAATCAATTTTTAGAAACTTATTTGAATTTTCATATATATTTAAAAATAAAAACATAAATTAGGCTAGTGAAAATTTAGATAGAGAAAAGATAATGACCCAAATTGATAATTAGATCTAACTATAATATTGTGGAATTAAATTTGAATTCAAAAAATTTAGTTTCGATTATGGTCAAAAGTCCTTGAAATACTTAATCTATTTTTATTATTTTACCTTAATAAATATTAAACTATAGGAGCCTAGTTATAAATAATTTTTTTTTAAGGAGCCAATTGTACCATAGAGAATGTGTGTAATTTGAATAAATCTCAAGGGAGATTTGTGTAATATATAATGAAGGATAAAAGAGTAATTTTATCAAAAACGTTACGATTTTTAGCGACCATTAGTGTTAGGGCAGGTATATTACATATTGAATTTCCTCCTATACACTCCAACTTTTATATATATTCTTTCACTATATTTAAACTTATTTACAAAATTAATTTAAATGTAACAATTGAGAATTAATAATGACACATTATTCTTTCAAAAGATAATTTTTTAATGAAAAATATATTTTCACTTTTTGAAAAAGAAAAAAAAAGAATCTAATTATCTAAATTTCTCGGAAAAAAAAATCCCAATTATGAACATATGGGACAATAAGTTTTGCTTTTTTTCATTCAAATTTTGTTGAAAAATTTGCAATTTTGTGCAGCAAGTGTATATTCTTTTCTTACTGAATCTGCAAAGTATGTTTCTTTTCATATGTGATGTTCAACACTCTTTGTTTTCTACAGATATTCACAGAAGTCTATAGCTGATAGAAGCATATCAACAGTTATCCAAATAGACGCTTACTCCCTCTTGGCCAACGTCTTCTGCAATCCCTTGAATATTTTCCGAAACCACAGCAAATTCATGACAGAAAGCAGCGCGGGAAGAAGCAGCACCAAGATAATTCCAGTTGTGTGCATTTGCTTCACCTGTTATGCCATGAAACGTCATAACTATATTAGGAAATCGCAAAACAGAAGCGTACATGTCCAAAAACAAGTAAATTATAGAACTCAAGTACACTGATCGTATATGGTTCAAAGACTAGTTGCTTTTATGTCCACAATTTCTTAAGTTTCTGTCTTTAAGATATACAGTATAGTCGTCGGTAGACGACTGCAGATTAACTCTATGTAACAAAAGTAGCAAGTGTATGTAAACATTGTGCTGAAGTATAATGCTCGAGCAGACTTCATTTCAATAAACTAGTACGATGAAATGCCAAAATTTGAAGTGCCATTTGTGATAACATGATTGGCAGTACAAAAATTAATGCCAAAAATGGAGATCGGTTGAACTAAGTCCGTCCATCTTGACAACACCTATATAGCTCATATTTTCAATGAGCAAATTGCCTTTTTATTTCAAACCAGAGAATCGGAACACCACGATGATTTGCCAAAATTGAATACTAGAGCTTTAGAACAACGTTACCTAGGAGAAGTTTTATCTGCATTGCGTGTGAAAATATTAAAAAGCGTGGATAGTATTGCATCAATTCAATGTAGGTCCCACTATTAACCTGACTAAATTCTTACGGTTCCGTATTTTCACACCTGGTGTATATAAGAATTTTTCAGGCTGCTAAACTGAACATGCTCTGAAGATACATAAACTCTCTTCTTTCCCTTGTTGCAGCTTGGCATTCTAATCACATGACAATCATAGATTTTTTCTTGTAGTTTCTGTTTTCTAGTCTGATTAATGGCGGAAGGGGAGGTGTTGAAGGTGCCGAGGGATTGAACTTTATAACCTTTGCGACTTATAAAATACCGCCAAACTAATAGCATGCAGACTCAGCTGTTTAGAATTAACAGTATAAGAAACCATTTCATGGTACCATATGCTTTGAATAGTTACATCCTACAGAAATAGCTTGAAAATCAAAAGTTCTTCGAATTACCTGATCGAAATGCAGGTACACATGATAGAACAAATACATGAACCATAGAATTCTCGCGACCTGCAAAGATGGCAAGTAAATAATTGTCAAAAGCTAAAGAAAACAAGGTTAGTGTAAGAAATCTACGGATAAAAGAAAAGAATATAGAAAGAGAAACGCCAGAAAGTGTAGAATTACAACCTATCATAATAACATGACAAACTTGTATCCCTATCCACTTACCAGCCATGCTATGAATATTACTACTCCATTTACAATATATGCGCTGGACCTCTTCATTCCGGCTGCATCGAGATACCTTTTCCATAAACTCTAATTAGCATCAAAAGGTGCAGATGTCAAACAATAAACAATAATTAGAAATGTACTCCAAATTTACCATCTCAGATTGATCCAAGGAGTAGTTGCCTCAGATACTAGAACCATGTAAGTATACAGCTGTCCTTCACCGGTCACCATAGTATACACTACCCCAACCAAAGAAAGAATATGATGAATTACCTGAATGATATCAGCAACATCCAAATAATCAATATGCATTACCAATATTAAAAATGTAATAAACCCTTGACTAGGAAAGTTAGAATTTCTTTTCATTACTGAAACATGTATAGTATTATCATGGCCTTTAGTTAATAACAAAATGAATCCAGTAAGTGAGATATATGCGACATTATAGATACTTATTCTATCACTTCAGTAAAGCAGGGCCAAGATGATAACAAAAGATGTTGAATCTGGTGCCTAACCCAACGTTATAATTTACAGGCGACCTAATCATATTGTTCATGGCCGGCCATGATCTACTGTAATTTGTATAATTTTCACAATCCTAGTGGCGTATACCTACATGACCAAGACGTAGGATGAATCCAATCTCTAGAACATGTAAAAATCCATGTGGTCCTAGAATTTGATTTTACATCATGAGCTAAAACTACTGAATTAGACTGAAATTGAGGATTCATATATATGGAAACCAAATTGAAATACTTGGTTCAGTATTCAGTTTTTATTTTCTTTAAATTTTATATTCGGCTCGGTTTTTATTTTTCTAATCTCAGTTTACCAGAACCATATTAATAAAGGAACATAACTTTATATATTTTTACATTTATTTTCGACATATATTATATATTAGTTATTGTTTATTCTATTTTTGTGTAAAAAGTAAATAATAAGTGTAATTATTATTTGTAATATTTAATTTTTAACTATTTTTATATTTTTAACAAAAAGTTCGATTTACCGAACACCAAACTGAAATACCGAAAAATAAATCACTATTTACGAACATCGGACCAATTAATTTGGTCAATATTTGGTATAGTATTTCAGCATACCAAATTTTGGTTCACCGAAATTTCAATTTGGTTTTACTGAAGTAACACTCCTATTCTTGATTTGGCACGTCCTATACTTATGTTCGCAATACCTACTAAAAGACTATTCCTAATTACCATTTTAACCTTATAATTAAGGACTGAAAGTTAAATTAAGGATCTCTTCACAGAACTCCACAACAAACAATGCCACGGGTTAGAACAATTTATTCACCGTCTTCAGTCCCCGAAGCTGTAGAGACCAAGTGGAACTATTTCTCGGTGGGTTATGTCATATAACAGAAGCCACCACATTTTTGAAGGCTCGAAGTGATCTCCTATGCTATTTTCTCATTGTTTGTGTTATTCTTTATAGTGTGATCTTGTTCGTAGTGTAGTACTGAATATTACCTCATTTAGGGAAGCAACAATTTGCTCCACATTGCTTAAGGTCCCTCTATCGTGAAGATTGTCACAACTCAAGTCATAATTAAAAAGATAAAAGCTCCAAATAACAAAATTAAAATAAAAACTGACTAGTCTAAAAAGACAAATAATATAAGGCACTTTATGATATACAAAGATCAAAGTGCATGAGCTTACATACTCCATCCCGCCTAACGAAGGATAACACCAGATAATCATGCCGAAATCCGAAAGGAAATAACCAACAGAAACCTATCAAAGACACATGAAAGTTAGTAAGATATCAATTGGATTATAAGTAGGTTTGAACATATGCAATCAATCCATAAATCAATGTCACAAGAGAAAATTTTGGTGACTAAAGGTAACAACTTCTAGAAATCAAGCCATTGATAGTTTATGGCCATGAGCGAAGAATCATAATCCTCTGCATGCACAAAATTATGCATACTCAAAGAAAGTGGAATGTCAATGTCATATCTTCATATATATAGTTAACAAATTATAGTTTATATCATTCAATACCTTCTTCTTTGGTTCTTTTATTACCAACTAGTGAACTCTACTCACATTGTGAGTATTGCAAGTATGTTTAAAAAAAATAATTACTTTATGAAGAGAAGTGCCAAATGTAAAATTTAAGAAATCAAATATTTTAGAAATTGTAAATATAAGTAACAATAAAATTTATTAGTCCTATATGCAAATACCTTTCTTTTAAATATTAATATATTCTTTCAAATATTCTATAGGAATACTATCATTCCTTTTATGCATGAGTAAATTTTGTAATTAGAATATAATTATGATAAAAGATTATGTACTAAAAAATGTTAATTTTATTTTTTCAGTATTAAATGTGTATTTTTGGTTTTTATCAATTCTTGTTGCATATACTTACGTATACAAGTACATACACAGATACAAAAGTATTACATCAGTAAATTTGCTTGACATTTGACATTTATTACAAGAATCTTTTGTTGATTATATTTGTTATTTTTGCTTTAATAATTCATTAATATTTTTCATGTATGTTTTAGGTGTATTAGTTGTAGTTCTGTTATTGCTTAAAGAAAAGATTGAATTTCAAAACATAGTGGTAGTTTGAAGAGAATTATATGCATGTCAACATGTCATATAAGTTGAAGATTACATAATGCTAGATATCTATTATCATAATTCTTTTGTGATTAATTTTAAATTTTAGGGTTAAAATAGACTTTGCCCATCTAAATTATCCTTAAAATAGCATTTATCCCCTAAGTTAACAAATATAACACTTATCCTTCTATATTTAAATATTTGGACAATATTATCCTTATATTATACATATATTTGTGGTTCAAAGAATTTATTTTTTTTAACATTTTGCATTTTATATTCAATTAAAATATTCTTAATTGGAAAAAATATAATTACAATAAATTAAAATAAATCAGTATGTTAAAGAATTCAAATATTATTAATTTTACTTACTCAAAGTTAAGTAATAAATGAGTATAATAAATACAGAAAAGACTTTCATGCAATTTTTTTATTAATTTGGTTAAAATTAAGTTATTAACTTTTTAATTGTTTAGATAAAAAAGAGTTAATATCCATTTTGAAATATATTTTCTTTGAAAAATATGAAAAAATACATTTATTTATTTATTTGAAAGCCAACTTTTGGTTAAACATACATCTTGTCCATTTCTTTTTAAAAGTATATAAGAGTTGTTGGGATATTATATTTGTTGTGTATCTATTATATATATTGACTTATTACTTTACTTTTCAAAATTGGTTTACATGAAAGTTGTGTATTTATTATACTTATTAATTACTTAACCTTGAGTATGAAAAATTTCGTATAATTTGAAACGTTTTAACTTACTAATTACATTTTAATTTATTATTAAAATATTTTTAGAATTAAAAAAATTATTTAATTAAATTTAAAATGCAAAATGTTAAAAAAGGAAATAGTTTGAACTACACACACATATGTATATATAATATAAGGGCAATATTGTCCAAGTATTTAACTGAAGGAGGATAAGTGTTATATTTGTGGTTTACGGGAGGTAAATGCTACTTTAAGGATAATTCAGTGGAGTAAAGTGTATTTAACCCAGTATTTTATTACTTCTAACTTCTGATAACATGTACCGATCTAATAATTCAAGTTATTCATATAAAAATAAGTTAGACATTTCTATTTTGTACTATTTTTACTATATTTAAAAGGCTTTTATGACATAATTAATCAAATGTAGCAAATTGGGAGTTTCTTATTTAAGAAAGACTCACAAGATGAGATATGCAATAAAAAGTATTTCACAAACTATTAGGTTTTCTTTTAAGGTGTTATTATTATTTTTTTTTGGCTTGAGAGAAACAAACAAAGATATATGTGTCTTTCAATATTTTATGTGTTTTTGTATTTTATACTAGTGTAAGGTAAATAAAAAATAAATTAAAACACATTGTAGAAATATAAATAAATATGCAACAACTTTTTTACTGTATTTTGAATAATGAAAAAAATTAAAAAAAACAAAGCGTTAGTATTCTGACAAAAATTATGAAGGGAGCAATTAAAAAATAAACACATAAAGTGTCAACACAAAAATTAGTAAGTCATAGGTCATGACTTGTATATGCTTATAATTGAAATATTACACATAACTAATGAAATAAAATTATGTGATTAGAATGTTCAAATATTACATATGATAGAATGTTATAATCTAATATACCACATCTATTATTCACAAGATGGGAACTAAAAATATCTTAAAAGTTTTAGCAAATCCCGATATAATGGTAAATATGCATCATTAAGAAAGACAAGCATACTCCATCAGTCAAGCCATTGAAAATATATATTATGCAAATGATTGCTTTCAATGCAACATATATGACCATAGCAAGTAATTTCATACTAGTAAGTGTGGCACATCCTATGTATGTGCATAATTTTTTAAAATAAATAAACATAAAGTATTTATTTAAATTGTATTATTAGTTTACTGATATAATAATAGGTCTTAAAACATGTTAATCAACAGAAACTTCTATCATTGCCAGAAAAGAAATTTCCAGTATGTCGAATGATTTCACTTTGTCTAGCCCTACAGAAGCATACGTGTATGACCCAAAGAATCTTAAACTTTTGGTTCATTAATATTTCCGCCTCTTTTTTTCTGCCTTTTGGGGAGGCAACAAGCATGGGGAGAAAGAAAAGCAAGGAAACAAGGGAAACACTGAAGAAAATGAAACAAAGGAAAAGTATTACTTACACCCAATACAAATACGGACAATTTTGAACTTCGAAGAGTGATAGGACCATGGAGCAAGTCATCAGAGTAAAGATCTGACCAGAATAGAAGGTACAGAGACATAGTCGCAATATATACAGCATGAAATGTAGAAATGGCTCTGCACGTGAAGATAAGTAAAAAAAGTGAAAACTAAGACTAGGAATGCAGCTTACATATCTAGAGAATGAAACAAGTATCAACCTACCGGTTGCTCCACTCAATTTGCTGAGATTTTGTAAGGTTCAAATAGCTTTTGAAGTAACCAGCACTCATCAGCCGGCTAAGATCATACACCTGAATACCAATGAATCATTAAAAAACAATAGTATTGTCATGAAACTAACCCCGAAAAGTATCTAAAATGTGATCTGTTACTGTAAATAAGCTCTATTCACATTTAAATGTTGAAATATGATTCACTGAAGGGAGCATGTTTCATACCGTTTTGCAAGCAAAAATTCCAATGATGATAGAGGTATCGATGACAAAAGATTCGGCAGAAACATAGTTTTTAAGAAGCAGGTCAGCTTGGCTTTGATAAGATTTGATCAGCGTATAAATCCCTTCAGATGACAGCATCACAGCGTTTTCCTGGTCAAGCAGAATGGTTCCAATATTTTTTAGGTCTCGTCACAGTCGTGTACCCTATCTTTCATGTTATAGTGAAAAGCAGCACAAGTTACATAGAACAGGAAAAAACAAAGATTCAGCAATGACTCTAGAAATAATTCATTTTTCAAAGGGAATTTTCTGGATAATTTGATGAAATTTTCTCGCACAAACTGTGTTATAGAAGTTCCTTCGTACACAGGAAACATATTACTAGTTTAAAAGATCAATGGGAAATAATGCATCTAGAAACAACTTTTTCTTTGTTAAACGTTCCAGAACCCAACGTATTCGTCAATCTCCACTATAAAGTAAGCATATATAAAAAAAAGTGACATACATATTATAAGAACAAAGCAACTCTTAAATCTTTTTGTATGAGCTAAAAAACAACAGTTCTTCTAACACAACCAAACCATATATGAATGGCTTGTCACCTCTAATGTGCTTCTGTGCTCGTCAGCAAATCATGGTGTCCAATGTTTGTCATTCTTAAGCTCCACTACATTTGAAGTTTTACTATATTGAAACTGAATTCCTGTAATGCAAAACTCCAATACCTGAAGTCTTGCATCAATTCGATCACACTAACGTTGAAATTGATTTCAGTATCTACAAACTGTAGCAAAAGTGTTCAGTTACTTAATAATTTATGTCAGGACAATGACACTAAGTTGAGGTACAAGTTTTATTGCTTTCAATCCTAGAAATATAATATTGTTGCAGACAGAATTTGGGCAAAATGTCATCAATCATGTCATCATACTTTGCAGACTAGCAATCTTGTTATGATTCTCCCACAAGTTCTCATTTTTCTGTTGTCAGGTGACCAGATTCCACAGAACTTTCTGAGGTTTAGAAATCTAAGAGTGAAGTATAGTTACAGAAAAGATAACATATAGGTTCTAGTATTCTGACCATTATTCTAATGCTAAACTTTGTGATGGAAAGGTAACATCTTAATTTATAATACATCATAATTAGCTAAGTGCTAAATTGTAGTCTTCAGACGGTCAAGTTTATCTCATATTGATGAAATATGTGAGGTCAAAAACAACCATTACTTCTCCTTACTTTTTCACTCTGTCACACTATTTTTACATCTATAAATAAACTTACATGGCAAAGAATTACTGTATATTGCACGGCCTAGGATCAATCCTCCTTGTATGTGTGTATACAGAAAATCAACATGTCAGAATGTTAATCTCAAGAACAACGTCCTATCACTATATATTTCTTCCCAATAAGTTATATAACTCAAGGTGTGCCCTTTATTTAATTTTACATTGTTCAATCGAGAAAACATTACTCAATTTATCCTCCCAAGAAACTTTTCAAGCTATTAGACTCTGAGAGAATAATTTCTAGAACACAAAAAAACAAACAACTATTATACTTGATCATCAGTTTTAGATAAAGAGTGATCACACAACACTTAATTACTAAATATTATATCTTATTCAATAAATAAGTGCATAAGCTCTTTAGTGTTTAAATAAAATAAGATCATGCAACGTATAAATCATGAAAAATTGTAATTTTGTAAATTTAATTTATACAGTCAGATTAAAGATACTTGTAAAATCACAAGAACACAAATTTAAGTCTCTTAGGTCCTTTAAAGAGCTTATGAAATCCTATAATCTCATCATCTACACCACTAATCTCATCTTCTAGAACTTTTATCAAACATCCATGAACCTTACAGCCCACGCATACATTCATACAAAACTCCAAAAACATCATCTTATAAGCATCAAACATCTTCAAACATCCGTTAAACTTCAAGAAAACATAGCAAAATTTCATCCAAGAGAAAAAACAAGTTCATTGATTTTCAACCAATAAACTTTTCTAGCTATCAACTCCAAACACGATGATTCAAGAACAGAAACACACACTTGATCATCGGCAACAGCCCAGAAACTCAGAAAATCCAAACGAACAAAACACAGAATTCCACCAAGAAACACAACGGGAAAACTCACGATTACCAGAAAAGAATCCGAAATGGGCTTCTGTCGTCGGATTGAAAAACAGAGGAGAGGATTTCTGTGAGCTGTATGAATGAAAAAAGCGTAGGCTAGTGGGTTTTCACGCTTGTCGTAGTCTCCACGGGTAGCTCATGTTCGTCGTCGCTCTTGTACTTTCTTGATGGGGCCGTTGCTTGTCAATTTCGTGTGATTCTTTGCCTTTACAGGTAATTAAAGCCAAGTATTTATGGCACGCACTTCCCGCTAATTTATACTTTACTCACCGTTTTCCTTGAGACGTGAAGAAAAGGGCAAAGCAGTAATTGCCAGTGGGAACTTTCGAGGTTTTAAGCTTGCGTGCATAATTAGATTTGTATTATATTTATAAGATAATTGCACTGCTTCCCAAATTTAGTTTAATTGTATTTAAATCTCATTAAATTTACAAAATTACGTGTAATATTTATAACATTTATTTCTGTTTAACAAATAAATTATCCGTTCGTTAGTCAAACTTACTTAATTTGTTAATATTAGTAAAATTTTTAATAAAAAATATATTTACTTTTAATTGGCTTATTACTAATTTATTACAAATAGGGGTGGAAACGGGACAGATTTGAATGGACCCGGGACCCGCTCCACTCCAATACAAAACCCGTTGGAGCTAATCTGGTAGACCCGATTATTTTATTTATTTTATAACTATATATATATATAAGAAAATTTAACATATCAATTGCAAGTAAAATTGTTCATGATCTAACTCAAATATTCAACTCCAAAAAATAAATTCTCAAATATAAGTGAACTTATTCATAACAAAACAATCCAGATAATTCATAACAATTATACATTACTAACAACTTCTTCATCGTCCTTCTCGTTAACTATTGTGGAATAATTTTCAATTAATAGCAAATACCTAAAAATAACCAAATAAAATAGTATAATATTTTGTTAGTATTTATTCTACCAAAACAAAGTAAAATAATATATATATATATATATATATATATATATATATATATATATTAAATAATTATAAAGAGGTGGGACTTGAGGTGGGTCGTTGTAGGACCCAGGCGCTACCCACCCCACCTTAAATTTTTTGGACTTGAACCCGCCCCATTAGGACGTGTTCTGTTGGGTCCAAATCCAATTATCATTTTTAATTGCAGGTTAACCAAATTTTTTTAATCAAACTATCCTTATACATCTTCACACGCTAATGCATGTGTGGAGGTATATCTACAACCTTATATTGACAGTTTGGACAAAAAAGATTTATTTAATATATAATAAGTCAATCGAAGGTATATATTAATTCTCATTCAATTTTTTTTAATATTAGTAAATTCAATTAATTTTGATTAATGGAGAACTCTAATTGTCAGACAGAAAGAAATCTCAGAGATACTAGATGTAGTTTTTATAACTACAAACAACTTACGTGTAAGTATATCAAATTTTAGAAAAAAAATTGTATAATTATTTCTATATTTATTTAATTCAATATTTATAAATAAAAAATATTAATACAGAAAAGAAGATAGTTATTTATAAAAGAAATAAATATAGTTACCCCCATTTTTCACAACTCATATTTTGTCAACTACAACAGTTACTTTAGACTAAGTTTGGGATGATGGATTTGTTTGAAATTTGGAGTTCAATTTCTTAATGGCTATTCCTTTGAAGTCACTTGGATAACTTTATATTACAGAATATTTCAAATTCTTCCACTTCAATTAGAATTATATTATATAAAATATTAATAAATTTTGAGTTCTTTCCCTATAGAATTATTAATTTTTTTTTTCTAAATAGTTAAATTCAAATCTATCCATTCAAATATAGTTCGAGGGTTTCTCGGCCGGTCCGGCCTCTTGGACACATAGTATAAATATCTAAATCCTAAGTTATGTTAGTAATTGAATAAACAATCACTAGAAAAAAACAAAGATTATTGACTACAATTTTAATAGTTATAAACTAAAATCGTGGTAAATATTTTTTTATTGACTACTGTTAAATATTTAAATAATTTGGAATACAATTAATTAATAGTAAAAATACAATTAATAACATAATTTATACATTAATTTAAAAAGAGTATCGCAGTACAATATTTTTTTTTAAAAAAACATGCCTAATCTAAATCGACCTCATCCTCCTTAGTGTTGTCATATCGTGCTAAGGGGTCGGGTTCTCTGCTGGAGGTTGGGGTCGGTCCGGCATCGGAGGGATACGTAAATGCGTCCTTATATGCATCATCACCTCTTCTATCCTCTCGACCTAATCCTACAGCAAGGCTTTTTTTTTACTTGGTTGTGCCGATGATGGTTTTGTGTGTGTTGGGGCCCTCTGTGATGGTCTTGTAGTTGTGTTGTGAGCCTGCTAAAAAAGGTGGAGGATCTTGCCCGTCTGTGGGTCCCTAAACCTGTTGGTCCTCCAGTATCTTGTGGAAGATCTCCTGCAAAAAGAAAAAAATAATTAGTTAATGATTAGCAATGAATTAAAATCATAATGAGTTTTGTATGTACTTAACGCAACATGCTCTGCCCTTAGGCCGCTCTAGTTCCCATTGGCTTTTTTTCGTAGCATTTGGAGAAGAGCTCCATTTTCTTTTGCAGTCGATCGAGCTGTATCTCCTATGCAAAAAAAAAAAAAAAAAAAAGAAAAGAAAACATACGTAAAGGTCTATTTTTAAAGTAAATATTAAATATTCATAATATTAAAATAAATTACTAGTTTCCATTTGTGCATCACAACAAAATATGATCCCCGCAATACACAGTACCTGCTGACGCCACATTGGTTGCTCGATTGGCCTTATTTTTTGCTGCCTCTTCCTTGAATTTAGGGCTGGCGCAACTGCAACAGTTGTTATCAAATCTCGTTGGGCGCCATAATGGTTGGACCATCTTGTCTCGAGCATCAGTGAATGTCTAATGCAAAAACTTCCCTGCAAACATCCTGAATACTTTGAACATCACGTTGTCGGGGCAGTCCCACTAGTAAGTAAGTTAAAAGAACACAGAGGCAAAAAAATTGAAGTAGTAAAATTAAATTTTTAGATGTAATTAAATGGAATATTAAAATTTACCTTTACATTGTTAAACTAGAACCTCTGGTGCTCTAGTGGGATTTTCCTCATATAGAACCACGAGGTAGGGAAAATAACCACGCACCACAACGTCAATGGCTTGATGGAAAGCTCTATCAGACCTGAAAAATAATTAAGTACTATTTGTTGTTTCCTTGTTGTTTCAGAAATAGCAGAAAAAAAAAAAAAGAAATTTCAGAAAAATCGAAAAAATGCTGCAGCGACCGCTGGAACCAATCTTCTCATTTACGATCAACATCTTCTATTGATTTTGTGTTGAAAAGTATAGGGTTTGAACCGCCCTCATTTCTCGATTGAATAGCTGACTCCCTACTAACTTGGAGCTTAGGCAGACAAGAGACAAGGAAAGGATGATTCATTTAGATTGACATGAGACATATTGTGTTTTCTAGCTTATGCTTTTTCTCCTTAGTTTCTAAACTAGCATAATCGTTGATAGGTTATTCAACCGCCTACTCTTTTGATGAAGGGGGAATAACCAGTTACGCCAAAAGATGTGGTCAATACTGACGGCCGGCAGGCGTGCGCGCGCCCTGCTACCGACTCTCTTGGCCGATTTTTTCTGTCTTTCCAGAAATTTTCATATTTTTTTTTTTTTCTGTATATTTTCTGAAATGGTTAATTTTGGTGAATTTAATTTTTGATTGATATTTGGTATTTTCCAAGATTAAATTACTAAAATTAATTTGAATGGATTTTCAAACAAGAATTAGTTTTTGCATGGGTTGCACTTATGTCCATTATTAAATTGCATTATTTTACATATAAATTCCTGAGATTGGATGAGTAATTAATTTATGATATTGAATATCATTATTATAATGCATGATTTGCGTTATATTTTGGGGAATAAATGTGCTAGTTTGTTAATTAGATAAACATGGATGATCACGAAGCCCATTGAATCCTGTGGATGGCTTTACTTTTTTTTTGGGTTGGGACCTGCCTCTTATTTTTTCTATATCTTCGTTTTTAGCCTAATATGTTTTAAAGCTTGCTTTCTCCCTATTAATGTACTCCCCCCAATTGATGATTGGGGTTTCTTTTTAAGTTGTAATGAGAGTAGAATAGGTGGAGAGGTTTTACTTTTATTTTATTTTTAAATAATTGTAAAGAGTAAGCGATTGGGGCCCATGGATTGGCCCACGGAGATCCATGAAGAAGAGGCCCGAAGGACGGAGCCCACGAAGGAGATGAAGAAATAAAGACAGATTATAAGGCCCGTAATGTGTTAATGAGTTAAATATCTTGTAATAGTGTAGCCTTACCCTTAGATTGACCATAGATCCACTGCGAGCTCAGTGGGTCACATAGGTTTTGGGCTTGTGATCATTCAACAGGGGCGTGCTAGTTTTTTTTTTTTGCATGCAATGCATTTATTTGATATATTAATATATTGGATATATTTATCATACAAGATACTAATATCGTAATGAGGTCTCGGTCATATTAAAATGAAATCTCACTTAGTTGGATCAAGTAAAAATATTAGACCCTAATAAATGAAAATAAAACAATAGCTTGTTATTCCATACAATCCATCCACAATAATGTAGTGAGAAAGTCAATTTCACCCATACGTGGTCTCGCGAGTCGTGGCATGTTTGGACTGAAATGGAGCTGCACTATCATAGTGAATGAAGTGAATACACACCTATTTCCCTGTCTCACGAGTCGTGGGGGGCAATAGTGTGTGCTATAATTCAATTGATGGATTAGGACTAATGCCAAGTGATGTAATTTCCATGCCTTCCATCCATAGTAATGTAATGAGGAAGTTGATTTCACTCATACGTGGTCTCACGAGTCGTGGCACGTATGGATTGAAATGAACCTGCACTATTATTGTGAACAAAAAGACTACCTTTTATTTCTCTGTCTCGCGAGTCGTGGGGGTGATAGTTTGCGCTATGATTCAGTTGATGGGTCGGTCTAACATAAAGTAATGTGATTTACTTGGAGTTCTCGGAACCACGTGAAAACGGTGAGGAAAAATATCTTGGGGATCTCGTAGGTCGAGAATGATATTGGATATCTCCCACAAGACTATTTTTATGTGAATCGAAAAAGCAGGGCTTGGAGAATTTTGCTTGTGGACCTCAAGCCCACTAGAAAAAGGTTTTTCCGAAACCCCATTTGAGAGTGATGGGCTTTCGTAGAAATAGGGTTAATGATTGAAGTCCAAGCCCTTAACTTGAACCTAATATTATGATAATCTGCTCTTATTTTCTATTTATCATAAATGTCTAAGAATCCACCTATATTCTATACTTGAGGCTAACAATTGATGGAACAAAATATTCAGATTGGTTGAGAAATTTGAGGAAGTCCTTGATTTCGAAAACTAGACTTATGATTTTGGATAAGTCTCTAACTCAGACTTTACCGGATGGGTTCCTGCATGGAGAACGTTAGATGTTCAAAAAGTTTACTCAATGGTATGAGGATAATCGAAAAGTACGCAGTATCGTACTGAGCTTGATGAGTAACGAGATCCAGAAACAGTAAGATAGGTATAAGGACGTCTGGTCGATAATGCACTGCATGAAAAAATTTTATGCGGTACCAGAATGACATGTTAGATATGCCATGATGAAGGCATTCTTCGGCATGATAATGATCAAGGGATTATCCGTACGAGAGCATGGAATGATGATGCTATCCCTAGTAGAGAAGCTCGAACACCTCTAGGCTGATTTCAAGGAGGAAGAAATGTTTGTTAACTTGATTCTACAATCACTATCTCCCTCTCTTGATCAATTTATTATCAGCTATAACATGAATAGGATTGGGGAAATCCTTCATGAGTTGATTAATATATTGGTCTAGTGCGAGGCAACGATTGAAAAATTTGCACCGTCAGTATTAGTGGGAGAGGCTTCAACCTCTAAAGCGAATGACAAGGTTGCCGGACATGAGAAGAGGAAGAAGGGTTTGACGTCTTCTACTGCGTTTAGCATTTCGACTGCTCTTGTTACACCGCTAGACAGGGGTAAAAGAAAGAGGAAGAGGGTCTGTCAGTCTAGAATTTTGAATGATGTTTGCATTTATTTTCGTGAGTAGGGCCATTGAAAGTGGGAGTGTCTTAAGCTCCTCTCCGATGAAGGTATAAATCTTTAATTGAGTATTAACATAATCACCATTCTACTCTTGGTATTGGATACCAACGAATTTATAAATCTGCAAATGGTTTGCCGATGATGATGAGGAGTAGAAAAGCCTAAACAAGAAGGTCCTAATGCTATTGCTGCAAAGACTAGGGTCTTAGTTAGGATTAGTGGTGACCATGTTAGGATAGTATCTATGTAACCTAGCATGATTGAAATAATATTTTCAATTATTGTTGGATAAAGTCTTTAATTTGATATTGAATGGGATTCATATCTGTTGGGTGAAACATATACTATCTCGTAATTAGATTATGCATACTCAAATAAAGAATAAAATGATAATTGGTAGGTCAATCTATTCTAGATAAGGAAGAGAAAGAGTGATGGGTTCAAAGAGCACTAGAAATAGGCGATTTGGATCCATTAGCTTTCAAAACCTTTACTGAGAAGGAAAAATACCGCAAAAGCTGTTTTGTAGGACAAAATGAGTTTACTAGTTACACATTGGATTGGATTTAGTGTGAAATTTGTAGGTCATCTAAATACACAAGATCAGTGTGGGGTTCACAAGTCTAATTTTGTTTGATAAGGTTAAAAAAATTAGACTTGGAATGACGAACCAAAATTATCACCTTTTGATTGGATCGAGAGGGTGTATTTCAGTGGGAGTTTTTGAATATCGAAAATGAGAATGTGATTCTCACATGGTGAAGTTCTTCCTAAAACGACCACGGTAGACCAGTCTTTGATAAGGAAGAAATCAATCTAAGTTGGACTTCGTTTGATTGGTGTTTCACTGAAGTAGATTGGCTCTTATTGTATGATGAAACTCTCATCCTAGAAAGTACTTATGTTAATAGGATTGTCCTATACCCGTCAAGGAAATAGTAGGAGTAAGCTTCTATACAACTTCTCAAAAGCATCATTCGTAATCAAATAACATCTCTAACTGACCATATTTCAGTCCTTATTTGTCCATGAAATTGGATTTTAATCCAGAAGAACATAAGGAGGAGCGATGTGGGACATCGTTCGGAATCAATAGCTTGGAGCCTAAGGATTCACTAGGAAGTTCAACTTAGGATTGAGACTTCGTAAAACTGGAATAATCGGTTCATCAAAAGATCATACTGGGTATGATATTATATAATGAGCCTAAGGTCAGTGGGAATTGGATTGAGTTCCAATGTGTTTCGTTTGTAAACGTTTTACTCATTTAAAATGAGGTTAAGATGTTTTTGGAACACTAAAGATACTAATATAAAATGGTTCACGAATTCTCCATAAAAGGAATTCGATTCCTACATTAGGGATGAGTTGTTCAAGAATCAGTCGTAGAAAATTGATCAGAAAGCTCAAGCTGTTCGAGACTTATTCATGGTTGATTGATGAAAAAGTTTAAGTTGTTCAAGACTCAGTTGTGTCTAACTGATGCGAAAACTCAGATGTCTTGGACATCCTCTACGTCTGTGCTAAAGACAACATGAAAGTGTAGGTTTGGTGTATTGGACCTGATGTTGTGTGTGCTATGGGCACGACATAAAGTGTATTAGAAATACACTAATTAGCAGTAGATACCTGAATAAGAATTAAAGAAGTGTTTCTCACACATGCTTTGGAGATAGTTGATTATGGAAGGATAAAGTAATACTAACTTCAAAACTCATGTGAATAATGGATAAGTTCTCAAAGTATAGTCACATTCGGATTTGATGGTAGGCATGGTAGCTCGAAAAGATTTCAAAAGTTGAATGTGGGACGGCTTTAAGAGTCGGTCTTAGAAAGTGGTTTGGATCGAAAAACTGCATCCATTGGATGGATATTGTTGCCTAGCATGACTGAGCCAGTTGTAGCCTTATAGGCGAACAATATGGCTATGGCGAAAGCTTTATGGCCCAAGATCTCATAATAAAATTCACAAAAATTCTTAGATAACAACCATTTACAGGCAACGATGATGAAGGAAATACGCGGTTGGATCGTGTAGATCCAACAAAAAATAAAGTAAATCCACAAAATCGAGCCAGTATCGTAGATTACTTATACTCAGAAGGTTCTAAGCGACATGGGTAATTAGCTTAATGGTCAAGTGGGAGACTGTTGGATTAGGTAACCTAAAGCCAATTAGATTTGTTGTTTTTCATTTGACAATCTTTATCAAATAATATTAGATTGATATAGTAAGAATTTATCAAGATGACATTGTGTTTCATTGTGCTTACCACTGATATTGAATAGGGTTTCAATATCACAATGAAATACCCATGGACCGAAAGGTCAAACCCGTTGAGTTGGGACGCGTATAGGTTTGGCAGCTACGAAATCAATTCCCGAGGGTCGGTCTGAAACGTTCCAAGTGGAGGACCTCGAGACTGGGCATCGAGGTTCCTATCGAGACTTGCACTAAGTACTGCAACTGTGTTTTGTTGACAGGAGACGTAAGTTGTCTGTGCAGTTTTAGTGGGTTTGTTGGCAAGGTAGTCAACTGACTGAAGAGACTCGCGGGAATTGTCATACGGAAGCTTCTTAAGGCTTGGTCGGTATGACTGTGATTCCCAGTTCTGATAGTACGAGATTAGTCCTTGGACTTGAGAAATCATGACAATCACGTGCATACAACGACTGTATCTTGGATATGGCGAGTGGTGGCTGTGTCGTGAGGCATGATCATTATAAGCCTTATCCAGTGCAGTTGGAGTGTGTAGCGAGGATGGTAGATTTCAAGAGAGGATCTGTCCCCTGTCAGTATATGACAGAAAGTTCTCCTGTGCTCTATGAGATAGTTTAAACTCTAAAAGTCTTTGGCCAAAGCGATTGATCAATTAGGGATAGGTTTCCTAGATCGAATTAGTAGAGTAAATGCATCTCGAAATTAAGCATAAGTGTCTAGTCAGTGATGGGAACCGACATACAATCCATGCCCTAGATTAAGGCTAGGAGACGATTAACAATAGGACCGTACTCGTATGGATTCAGACCCTAAAATGTTCACGTCAACATTCACCTAGTCTCTAGTGCCATGGACCGTTGCTAGACGGCCATCTATGATAACGGGTGATTTCTGATTATGGAATAATCATAAATAATTAATTAATTAATTAATTGTGTTGGTCACACACGCCCAAGTGTAGCTGAGGGTGAACCTAAAGAGTCACACCCTACCACTATAATGGGACGAAATTAATTTAGAATTAATTCTAGAAGAATCAAATTAATTAAATTGAATTAAATTAATCTTGGAGAATAAATGATTGGATCATTTATTTATACCAATCCATTGGATGGATGACTTGAAATTTAATTAATTGGATTAATTAGAATTTCAAGTTTAGTTATTAAAATTAATTCGATTAATTTTATTCGGCTTGGTCCAATTTATAAATAGATTTATAAATTAAAAGAGAAAGTATGCGCTTGGATCTTTAAATTAGATTAAGAAAATAAGTTTAATATTGGGCTTAGGATTAAATTAGATTTAATTTAAGTCCATGAGACATAGACTTGAATTTATCGAGTCCGATCCATTAAATACAAGCCCAAGGCCTTGGTTAGACCTTGGCCAAGTATAAGAGGACATTTTGGAGGGTGTTGGATGATTTGGTAGTCCAAAAATTCGTGCATGAGAAGTGGCTAGGGTTAGGATGGTTGTTTTGGAGCCTAGCTAAGTTAGGACTCCTTGTAAGTGTATGATTAGGTCAAACCCTCAAAATTCCGTGCCTCTCTTTCTCCCACTATTCTCCATCTTCAAAATTTTCTTTTGGTCTTAGAGATCAAAGAAAAATGAAATAGAGATCAAACCACGTTCCATAGCGATTGTTTTGATCTCAATCTCTTCTGTGGAGATTTTGCTAGCACGAAATCTCCACATTCTTTAGTGGTGGGGTGTCATTCTTTGGAGGGTCTCAAGATCGAGATCTCATCGTGGACGGATTCGAAAATAAAAATGGAGAGGAATCACCGCATGTAGCCGTACAAGAAAACAACGAAAGGTAAATTCGATTTACAGTTTTCGCTCCTTGATTTATCTCATATTAATTTTGGCCTATATATGTATTTATTTTATATACCGAATGCTCAAAAAAGATCAATGGTATACCCCTTAATCGGGATTAATTCGCTTTAGATTTATCTTTTTTTTATTTTTCACGTTTCTGCCTAGCTTTCCTAGTCGATCCGCTTCCTTCAGATGGACCAAGAGGGCCACGACTACACCCACAGCTATGACCTTGTCCACTTCCCCGAGGAGGCGGACCCCCACTTGTCATGGATTTGTAACATAAAATTAAAAGTAAAAAAAAGATATATATTAATTGATGGCAAAATTATAATATTTTATTTAAGTATAGTATATTATAATTTATTAAAACCTATATCATAAATATCTAATTTTTATATTATGTTATAACATTGTATAAAGTATATTAAAATATAGCATGTATTACAATAATACTAGTCATAATAACAAACCCGTTCCTTACATTTTGGTGGCCTTGGGGTGAGTAAGAAAAAGAGGCCCCCTAACGAAGTATATATAAAATAGTGGATCCATGACTATAACTTTTTTTTTTATTATAATTTTAACTGATCAATGCCTTAACAAATAATATGATATATACCAAAAAAGAAAAAAACAAGAAGCACAAGAAAGTAGCAATATGACAACGACTAAATAATATTACTAGCTCGACTTACAAACTTTGATGTAAGAAGCAACACTTGGAAGCAATACACAACCTTAAGTCAAGTAGAAATAACACTATCAAAGAAAACGTTCCAACACCCAACAAACTAGGACAAGATTAGAGTGGCAAGAGGATGACCGACACGTAGCAGCAGCAAAAAATGAACATGAACAATATTTTCATCTTTGCATTCACATTACAAATGTGAACATCATCAGCAAATGCTAAAAGCAACATAAGAATATTAAAAATACAAAATAAAATATAAATAATCAGTAAGTGACTTGCAACAAACCTGTAATCAAGAAAAGTAATTTCGTCGAGCATTCCTAGAAGCAAAATCATCAATCATGGAGTGAACATCTATCTTTCCCAACATCTTATTTTCGATGCACAAAATGGCCAAACCATTAAATCTTTCTTGCGACATAGATGATCTCAAGTAAGTTTTCAACAATTTCAACTTTGAAAAACTCCTTTCAGTTGATGCTACAGTCATAGGCAATCAAGGATACTTGAGATTTTTTGTTTATATGAGTTTTTTCAAAACTTCCATGTGGGATAGTTACTAGTTTGAATTCGATACAAATTTATATTTTTTGAGAATTAGTTTGAATGTGTTCCTATCTATTAATAGGGTTTTTGGTTCACACGACCTCCTGCAACAAATGCTTGTCAAAAAGCCTTTGTAACTAATCGTGTAGGCGATTTTGGTTTATTATTAGGAAATTTTAGGTTTTTATTGGATAACATGTAGTTTTGAATTTCAGGATTTATTTGAAATATTCAATAATATAATTCATAATAATGAAGTTAATTCTCCATTTCTTACTTTGTGTACTGCTCTATTATTTGCTGGTGCAGTTGCTAAATCTGCACAATTTCCCCTAGCAATAGAAATATTCAAAAAAGCAATTCAAAGTCTCGACAAATTCAAGAATATCTATGACTGACATGAATTTAATCGACAAAGCCCCTTGGAGAATCTTGAATTCTGAATAAAGATCATTTTAATCAACGTTAGACTTATCACCATGAGAAAATGTACTGTGAAAAATATTACAACACTGCCATAGTTCACTCTCATCCAATGAAATAACCTCTCGAATCAAGTAAGAATCCTAAAATGCTTTCAAATCTCTTTAGTTTCTCGAACCTAATTCCCAATGACGCAATAGCCATATCTGTAATGACATTGAAATAGTCATTTTCAAATGCCTCCTCTGGTGATCGTACATCTTCATCATCAGTGTTTTCATCATATTGTTTTTTCCTCAATGCACAATGCTTCACTGGAAAAGTAGGCTCTACATTCATATCAATAGCAATATTCATACTTGCTGCAAATCCCATTTTCTATAACCATCAAAAAAATGCAAATGCATGCTCTATCTATTCAATCTCGTAGAATCAATGGACATAGGTTCTAATTGAAACTTGTTGCTCACCATGTTGATACAAAATAGAATGTGATACCAAATAACAATACCAAGAAGAAACTCAAAACTCTCAAGAGAATTAGCCAAATTCTTTGCCTCACTCTTTGACATGACATCCTTACAAGTCGTACAAAACTCCAACAAAGCTAATTGTATTTAAGAAGTTTGAAATCTAATAGCTTTAACACTCTTGATTCGACTTTCCCGAAGAGTATTGGACAAAGATTTCATAGTTAAGCCAAAAACATGATCAAGTAAAACCTTCCATCTTTTAGTAGGACTCGAAAATAATGTATAAATGCATTGCACAATTCCGAAAAAATGAAACTACTTTCACATAAGAGTGAGCCATATCACTATGAGATTAAGACTATAACGAGCACATGACATATACAAAGCTCTCGGATTCATTTCAAGCAATCGCGTTTGAACCCCCTTGCTTTTTCCCTTAATATAAACCATTGTCATAAGATTGAATTTTCACATCATCAACGCTTAGCAATCTAGTCTTGGAAGCTCCACTTAGTAACAATAATAGTATGGAAGATCCAAAAAGATGTTTTTCTTCGTCCACTTGTGGTCGGTACTGTAGCTCGATGGCAGTATTAACGGTTCTTCAATTGCATACTAATCGCTACCAACCGATCATGGATCTCATATCTGGTGAGCCTCGGCCTTGCAATCTTTCTTTTAACTCAATTTTTAGTGAAGGCTTTCTTGTTCCTCGGTACAGAAGGTTCAAGGGAAGAAACTGTCTATGGCAGTCAAAGTAGCATATCTTCCTATCGTTCTGCAGATGGAATACCTGTGTCATCCATACAAACTAGACAACCTATAACACTCATAGTACTCCATGTAGATGTCATCCCATAAGTACGTTACTCACGGTCCATATCAAAGCTGCACGCATCATGGATCCCCAGTTCATAAAATTATTGTGCGTCCATACACCCACATGCCACAATTGCAATAACTCCTCGATCAATGGCTTGGGATATACATCGATCAGACGGTTTGGATTAGACGGGCTAGGGTTACCATCATCAGGATCATATACTCAGACTTCATGTATATCTCTGATGGGAGATTATATGGTACATAATCAGCCAACATGAATAAGTCCAACCATACTGCCTGTCCGACGCAAAACCCATCTATGCACAATCCCAGTTTAATATTACGGGGCTCCAATGCGAAATCAGGATATGTCTGCTCGAAATGCCTTCACACCTCTGCATTGGATGGGTGCACAAGGAGCCCTTCTCTATCTGATAGTTAGCATGCCACATCATGCACTACGTCATCGCTCTTAAAGCATACAACCCCTACAGTCGGTGTAGCACCCTCCATCGATACTACGACTATATCTTTCTTAAATATCATACTTAAAGTAAACCCTATTTATATATAAAAATATGCACACAATCCATATGCACACGTAATCCTAACGTCACAACAGACATAATCAACCCACAAGATTATATATATATTTATATATGCACATATCACATAGCACAAGGTAAACCACCATAAGTTATTCCCACACCGTCCACATTTTTAGTTCCTCTTTATACATCGAAAATGTAATTAGTATTTTAACTGATGTATGAAGAGAAAACTGCATACTGGCCCGACCTGACAAAATATAAGGTTTGGACCTAACCCTCGGTGGATAAAGACCTATACCTGAAAAATATTAACAGAGGAATGAGTGTGCAACTCAGTAAGCAAATAACTGACACTATCTATATATGTACATCAAATATAGTCTAGATAAAACATATGAGCATCGTACATAAGGTATAACCAATTTAGTTTCATTACAAATAAACTTTATCTGATATGCATCAAATCAACTTTAGTATCAACATAATCACCTTTATTGCACAACATAACCAACTCACAATAAAATAATCAATTAAACTCCTCTTCTCCTAGACTGGTTACTGGAAGGTGATATAGTATTTTTCTCCACTAACTAAATCTCGCATTTCCACCTTTTATAAGTGGACTACTCCTTTTATAAACCACGTAGAGCCAGCGGTGCTATTTATTTTCTTCCACGAAGAGCACCGAGGCCAATTTATTCACGAAGAGCCGTCGGGGTCGTTTATTTTTTTTTCCCATGAAGAGCCACCGAGACCAATATATCTACATAGAGCACCAACGCCAATTATTTTTTTCCACGAAGAGCCTTTGGCACCAAACAAAGGGGTAGTCACATTATAATTATATTCAATTCCCGTAACTCCCTCATTTCCACATATCACCATTTTTAAGTAGCTAGTAACATAAATTCATATTTTAACACACTTTCATTTACCAACACCAATAACACATCATTCAACAAATGTAATACTTCAATGTATTTTTGCACTTTATTTTGACAACATAATCATTCAAATAAAATCATCCATCACTCATGCATTTCCAAGTAAATCAGTTTCAGTATGAATCACGGATTTATAAACAATAGTACACAAAGAAATGAAACATATATAGATAACACTAATTATTCACTTACCACGATCTTAGAATGCTTTAATTATCAAATAGACAATTGTTCAGTCCTCTCACTTTATCTCTGGATCCTATAATGAGTTATAATGCATATAATTAATATTATCTAGAATGTCGTAATTTATAAATAAAATATTAAATATATTTTGTACAATTTTCAACAATCTTTTAATATTTCATTTCTATCAAAATATAAGTCTTCGTTCCATTATTTTTTAACTAACTAAACTTTCTAAACTTTCCAGGTATATATTTAATTTATCGACTAACTCATAGAAATTCATTTAGTCAAACCCCTTATATCTTTATAATTATCATTCTTAATAACATCTCTAAATTGAATTATCATGAGAATCGCATTTTCCTTTTAATAACCATCATATTTCAAATAAAATTCTCTAATATTTCTTAAATATAATTTTTGAATGTCTATGAATTTCCTATCATTCTTCGTTACAATAGAATTTAATTAAATACCAATATTTATAATTAACCATTTGGTCAATGGGTCCAATGAAATTGAATAAACTAATTATTATAATGATTAGATCTATCAAATCTAGCAATTTAATTAAGCAACTATAAGATTCCTAAGCCAGATGTAGTATTTATTTAGACACTAATTTAAATAATCGAACTCATAAAATTTTTCGATTAAATATTACATCAGATAATATAAACTATATTAGTAAAGACACTAATTAAATAATATAACTATATAAATTAATACTAATTAAAAAAATTTCCTTACCTGAATATTTTCGATGGAACAGTCGGTGTGTGTTTATGTTTGTGTGTGTGTTTAAGTAATGGAAATAATGAAGGTGGGTGGTGGGTTTAACCGCCCATCCTCATTATTTTATTATTTTTTAATTTTTTTAAAATTTTCCAAAATTTTGATTACGTACTTTCTAATTTCTTAAAATATAATTAGTTTTCAAATATTATAATGAGCTCCAATTTACTCCGTTCAGTTTTTAACATATTCGAATTTCAACTTATAATTTATTTACTAATTAACTAAATTTCATAAATATTTATCAATTAATCACACAATTATGTATTAAAAATTTGTGAATGTTACAATTCTTCCCTCTTAATAAAAATTTCATCCCCGAAATTGAATAATTTATCTACTCGAGGAATAACCATAGGTACTTCTCTTTTAACTTTTTTTCCTTAACCTTTCAATTAGTTTTCTATGTAGAGCAATAACTCCACTTTATTTTGGTCATCCGTATCTCTTTATCTCTTAACTCATTTACGAATCTATCCAGTATTTCTATTGTCTCTTTCTACATATGTTATTTCTTCTAAATTTTCTATCTCGGATTTGTGCATAGTATTGTTGTAGTATTAAAAATATGAAATATGTTACTTATTTGTGAAAATTTACTAATAATGTTAATTGACACACTAGTAGTTTTAATTCTTTCCGAAAGTTCATACACGCCAGTATACCTTGGACTCATTTTTTTTTTCCTTACCAAACCTCAAGATTCTTTTTCCACACAGATTCATAAAAGAAACTTTTCCTCCAATTTTATATTTCATCACCAAAGTAACTTTTGTACTATTATATTATTTTCAAACACTTCTTAACTATTTATACTTTGTTTATCGCTCTCTGTGTCAACTCAATTGCTTTAAGTTGTCGTAATCCCCTAACATCCCAATTTAAGCATGCACATCTCTTGAAAATCTGTATATGCGACACCATCACTATATGCAGATTTTCACTAATATAGTAAGTGATCATCCCAATATTTCTAAACTCAATTATACCAGCTCTCATCACATCTTCTAAAATCTAGATTATTCTTTTCAATTTTCAGTTAGTTTGAGGATGAAATATTGTAGTAAAATGTAACTTTTCACCTAACGCCCTTTGTAAACTTTCCCAGAATGCAAAGTAAATCAAGAATCTCTATCAAAAATATATATAAGCACGCCATGCAATCTTATAATTCCTGGAATGTAAAACTCAATTTATCTATTTAAAGAATAACCTTATTTTATAGGTGAAAAATAAGTTTATTTGGTTAGTCTATCCACAATTATCTAAATAGCATCATTCATCATCATTTTATTTTTTCACTTACGTGGTATCCAATGATAAAGTCCGTAGTAGTATTTTTCTATTTTCATGTAGGTATAGCATAAAGTTTGAAGTTTACCCACTGGTGCTTGATGTTCTAGTTATTAATATCTAAACTTTGTCATAATAATCAGTACCACACCTATCTCCCAAGTCTATTTTCACGTATCGGACAATTATGTCTCAAAAGGCTTCTTATCAGATTGACATCCTATATTTTACTCAAACTTTTAATATCTCCACACCCTCCAAGGGACCTATACCAACATAGTCAAGGACAAAATTCCTAGGTCAATACTTCAATTGTAATAGATAACATACTGGTCGGCTGCCCTAACAGTGATCTATAATAATTTAGCGTTGACCAAACCCAAAGTTTCAAAATAATTTAGGCTTTTAAACTTCTCCTCTAATCCACTATACCTTTATTTGATGATAAGTCAAGCATTTAGTCACAAACTCAATTACATTCTTTTTTGTTATCTGCCACTAACATTGGGTCATAGATTTCTACATAAATTTTATTTATTTAATTATATATTTATTTTCACGATAATAGGATGCATCATATATGGTGCTTTGTATTTTCTTTCATGAATTGCTCACCTAACCTTTCCACATTATGCACACAAATTAACCTCACATTTAATATCACTCTGTAAGTCCTTGTTTAATAATATAACTTCTTACCCCAAGTCTATTATCTCCAACATCCGTAAGGAAAAGAGTCTAACTAGATCGTAATAGTTTCCTTACCACTTATTTCTACTATCTATAAGATATGAGATGTTCTTCTCAATATATAAAAGCAACGAGTAGAACACTTTATCCAAATGTATAATAGTGCTATATTGAGCCAATCCCATTTTATTATTTTCTTTTTTGTACACCAAGACCTGTCTATGAATAAGAATTATATTAGTTAGCTTTAAACTCAATATTTATTTTTCTTTATATCTCACCATTACAATTTTACCAAAATTCCCTAAACCCCCAATATCTCTCGTATATATTATAATAAAATTTATTAAGTATCAAAATATTATTTCATCTGTCCATGAAAAATATTAAAATTCAATAGTCTCTTAAGGCATCGTAAAAATATTACTTATGTAAAATTTAGTTGGTAAACAGTCTATCCCAAGACAATTATTACAAGCCGAACATCACTTCTGACAAATTATGACTTGCCCAATTAACTAGGCATTCGAACTCTTCCTACTCAAAATGTGTGCAACTATATTCACCATTTTAGGATGATAATAAATAGGGTAAATTATATTTTGCCATTCGAACTATGACCGTTTTTACACTTTGGCATCTAAACTTTTTTTTGTGTCAACTTACCATCTGAACTTTACGAAATTTTACACTTTACCATTTATAACTATTTTTCACCAAGTTTTTTATTAAAAAAAAATCATATGCAATGCACATGTGATATTTAAAGGTCATTTGATGTGATGCAAAAAGGTGTCCCCATCGGAAAGTGTAAATTTCAAAAGTTGAGATGGCAAGTTGACACAAAAAAAAGTTTAGATGCCAAAGTGTAAAAACGGGCATAGTTCGGATGGCAAAATGTAATTTACTCTAATAAATAATACATTCATTATCTCTTAATAATTCTATACATCTCATTGGTCTCAAATTCAACTAGACATGGGTCAAACACATTTTAAAACTCTATGGTCAGTGTAAATCTAAAATCTTTCTCCACACAACTACTGTCTCTAAACCTCCAATGCATGTACATTTGTTGCTAACCCCAAGTCATAAATAGGATAATTTTAGCTAATCCTTAATTGATAAGATACGTATGAGATCACCTTTCTATTTGCGTTAATACACAGCCTGAACCTTGTTCAAAATATTTGTATATATTATGTATTCATCACTAGATGGTAAAACTAAAATCAAAGTTGATATAGATATTTTATTTAACTCATCAAAACACATTGCTATTATTCAATCCCGTGAAATATTACCCCTCTCCTTAACAATTTTATCAAAGGACTGACAATTATAGAAAAACTCTCAATCAATCTCCTATAATACTCAGCTAATCCTAACAAACTCTGTACTTGATTCGCTTTTTTATTTCTTTTTCCCTTTTTTTTTTACCTATTTTATCAATTTCATGATAGCTTTCTCCTTACAGGGTCAGGTATAACTTAGTAGCCAAATTACACATGTTCTAGATAAACAACATGATTCACCAAGATTTACACTTACTTAGCTTAGCGTAGAAATCTTTCTCTTCAAGATCTGCAACATTAGTTCATAGTTTGTTTATGTTCTTCCCTACTCCTCGATATATTAACATGTCATCTATAAAATTGTCACAAATCGACCCAAGTATTTATAAAATTAATAGTTGATTCATCAATATTATGAACGCCATCCACTCATTTCTTAATTTATATGGCATTATTAAAACTCATAATGACTATAGTGAGCATTGAAAATTATTTTAGGTATATTTTTCTCGACTATCCTCAGTATTCAATAAGCAAACCTCAAATCAATCTTCAAAAAGATTGTGGCTCTCTTCAACTAGTCTATCAAATTTTGATTATTGATGATGGGTATCTATTATTTTATTATCTCCGTATTCAGTAAGTAATAACCAACACACAACCTTATATAACCAACCTTCTTTTTCACTAATAACACTAGTGATCCCTACAATGAAGTACTCAATTTAATGAACCATTTCCCTAATAATTTTTTTTTTTAATTTTATGTAACTCGACTAGAGTCATTATACACGATGCATCCAAAATAAGTATTGCCCTAAAAATAATCTCTATTTCAAATCTATTTCTTAATGAGTTAACCTGAGTATTTTCTTAGAAAAATATGAGGGAATCGTCTAACTATCAGAGCATCTGATATAACCGAATTAACCATCATAGTAAATGCCATTTACTGATGTCTCACACCCTCTTTAATTAAATTAAAATCAATTGCGACAGAATTAAATAGTTGGATATGACTTACATTTACCTCGGTTACCTCCTTTATTTGTCTATTAACTTCTACAACCACTTCCTTTGTTTAACAACCCACCAAAGCATGATTATTAGATAATCAATCTATCACCAAGATAACGTCAATTTTGTTAAAATTTATCACAACTAAATCTGCATATAATATGACACCATCTACTATTACAGGACAAGTTCTCACAACTGTATTAACGAGTATAACCCTACCAACAGGCATAGATACACATAGGTCATAGCCAACGATTCTATAATAGCATGTTTTAATGATAAAAGTTCATATGATACAAATGATAAGTAGATTCTTGGTCAATTAACACAATTGCGCTACCACTGAACAAAAGCTTACTACTGTATTAACTAGCTTAACCCTAATGGCATAATTACAAATACGTAATGTTGTAATCGTTCTATATTACCAAGTGCAGACTCTAATGACTCAATTCAGCCAGCATCGTGTTCACTTAATGGTTCCATTAATATTCTAGGTCAATTAATGTTATCGAGAATATTGTAATTTATAAATAAAATATTTAAATATTATCTGTATAATTTTCAACAATCTTTTAATAATTTATTTCTCAAAATATAAGTCTTCGTTCTGTTATTTTCTAACTTACTAAACTTCGAAGCTTCCCAAGTATATATTTAATTTATCGACTAACTCATAAAAATTCATTTAGTCAAACCCCTTATATCTTTATAAGTATCGTTTTAATAACATCTCTAAATTGAATTATCACGAGAATCTCATTTTTTTTATATATTTCTCAAATATAATTTTCTAGTATTTCTTAAATATAATTTTCGAATATGTCTATGAATTTCCTATCAATTTTTCACTACTATAGAATTTAATTAAAAATACCAATATTTATACTTAACCATTTGGTCAACGGGTCCGATGAAATTGAATAAACTAATTATAGTAATGATTAGATCTAACAAATCTAGCTATTTAATTAACCAACTATAACATTCCTAAGCCAAATGTAATATTTAGTTAGACACTAATTTAAATAGTCGAACTCATAAATTTTTTTGATTAAGATAACATAAACTATATTTAGTAAAGACACTAATTAAATAATATAACTATATAAATTAATACTAATTAAGTAAAAATTTCCTTACCTGAATATTTTCGACGGAACAATCGGGTTTGTGTTGATGTTTGTGTGTGTGTGTATTTAAGTAATGGAATAATGAAGGTGGGCGGTGGGTTTAACCGCCCATCCTCATTATTTTATTATTTTTTAATTATTTTTAAACTTTTCCAAAATACTGATTACGTTCTTCGTAATTTCTTAAATAATACAATTTACTTTCAAATATTATAATGAGCTCCAATTTACTCCGTTCAAGTTTTAATATATTCAAATTTTAACCTAAACTTTATTTACTAATTAACTAAATTTCGTAAATATTTAGCAATTAATCACACAATTATGTATTAAAAAATTAGGGATGTTGCAGTCGGGGAGTAAGCGACAAGTACCTTAGAATGGCTAACGAGGACTTATGGTGGTGGGGCTTTCGATCCCTGGTCGGTTTGTACCTAGCGTCACCATAAAACTTGTAGTACTCTAGATCAATGTCTTCTTCAAGTACAACATGCAACTATTTTTACACGCATCAATGTTCTAGACAGGTAAACCTAAATTCCTTATCAACATTTTCTTGTTGTAATAATTAGAGGGCAAGCGGTGACGCATGGTATTAAGCGATTAGTTCACTAGGACACCTGATCGTAGTATCTCTGAAAAATGTTCTTAATTTGATGTTTACCGGTCCAGCAACCACCAACAACTAAGATTCATTACACTTGTTGTACAACAGTTAGTCGACAGTTGACACTACATAAAAAAAATGGTCTAACAACCAAAGACATAATTAGAGGATTCCTGTCATACCACGAACTAGGACCGACATCATTAGGGCCAGCATAAGTGAAATGAAATGAAAAGAAATATAAACACATATATATAAACTTTTTTGGGGCGGCTTTTGGAACGACAACTAGTCGTTGAAAGGCAAATTTTAGAATGAGTTTTGAAACAGCATATAGCCATTAGCATAGAGACTATCATTGGAACGGGTTTTCCAACACAAGAGAAACCGCATTTGGAAAGGAAAAAGAAAATCGATACAAATTTGGAACGGGTCTTGGACCAATTTTGGAATGGTGACCGCCATTCTTATGTCAGCCATTTCAATTTCAAAGAAGTCGACCCCTAATCCATTCCAAAATTCAAATAGGTAAAACCTTGAAGCGGTTTATGGAATAATATCATCCAAAAAATCTTGAGAACAGTTTTTCTAATGTTTTGTCCATTACAAGAAGCCAACACTTTCACAAAATAGCTTGATGGCGTTATCAGGACAAATTTGTTCCAAGGTCGTTAAAAAACCATTTCCAAATTGGAACAGTTATCGCCCGTTCCAAATATTTCATCCCAAATTCGACAATTTTTTTAGTGATTTTGTTATATAAAAAAAGTTATTGTGCTTAATATATTTTTTGGGAAAAAGATTCGTTTGGTCCTTTAAGTTTATCCGAGATTAATTTCAGTCCATTAAGTTTGCGCATTTTAAATTTAGTCCATTAACTTCCCAAAAACACTCAATTCTAGTCCTCCAACCGGATCTGACAAGATCTGGGTAAATTCTTGGATAATTTTACTCTTCTACTATGAATTTCAGTCCATTTTCAGTTTTCTTGCAAAATTTTGCATTTTTCCCATAAACACAGTATATCGAGAATCCACTCAACTGTTCCCTTAAGATAACTGAATAGTTATTGGAACAACCCAGTCCTGCATCTCACGTACTGTTTATGTCTGAAAATGCAATCGATCTCATGCTCGCTAGAATGGTATCAGAGCCTAGGTTTATTGAAGAAATATTGTTATATTGCATATAATTATTATTTCCCACTAACGGAGGAGACTCTTAAGAGAAAATGGAACCGAACGAAAGTTCGAGTTACAATGACAACAGGGAATATTTCCAGACTCTGGAAAGACAAAGAAAGGATGTCCTTCGGGAAATTCTTTGGAAATGCGATCATGGTCCCTACAAAGGCCCATGTAAGAGGAAAGCAGCGCCTCGGACTCCCGAGGAACCACAAAACGGGGATCCAATAAGGATGAACCCGATTTTTTAGCAGGAAGGACCTAGAGAACTCCAAGTCCAACTTGCAATACCAGGACAGGTGGTGAAGCGTCTGCAGGCCACTGAAATTGATGGACCAATTCCAGCCCGGAGGAATGGAAAAGGTCAATTCCTACACCAATATCTCTCTAAAAATTATGATTAGAGGTATTAATTGGAAGGAGATCGAGGCCGATACCTCGAAAATCTCTCAAGATTTGAGGGAAATCCAGAAGACGGTCCAAGACTATGGACATAGGTTATCAAATGTACCTATGAAAGTAGATTCCTTGTGCCATAAGATGGACGAGATTCTTAAGATCCTCCCAGATCTACACAAGAATCTTACAGATCTGAAGACAGAAGTTGCAGATCTGAAAAGAAACCAAAAGGAGAACCCTGAAACATCAATATCCAGACAGGAGCGAATCAGGGACGCCCTTGGGACAGTACCTCTCCTACATCAGAAAGGGAAGGCAAAGGAGATCCCGAAGCCAAAGACTCGGGATGAACAGATCCAGGAGATCCTTAACTCCTATTGGTACCGATATACCAATTCGAGGATCTTCCTTCGGACGAAAGCGTCTATGAAGAGGAGATAGAGACTGATTCGGATGGATCTTCAACCGAGTCAGAATAATTACAGTGAGGAAGATAGGCTTCAGACCTCTGAAAGCCTGTCAGGATTCTTTTCCAGAATGACAGTGTCAAACAAAACCATGGAAAGAATCATGCGTCAAGATTCCAACCTCAGTCCATATGATGGATTCAGAATTGGAGGAATTGGTAAAGTCCTAAACCAGATAGGACTAAACTAGAGGAAACATCACATAATCTACAAAGTAAGTTCAGGTGAGTTCGCTTTTTCCATGGAATTTACTGGTAATGTGATGGAAATGCAGCTTATTCCTAAAGAAGAAATTCTTGAAGAATTAAGTAGGCTCAGAGAAGAAATAGCAGTTACTATGAATGGATCTACATAGGAACTATTGAAGTAGTAATAAAAGCAACTTTTAAGGAAGGAATTGATTCAGAAATACATTTATCAATAATGGATAGAAGAATCAATAACTTAAGAGATGGTTGTCTTGGAACAATGATAGGTAATTTGTATGCAGGAAAACTGATGTTTGATATTCATCCTAGGATTGCATACAACTTAGCTGACCAAGATTTCAGTAGAGTCTTAACCCTTCATCAGGATTTTAAAAGAAAAGATCTTATGAAAGAAGGAAATAGACCATATTCTATAACTTATAGAATTGCTTATGCCCTTTCCAACACTCATAATTCGGATTTATTCCTTAGGAAAGAGTATATTGAGATTCCTAGAATTTTCAAGGAATTTGCTAAGGTAATGGCACCAGATCCAATTAAGATACCTAGAATTGGTGGTGTCGATATCATTATAAAAGATCACCCAGTCTTAGATCGAACAATGAGTTCTAGGATTGAGTATGGTAGCAGGATGTCCTTTTCGAAAGATAGGATAACAGGCTACAAAGGAAAAGAGAAAGACTTAGCAAGAGTCTTAACTCCTCAAGAGATTAGGGTAGATAACGTAAAACTTAAATGCCCTGAAGGATGGAAAGAAATACAAGTTATATTTGACATCACTAAGAATGAAAACTTTTTTCCTTGTGATGACTTATATCATTTACAGCAACCTGTTGTTGGTAGATATGAAGGCATGTTAGAAATAGCAGGCCATGAATTTCTAGTTGCAGGTGTTGCAGGAAGAGAAAATGGGGGTATGACTTTGGGGTTAAGTTTCCTCGAAGATCATAAACCATGGGGAAGAAAAGGTAATGGTATGGAGTTCAGTCTTGATGGGGTAACCATAAGGATTGAATGACAAGCCCCTTTTCTATATACATATCTGTTGGTATGTTATATGATCAATATAAGACAGAATATTTTGCAGCTTATATTGATTCAGGATCAGGGATTTGCACAGCAAAACCTGGAGTTTTCCCTAAAGAAAAAGGGAAACCTTACCTGTTATTGCAGGAAGGGATTTTTCACAAAAAATCCTAATACTCAATACAGGGATTCGAGAAGCCAAAATCATGATTGGAGGAGCATTTGGAACGCCCTGGTTCAGGGTAAAAACACCTCCCATTTATTTTCATAATACAGGTGCTGATATCTTGCTGGGTAATAATTTTATTCAAACATTTGCAAGATACATGCAGGATAATCAGAAAAATCTTTTAATCTTTACTACTAACTGTGGTAATGAGATACAGGTTCTGCGAAGAGAAAAGGCATTTAACAGGATAATGCCTATAAATTTTCGCAGCAAGCGTGGTGATTACGATGCCAAATTAACTAATCCAAAAATGCAGGATAAAAGGAAATTTGGGAAAGTTCTTTTGTCTTTCAGGCAACAGGGACTCATCGATAGCGATAGCTTCTATGAAGAATCTGAGGAAGAAATTAAGAACCTCAAATAAGCAATGCAAGAATTAAAGGCAATGGACATAAGTGAGGAAAGTATACTTTCTCTTGAAAATGTCAAGAGGCTCATCCAGAGAAATTTCAGTGAAAATCCTCTGGCATGGTGGGATAGGAACAAGATCGAAGCTACTCTAAAGATCAAAGAAGAATGCAAATATGAGTATGTTCGATACAAGCCCATCCAGATGAACATGGAGGACAAGAAGGATATCCAGATCGAGTTCTAGGGTGGTTGCTGCTATCTTTATGGCTGCTACCCATTCGTTTATCAGCTTCTCCATGTTTCGGAAGTCGATAACATCCAGGTTTAGTACAGCACCATATGGATGTAAGGGCTGAAGCATTGTTCTTGCCCAAGGTGTATTTTCCGGTGCTCTTCTAGGATTTCTCCCTGGATTCTCTCGAAGTCTGGTTCCCACAAACGTCGGTGTTGCGTTAGTGTGGAAATCTGCACTTTCCCTCATCGGGTGATCTTGTGGAGCTTCGTTGGAACATGTGCTCCCCTCCGGTGGTGGTAGTGCTGGAGTGACTTCATTGGTTTGAATATTGACTAATTTCACAATCCAAGTTGGGAAAATGATTCAGCAATTCTTGTAGATCTGATAGATCCGCTCTGGTTACCTCCATTATTTTATGGAGTTAAGGATCTCCTGGATCTGTTCATCCCGAGTCTTTGGCTTCGGGATCTCCTTTGCCTTCCCTTTCTGATGTAGGAGAGGTACTGTCCCAAGGGCGTCCCTGATTCGCTCCTGTCTGGATATTGATGTTTCACAAGATTTGAGGGAAATCCAGAATACGGTCCAAGACTATGGACATAGGTTATCAAATGTACCTATGAAAGTAGATTCCTTGTGCCACAAGATGGACGAGATTCTTAACATCCTTCCAGATCTACACAAGAATCTTACAGATCTGAAAGATCCTCCCAGATTCTTAAGGAGCATATTAAACATTTAGAAATATTTTCTGATGCATGTCATAAAGAGGGTTTAGTACTTTCTGAAAAGAAAGCTACTATAGTAGTCAATAAGATTGAGTTTTTAAGAATTCTTATTGACGAAGCAGGTATTGAGTTGCAGGAGCATATTGTGGAGAAAATCCGCAATTTTCCAGATGTACTCAAAGATAAGAAGCAATTACAAAGCTTCTTAGGAGTAGTGAATTTTGCAGGTATCTTCATAAAGGATCTTGCAAAATACAGAAAGGATTTCCGGCCACTTTTGAAAGAAACGGAAAGTGCAAAGTGGAAATGGGAGGAAATCCACACACAAAGGGTTCGCGAGCTAAAGCAGGTCTGCAATAATCTGCCAAAGCTTGCAATACCGCAATACGAGGATGAATTGGTAGTCTACACAGACGCCAATGATTACAGATGGGCAGTAGTGCTCATGAAGAAGACTACTACAGGGGAAGAACCTTGTAGATACACAGGAGGGTTTTCACTGAACAACAAGCCCAAGTGTGGCACATCAACGAGAAAGAATTCTTTGCGGTTTGGAAGGCTTTTAAGAAATGGCCTTTGTTCTTGCTTGCTAAAGAATTTACATTGAAAGTTGATAATACTAACGTTAAAGCTTTCCTGAGAAATAAGCTAGAATCAAAAATTGAGAAAGCTCGTATTATCAGATGGCAAGCTGAATGCCAATATTATTGTTATAATATTGTCGTTATTAAATCTCATGAAAATGTTCTTGCAGATTTCCTGAAGAGAGATGGAGGGATCTGAGGCAAACTCCGTCATGCTAAGACTCAGGCACCTCAGAGAAAACCTCGAGGAGCTTGACCGAGAATTTGGACGGCTAGCGGTTAACGCCCAGGTAGCCGGACAAGTCCAAAGAGCTGATCTGGATAAAGTCCAGACAAATATCAGGAGTTCCTTGGTAGCATCAACTGCGCTATGGGACGCTTTACAAGAACCAATTCGAAAGGCATCGCCCTCGGTGATGACTCGCGAGTTGAGAGAGCAGGGCTCTAAACCTGCACTTAGAGTACAGGACTCTAAACCTGTAGCGGCAGATTCAAGTACTGCTTGCACAAGGCCATCATCAGAGTCTGGTGAAACGGCGACAAACGAGTCACAGGGAGTGAAAACCTCTGTTGATTCGAGTCAACCCAGCACCTCTGGGGTTAAAGAGGGAGAGATTAGTCTTAGGCCAATGACAGGCACTTCTAAGACTAATACTAATGAATTATCTTCTTCATCTTCTTCTGCTTGGCAGGTATATCAAAAGATGTGGGAAAAATTAATTTCCCGCAAAGGCATGAATCCAAGCAAGACCATTATCGAGACCTCTGGAAAATATAATAGGGTCTGGATGATGGAAGGATCAAAACCTGAAGAAGTTCGAGAATGGTATGAGTTTGGAGCTCTGGCTTCAGTTCATAAAATGTCACCAAGTTTTCCGGAAATTTCCAAATTACCGGAATGGATTAGTGGGGCGGTCTATGATTCATGGCAAAACAATCCCCACTTAAAGAGGAGATATCCTGGAGCTAAAATTCATTTCAGCAGCTCCAGAGATGGCAGGAAAAGGGTCTCATCCAGCGTTTCATTTCATCAAGCTACAGAGACCAGACATGGTGGCTTTTAACATAATCAAAGCTACCACAGAAGCAGCTCCGCTGGTGTCGACTATTAGTGAAGACGATATTTCCACCAGAAGAGCTTGGGGTTTATGGGTCTGTCTCACCGAGATGGACAAAGTCAAGTATCCATTCAAGATTTTCTCAAACAAGGTGAATGGATCATTCCTGTTAAACTCCATGACGGGAAAGAGCACTGAGTTTGCGGAAATCATGTTCGAAAAGAAAAGAATGCTTATATGGGAGAACAAGCTGCCTACAACCGCGTCTACAAGGATGAAGGCATGCAACATGTTGCATGTTGGGCAATGGCATAACCATGTATGCCCTTGCTGTGAAAAACAAGAGAAGCCCCTATTCGGCACTAAGATTCGGGTCACCCAGAAGAAACCCGAACCAAAACCGGACAAGGGTAAAAGAAAGAATTTTTACAAGGAACGGTAAAATACGAAGGATGTAAAAATTAAAAAAGAAGACTGTCGGTAGAAGAAGACAAAACCAACAGTCAGAACCAGCTAGCAATTGAATGGCCGACAAGCCTTTATGGAATACAGCTGGAAAGAACGATGACGTCAGCAATGACGTCATCAATGACGAACGCCATGACGTCATCAAAAATCAAGTTTGAAGTCCGCATTTGAAGTCCGCGGATGGCTATAAATAAGGAAGCAGTGAAGCAGAAGAGGATCATCAAATATTTTCCCCTACTCTTCAAAGCATAACATTCCAAGTCTATATCTTTGTAATTTTTCAAGTTCTTAGTTTATGGGGGTTTCCCCAAAGAGTCTAGCCCTCTACCATATGAGAGGCTAAATAGTTGTCTCCTCCAAGGGAGGAAATAATATTTATGTAATATTTCATATATTTCTTCAATAAAAAAGGCTTCTGTCCGATTTGCTCACCCAAAGTTTATTAAGTTTCTGTTCGGAAGTATCTTCTACGCCCTAAGGTAGGAAACGAAATAGGGCTGTGCTGTTTTGTTACTGAAGGAACCAAGTGCCTGCGAACCATCAGCTGCGGTTGTGTGGTTGGAGGAAGTCCGTAAAATCGAGGACTTGGGATACCCGGAATCAAGGCGGTCAAACCAAGGTATGACTTTATGGAAGCTTAATAATAATACGGAAGCATGTTCTGCCAAACTAGAGCATGTATATGGACTGTATATTGTTTTTCCTTTAAGAAGGGCAAAATGACCATAGAATTGACTGTAGGACTAAATCTAAGCGTTTATGTGAAGTTACAGGACGAAAGGTAATATTGCCAAAGTTAATGGATCAAAACTAATCCAGGCCAAAGTTATTGGACGAAAATTTTCTTTTACCCTATTTTTTTCACAAAATATTGATATTATTATTTTTTATTAATCCATACACTTATCACACTTATCGAGTGTGCCCAATTGTTAGTGGTTTTTGATTATTAAGTAGATAGTAACCATTGTAGTTGCAATTTAATTTAGGGATAATTTATTAGAATAAGTGAACAAAAAGCCAATTAAATTGGTTATATTCTATTCATCAATCTTTATCAAGATAATATTGTAATGATGAATATAGTAAGAGTTAATCAAACCGGCATCAGTATTTTTGTTGTGCTTACTATATACGTTGAATGGTGTTTCAATATCACAATAAAATGCCAAAGACCGAAGATTAAACCCATGGAGTTGGGTTGCACAGATTTTACAACTATGAAACCAACTTTTAACGGTTGATTTGAAACATTTTAAGTTAAGGACCTCGAGACGTGGCATTGAGAATCCTATCGGGACTTGCACTAAGCATTGTAATTATGTTTCGTCGTTATGAGACGTAGGTCATCAATTTTAGTGGTTTAGTTGGCAAGATAGTCGACTGACTGAACTGACTTGAGGGAATTGTCATATGAAAGCTTTGAGGGCTTGGTCGGTATAACTGAAAATCCTGATTCCTATAGTATATAATTAATCCTCAAACTTGAGAAATCATGTTTGCATACGAAAACTGAATCGTGTTACTATGCGACTACCCATGGTAACGGACTATTTTTTCGTTATCAATTAATTAAAAATAATTAATCAAATTAGATAATTAATTATCTGGGTCTCTCATGTCCAAGTCTAGCTAAGAGTGAACCTAAAGAGTCACACTCTAATCACTAGAATATGATGGAATTAATTTAGAATTAATTTAGAAAAAAAGAGATTAATTTATTAGAAAGACTAAATGATCGGATCATTTACATAAATAATTCATGGGTTGGATTTTTTCAAAGATTAATTAATTAGATTAGTTGACAAAGTTTAGGCCTTTTAATTTAATTGGATTAATTAAATTGTGTCTGATTTAATTTATAAATTGAATTTATAAATAAAGAGAGAGAGTGGTCTGGGGTCTTTTAATTGAATTAAAGACATGGACTTTAAAATGATGGGCTTAAAATAAATTGTATTTAATTTAAGGTCCATTGGACATGTGCTTGATGTTTCAAATCATAGTCTATTTAAGTCCAAGTCCAAGACCCGTTTGACCTACTCTAGGTCAAAAGAGAAGGTGGTTTTTCAGCCAAGGAGTATGTGGTTGAGAGATAGGAGAGTTTGGATAAGCTAGGTTTTATCCTAGTGTGTTGTGATTAGGTCATAATACAATCAATACTCGTTTTCTCCTAATCACTTGCACATCTCTCTCCTCTCCCCTAACTCGGTTTTTCTCTCTAACCACTCTCTCCAATCTTGTTTTTCTTGGTTTGCTTGAACCAAAGAAGAAACGAGAAGAGAATCAAAGCCGTTAATCAATAGCTTGTATTTGATTCTCCCTTCCCGCTTCTTGTCCTGCTAGCACGAGATTAGAGTGGACTCCTTTAGAGGATTTCAACGCTGAAATCCTGAGGAGGACAATTAGGTTGAAATGGAACAACGCTTGAGGCCAACTGAAGAAAAACGACGAGGTTAAGGTGTTTTATGATTTGATGCCCCTCGATTTTTCTTGGTTTATTCTTGACCTATATATGTTATTTATTTTATACACCAAATGCTTGGGATAAATCAAGGGTACACCGATTTGATCGGGTTTATTACGCTTTGCATTTTGATTTTTTCACACTCCCGCCGTGCTTCCCAGGCTGATCTGCTTCCTACAAGTGGTATCAGAGCTAGGTTGGGTGTATATGCCTTGAATTTAACTTGTATTATGTGTTCAGAGCCTAGGGATCTTCTGCCTCTTTTATGAGATTACAACCTTTCTCGTTATGTCCATAACCCCCACAGAAACTATACTTCACCATGTAATGTAACCTCTTCAACCTTGTTTGCTTGTTTTGCCTCTAACTCCTTTCTTCTGTTGGTTTGCTGGTTCATCGCTTTTAAATCTTCTTGATTTTGCAAGTCTGCCAGTACTTTTACCATAATTTGGGGGAGCTGGAGGTATGTACCCTGTTTTGGCTCATAGTTGTGGCATTGATAGGTGCAATGTATGAATACACCTTGTTGAAGGTCTCTACGGTGTAGAATTTATGCACAAAGTCTTTAGGATTTAGGTGTTGGCAAGCAATGACACTTATGCCATGATTACATGGGATGCCACTGAGATCCCATTTCCTATAGGAGCAAGTGTGATGCAATAGATTTACAATGTACCTAGAGCCATCATAGTATGCAATCTCATACTTGTTATCATTAGATTTAATGGGGTTGCAGTTTGAAGCTTTCCCATATTTTTTTCCATAATTTTTTTTATGTTTGGACAACTCTTTACTTTTCATTTTTTTTTTCAGCGCCCTATATCTATTCTCCTGCAACCTAGTCATAAGGAACTCCTTGATCCATTCTAACATTGTGAGTACTGGCATCTCTCTTGCATCCAAGATGCAATAATTGAAAGTCTCACATATGTTATTAAGCAATATATCACACTTTGGGAATGTGTTAAAATAAGCTCTGCTCCACTTGTCACTGAACCAATCATGTATTTGTTGAGATAATCCTGCCATCTCTTGCATCCTCCGTTCCCACTCTTGCGCTGTTGTAGCTCTGGCTGCACTCCATAAAGCAAGCTTGAAAGCCTGTCCCCTAAACCCTGCTGTTTTGAAATTACCAAGGAGGTGTCTTACACAAAACCTCTTGTTTGTTCCTGGCAATACTGAGTCAGATGCAGCTACTAATCCTTTTTGTTTGTCAGAGATAAATGTGTACATCATCTCTGACAATCTCCAAGTCACTCTTCAGCAGCTCCAAGAACCATTCTCAAGATGTTCTTGTCTCCCCACTAACACCAGCATAAGCAAATGGGAATAAATTATTGTTAGGGTCCACAGACACAGCTGTTACAAGTAATCCACCATGAGGGCCTTTTATATAGCACCCATCAATCCCTATCAATGGTCTGCAACCACTTCTGAACCCCTATTTCAGTGCACTGAAACATATATATAACTTGTCAAATTTTTTATCCATTCTGCCATCACTGCTATCCACCATTGACATCAAGACTGTAGACCCAGGATTAGTTCTCCTCAACTCCTTAGCATAATACCACAAACTTATTATATTGTTCATCATCATCCCTTTGTATGTTTTGTAAGACGTTTCTCCTTGCCTTATAAGCTTGCTACTTAGATATACTCAGTCTTAAATCTTTACACTCCTCATGTCTATACCCCTTAACATTTCTCTTTGTTTCTGTTATGAATTTATCTTCAAATCTCTTAGACAACCACCTAGATGTACAGTTTCTAACCTTGAATGTTCCCACATTTGTGTTCAGATTAATACTCCCTTATTTGAAAAGACTCTTCTTTTCCTAATTTGAGAGCATTGATCCTCCATTCACATTTCTCTTCAGCACATTTTGCATAGACACTCCTTAGATCATTTTTTTTAATTTTCATATTTCTCTTTGTTTTAATGGCATGAGAATGTATTGCCTCTATAAATTCCTTTTTATTACTAAAAACCATCCCAAGTTCAAATGTAGGATCCATTATGTTTGATGATCTAAACACAAAAAATCTATATTTTTGCTTTTCTCATTAGATCCTACATCAAATTCAAAGTCATCCCCACTATTTATCAAATCATCATCATCAACAACAGAATCATTACCATCCCCACTATCCTCATTATCCCCCTAAGCATCTCCAACCCCGACTTCACCCTCACCCCCAGGTTCATCCTCACCCCCATTTTTTATCACCATCACTAAGGTCAAACTCAGTATCCTCAAAGTTATCACTTTCTGATTCAGAATCCCCTGCCCCCTTCTCCTCCCCATTTATCTCTATTAGTAGCTTACCACCCTCAACAATTGGATTAGATGACCCTATTTTGAGTCCCAATACCATCTAAAACTGCATCTAAGTACAATACCAACTCCCTATTTTTAGTCACATAACCATCACATAATTGCAATAAATCTGTTTGGTACAACACACTCCTTCATTTACCCCTGTCCAGCCTATAATACTTTTTAACCCCATTATACCCTAATTTTTGTACTGAACTATTAAATATACTTATGTTCATACAACTTAAATTAAAACAATCGAAGGCACTTATTGTGCCCTCTACATACTGAGCTTCAGGCATATACACAATTGTACCTCCACGATGAATTTTAAAGGTAACAACAACTTCATGGTCGTCTGGACAGAAAAAAAAATAGTACATACAAATATAAAGTGTAAAGTCAAGCATGAACAAACATAAAAAGCCAAACCAGTAAAAAAACATAAAAAGCAATATAATACATAGGAACAGACAAGAAAAATAGGGAATCACATGCATCCCCACTAAAAAATACAATAGGACCAGTACAGTAAATAATATTCCCTTATGCTAGGCCCACACTTAGTAATATAAATACATATCCACACAACTCACAACAACATCACTAGGGAAAAAAATGAAAAAAAAAAACTAAACTATCCACAAGAAATCGGGAACCAACGCTACAAAAATTAAGTGCACAATCCAACCAAATACATCCATTATTGTACAACAATAGTACACCCATTATCTTTAAAAATAGAAAAACTATAAAGCCCTAGAAATCAAACCTACAAATATAGAAATCAACACTTACCGTAGTTAGGGCCAACTCAATTAGGTGGTTGGGCCACGAGGACATCCTCACAAAATAATTCTGAAGCTGTATCCCAACTTGAGTTCTTGTGTTTTTCTCAAACTTGAACTAGCAATCACTCTTGATTCTTGTATTTTTTCAAGAAAAAGGACGATCACAGTTTTAGGGCTCTAAGAAGAGTAATGAACAGATACGATTTTGGGGCTGTAATGTAACAATCACACGTGAGAATCACGTGTGCGATTTTGCCTCCAATCTTAACAGCAACTTAATGGTTTGACCAATCCCCCGTTAAATATAGACTAAAAATGGGGCTGGGGACTACCTTGGCCACTTTTTGATTAATAATGGGATTAAATTAAAAATCGCGTAAAACGTGGGACTTAAACGGAAAAGTCACTTCTTTATGGGACCAAAAAGGTAATTTAGCCCTATTTATGCTTAAGCTTCTAGCCAAGTGATAAACCTTCAGAAATCTAGTATGGCAGTAAGTCTGACCATAGCAATGGATAAGCGGACTCTATTGGGCATATTACTGGTAAGCAGTCATGACAAGTATTTGGGATTGCCAGCTATCACTGGTCAATCGCATTTGGAACTATTTTAGAATGTTCACAGTGGCATTTGGTGCAAAGTTCAAGGTTGGGATGCCAAGTTCTTGTCTCAAGGTGGGAAAGAGTGCAGATAAAGTCGGCCATCCGGTCCATGCCTACATACGCAATGTCTTGCTTTAAGTTGTTGGATCATTTGCTGTAGATTATCAATTTTGTCATGGAAGACTTTTGTTGGCTTAGTATGGGTTAAAGAAGGGTACATTAGGTTGAATGGTAGAAATTGTGTTGTGCTACATCAACCGGTGGGTTGGAATTTCGTGGTCTAAAGGTGTTTAACCAGGTGTTGCTGGCAAAGTAAGGGTAGCACTTGATTCCTTGGATGGGTGTTTTGCTTGGTAGATTTCTAAAAGCATAGAAATTTCCCAACTCGACCTTTTTGGAGGCTTTGTTGAGATCAAGACCATCGTTAATGTGGAGGAGTATTCTCAATGTACGTAGCCTGCTACTAGTTGGTTGTTGGTGGAAGGTAGCCTCAGGGGCCCAATTGAGCATATTGAAAGATTGGTAGATTCCATTTAGTGTGCCTTCTACAATTGATTTCAAATGCAAGAGTCCTTGAATTAACAGATTGGAAGACTGAAGAGTAGTGAGAGGAGGAGATCCAACAACTCTTTGGCCCAACAAATGTGCAGCTTATTCTACATAGAATGGTGAACAGAGAACCTAGTGAAGATATCATGATCTAGCATCATAGTAAAATTGGTGTGTTCTCAGTCAGGAGTGCAAATCATCTCGTGTTGCAGTCGAGGATGCAAAACCTGGCTTCTACTTCACAGTTGAACCCATATGTCCCAATAGTAAGACTTCAATTCTAGCGAGGGCTTCGGAATTTGGAGGTTCCTCCTAAAATGTGTTTCTACTTATGAAAATTATACATGAGGCTGGTCCAAATTATTTGAATCTTTGTGGCGGACGGAGAGCATTGATGTTCAGTGTCCAGCTTATGGGATAGGAGTAAAGTCGACTCAATGTGTCGTGATTGAGTGTCCATACACGAGGCAAGTTTTTGCGCTATCACACATGTCATGGCCGGTTATCTCTAACTGGCAGAAGGGGCAACAGCGTGGATCTCCTGGGTGTTCGAGCATAGGGATGCAGATGAGAGAAAGACACTTAGCCATGTTGTGTTGGGTACTATGGTAGCAGATGAATCGAAGGTTCATTAAGGATAAGCAACATGAACCTTTGGTGGTTGTGATGGCATCTTGGACATTACTAGCTTATTACCAAGAGGCTCGAGCAAGCCAATGTGTTCGCCATCAGCACAAGAGATATGATGTTGATCAGGGAGGATGATTTATTTTTGTTTAGGTCGAGGGTTTTGGTGGGATGGTTGGGGTTGTTTAGGTCTTGATCGAAATAATCACATGACAGTTCTGACCAAATAAAAAAAAAAATGTATGCCATTATTTGACATCTCACATCACTAGTGAATTACCAGCTGGGTACGTACATGAATGAAAAGGATGAAGTAGCTAGAAATTGAATTAAAATTACAAGTAATTTAGTTTCTGAAATAAATAAAATAAATGATTTAATATGATGAGATAGTAAGGTCTAAATTGATGGGAGATGTATGAGTGCTAGATTCAGATGTTTGGCCTAATCCCAGAAAGTTGATCTCAGAGACTCCTCCTAATTTCATATTTTCCTTTGTAATTTCAGCACTGATTGAGCTGCCTTGTGTGCCCACCACCTGCATTAATTACTTCCAATCATCACATGCATGCCACTGTGTGAAGTAATATAGGCACATGGAGACATTACCTGCTGACCATATTGATGGTAAAATAGATTTGCACCCATTTGATGAGTAATTTTAGGAGATGGAAATTTAACTTGTTTTGCATGAGCTGCTGCTGCTTCTCTCAATCCACCTTCCCAAACTTGTCTGCCCAATGTATAATCAAAACTTTTAACTATGATGATGATGATAATTTAAGGTATATAAAGAAAAAATGTTCAGATTTGATTGTGTGTTTTGCAAGAAAGGAATATGTAATAACATGATGAAAATGCCCCGTTATATATAGCCTTAATCAACAAGGTTATTGGAGCTGAGGAAATATGAAGATTGCAAAAATGTTTATTTGACAAAAGTTGTACAAATTAGGGAAAGGAGGATTAATATTTATAGATATTTCCGATTTGTGCAATTTTACATGAATCATTAATTCAAAAATAATTAGATGTTCATCATAAGTCTGTACATATTCGAAGTTAAATTAGATCGGGCCCTGATAGGTACGTATGACTTGAATAAGAAGGGGTCTGGATCTTGGCTACTTGTGAGGTTAAATACAACTATATATATCTCATAATTATTATGTTGGGAAAAAATATAACTTTAGTCCAGCTGTAAGTTTTTAAATGTGGTTTTTTGTATCCTGCACGAATTAATTTTCGCAATATAGTCCTGTCATTTTAAAATTTTGACAATTTTCATCCTTTTTTTGGCCAAATCGACCAGAAAATTACATATGATTTGCATATAATGACCTAATTAAATTATAATGTTAGTCATATAACTTAGGGGGTGTTGGTATTTTAGTCTTGTAACTTAGGGAGAGTTTGCATTTTTTGTCCTACACGAATTGAGTTACAGAACAAAAATTATATTTAATATTTGATCATGTGCATTTCACGTGCAAAATTAGCCGGATAAGAATTAAAATTACCAAAATAATAAAATTACAGGACTAAATTGCAAAAATCAATTCGTATAGGATCAAAAATACTATCCGCTCTAAGTTACCAGCTAAAATTAAAAATTTTCCTATTATATCGCTTGTCTTCTCTTAAAATTTTTAAAAATTATCATGTCCCATATTTATATTTCCATTAAATTATAACTTTCAATTCAAAGAGGAAATTCTTATATATACATTGGATTGGTTTTTGATAAATTTAAAACTCACATGATAATTAAATACACACAGTCACACGCAGAAAGGACTTACAGAAGAGGGAGGCGGCAAGTGGTGAAATCTGGTCTCAGTTCTTGTTGATAGTTGATCATATGCAAAGATAAAAAATTGTTTGAATCCTTCATGCTTCTATACATCTGATTATCACATCCATAACACATTATATGAGTTACACTATAAAAATAAAAATTCAGATTTCAATACATTATTAATCACCACGGCAAAAACGACAGTCAATAATTGTTGCGAAACAGTAATTAATTTGCATTTATCATGATTTTATTTTTTTGATAAAAAATATTTTTGTGAACTAATATCTCCATGTATATTTATTTATTTATTTATTTATTTCACCACTCTCAAATTTTTTTAATATTTTTTTTTAAAAAAGTCAAATGTAAAGTAGTCATTTTTATCTCATGGTCTAAGGACAACATAAACTAAAATTTTCATTTGACGGAATTATTTATAAATTTTTAAATAAAAAAGATATATTTATAATTACACCAAACATTAAGAAAGACAGCTATAATTTGCCTTATTTATAATATTTCGCTCAATGGAATCAGTTAATGAAACTAAATGCAACTGAAGCATTTTGAAGCCCAAATACAGGCATATATAATATATAGGGTTAAATTATATATTAAGTATCACTATTTTTATTTTTGGTATTTAATTTTTTTTTATCAATTTATCATTTAAATTTTACAAAAATTTTGGACTTTGTCATTTATAATTATTTTTCAACCAATTTTTTTTAACAAAAAAAGCATCATATACAGTAAGCATGTGATATTTAAGAGTTATATGATGTGATATTTTTCAAATATGCACAATATGTGATATTTTTGCGATAAAAAAAATCAACAAAAAAAGGGGTCATATATAGCAAAGTGCATATTTCGCAAAGCTGACACAAAAAAAAAAAAAAACAGAAAATCAATGGCAAAATATAAAAAGGAGCATAATTTAAATGACAAAATGTAGTTTATTCTATAATATATAAGCCGTTATTGGTTGATATTTTGATATAATGATATATAAATATAATAATCAGTTCTATTTAAAAGAAATATAGAGTAATAATTAGGAAAAATTAATTGAATACTAAAATTAAGCCCATTTTGTATAGTACTAGGTAGAACTGAACAAATTAAGCATTGAGAAAAGACAACATATATAGGATACAAATTAAATAGTACTTAATTAATTAAAAACATCATTAATAAAAGTACTTATATATATATATATATATTCATATATAGGCAGCTCTTTAATTTGAACTTTATTTAGTACACTTATATAGGTTAGGCAATGCCTAACTCTACCTACCTACCTATGTACATAATTAATATTTACATTAATTATGACATTATTATAAGATACCTACTATTAATTAATGTTCCGAGGTAATATATATCGATCGATCAGACATCTATTCAATTAATATTTTAAGGAAGTTGTTCTTAATTAATTTTCCGACATATATATATGTTGCACGCATCTGCCACACATCTATACATATGGGCTACTTCATTTTGTCAGGAAAGACAACTTTTTTTTTTTTTTTTTTGTGGCTTCATTAATAATAATTTAATTGAACATTAATTACTTCAATAAGATCATACTAATTAACTGGCTCAGTAAATATTATTCAAATAATTTTCAGAAAATTAACAAGAAGATAAGGATTAAACGTATTTTTGGTCCCCACTTTAAAAAAATAGAGCTTTCGTTACACTATAAATAATTACGATTTAAAAATTGTAGTAAATTAATACTATTTTTTAATGAAAAGCAATTAATTTCAATAAGCTAAATCGTCCAACAAGATACCAAACAGGTCCACACTACAAGAAATATAATATTTGACCATGGTTAATTAATATGGTTAAACAATAAAAGCCATAGTAAAAAGTTATTGACCACGGTCACGCAACGATTATTGGCCATGATTTTTGCGAGTGTGGCTAATACATTTTTAATGGCTAAAAGTCATGGCAAAAACATTTGCATAGCTCATAGCCATGGTAAAAATAGTTTTCATGGTGAATATTCTAAGCTTTTGCATTACTTTTTGTTTAACCATGGTTAATAATAGTTATTTACCACGAGTTTAATACATAGCTAGTAAAATCATAGGCAATAGTAACTTTTTTTCTAATGCCAGCAAATAGTATGTTGCTTACCCAAAAATTTTTAATAGTAAATCAATAATATTAATTATGATTAAATAAAATAAAATAAAAGTTTTGTTTTTATTACGATTAATCGATATTCGTCATATAGTTTTTAGATATAACCAAAATATTTGTCATGTATGGTTTTAGTCATAGCTTAACTTTGGCCACACTTGCAGAAACAATGGCTAATGGTCGTGGCGAAGCCGTAGTTGACTTGTATTTACCATGATTTTCTTCTTTTGGCTATAACAATTAACCGTAGTGGAAAATCATTTTTTTCCTAGTGACTGCAATTCATGTCATTTGGTGTTTTTTGTCCTTTAACTTTCTAAGGTAATATTTTGGTCCTACAACATTTAAATTTTCATAATTTCGGTCCTTTTATTCATCGAAGTTCACCTCCACTGGCAAGAAGGGTGAACTCCGGTGGAAAAATGATTGAGATCGCGAACATTAAAAAGATATAGGACAAAAATTCTAGCAAAATGGCCAATAGGAACAAAAGCCTAAATTTAAAAATGTCAGTTGACAGTCACATTCATTTTTCCAAAGAGAAGGGTGAACCCGCCAAAACCCCTTATGATATTGCAAATAAGTAAATTACCTCCTATGAAAAAAATATAGCAATTTACTTCCCTGTGTTTTCTAAAATACAATAATATATTGCTTTATTTTAAAAAAAAAAATAGGAGGCTAAATTGCTATTTTATTTTTATATGGGGATAATTTGCTCATTTACAATATCACAAGAGGGTAAATTGCTACTCAACCCCCCTCCCCCCAAAACATGACTAAAAATTACAAAAAAATAAAAAAATAAATGCTATTAAAGGGAGAAAAACGCCAAATAACTTAAATTACGACAGTAAAAATACATTGGAGCCAAAAGATGAATATTTGAGCAATCTGTTTAAGATAATTAACCAAAATGCACCTCAACCAAAAAAGAAAAGAATAATACCTGGAGATGGCTTTTAACATGAGTGATCTTAAGCCCTTTCACACCCATCATTTGCAAAATCTTCTTCGGAGTTGCTCCTGACCTCACATATATATACATATTAATTCACATCAAAATTCTTTTCAACCCTAATATATAATTACAATCAAATAATATGATATTAAATTAATTCTACATTTTCTTCCAAAAATTAAAAAATTAGAATAAAGAAAAAAAACCCTTATCTTTTATCTTAATATCACGATTATTTCTCAATTTCGGAGGACCATTTTTTTGTAGCTTATTGCATCAAGGTATAATGAAACCACAACTCGATCATTACTCCGTTGCATAATAAGATATTATTATTCGCTTTGACAAATTATATTTTAAAAAGACACATCGATTAAGACTTATAAGTCTTTGAAACTTCTCATTTGTAATCACGGTAGGACGCGTATTTTCATAAAGAAAACTAAGTAAATTAGAAGGTGAAGAGTAGGAATGGGAAAAAAAATGAAATAAAGAGAAAATATATATAAAAAAATGAACATACTAAACTTGCCACCAAGAGAGTGAACAGATTGGACAAAGTGACGATGAAGCTCAGGCGTCCATCGAAGTCTTGGAACCGAAGATTTCCTGTACTGTCGATTTATCCTACTTTTCTCATCCATTTTTTGTACTAATGGAAAACAACACTCAGAGAGATGAGCTGCTGCTGCTTCTGCATGCTTATATATATATATATATATATATATATATATATATATATATATATATATATATATGAATATTTCCAAAAGATATTGTTTGGAGACTTAATTTCCCAATTCAATTTTTTTGACTATCATCAAAATTTATGTATATATTTCTATACTATTTTCATTATATCAATAATATATATATATATATATATATATATATATATGAAAAAATGCAAGCAACTCCCTATGAAATTGCAAATGAGCAAATTACCTCCTTATGATAAATAGCAATTTATCTTTATATATTTTTTTAAATGCATCAATTTAATTACCTCCCTGTATTTTTTAAAATGAAGCAATTTATCTCCATGTGGCAATTTACCTCCTTACACATGGAGGTAAATTGCTATTTTATTTATATATATATATATATATGAATATTTGCTCGGAATGCAAAATTTAATTTTTGGACGATTGACCCTAATTAAATTATCCCTTAATTTGAAAAATTAAATATTATATATTTATGGATGTTAAATAATTACAATAAAAAAAGTAATAATAATAATAATAATAATAATTATTATTATTATTATTATTATTATTATTATTATAACAAGAAGATGATGATGTACATATTTAAGATTTTTACTATCTTTTTATTGAGTTTATTTTATGTGTGTCTGTACTATGATAATAGCTCATTTTTTTTAAGTATAATTAATAATAATTTAGGAATTTCAAGTGGTACATTTTCGTGAAAGTTAGATATAATTGGGACCATAAGTTCTCAAGTTAATTTGAGTAGCAAAACTTTCACGGAAAAGTTCATTCATTGTCCCAACCATTTATTACATTTATTTGCAATTTCTTCTAATATAGTATATTAATTAAGTTTATTATAAGACGATCCCTCGTATTTACTTTTTATCTCATTTCGGTCCTTCATATTTCAAATATATTACAAAAAATCTTCATTTTTTAAATAATTTTTGTTGTGGTCACTGACCGTTAAAATTGACGATGAGTTCACTAACGAGGGTTAATATTGAAAATTTCGTCTATTTCAATAATCTATCTAATTATAAAAATAAAAATCATGTACTCTAATTTTGAAGATAATAATGAAACTATTACCATTAATGATTCAAACAGAAAAAAATTATATATATTAAATCTTTTTAATTTCAAGATATTAATATGAAAATATTTAATTTTTTATCAAAAAAAATAAATTATATGGATCCGATCAATATATTTATATCTTATTTTTATTCAATCAGTATACTTTTATTTTCGCATTTGATTATCAATCTTTATTATACGATGTTTGATCTTATAATTTTTTTGTTTTCTACTATCTGATATTTATATAATAAACCAATTACTTAATTTCTAAGTTATATTAAAAGCTAATTAATTAAAAAAGAATAGTAATTTTGAAGAAGTTATTCAACTTGGATTTTAATTTGTTAAAGTTTATAATAATCTAGAATTTGAACTTTAAATTGACTAATAATTTAAAAAAACAGTTCTTAGCTAGTAGTGATGTTGAATTCACATATTAATTAATGAAAAGGAGATGGAATATTAAAATGGTACTTTTGAAAAAGGAATTATCCCTTTTAAAAAAATAATAAAATATTACTTGTAGATGTTAAATAATATTATAATAATAGTAACAACAATTAATTAAGATATTTTTTTAATATGGAAAAGGACGACTTATATATGTTCTAATTAATTAATTAATTAATTAGGAGTTGTGAAAATTAAAAGAGTTGTACGTACGTACATGCATGTTTAGGTTTTTGTTATCTTTAATTTGTGGATAAATTACAGCTATCTTCTCTCGTCATTTAAAAATTTTAAAAAACCCTTCTCAAATGAATATATATATATATATATATATATAATATATATATTATATATTATTTAACCTTTAAACGGTGAGGTAAAAATTACTACTTTATCCTGATTGAATTTAAAAAAAATATATAAAAAAATCCAACGATGAGTAATTCATATGGGCATATTATTTCATAATATATTTTATAGAGTTCTAAAAAAATATATAATTCAAAATGTTATTTTGGTCCGTTCATCATACATAAAATTTAGATAAAAACCAAACGGACGCTATTGGAATTGGGACGTTGCTGTTAAATAGATGTTAAAATGTGGGGATATTTATAATTATGACAAATTTCAAAAGATGCGCGTTGCTGTAATTCAGCTTTAATTTATTGATATTTAAGTGTGTGTGTACTGATATACCTAACTTTTTTAGTCATAATATTGGAATTTCATGTGGTACATTTTCGTGAAAGTTGGATTTGGTACCATAATATAAGTACTTGTCGAATTTGAGTAGCAAAACTTTCACGGAAAAAGGTGTATCCATCTCCCAAACCATTTATTGCATTTAATTATTGCAATTTGTGTCCTATAATACCTATTAATTACTTTTTATCTCGTATTTTTAGTCCTTTATTTTAAATAATCCTTTTTTTTTTTAATATGTCTTACTACGATTACGTAACTGTTAAATTCTAACGGGATTTAAAGATAAGTGGATGTAAAATTCTATCAATTATAAAAGTTAAAATTGAAAATTTCATGTACTTGCGTACTTAATTGAAAAATAAAATGTTTTTTTGACTATTTGTTATTCTTCTATCGCTACATAAAATTAAAGTAAGAATAATAATAGAACATACTAGAAAAAATATAATTTTTTTGTACAGTTAATTATTATAATCAAAAGAAAATAGTATAGAATATGACAAAACATTAGCCATGGTTAAAAATATGACAAATATTTTGGCTATAACTAAAAATCATGATGCATACTGATTAATCGTGGTAAAAATTTGAATTTTTACTTTGATTGTGTTTAACAGTAATTAATAGTATTGATTTATCATAATTTTTAAGTCGTGACAATTTATAGTGTAGCAAAATTTTATTTTTTTTCTATAGTGACAATAGTGTTTCTAACTTTCTACTAATAACTCACTATAAAAAATGTAACATTTAATCATGGCTAATTTTCAGGGCTAATAACAAAATAGTTGTAGCAAACAGTCATTAATCACGGCCATGCAACGGTTGTTGGTCGTGGTATCTGCGAGGGTGGCTAAAATATTTGTCATGGCTAATTACCATGGCAAATACTTTTACCATGGTTCTTAGCCATGGAAAATAACTTTTTGTGGTGAAAAACTTATGTTTTTGCATCGATTTTACTTAATCGTGATTAATAAAAAGCATTTACCATGATTTCTAATCCGTAGCTATTTAAATTTGTAGCAAATAACTATTTTTTCTAGTGACTCTTTGGTTGGAAAATAAAAAATAATAATATTTATTTGAAATTAATTAATTTAAGTTATCAAATTACTAAATAAATATATTTTTCATTAAATAATTACACATTTATTTTAATTATCAAATTACTAAATAATGATTTACATAAATTACAAAGTAAAAAAAAATTCTTATTTTTTTTTAAAGCAAGTTGTCATCTCAAATTTGCATTATTTTTAAGAATTTTTTTCTTAATAATAATAAAATAATTGAGCCTACACGCACACACAAACAAACCGAACTAATTTTACATGCAACTAAAAAGAGACAAAAGACATATTTGTGTGCATGTCAGCAAAAACGGTGCCTAATTTTGGACCCATTCTACGCATATATCCCTCTTATTCAACAAACATTCAATACTTTCTTGAAATTTCAATTTAACATTTGAAAAATAAAATTAAATAAAAAGTAAGGTTTAAGGCCCATAAATTTAAATTCTTTCCATCAAATTGTCCTTTTTGCTCCCTAGGGATTGTCGAAGATTTTAATTTTTATCCTTTAATTTAGTATTGTCCCACACGCGTAATATGTGTACTGTGTGAGTTGTATTTATTTCATCTTTTGATAAAAAAAATTAAAATACATAATTATGTAAGATAAATATATTATTGATTTGGGTCAGGGATCAAAGTTGTCTCCAAGGTAGTTTGAATCGCAAGTATTGGGGTCTGAAATAGTTTGAATCGACAAAGAGAGAGAGAGATCGTTAGACTTGTTGTGTGGTCGGAAATAAAATATCCTTCCGATCAGTTCGTGAGGTCGGAAGGAAAATGAAGAATGTTGGGGTGAAAGTGATAATGATTTACAATAACTCAAAATAGTTGTGGGATATTTATAGAACCAAATATTTGTACTTGTAGGGGTCCACATCACATGAACTCAAACTCTTTCGTATAAGATGATCAACAACTCTAGTTTTGGATTCATGGGTCGGGTCGGGTCTGGTCGATTAAGGCACAATCATTATCTTGTATAGGTATTTTGATTTTGTGGGGGCATATTTTAATTTTTTTTAATGTTACAGCTTATATTTCTCCATCCCAAATGAGATAAAAAAATCAATATAAGGCATGAAATTTTAGAAATTTCGTCTCAATGTGTTAGTTATATTTACATTCAAAATGGAAAAAATGCAATCAGCTACTCTATGATTTTGTAAATGAGCAAATTATCCTTATTTAAAACAAAAAGTAACAATTTACTCTCCTCTATTTTTTAAAATACAACAATATACCCTTTCTATTTTTTCAGAGGAGATAACTTGCTTCATTTTAAAATGTTCATGTATATAAATTGCTATTTTTTTTTATTATAGAAAGATAATTTATTAATTTATAATATAATAGAAGGGTAAATTACATTAAGCTCCATCCAAAATTCATCATCATCACCTCAATTAATTTTGATTTAAGATTTGTATCCAATAATATTTAAACCCCATAAAAGAAAAAAAGGCTTGGAAATGTGAATTCAAGAAAAAAAAAAAATTGATATTAAAGACAATTATGAATGTTTGGGCATATATTATATGCAAGCCATTAATTTATTACAACGACGTCCGATTCAAATATGTACAATGTTTGATGTGATGGGGATTGACATTAAACCCAATGAGAATATGATGATTGATGTATAGTAGGTAAGTTGGACAACGACATCCTAATTCCAATTTCAAAGTCTTAGACAAAATAATTTGTCAAAGAGAAGAAAAATTCTTAGAAAAATTAAGAATAAATTGTATTCGCAAAATTAAAAGTACATTTTCTAAAATGTTGTTAATATAATTTATTTTCGGAGTATTTTTATAAGTTTTTTTTATTTTTAAAAAGTACTGATGTAAATTACACTTATACTTCAAAAACTGCACTTGTAATTTTAGGAGTTATTGATATAAATTACCCGAATTTTAAATAAAAAAGTTAAACACAACACATATAACTGTGTTTGTTTTATATTTTTTTTATTTCAACCCTTTTTCTATACAAATTGAAGGTTTTATTAGATGTATAATTGATTTTCGTGAAGATGTAAAGACCTCACAACCCCTGATGCTTGGGGTATCTAAATTATATTAGGAGTCAGGCCCAATTCAATTAGCCTAAACACTACTAGCCTATTTAACACCAGTAGGCCTCAAGCATCATCGGTCTAATCAACCCAACTTCTGCCCCCCTGCTGACGGGCAACACTAATTTAAACAAACCTAAGGCGTATCCACCTCATCTGACACATCAATTGTATTGTGCATGTCAAATGATACATCACCCAAAACTCTAGCAGTTTGAACCATTCGATATACCTGTAGATAACTTAATTTTGCATCCAATTAAAAAATGACAATTGAAAAATAATATATTAATTATCAATTATATTATATTTTCTATTTATATTTTGAAATTAATTACATTGTTCAAATGTAAATAGTTAATTTAATTGATATTTTAATATTTATTTTATCATCAAATTAACGGCCCACAAGTGTCAATATTGAAGTGTTTCGGCCAATCAAATTATATTTTAAAGTTAAAGATTCTAACCAATTAGAAGGAGCTACTTGGAGTAACGCATGTACGCTCAATCAAATTAAGACAAAATAATTTGATATTTATCTTTCTAGAAAATACTAATAGTAAAGAGATAATATCAAATTGATAATCATGTTTTCCCAAATATTTAATGTATTTATTTCTTTAAATTAAGCAATAAAGAAATAATACAAAAAGTGTTTAACTACATCACAACTCTACATATTTGACACCTATATAAATGGTTTTTGAAACTCATTCAAGGGAGAGAACATACATAGACAATGAGTGAAGCAAGAGAAAAATGCCAAATAATTATCTGTACAAAGTTCTTTGGGTTCAAGAATATTCAAAGTACTCAAGGCGGAGGTCGAGTCGTTAATTGAAGTCGTGCAACAAATTATAACATTGAATTGGGGATTACAGGGGCTAATACCTCGAATTGATATTATAAATATCCAAATAAATTCCAAAGAAGATCCAAATGGCAGATCACCACTTCCAATCCTAAAATCGCAAGTCAAGAGTATGGTGTTTAATCTAGGATTTTATATGTGTGAGCCTTCGAATTAATATTTGTCAAATTCAAATTCAAGTCCAAAGGAGATCTACTTGAATATTTTTCCTTTCAATTTGTGAGGTCAACAAAATATTATTTTGAAAAGAAACATGAAGAGATAAAATAGAGATTGTACTCCTTTAAATTCTTTTGAATTTATATGTTTTATTTATGATAATTTTCTTGTATTTTAATTTACAGACACAATAAAATTAGTTCTCACAAATTTCGGCACACCCAATAGGATATCTCTACCCTTCATGAAGATTTGAAGCACCTAAATGGTTACTCAAGAAAAAATTTGATGATGGTGAACTAGAAGCTTATCATATCGAAATCTTCAAGTTCTAGTAGCAAGAGTGTTGGTGTTACTATGACGAGCATGTCAAGAAAACTTAAAAAATATTTTCAAATGACTCCTCTCATTGAGTATGTGTAGAAGAACTTAGTCTTACTTAGCCATGAAAGTAAAAATTATGGATATAAATCTCTTCCATCCTCTACTCACTCCGTGTCTAGCTACTCTTTCATAATAAATGTGGCTCCAGTTATGGTGATAAGCGCTACGACCATAGAAGAGCAAATTATGAGTCTGACAAGAGCTATTGAAGGACTTACAAAATATGTCCAAGAGCAAGATGCTCAAGTTGCTAGGTTCATTAGACATAATGTTGACACGAGCCATGTCATAGAAAAATAATTTGAGGCTCATGATAAAAAAGAGGCATCTCCAAAGCACTATTGCACTGAGAATGATAAGTCTCCATAAGAGCTCCAAGTTTCATTTGGTGGTTTAATTCCTATGAATCAACAAAAAGAGTACATTGAAGAATTAATTAAAAACAGGATTGAGAAAAGTTCAAAGTCATTTACTCCAAGCCCTACACTTAAAAGATTGATAGCTTGAAAATACCAATAGGTTATCAACCACCAAGATTCCAATAATTTGATTGCAAGGGCAATCCTAAGTAGCACATGGCTCATTTCATTGAAATATGCAAAAATGCTGGAACATATGGGGATTATCTAGTCAAGCAGCTTGTTTGATCACTGAAAGGCAATGTGTTTGATCACTGGCACTATATTTTGTTGTGCTTACCACTTACATTGAAAGGTGTTTCAATATCATAACAAAATGCACATAGATCGAACGGTTAAACCCGTGGAGTTGGGTTGCGTAAAAGTTCGACAGTTATGAAACTAACTTTTAAAGGTCTGTCTTAAATATTTCAAGTCAAGGACCTTGAGATGGGGCATCTAGAGTCCTATAGAGGCTTGTATTAAGTACTACAACCATGTTTCGTCAGAAGGAGACGTAGGTCGTTTATGGAAGTTTAGTGGGTTAGTTGACAAGGTAGTCGACTAACTGAATTGACTCGCAAAAATAGTCATATAGAAATATTAAGAGCTTGGTCGGTGTCATTGGTATTCTCAGTCCAATAGTATGGGATTAGTCTTTGGACTTGAGGAATCATAATAGTTGAATGCATACAAAGGTCATATCTTGGATCTCGCTAGCGGTGGCTGTATCATGAGATATAGTCATCATAAACCTTATCTAGTGCAGTTACAAAATGTAGCAAGGATGGTGGACTCCAAGAAAGAATCTGTCTCTTGTCAATATTGAAACAACGAGATCTCCTATACGTTCTATGATGATTTACACTCTTTAAGTTTGTGCTCATAGCGATTGATTGAGAGGAGGAGGGGATTTTCTACAACGATCAATAGAGTAAATGCATTTCGAGTATGAAGCATAGATGTCTACCCGTATGAAACACGGAGCCTAAATATTCACGCAACTATTCCTTTAGTCTCTAGTGCTATGGACTGTTGCTAGATAGTCATCCATGGTAACGGGCTATTTTTGGCTATTGGTTAATTAAAAATAATTAATTAACTTCAATTTAATTACTTTTGTTGGTGATACTTGTCCAGGTCTAGTTGAGGGTGAACTTAAAGAATCACACACAAATCACTCGAAAGTGAGGGAATTAATTTGGAAGTAAATTAATTCTTGGATAGCATAAATGATTGAATAATTTATATGGAGTTGTCCATGAAACGGATGATCCAAAATTTAGTTAATTAGACTAATTGAATTTTAGATTTGACCTTTAAATTAATTGGATAATTAAGAGGCTTGGGCTAATTAATAAGTTGATTGCATTAATTAATTAATTAGTAGATGGACTTGTCTAATTAGTTAATTGGTTTCATTAGTTAGAAATGAGCTAAAAATAATTAGTTCGATTAATTATGTATTAATTTAGTTTAATTAATTGTGTGGATTGAATTCATTTAATTAATTAAGTGCATTTTGCGCTTGTGAATACCTAATTGAACTAAATATTTATTTGAACTTTATTTAATTGGATTAAATAATGAGCTCAACAAACAAATTACTGGACTCAATTTTATTTGTTGGACAAGTTAATCGAACTCGGTTCAAGTTTATGCATTCCCTAGCCCATGTTAACCATGTCTAGGTCAACTTACCTTGTTTGAAAAGTAAAATCGATTGCTAGGATTTGATTTTATGGATAAAATGTGAATTTGAGGAGCGAGGGAGACTTTATGGGAAGTTGGTGGGGATAAAGAAGTGATCTAATTGACTAGGTCTTCCACCCTTTGCTCCCAACTTCATTCCAATTCTTCCAACACTCAAAATGTGACACCCCGTATCTATTATATAAAATAATTTGTATCAACTTTAGCAAATTAAATTATTATTATCATGAGATTTATTATTCTCCTCTAATATCTTATATAAGGTGTATTCACGAAAAGTTATTTTGAGTTAATTTGGGATAAAGAATGAAGTTTTATAAAATTTAATTGATTATTTATAAAATTTAGAAAGCTCTAATTAACTAAAAAATAGATTGTAGGGTATGATTCAAGTATAATAAAAACTTTAAGGGACAAAGTTAAAACATTATAAAATTTTTAGGATAAAATATATGTATTTAGGAATTAAGGGACTAAATTATAAATTTTGTAAATTTATCAAAAAATAAAAAATAAAAAAATAAAATTGGTAGGGGAAACACGTGACTGCCACCCACCATGCTAATACCTCATAATGTAGACACCACACCACACTTCCCATTAGTTGAAAGAGAAAAGAAAAAAAGAAAAAAACAACAAAGCTTGTTAATAAGCTTGGCCGGGCATATATGGACACACTTACAAATTCTCAACCCTCTCCCCTCCAGAAACTTAGGGATTAATTTTGCTCTACTGTCAGTGTGTGAGATTTTCACATAACTTTTCAACTGCCAATTTTAGCCACTGTCGCCGGCGACAGAACCCTTTCCCTCCGGGAACCACCTCCAGCAGACCCACCTCATGCGCTGACCCTCCACGCGCCATACATAGACCACCACCTTCCTCTTTATCATCCTCTTTCTCTCCGTTCTCTTCCATCCAGCCACCGTTGAGAAAATTTCCTCCGGTACTGGAACCGCCTCACACCACCGAACCTACTCATACCTTTTTTTCGCAATTTTCTGGCAGCCGACCGGGAGATCTCATCATACATATTCACTCCTTTTTTAACCTTTTTCAATCTGCATTCTCTCTCCTCGTTTCCCTCTTCTCCGGTGATCTTTGATGGCAATGGAGCTAACCACCTGATTCGCCTTCATCTCCTCATCACTTCCCCCAAACTAATTTTCACTTTCACCCATCCTCCACCAAATGGGCTCAAAATCTTTCTTCTGCCCCTTGAACCCTAATTTCTGCTAACCCTATCTCCTTTTCTTTTCAATCCCTGCCCCTAGCGATCTTCTCCGGCGGCGATAATTTAATTACTGCACCCCCTCAGCCTCATAAATAATTCCCCACATTCAATTTCTTTTTCTAATCACTCCACCCCATATGGGTTACTGATCAATTGTGATAGGAACCCTAATCTCATCATTCCTTCAATTACTATCTCCGGCTATTGAATTTGATGCCAAAACTCCACCCATTGCTTCACTCCAGCCTCCTCTTCATTTTCCCTCACTCAATTCTTATTTTCACCCATGCTTCCTGCATGAATGACTGAAGCGTAAATGGTTTCATCATCACTCAACCTGAGCCCCTTCCTAACCCTAATCCACCCACATCACATCCTGATTCCACCCTCAAAGATCAACCTACCAGAAAAGCCTATGCTAAAGTTTTCCAACACTCATCTGCATAACACTTCCAACATGTTTCACCCCATCGATGCGAAGACATAGTTTCAAAGTGTGGAATAAGCTAGAGGGGGCTGAAATTGATCGTGCACTCGTTCTCTGTTGGCAGCTTTGGAATAACATAATCAATGGCTTTGGGACAATGTTGGGGCCTTCCCTGTAGAGATTGTTTCAAAAGCAAGACAAGTCCTGTTCGACTTCGAAGAGTACAGTATGTCTTTAGCGAACAAGGTTAGAGTAACAAAGTATGCATGACACCCTCCACCTGTTAGGATTATCAAGCTTAACTTTGATGGGGCTACTTTCACGGAGACTAATGCATCAGGGGTTGGAGTCTTTGCTAATGACTCAATTGGCTCTTGTGTTGGATGGAGGAAACACCATGCATTTCAAAGTTGCACAGGAACATATAGAGTTAATTGCAGCAGCTACAACAATCGAATTTGGTAAGGTAAAAGGATGGGATCAGATTACTACCTCTCAATCATTTCCAAGTTTACAGGTGAAGACAAAGATGACTCAGCTTTGGAGAATTTAGTGTAGGACATCAAGGATAACACCAAGGTTTTCTCTGTGTGCAAGTTTACCCATGTAGCATGTGAGGCTAACATTGTGGCTCATAGGTTAGCTAGAGGTGCAAAATCTGATTCTGATGGTGTTCTTCTTCCTATGTAATTGCTTTTATCTATGACATCCCCCTTTAAAAAAAAAAAAACATTGTTAATGTATACTTTTAGATGGGACTGATATTCAAAATTAATATTCCATTAATGAACTTAACTAAAATATCCTATTTGAAAAGACACATCCCTAGTATGCTATCTATAAATTAGACAAAATCTCTTCAAGTACTGGTTGTTAGTTTTTCTAGGTAAGTTTCATGACTCCTTTGATGAATTCAATATATAGAGATCACCTTAATAGTGGGGCAATAACATAATAAATTTTCAATGATTTATATCACTCTTTTCAATTGAAAAATGAACTGAAACTTCAAATTTTAAAAAAAATTGTACAAATGAAAATAACCGGCTGGGCGTCATCTATTAATTATTTTATATTATTAGAAAACACCCCCCACCCCCCGATATCGATCATGATGAAGTATATGCTACAAAATGATAATAATTGAATCATATTGTACTATTGGTGAAACTCCACATTCGTTATTCATCTAGAAAATGAACTCCAGTCCAACATATATCTTAATTAAAAAAGTTTAGTTCAATTAACAATTAAAAAGATTTTTTGTACAAAAATGATGATCCGAGAAATTTATGCGGATGAACTTATTACAAATATGATGACACCTCTTCAATTTGTTGGAGTTGGTAATGGATATGGAACTTTATTGGCCCCTATTTTTAGGGTTAAAGAACTTTTATTTTAAGTGTTTAGAGCGGATGTAGAAGTCATGGGTGTTTTGCCCATTATAAAAAAATGACGAGCTTTTTTTCTTTAAAAAGAAAAGGTAGCAAATTCACAAATGGTCAAACTTGTGAAGAGAAATTTAAAATTTAAACATAAAATTATGTCATGAGTTGTTGAATTCCCACAATTATATTATTAATAATCAGTTGGTACTATCAATGATATTGTTGGCTTAATTATTGGTGTTATGGGTAGTTATTATTCTGCTGCTGTAATGGGGCTCCATCGACATTCTATAGATATGCATACACATTATGGGCATTTCTTGATTTTGTGTTTTAAGGGTTGAGTTTCCCACTCTAATTTTTTAACATTTATATTAATATAAAAAATTTTTTTAATTCACAAACGGTCGTTTATGACATCATATCAATTTCCTTTGTTGTATCAATATTACCCTAAGTTGGTTTTCTTTTTCTCTTTTTTCTTTCTTTGAGATGCAATGTGTTGTTTATATATTTTATTTGTATTTATAATATATTTTAAAGTGTGAAAGATTATTTATTATATGTACGTGGCAAGGTATGCAACGACAGCTAGTATATTTATATCAATATAAAAAAGAAAGGCCTTTTTCACTCACAAGCGGGAGTTTGTGACACCGCACAATTTTTTTTATTAGGTCAATATTAATGCCCCTAAGTTTTCTTTTTTTTTTTTTGTGAAAAGTGATGTGTTAGTTTTATATATTTTAATTCTTATTTATAATATATTTTAAAGCGTAAAAGATTATTTATTATATGGACATATATAGGGACGGCATACCATAACGGTTAGTAGAACATGAAGAAGTTGTAATACGTAGTCGTGTTAATTTGGTGTCACTCCATAACATATTCTTTTGACACCCAAGTACATCAAGCAGACACTAATAAGCCCTACTAATAGTAGACACGTCTCTATTGTTAGCTTTTTCTTGTAGGAAAACAAAGCCCTACATCTGAGTTATACAAGCAACTTGAAATAATTATACCCCCTACGAGCACAAAGGAAGCCTTTCTCCTTGTACACATTAACAATTTCTTGTAGAAAAGCAAACTCTAAGGATCCCTTCCCACGCATTAGTGAACATAAAAAAATAAGAGGAGTCGTTCTTTGAGCCAGACTCTTCTTCCCGGGAGAAGCAACCTACTCTAATAATGTGGGGTGGATCTGAGCTATTAGAGTGGGGAGATTGACTGATGCCTGTTAAAATGGGTTGAACTAAAGATATCCAAATGGGGCAAAATGAAAAAAGGGATTGCATGAGCCCAAAGGAATGAAAAGCTCAAAACATTAACTTGTAAAATTTTGTCACACTTCTTTTAGGGTGGAGGAATTACTCAAATGAAAAATCTTACTAAAAACGAGAATATGGTTAGTTGTAGGAAAGTGCCTCTAAAAGTTAGATTCATAATTTTAAGGATCTTTGAAAAAGAATATTGAAAGAGCAAAAGATAAGTTAGCAGCTTTAGAATTTGATATATATGCATTTAGTGCAGGTGTCATGAGTTAAAGCATGATGATGACATGACACCTACTCAAAAAAGAAGCCGCAAGGTTGTGCAACCAACATCCTCAAGCAAGAACAAAAAAAGTAAAAATGGAATTGGGCATGTTTTTCAAAAGCAATACTTGTGATCCTTCTCAACCTACTATAATGGCTTCTTTATAAAGTAAAAGAAAATGATGTGATACTATTTGGCAGTTGCTTTATGTTTTATGACACATATATCCCTTTAGATAACTGCAAGTCTCCTTATCTTTAAGTTGTTGTGAATAAAATTGCATCTATAGCTCATGGTTACACCGAGCCTAGGTATCATGCTTTGAGGTTTCTCTTTTGAAAGATGCTAAAAAATATGTGGAAATGATTGTTGATTCTTTTAGGAGTAGATGAATAAAAAATGGTTGGGCTATAATGAATGATGGATGGAAAAATTTTAAACAGAGGTCATTGGTTAATATTTTAGTTTCTTAATTTTAGAATCTCATTTATTAAATCTATTGATGTATCTAATAATAAGTTTATGGTTGAAAAATCGTGTACATTGTCTTCTGAATTGTGTAAAATGATTGGGGCGAATAATATGGTTCATTTAGTTACAGATAGTGGAGCTAATCATAAGGCGATCAAGCGGTTACTTTTTGAAAATTTTCTACTATTTGTTGGTCATTTTGTGAAACTCATTATGTTAAATTTAATACTAAAAGACATTGGTGAGTCGCCTCATGTTAATGATTATGCGACACTTGTATTTAAGTAAACCGTTTTATCTATAATTTAAATGGTCTCTCAAATGATTGAGAAAAAGAGAGGATGGAAAGAGATCATCCTATATGGAGATACTCGTTTTTCCACAACATTCACTGCATTGAAAATTTGAGTAATCATAAAGAGGATTTGCATGCAATAGGGACATGTCAAAATTTCATAAAGTTTTTGAAAAAGGATATGGTAAAACAAGTCAGGCAAGTTATTTTGGATGAAAGATTTTGGAATAATTGTAATATTATTATCATAGTTGAAATTTCTTTTGTGCGTTTGTTAGTCATTTGTGATTTTGATGAGAAACCATCATTGGGTTGTCAGCATGATGGCAGTATAGGGCAAGAAATGTTATCAAAAAATTTTGCAACAAAAATAAAAAAAGAATATGTTTGTATTATCCATGAAAGATGGGATAAGATGTTGCGAAAAAATTTACATGTTGGCCCATATTATTTGAACCCAATTTTAATAATCTAGATTAAAGTTGGACCACCTTTGGGACGTGTTTTCTTTTTTATTTGGGACGGAATGTCGTCCCAAATTATATTTCGGACAAGTAATTAAAATATAAGTTTGGGACAGACTTTCAAACGATTTGGGACGTAACTTTTAAATCGGCCCTCAAATTTTTTGAACAATTTTTAAAACGGCTTTTGGGACGACAGTTGGGGTGTGTTTCCTTTTTTAGTTGGGACAAAATATCATTTCAAATTCTATCCGTATTTTTAATTAATTTCAAAAATATAAATTTTCTTTTTTTTTCTTTTTATTTTTTACTGGGAGAAATTTTACTGTATTAAATTTATGATTGAACACAATATTTTTCATATGAAATAAATCAATTTAGCCAACATAATATAAATTCAGTGTATAATTCATAATTCAAATTGTAAAAATAAAACATTAAAATTTAAATCCTAATCTAACGGTTGGCTAAGGGGCTGCAACTTCTTCGTCTTGCTGTTGCATGGACTCCTCAGTTAGGGCATTAGTAGCTGGTGGCTGGTCGGGGCGCAACATCTGGATCCCCATCTTGTCGAAGAGTATGCCCAACATAAGTTTGATTTTCTGAAGCTGTGTTGAGATGTGAGGTTCGGGGGGCGACGCAACACTAAATGCTGATGCTTTGTGGTCTTTGGTCTACAGGCGAGCAGCATTTGACGTCAATACCTCGGAGCCCATACCAAAGACTCGATCCTGCTTTCTCCCCCTGGCCACCTCAGTCCAAAGTTGTTCCTCCTCTAAAGGTGTCATTGGCAGCACATGAGCCACCCTCCTCCGGTGGCGTCAGCTGTGACGCACACTCCTCGAGCATCTTCTGATATGTCTCATAAAAATAAGTAAGATATAATACCTTAGGAAATAATTAAATTTTTAGTTTTAAGGAAAAAAAAGAAGTGTAACTTACAGCGACCTCTTCTGCCTGCGAACCACTCCAGCTGCCGTCATCTTTCTTCTTGTAGCAGGAAGCAAATACCTCCAATTCGCTGAGGTGGGCGGCCGAGCTGAGCCTCCTGTATAGATATTTAAAGTATCATAAATTTATAAAAATTTATTAATGAAAATAATTGAACTAGAAATAGATCAAATTTTACTTACTAATTTTCTCTTGTGCTCGCCCATTGAGGACGACCCCCCACGGTAGATAGTGTTGGCGATTGTAGGGTTGGCCAGTTGATTGGCCTTGTTCTGGGTTGACTTGTTTTTGTATTCATCTGTTCCCCAATAATCTAGAAGGCTAGCCCAAACATCGTTTGCTATCCAAATGGATTGCTTATTTGTTGTCCTGGATTCATTGAATTTTTTAGTAAGCCATTTGCCGGCGCATTTATCGAAAAAATGTCTCACCTCTTTATCCGGGCAGTCCCACCTATATATGCACTGCAGGACAAGAAGCAAATTAAATGATTAGTATAAGATGTATAAATGCAATATAATTTATATTGAAGTACAAAGAATGTTGAGTACTATATAATTTAAGCTCCTCAAACCAAAAGTTCTTTTGCGGATCTAGAATGTCTTTGTAGGAGGACCATGGATGCGTGTAGTGGCCAGAAACTACTTCGCCGATGCAAGAGTGAAAGGCCCGATCGTGCCTGTCATTGTTTGTAAGACTTGAATTAGTAATTTAATATATTAATCTAAGTCATATATTTTAAAAAAAATAAAAAAAATGAGAAAAAACTTACTGTATGTCATCACTACTGATGTACATACAAGCACGCGGAGGTGCTGTAGGTGGCGGTGCTGCCGAGGATGTGATAAACTGCATTGAGTCCACCAACGGTTTTTTCTGATGCAATAGGTATTGCAGGAGCGGCCAGAGGTGGCACAATTGGTTGTGTTGATGCTTCCAAAGCATCGAAGACATCAGGGGTGGGTGGTCGAACCACCTGCCCACGCCCATGTCCCCTGCCACGTCCCGGGGGGGGGGGGGGGGTAGAGTAGACCCTCGAGGCATCTGGAAGCTAAAAGCTCAACCGCAAATATATTCAAATAATATATGCTCACCAAATATATTCAAGTGATTCAAGTAATGACAGATTTACTGATATATCTGACTCTCTTATAATGTAGAAAAATGGCATTTTCCTCTGGGGAAAGGGAATAATATAACTATTAGTACTCATAAAGATTCTCCCTAACTTAAGTAATTTCCGATAAGGATTTAGATTTGTAGAAGAAAAATACATTTGGGGGTGTTCGCTAAAAATTCTTTTAAGCATTTATGAACTTAATTTTGACTAACTAAAACTACTTAAGCTACATACACTATTAGTGTCTTTTTCTTCTCAAAAGCTAAAATTTAACCTTTTTCTAGTAAAGAAACCTATAAATAAGTTGATAAAGAAGCACATAAATTTTTAGTATCTTATTCTTTAATCTTATAAACTCATTCTTTTAAAATTCACAAAACATTTTAACATCTTATAAAATATTTTGAAAAGCTTATTACCTCACCCAAACACCCTCTTATACCAACTATTTGGCCTCTCAGAAATAGTTTGATGCAATTCATGGAAAATAAAAGCTACGCTTCCAGGACATAGAAGCAACTCTTATACCAATTCATGCAATCATTCCCATGAACATAAGCAACCACCAAATTGAGGCTTAGAAGCACAAATTGAAATAATTTACTTCGATACAATCTACACTAAGAAAATGTGAAGTGCGTCAATATTAGCAACAGAAATCCTCCATATGCAACAACAAGCTAATAAGCAAACAAACAATTCTCATCAAATCCTCTTGCTACATGACAAAAAAGGTAAGTCGGCAAAATTTGGAAAACCTCTTAAATAAATTCAATTGAACCAATGAAACAATGAAATATGAGCCAAAATAAGTCAAAACTCAATGAAAAGAAGAAACAAAAACGAAACCACCCAAAATAATCAATTCAGCATACCTCGAAGACGGAGAAGAGCGCGGCGGCGGGCAGCGAGCACGCGACGGGCGGGCGTGAGTGACGCGGTGAAAGAGATGAAGTGAAAAAAATTCGGTGAAAGAGATGGAGTGTAAAAGTAAATGAGAGATGAGGGATTTAGGGTTAAGTCTCAATTATATATTAGGATGTCGGGACGATATTTGGGACGATATTAGTAATTCTAATTATCGTCCCAAAAATAGTAACTTAATAAAATAGTATTTAATTTAATTTAATTTAATTTGTGTGATTGTTTTAATAGCGTGGAATTGAATTTATTTGATATTAATATTATATGTTTAGCATGTTTTTTTTAATAAGTATAAAAATTAAATAAGGAATAAATTTATTTCTTCTTTTTTAATAAAATATTTTGTTTTGAAAGTTATGTTTTTTTAAATGCGTACAAATATTGAATTGAAATATTATAACGTTTGAAAAATTACTGTTTTTAATTAAAATAACTTTTACAAGTGCTTAAAAAAGAAAAAAAATTATCTATTTTAAATCATCCTCCTCGCCTTCGTCCTCCTCATCTTCGTCTTCTTCCTCTTCGTCCACCTCGTCTTCGTCATGCGGTCGGGATGTTCCGGCTCCATTTACCTCCTTGATTATCTTAATATAATTAACTAATTAAATAAAAATATAATTAATATACAATAATTACAAACACATCAAAAATTATATATACATATAATTAACTTCTACTCATAAGAAAGATGTAATTAAATAAAAACACAAATGACATAAAGCACAATAATTTATATACAATTTTGTGATGAAAGTTGGGACGGCATTTGGGACATAAAAAATCTGTTATAATATAACCCTCGAAATATATTCGTTACAGATTTGGGACGGAAGTTAGGATGGCCTTTGGGATGGACTTGTTGGACGGAATTAGGGACAGTTTGTTAGGAGGATATTTGAGAGAACATTCCATTACAAAATTGAACATCTTCAGGTCGTCCCAATGTAGTTCCTAATGTCGTCCCAACTATGGAACGACTTTGCCATAGTCACAAATGTCGTCCCAAACTATTATTCACCAAAATCTTGGAACAACATTTGGGACGATTGCGGACGGTTATTATATTTTGTCTATGTTGGGACGGATTGTGGGACGACCTTGAGACATTGGGACGGTAAATACTAGATCGAGACGTTGCATTCCAATACCGTCCGAAGTCATCCCAAAACCGTCCCAATTTGGGACAGTATTTGGTACAAATGTCAGCCGTCCCAAAAATCCGTCCCAATAAAAACTTTTTTTTGTAGTGTCTTTTTGTTCGAAGACAAACTTTTTGGGTGGGTTGTTGGATTATACTGGTACTAAAGTTGAGAGTTGAAAAACAAAGAATTACAATGAGATATCACTCTATCGAGATAGACAAAAGAGCTTTGCAAGACAGACTGCTATGACCATTACTAAATCAACTCGGTCAGGTAATATTTCATTTTTTTTTTTAAATCTGTCTTATCTAATTTGGATTAATTATAGTTTTGCTATTTTTGTTTCTTAGTAAAATTTATTGCTAGATGATTGGTGGAAATTATTTGGTATTGAAGCACCTAACCTACAAAAGTTGGCAATAGAATTCTAAACCAACTAACTTCTTCTTCTGGATGTGAGAAATTGGAGTATTTTCGAGCGTGTTCATATTAAAAAGAGGAATAGGTTGGAGCACCAAAGGTTGAATAATTTGGTTTATGTGCATTAAAATTTGCTTTTGCAAAATAGGTATATAAAATGTTTAATATTAATTAATAAACTTATTTGTGTATGATTAGTACTACAATAGTATATATATTTTCTCATGTTTGTAATTATTATAAAAAGTAATTATAGCAAGAGGCCTTACAATCCTTTTGATTGTGAATGCACTGAAAAGGCTTGGGACGTGGAAGAACTCCAAAAAGAAATGCTTGAAGAAGAAATGCCAAAGGTCAAGTTCTGATCCATTGACATGTTGGTTAAAAAAATTATTATTATTTTAAAAATACACTCGTACTGTTACTTATTTTCTGTTGTTTGTTTATTTCAGATGAGACAAACATTGTCGAGCCAATTGTAGAGACTGATCTTAACCAGTTAGTCCTCAAAGTAGAAGTCTTGTTACAGTGACAATGATAATGATGATGATAATGCAGATGAATGAGATTAAGTTAATTATGATTTTACAAAACGATGGCATTTTTTTGCTACTTTTATTTGACGGATTGATTTGGATGGCACTGAAATCGGATAGCATATTTATTCTAAGTTTGTTTTATATTTCTTTCTTTTTTTGCTTAATCGATTAATATATAATGTATTGATATATTATTTTGTATATACATACATATAGTAGGATTTAGGTAAATTGATTTATTTAATCCATCCTATCAATCGGACCAATGACCCGATAAGTTAATAGGTTTGATCTCCGATCTAATTCTGAAAATATTGGTGCGGATAGATAAGGGTACTTGTTGCATTTGTGGCTCCTAAGTTCTTGGTAGGGAGTTGAGGGGAAATCTGCCCTTAGCCAGTGTTTTGTGGTCTTCCGGCAGGAGGTTATCTCCTGGATGGGGATGTCAGCAGTTTGCCTTTTTCTGTTGCGACGTATCCTATCTTTGATGATTAGTGCCTATCCAATGTAGTTGAAGTGGATGGAGGAGTCCTACGAGGTGGTCACTTGAACTTATTTGAAGGTGCGCTCTATTCTGGGCTTCATGGGGACTACGCCTCCATCTCTGTCCAAGGGCCTTGACCCAAGGACTCTTCATGGGTCTACGTTTTCTTGGAATGCTTATTCGATTCTCACTTTGTTCCTACGTATCAATCACACCCTTAATTGTTTACTACTCCACTAAGAAAATGTCTCAATTCATGTCTTGATTGAGTTGCAGTGCATTTCCCTTTATAGTGTAGTCGCGAAAACTTGTAATCCCTTCAAACTCTTTTTTCTATTCTATCATTTTATCCATTAATGGTAAGATAAATTGATCAATCACTATTAATCTTGTCATCAACAACATTTGATAAGCAATCAACATTTACTTTAGGGACAATGACACTTTCCTCCCTTGAGATTTGGGGTAATTATATGTAAACTTCTTGTTGTGAAGAAAATTACATCTAACATTCTTGAGGTTTGCTTCCGTTTAACAAAAAAAGTCCTTTCGTTAGTCAAAATTAATTGAATTTGTTGATTAATAAAAAAAATTGAGAAAAAAATCTATACTGATTACTTATTAGTGATTCATTGCAGATCAAATAATTTTTTTTATAACCAAATTATCCTCATAAGTTTTCATGCATTAATGCATATGATAAGGTATATTTTCAATGTTACAAAGGCAGTTTAGTCAGGGAAAAAATTGTTTGACCTGAATGAGTCAGTAAGTAAATATCAATTTCATTCAGTTTTTTTTGTTAATTTTAACAAATTCAGTGAATTTTGACTGACGGAGGGACTTATTTGTTAGATAGAAGCAAAACTCAAAGATTCTAGGTGTAATTTCTCAAACCACATAGAATTTACGTATAATTACATCAAACACTCGCAGGAAGAGAGTGTAATTATTCTTTTATTTCAAAAGTATATTACAAGATGTATGAATTCATAACATCTAAACTTGATCAAACATCCTCATAGTGAGGTCTAAATTGATAGGAGTTGTGGAGTTGGTAGATTCAGATGTTTGATCGTAATTTCCTAAACCCAAAAAGTTTATCTCAGACCTTCCAACTAATTCTATATTTGCCCTTGGAATTTCAGCACTTCCCTTTCTTATTGCAGTACTGCTGGTAGAGCTTTCCTGTGTCCACACGGGTTAAAAGAGTAAATATCTCTCTGTGAAAAAAGAATTAACAAATTACTCCCACATGCTTCAAACAATGAAGTAAATTACCCCCTATTAATGGTTTAGACAGGGGGTAATTAATTTGCTTTTTTATTTTTTTTCAAAACATAGGGGATATTTGTTATTTTATTTTTTTACAGGGAGTTTTTGCTCATTTATCATATCATAGGAAGAGTAAATTGCATTTTTTTCCTTATATATACGTATGTTTTATGTGTGTCGCCGCAGTAAAAAATAATATTAGTGATAAAATTTAAATGATAATTTTAAAATTATTACTAAAATTTACATTTTAAGTAATTAAAAATAATTTTTATCGTATAATTATATAATTATTAGTGACGACAATTGTGCATAAGTTACACTATAAACAATTAGTGATAATACGACCATAGTGGCAACACCAATGAGAAAAAATGCAATTTCAGTCCTAAATTTAAGAGGTGAGGTATTTTCGATTGTGCATGAATTGATTTTTATAATTTAGTTTTGAAATTTTAAAATTTTTGAAATTTTAATTTAAAATTGTACATGACTTGCATAAACCCTATTAAATTGGAAATTACAGCGAAAAAGGATTAAAATTATGAAAATCAATTTTGCATGACCAAAAATGTCATCCCCACAACCCTAAGTTAAATGACTAAAATTATTTTTGTTTCCCAACACAAATATAGAATTAGGGTTAATTACACTTAGATTACCTCTAAAAATGGAAAATTACACTTTTTTGAAAAAGTTTTGAAATCACACTTAAACTCCCTTTCAGAATTTTACCATTTACTCTATACTCCTTCCGTTCTGATTTGGATGGAGAAAGGCGTATATCAACTAAAAAGTTACGTAAGCTTTCAATTTTACCTATCACTCATATTTTGACTATTTATTGACAAAGACTAGTAACATTTTAAAACTCATAATTATGGGGTAAATATATATATATATACTGTATAAAAAAGAAAACCCATTTTTCACTCACAAATGGCGGTTACTTACACCGCGACACTAATTTTTTAAATTACCAAAAATGTCCTTATGTATTTTCAACCACCCCTACTCAAATTCTTTTTCTCTTCCATACGATTTACTATCTTATCTATATTAATATAAAAAAATTTCACATGATTTTTTTATGTCGATAATATATCTAAATTAGTTTTATTCATTTATTTTTTAAATGTGATATATTGGTTTATAATCGTATTCCTATTTATAATATTTTATAAGTATAAAAATAATTTATTATATGCACGCAGGAACGACGTGTCATAACGGCTAGTGTATATATATATAAAGTCAAAATAGTGCAAATAACAAAAATTTCCTGAATTATTGTCATCGAACAAAAAGCAATTGTTGATGAATGAACAATGCTGGTCATTATTTTTGTCAATAGTTTGTAATAGAATGATGATTAAGAGTAAAATTAAAAATTTATTTAATCTTTTTTACTGAGCTCAATATTTCTCATTCTAATCCTGATGGAAGGAGTAGGACTATCGAAGAGGGTGTAAGTGTAATTTTAAAAGTTTTTATTTTAAAAAAATATAATTTTATATTTTTAGAGGTATAACCGTAACTATTCCTAATAATTATTGATCATCACTATTTATTTATCACAAAACTGCTTTCTAATAAAATTTTATGCACAAATGTTTGGGCAATTGGTGGTGGTTATAGCAACTAAAATTGGAAGTTTTGGAACTCACCTCATAGCCCTTTTGTTCAAGTTGTGTTGCAGCTTGGGAAAAATGGAATGGGCTATTAACTTGTCTGTCCCAATTAAAAAAAAAAAAAAAAACTTTCAAAATTACAAATATATATATATATATATATAGGTTATTATACAAATTTAAATTCAGAATATGCCATGATCATAATTTGACTGCACAACATATATAATTACGGGTAAATTACATCTATTTGTTTTAAATTTGGTATAATTACGAATACATCATCATTGTTTAAATAATTACAAATTGTCTCCTCAAATAGAAAATAATCATGTAGTCCCTAAATAGTGATGTGGATATTATTATTTTACCCTCGTTGGAAATTTTGAAATATATACATTTGGGATAATTGTAATTTATTAGTCCTATAATTTAAGGGGGGGTGGCATTTTTAATCCTGTACAAATTGATTTTCGTAATTAGTCATGTAACTTTTTAATTTTGACAATTTTAGTCATTTTCCGGCCAATTTTTCGGAAATTACAAATTTTAGTCCTGTAAATAAATCTACGAAGGACCAAAAATGCCAACTCTTAGTTATAGGTCTAAAAAAGCCATCGCACCCTAAGTTACAGGACTAAAATTACAATTTACTTGGATCATTTGCAAGTTACATGCAATTTTTCAATCAAATTGGCCGAAAATTGATGAAAATTGCCAAAATTTTAAAGTTGTAGGACTAAATTGTAAAAATCAATTCGTGCAGGACCAAAATTGCCACCCCTATAAGTTATAGGACTAAAATTATATTTTTCCTTATATATTTGAAAAATATAAGAAATTTGAGGTTGAGTATAATAAATAATTTATAAGGAATATTAGTTCATAAAAGTATTTTAGAGATTTTAGAAACACATATAAAATTATAATTTATAATTTAAAAGGACATTTGGTCAATTCAGTACAAAAATTGAATGAAAACCTAACGAAATGAACTCGTTGTTAAATTAATATTAAAATTAAAAAGATTTTATTATTTTAAATAATAAAAATATATTTATAATTATGTCAAATTTCAAACTATTATAATTTAACCGAAGACTTACAGAAGAGGGTGGCGGGAGGTTGTGAAATTAGCTGATCTGATTTGTTGTTGGAAATTGGATATGATGGTCAACTTGTTTGAATCCCTCTTTTCCTTCATGCTTCTATACATCTGATTATCAAACCAATTTACCAATATCATGCCACTACGTAACATAATATATATATATATATATATAGATAGATAAATTATAAACCACCCCTAGTCAGATTTGGCATAATTTTGAATATTTTCTTATTATTTGAAAAATTACAAATATCTCCAAAATATTTGATAAAACTATGTAATTTTTGAATAGATGTATGAAATTGTCAACTCTGCCCTTATTATATATTTCTTTATTTCTTAAAAAAAATTAAAAATTTGTTAAAAACAATCGGACGGGGTGATGAAAATTATTAAAAAAATATTATCCACTTAGTCCATAAAAAATTTAAAAGATTTAAATAAAATTATAATTCTTGATCCACAAGAACATTTTAGTCAATTTACCTCAAAAAATGGATCGAAACCTAACTGGTAGGGCTAATTGTGAGATGGCAGTTAACATTAGGGGGTTTATGATAATGTTTCAAATAATAAGGGAGTATTTATAATTATACCAAGTATCGGAGGAGATTATTGTAACTTACCCTATATATATCTATACTATTATAAAGAAAAGGGGTCTTACACTCACAAAACGGCGGTTTGCATACCGCTACACCAAACTTTTTAAATGCCAAAAATGCCCTTCAACTTCCCAACCCATGTTAAATCAACCACTCAATTAAGTTCATTTAGAAAATTAAGTTCATTCAAAAATTAATTTACTCCCATTTAATTTAAGCTTATGTTAAGAAATTGAAAAATATATTAATACTTATTTAAGAGATTTGAATTTTGAATATGGAATTTAAAAAGATTATAAATGACAGAATGTAAAGATTTTTACATAAGGTAATTTTCTATTTTATTTGTGTGGTATTATTGTATTTTGCTCATGACTCAGTGTATTATTCAATAACTTTTTCATATTTACAAAATACTATTTTGTATTATACTTCTAATTATTTTTTTATTTACGTAGATGAAATGTGAATTCAGTGGAAAGCAAGTAATTGGAACAATTCAAGAAAATAATAATTTAATTTATGAAAATTTTCACTTTAGTTTAGTACATTTCAACTGTCTTTTATTTCTTATGATTTATTTTGTAAGAATGACTATTTTTAGAAATTACAGTCAATAAAATTATGGATTTCAAATTGTTATCAACGTGCATTGATTTTTGTGATCAACTTAAAATTATAGATACTTGAATTATAATTTATTATGTGCGCGGGAACCGCGTGCCACTGTTGCTAGTGTATTATAGAAAGAGAGAGATTAATATAAATTAATTTTGAGTTAATGAATAATAGTAGAAAGAATGGGATGAGATTCACATTATAACAATAAAAAAATTCTACTGCCTACTATTTATTAGCTATGAATTAAAGTCGCGGTAAATAAATATTATTAATCATGATAAATAAAAATTAATGTAAAAATTTAGCTTATCTATCATGAAAATTATTTTTGCCGTATCAATGAGTAATACCAAATGTTTTGCCGTTGCTCTTAAGTCTTAAGCATGATAAATATTTTGGTCACATTAGCAAAAACTACGATCGAAACCCATTTGCATGACCTTGATCGATGAGTATTTATCACGACTATTTATTTTTAAATATAGCAATTAATTATAATTAAATATTTTTTTTTTAGTGTAACTTGATTTGGCACGTCCCAATTCCACTACTCTCGTATCAAAGTCAAGCAAATGTCATAATATATATTATAGTTTCTAAAATATATAGTGAATTATTGATTAATATCAATTGTAGATCTAATTAATAAAATGATTATCGTTTACTTTAAAAAATAATGAATAATTATGCAAAAAAGCCCAATATATATCTCTGTTTATTAGTTAAATTCAAATAAAGCATTTAATTACAACAATTAAACCTATACATAGGATACAAATTATCTTAATTAAACACATCATGAGGAAGTTATCTAACCACTTGGTTTAGACATTTTTAGTACACTTAGGTTAATTAAAATATATGTACGTAAATTAATTGAATTAATATCTAAAATAATTAAGTTTCTAGTTCTAATTGATCTCAACAATAAACCCTAATCTATATCTAGGCTTAGTTAATATTCCAATATGTATTAATTAATTTGTTAAGGAGCTGTTTTTCCACCTTAATAATTGGCACTAATTAATTTGTCAACACCATAAACATCTTCTTTTTTAATTATATGTAGAAAATAGGGAAAATTATATTTTTGATCCTTAAATAATATTACTTATTCGATTTCAATATCTAAACAAATTATCATTTATATTTTTGGTCTCTAAATTGACACGTACGGATTCTTTTACAATTTTGATCATTTTCATTAATTGACTGTTAATTAGGCGAAAGTATTTTATTTTTTTGGCCTCGTTCCTAGCCTCCTCGTGATTATTCCATCTAATTTAATGATTAATGGATGAAAATGACTAAAATGGTAACATCGGATAAACGGTATTATTGAAAGATCAAAGTTTTCCTTAGGATATTATTTTTTAATAATTTCATAATTATAATTTATTTTCTCTTTCACCCACTATTTCGTGTTTCTTTCTCATCAAATTTTATCCATGTTTCTTTTTTTTTTTTTTTCAAATTTGTATATTCTTAATAAAATCACAAATAGAATATATTTTCGGGAAATTTGCAAATTTAGTCCTATAATTTAGGAGGAGTGGCATTTTTAGTCCTGTACAAATTGATTTTTGCAATATAGTCCTGTAATTTTATAATTTTGACAAATTTAGTCCTTTTCCGACCAATTTGGCAGGAAAGTGCGGTTTACTTGCAATTTTGATTCTGTAAATAAATTCATGCAGGATCAAAAATATCATCTCTCTAAGTTATAGGACTAAAATTACAATTTAATTGGGTCATGTGCAATCACATGCAATATTTTAGGCAAATTGGCGAAAAATGATGAAAATTGCTAAATTTTTAGAATTACAGAACTAAATTGCGAATGTGCAGAAAAAAAAATGTCACTTCCATAAGTTACGGAACTAAATTTACATTTTTTCCTATTTTTGCTCTCTTTCACCTAAGCTCATGTTTCTTTCCTCTCAAATACCTTTTGCTTTCTTATCCTCACACCATAATTGCTTCTTTTTATGTATTTCTTTTCTCGAACCACAGTTCTTTATATATATATATATATATATATATATATATATATATATATATATATATAGCATTGAATAAATTTGAAGGTATAATTGAATTATGTATGGAAAATTCTAACTCAAATCGGATTTGATTGAACCTAACTCAATTACATAACAATGCATACATTTATCATAAAATTAATCACATGGTAATTATATCATATTTATTTTGTAATTAATTTGATTGAGCAGAAATAAAAAAAATTCATTGTGCAGAAAAAAAACAAAAACAAGAGTAGGTACCTGGAGATGGCTCTTGATGTGAGTAATCTTAAGCCCTTTCACACCCATCATTTGCAAAATTTTCTTTGGGGTGGCTTCTGTTCACATATTAATGAATTAAACACAAAAAATATAATAACTAAATTTCTAAGTACCTAATATATATATATATATATATATATGTATATATATATATATATATATATATATATGTATGTATACAGAAAAAATGCAAGCAATTTCTGGTAATATTGTAAATGAACAAATAATTCTCTTATGAAAAAAAAAATAGCAATTCACCTCTTTAGACAGGGAAGTAAATTACTTCATTTAAAAAGCACAAAAGGGTAAATTGCTATTGTTTTTTAGGAGTAATTTACTCATTTACAATATCACAAACAGATAAATTACTACTCACCATTTATGTATGTATATATATATCTCTATATATAGGGTTTAATGCAATTTAACTCCCTGTGATATTGAAAATGAGCAAATTACCTCATATGAAAAAGATATAACAATTTATCCTCCTGTGTTTTTAAAAATGAACCAATTTACCCTTCTGTCTAGAGAGGTAAATTACTTCATTTTAAAAAACATAAAAGAGTAAATTGTTATTTTTTTTTATAAAGAGACAATTTACACATTTACAGTATTACACGGATAAATTGTATTTTTTCATATATAAATGTGCGTAAAAAAGACTTACTAAACTTGCCACCAAGAGAGTGAACTGCTTGGACAAAGTGATGATGAAGATGAGATGTCCATCGAAGCCGTGGAGCCGATGATGTTCTATACTGTCGACGACGTCGTCTAACCTTATAATTATAATTACAACTTTCTCATCATCAGAAGAAGAATTATTATTCTCAAATATTTGCATTGGTTGCTGAATCAATGAATGGAAATGCATGTGGCTAAGGGATTGGAGAAATATGCATCAGACTCTGAGACCTATGTACCTGCTTCTTATATAGAGGAAGAATTACATTTTCCTCGTTTAAAATTTGATATAATTACATATAAATTCTTTGTGATTTGAGATTTTATATCTAACATTCTTGATGTTTGCTTCCGACTAACAAATAAATTCCTTCGTTAATCAAAATTCACTGAATTTGCTGAAATTAATAAAAAAAAAAGCTGAATAAAAATATATATTTAACCTCGATTGATTTATTACTGGGTTATTGTAAGTAATAAGTCAATCGAGTGTAAATATCAATTTTATTCAGTTTTTTTTGTTAGTGTATCAATAAATTCAGTGAATTTTAACTGAGGGATATATTTGTTAGACGAATGCAAATTTCAAAAAGATTAAATATAATATTTTAAATTATAGAAAATCAAAATGTAATTATAAGAAATTTTAAAGGAGGGAAGTATAATTATCCTTTTAATTAAATTATAAAGCTAGAAAAATGATGTTTTTGTGTTTCTTACAGTAGTGCAGTAATGTGAGTAAAACCATGCACGGTGCCTAATTTTGGACCCACTCTATCCATCCCGTTTTCCAACACATTAACTACTTTTACTTTCTTAGCTTATTGATTAAAACTAAAATTCTCTGAATAATTAAGTTTGGAGTTATGATTTCAAGTCACATTAACATATCAGTACTTGTCTTGTTTATAAAAGTTTACTATAATTTATTTTATATATTATTTTTTTAATTTATTAGTCCTATATCATGATGTAAATTTTTTTTAAGGAAACAATAAATTCTTGAAATTCAGTTATTGGATAAAAATATATATGTATATATTAAAACCAAATCAATCAAGACGCAGTCGACCCAAATAGAGTTAATTTCTTTTTTAGTTGTCAAAAATAGATTATCATTACTTCTGCAAGTGTTGTCAAAATATTAGCTATGGTCAAAATCATGACAAATTTTGACTATAACTAAAAATTATGATCAATATTGATTAATCGTGGAGTGATTTTACGGCAATCAATCTCATACAAAATAACGTAATTAAAATTGAGGTGGAAGTGAAGGGAAACTTTATTAGGATAGTGACAATAAGGTCTCTCTCATGAGAGTTGGAACTCGCGTGAGTATAGTAGCTTGTATGAGGATTGTCTCTGTTATAGAGTGGGATAACTGTTGTATAGTGAGCGACTTGAAAGGAAACATTATTCGGCTAGGTCAATCCCTATCTTAGTCTAGTGAAAGGTTTGAAGTGTCGTGGTGATTGGTGTGGTTACTCCCTTCCGTTAGCACTTTGGGCGTTCGCTTTCAATTCACAGCAACTTTATTTTTACATTGATTCCGATTTCTTCTTTTTATTGCGTGCTCCTTTGATTTTTTGGTTTCTTTCTGCTATTTCTTTAGGTAGACGAGGGAATAAGAGTGGGCTTTTTCCTATGCCAGGGGGTGTATAGTGGCGGAACAGGTGCTAGGGTCTCGTCTGATGGAGGAGACAGTTGCTCGATTAGGCAAGGCGTTGGTCCTAATGGAGGAAGAAGATGAGGGTGTCATGCCATCAAAGGGGACTTGGCAAGGGAAGCCATATGAAGAGGGATTTTATCTAGTGGGGAGAATCCTATCATCAAAGGTCTATAAGCTTGAATTTGTTCGAACTACCCTTATGGCGGCAATGAACCCCGTGAAAGGCATGGACATCTCGAAAATAGGGGAGGGAAGACTTCTTTTCAAGTTCTATCATAAACTGGATAAGAGCCGAGTATGGGAAAGGAGACCGTGGACATTTGACAAGAACTTGGTGGTACAGAGCGAGGTTGCAGAAGATGTAAATCCACTTACTATCCCCTTGATCTGGAGTTCTTTCCATGATCATGTGCAGAGGTTACCAGTCAGACAAATGACAAGGGAAATGGTAGAAGCGATTGGTCACAGGATTGGTAGGTATGAGGATTCTGCAGATAGTTGTCAATTCATGTGGGATTCGTCTATGCGATTAAGGGTTGAGTTAGATATCAGTAAGCCACTGAAACGATTCCGACAACTTCGTACAACAAGAGGAGAAGGATTAGTGGTTTCATTTACCTATGAAAGGCTCCCTAACTTTTGTTACCTATGTGGACTGCTGGGACAGGTTGATAGGAATTGTGTGCGCTGTTATGAAGAAGGGTTTGTGGAATCTGGAGGCGAATTACAATATGGCGAGTGGCTCTGAGCTCCTGTGTACAAGGGTATACTCAGTGCAGGAGGCGGGTCATGAAGCTCATGGACAAGTGCAACAAACCAAAGACATACAAATTCAAGTGCGCGGAGGGTGAGCATAGCCACTGGCGGGGATGCTCTTCGATCCGTCTTTAGTCATACCTGCACAGGAGCACCAAACACGGGAAGTGCATAACGTCATATTATCCGAGAAACCGAATTTGCAGAGAAGTGGGGACTACGAGGATGGAGTACAGGGAGGTGGGGTGCATGAGGATTCTCCATATGGGTTGAATAACAATGCACAATCTATACAAGAGATGGGCTTTGGTAATTCTCTACCTAATGGAAACCCATATCATATCAACTTCCCAAGCTCTTTACGATTTAATCTAATGACCCAAATTGAAAGCCAAAACCCACCCAACCCCAGTCCAATTACACCCTCCTCACCAACCCAACTTATTGTTATTGACCTACAAAAGACCTACAGCCTGAATAGTCCACAATCCCTTGCAGCTAACCCAATCCAAAATTCACCTATTAACCCACCTAATTGCCAGCCTATACCATTATCAAATACTCTTTCGCCCACCACCCTGCCCACAACAGTAGGACCAGAATCCACAGAGTTCTAATGAGTTAATATGATATTTTCTCCAGGTCCATCGTATTCACAAGATAAATGAAAGGCAGCACGAAGATACTGTCCACAAAAACCCATAACAGCCCCAAGGAAGAGGAAGTTGTCGGCGTCGTTGAGCTCCCATCAATCCAAAAGACAGAAGGTTGCAGAGGTATCTACGGAGGTTGAAATGAAACCCCGTCGGGAGCCATGATTCATTAGCTTGGAACTGCCAAGGGTTAGGGGGCCCTTGGACAGTTCAGAAACTCGGAGAGTATCTCCAAATGTATAAACCCTCATTGGTATTTCTTAGTGAAACTAAAAGTAGAAAGAATAGAGTGGATTTTATTCAGAATAAATTTGATCTCTATGGTGTTGAGGTTCCAGCATAAGGTAGATCAGGAGGTCCGATGATGTTATGGACTAAGGAGATGACGGTGCAGTTGCGCTCTTTCTCAAATGAGCATATTGATGTGGAAATTCGGGGAGATTCGATGATGAGTATGTGGAGGATGACTGGCTTTTATGGAAGTCCAGTAGTGGCGCATTGACAACAGTCTTGGGAGAGATTAATTCAGTTAGCTCACCAATCAGATATGCCATGGCTATGTATAGGAGATTTCAATGAGATACTCTCACAAGGTGAGAAAACTGGAGCGAAATAACCCTCAAGCGAAATCCAAGCATTTTGAAATGCGTTATAAATTTTAGATTTTTCCGACTTGGGCTACAATGGAGAGAAATTTACTTGATGGAATAAGAGGGAGCATCCACATACGGTGCGAGAGCGGATTGATAGAGCCTGTGGAGAACCAATTTTCCTAATGCTTACGTCACCCATCTAACTCTAATCCATTCCGACCATTGCCCCTTGTTATTGGAAACCGCAATAAGGGAGATTGCCCAATTCACGTGAGAGACACCGAAGGCTTAGATTCGAAGCGATGTGGCTGTGATCCCTAGATAGTGAGCAAGTGGTTCGAGCGGCTTGGCATGAGTTCACTGCTATAGATCCAAATATGGTGGTATGGAAAAAGGTGAAAAACTATCAGATGGCTCTTCGGTAATGGGATATTAGTGATTTTGGTAACGTGAGGAGAGGAATAAAAGAGATCGAGGATGATATTAGCCAAAAACAGCAAGGGAAAGTCTCTGAGATAAACCAGCGAAGGATTCAGTCGTTAGAACAACAACTGGAAGTTTTATGATCTAAGGAGGAATTACTTTGGATGTAGAGAAGTAAAGCTCACTGGTTGACAGAACGGGGCCAAAATTCTAAGTTATTTCATGCTCAAGCTAGTTAGGCGACACTGACGACACACGATTCGGCGGCTTAAAGATGCAGGGGAGTGTGCGTAGCAAAGAAGTAAAAGTGCAAGAGATAATAATAAGTTATTTTCGAGGAATCTTTGCAAGTCAAAGCCCATCAGAAGAGGTATTTTCAACAACGCTGAATACAGTACACCCCAAGGTCACAGTGGAGATGAACGAACACTTTATTCGACCATTCACGAAAGCTAAGGTTCGTAACGCTGTATTCAGCATACTCCCCCATAAATCTCCCATGCCAGACGGTATGCCCCCACTTTTCTTTCAAAAATTCTGGCATATAGTCGGTCCGAACGTTACTCGAAGTGTGCTTAGCATGTTGAATGATGGTTGTATCCTTCATAAAATGAACTTCACCCATATGTTGTTGATCGCTAAACGTGATAATCCTGAAAATGTAGGCCACTTTTGTCCGATTAGCCTGTGTAATACTATGATTAAAATAGCTTCTAAATGTGTAGTTAATCACCTAAATTCTATTATTGATCATGTTATTTCGCCCTCGCAATAAACTTTCATCCCTAGCAGACTTATTACTGATAATGTCATGATTGCCTTCGAGCTCAATCATTATATCAAGAATAGAACACGTGGTCGTTCAGGGTGTTTCACTCTTAAGCTGGATATGAGTAAGGCATATGATCGAGTTGAATGGCGCTTCCTTTGAGAGATTTTGATTAGAATAGGGATACACAAGCGTTTTGTAAGGTTAATTGTGTCCTGGTCACTATAGTGTCTTATTCGTTAATGCTAAATGGTGTCCAATTTGATTACTCTAAGCCAGATAGAGGGCTCTGTCAAGGAGATCCTATATCTCATTATGTGTTTCTCTTTGTGGCAGAAGTGTTTAGTTCTATGTTGCAGGCGGTCACGGAACAAGGCGAGTTGGAGGGAATAGCGATTAGCCGTAGCGCTCCTCGGATACGCCATCTACTTTTTGTTGATTACACTATTATCTTTGGGAGAGCAACAGAGAGGGCTATGCAGACACTTGTGTGGGTATTGGAGAATTATGCGGTTGCTTCGGGGCAAGAGATCAACTTAGAGAAATCCAGCATAGTGATAAGTCATAACATTGGCGAGGAGCACCAAAGGATACTGGCGACAATACTTGGGGTACGAGTAGTCCTAAAGCATGAAAAGTATCACGGTTTACCAGCTATAGCGAGCAAATCACGGAGTCAGTTGTTCCAATCAGTGAGGGATCGAATATGGGCTAGGATTGACAAGTGGAATTCAATACTATTATCGCAAGCAGGGTGTGTCGTTCTCATTAAATCGGTACTGCTGCTGTTCGTTCCTACTTATCTGATGTCATTTTTTAGGATGCCCAACTACGTGCTGGAGGAGGTCGAGGCAATATCAGCAAATTTCCTATGGCATAATCGAGGAGAGAAGAGAACTCATTGGTTAAGATGGTAGAAATTATGCTTAGTAAAGAAGAATGGCGATTTGGGTTTTCGGTACTTAAAGGCTTTCAATGTGGCGCTGTTGGTAAAACAAGGTTGGAGGTTTCTCACTCATTTGATGAGTCTTGTGAGCCACTTATTCCGAGCGAGATATCACCCACATACTACGTTTTTATAAACTTCTATAGGTACCAGGTCATCTCTAACTTGGAGAAGTATCTTCGGAGCACAGGACCTTCTATCAAATGGATGTAGGTGGCCAAATGATGAGGGGCAAGGATTACATGCAGCAGTATGGTATTATAATAAGGATGACCAGTTTTCAGTTAAATCAATATATTATTTAGAGCTGGTGAAACGCTCCAATAACATAGCCTCAACTTCTGGCAGGTGTGATGGCAACGATCAAAGGGCACAGCGGGATAACTGGGACCCTGTATGGCATAGTCGGACCCCTCCAAAAGTGCAAATGATCGTATGGAGGGCTTGCCAAGAAGCCATACCAACGTAGATCAACTTGGCTAGGCGGATCGGAGTCTTAGGAGGGACCTGTGCGTTGTGTGATGTAAAGGAAAAAACAACCATACATGTACTGCTACAATGCACTTTTGCTAGGCAGGTTTGGGCGTTGTCACTCCTCCCATGGAGTATCATATCTTCTCAGGCAACTAGTCTTAAGGAATAGATCTGGGGTACCTATACAGCGCTAGAATCAATTAAAGGTGACCAATTCCTAGCATTATATTGGGGTTTGTGGCAACATCTAAACCAGGTCGTCATGGAGGATAAGGATACCACAACATTGCAGTTGGTCAGATGAATTCTGCGATATGAAGAGGAATATTTGGCTATTGTAGTTGTTGTTAGGCTTAAGCATTTTACTATTGAGAAAAGGTAGAATGCTGGTGAGAATGTTTATAGAAGTAGGTGTGTTTCATGTTCTGGACTTTTGTACTTATTCCTTTTACTTATTAATATAATTCATCGTTCCCTCAAAAAAAAAATATTGATTAATTGTGGTAAAAATCTAAGTTTTTTGTTTTTTGTTTTTTAAACATGGTTTATTGTATTGATTTATCATGATTTTTAAGCCGTGGTCATTTATATTGTAGTTAAAACTCAAATTTTTTATAGTGTACACACATATAAATATTGACCAATTTGCCACAGTGTTTGCGAAGGCAGTTATCTTAAATTTTGGGATGGGTTTATGACAACATGTTTAGCCACAAATTTAGACGGACTTTTACAATGGGTGTCTTGATTATTGACAGATAGAATATTTATAATTTTTTTTTTCAATAGATTGTCTCCACAAGACTATTGCAAAATATTATTTTATTTTTAAAAATAATATTATTTTTATTATTTTTTTTAATTATATTTTGTTTTTAATTAAGTTTAGAAGTTAAAATAGAATACAATTAAATTAAATGCAGAATTAATAAAATAAAATAAAATAAAATATTAATAAGAATACCACATTAATTAAAAAATATAATAAAATTCAATATAATTTTATTTTGAAATTGAATTAAAAGAAAAAGGGACATCATCCTCCTACTCCTCGTCAGCCAGCTGGTGGCCCTTAATGGGGTTGTCTATTGTGGCAGGGTCATTGGATGAATGTTTAGGCGACTCCGAATTTCATGGGATGCCAAAATATGTTATCATGTGTTGCATCATTCCCTCCATCTGCTCAATCTATCGCTCCAATCCAAGGGTTAAGTGACGCTCGCACACTCCTCTACGATGGTGTTGCAGGGGAGGCTTGGGGCTCTAATCCCAAATCAAAGATCCAACCTTTGCTTAGGCAGCTACATGCACTAACTCATCGCTATTAACGCCATCATGGTTGAGGCCATGAAGATGCAGCCTCCTGCCCGACTGTCGGCCCTTAGGCAGCATGGTCCTTAAGCAATTTTTGGAATATCTTCTAAAATAAAAAAATAAAAAATAATTAATTAAATTTGTTTTTAATAGAAAATGATATTTGTTCACTTACCACCATCTGCTCCGCCCTCGAGCTGCTCCAGTTGGCTTTTTTTGTTCTTCATCTGCTTTGACGATCTGACAAGCTAGGACTCTATGTAAAATTTGAAATCCATTAGCCCATAAATCAATAATTAAACTATTATTATTTATGATTACACTAAATTAAAAAGGCTAATTTCTAGCTTTCATTTGTGCATTTTGAGAGGATGACCCCCTGCGGTAGACCATCAACATTGATGTCGTATTTGTCACTCTATTAGTTTTATTCTCACGCACTCCTCCTTGAAGTTGGGGGAGGCCCAATACCTGCACAGCTAGCGCTAGACCACTTTAGCTAGCCACATTGGACTCCTCAACGAAAGATAGAGAGATATACAAAAAAAAATAGTAAGTGTAAATTTCATTTATAAGTAAAGTTACAATCCATACAATCATGGAGTAGCTGTGTGGTAATGCCAAGGTAGTCTCCAAAGTCTATACAGTGCTATAGTGCTAATATTGCATGATAAATCTGCACTAGTGATACGATGTCTAATCTCATCTATCATTATAGTAGCTAGTATATCAGGTGTCCTCTCAATGTGTTGAGATTTTCTTCGATTGTGCTTCTACCACAAATGGTAGACCAGAGATCCCAATAATCCTCGATAAGCTGCATTGATCGCATGGCGGCCTCTCCATCTCCTTGCTGCCTAAAGAACGCCCAATTCCCAATTATAGTGCGGCTAAGGGAACCGAACACGTCTCTGAATAGCTGCGACGCACCAGTGTGAATACCAATAATTGAAAAACAAACAGGAATGGTTTTCAAACTGTCCACCATTGCATAAACCACACCGTCCTTCTAAATGACTAAGCCAAGGTTTGTTAATGGTAGACAACCTGTCGAGTATGGCTATCCACAGAATAAAGATATTACAAGGTATCTTCAAATGACCAAAAAGTAGAGAAGACCAGCCCCTTTTAGGCCCTGACGGCTGAACAAGTGTGTAAGCAGCCTTGGTCGAAAAGATGTCACCCTCCATATGCCAACTAATCAGATAAGTTCCTCCATAGATATTAAGTAAGGATTGGATAATACCCAATCAGTCTGTATGTGTAATGACAGGCCAATGCCACTCACCATAAAGAATCATTCTGCTCACTAAATTATCAATAAAGGTGGTCGTTAACTGTTGACAATTTGGGAACCTATGAATGAGTGATCCAATGTCGTGACATGGATCCTGCCAAAGGGAAAAAATTCCCCATTGCCTATTCGGTACTCAACTTGCGGTTGCAGCACAGTATGAAGATGCAACTTTTTCCAACTCCAAAATCCCACTCGAGTATTTACCATCCAAACATATTTCTTTTTAAGTCGGTATTAACTGGATCCAGTTAAACCAAATAGATGAGCCTTGCCGACTAATGACCGCCCATAAGTATTTGCTCATAAGGGCACAATTAAGAGCTTGCATGTCTCGGATGCCTTGACCTCCCTTCTCTAGAAGCTGACAAACTTATGTCCATGCCACCTTGGCGTACCCCAGCTCCCAATTGCCTTTCCAAAGGAAGCGCCGCATACGCTTCTCGATCTCACGAATAACTCGTTTAGGCAAAATAAATATCGATCCGCAATAAACATGAAAAGCCATAATCACTGACTTAACTAGTTGAAGTCGGTCTGCAAACGTTAAACTAACCCCTTCCCATCCTTTCAGACACTTGTTAATCTTAATGAGTAGTGGCTGGCAATCAGAGAGTGTTAGTTTAGAAGAAATCAACGGCAAACCAAGATAACGTACCGGTAAATAGCCTTCTTGGAAACTCAATCTCTGTAACAGCAACTCACGGTTTCCAGGTACCGACTTTGAGATAATGAGCTGATTTATATCGAGGTTAGCATGTAGCCCAAACAGTGAAGCAAACACTTGCAAACCTCGTTGGAAGATAGAACTAGTGACTTCATCAACATTGCAGAATAAAATAAGGTCTTCTGCAAAGCATAATTGGAACAAGCAAAAATCCTTGTAGTGCCAGTGAAATCGAAACCTTGCGTCCTGCTCAATAAGTTGTTGTAGTATCATGTGTAGGACCTCCATGACTATAATAAACAAATAGGGAGACATCGGGTGTCACTATCACAACCCATGTGTCCCGGTAAAGAACCTGTGAATGATGACATTAAGGCAAACAGAGTATGACGTCGTGGTTACACACTCTTCAATCCACCATATAACTTGATCTAGAAATCCAAACAGTTTCAGGGTGGCGAGCAAGAAGTCCCACTCCATTGTATCGTTAGATTTGCGGACGTCAACCTTCAGGGCACATCGGGGAGGGATGCACTTTTGATTATAACCAAAAGAACATTCCTGTGCTAATAAGATTTTATCACTGATAAATCATCCCAGAATGAATGCATTTTGTGAAGGACTAATGATATGATCCAACAGTGGCCTAAGTCGCTGCACAAGAATCTTAGTAATGGCCTTATAAAGGACATTACAACAAGAGATAGGTCGAAGACAGCAACTGTACTCGGTTCTTGCACTTTCGTAATAAGTGTGAGCAGTGTGGCATTGACCTACTTGAGTAATATGTCGGTGACACAGAAGTCCATTACTGCTTGAGAAACCTATTCTCTAATAACTGGCCAAGCTGCTTTAAAGAACCCAGGTGCGTAACCATCCGATCCCAGGGACTTATGCTCTGCAATATCAAAGAAAACATTCTTGATTTCATCTTTAGTAACTAGGGTCACAAGTTGAGAAGCTTCCTCCGCGGTAACAATGTATCGAGCCCAGGGCCTTAGGTATCTAATATCTATATGTCGTCCATCTCTATTAACCCCAAGCAGCCGCTGATAGTAACCCACGAATTCATCAATAATGTCATGTGGGTCCATGCAAACATGCCCATCACCCGCTGTAATTTGGAGACCCATTTAGCAGCTCTCCATGTTGACCCTTCCTAAAGAAGACCCGGTGCATTGATCACCCCCTTGAACCACTAAATCTAAGATCGTTGTTGTAGCATGCGTTGTTCTAGCTTGACCGCCTTCATGTGCGCAATGCGGCAACAATGTTCAAGACATAATAGTAAGGAGTTATGTCAGTTCTCTTAGTAAAGTTTGCGTCATAGCGAGGAACTCCACAACCAGTTTCACATTGAGAGAGAGATCCCCCTTATTCCTCCTTTGAGCTCGGAATACCTGTTTAAGTGCCTTCAACTTTCTAGTAACAGAAAATATTGCATTCCCAATAATATTATGTCTCCATATACAACGAACAGAAGGAATGAAATCTGATGATGCAGCAAGATAATTATTAAACCAAAAAGGACCAGCATGAGGAATACTTGGGTTCCCGCTCAAAATAAGTGGGGAGTGGTCTGACATGCGCGGTGGCAGGCTCTTGTAAAAGGTATTCCACTAGTGAGCAAGCCATCTGTCATTTACAAGCATCCGATCCAGCCTCTTCCATAAGCTTCGATTACCATCACTACAGTTATGCCATGTGAATAAGGAGCTCTACACTAGAGATTAATCAGTGCAGTATCAATTAAGAATTGCCTAAAATCTTCCATAGCCAACCGAATATCCCCTGATTGGCCACATACTTCGCTCGTGTCTAGGATCGTGTTAAAATCACCCATAAACAACCATGAGTAGTCAGCAATTAAGCTCACAAGAGCCCCTACCGACTGTCAAAGATCCCTACGTGTCCCACTATCGTTAGCCCAAACATTCAAATTGGTAGTCCTAAATAATGAATTCAATTAAAGATGATGAAAAATGAAATTGAGAAAAAAAAAATAGAATAGGACAATAATTACCTTGACCTGTTGGAACTAGAAATCTTCTTGCTCCTGTTTTTCTTGTATTTGGCCAAAGGTTGGGGAAAGTGGCCACGTACCATGGTATGAATCATGCTGTGAAATACTCGATTCGACATGTATAAACAATTCACCATATATATTAATATCCAAGAACATAATAAAAATCTAGGACGAAAAGGTTTAAAGCAATTTAATTTACTTAGTAATTTAATCTAGTACAGGTTTGAAATAAATCGCCAATGTGATTCTCAAAAAAATTTTGAAACAATAACATGCAATTCTTTAGTTCACAATAAAAACAAGCCCCCATTCTTACCAACTGAATTAACTCCAAGGCCAAACATGGAAAACTTTCGCTTTATTTTCTCAACAAAAGATACACACCACCTAGTCTCTAAAATGAAAACCAGGGAGGGATTATATAGCCGAACCAAAGTTTCAAGCTCGCGAACTGTACCAAGGCCCCTGTAGCCCTAGCTGTTCCATGCTAGACAACTCATGGCTATCAGTAGCCTCTATCGTTGATGATGAGTGTATTTTATGGACATTGTGGTTTTCCAATGATAGCTTCAGTGGGGTAAGCTTAACTATTGTCCAAGGAGGGTTCACATGTATGGCTAGGATGATTTTTGGTCAAGGGATATTATCCATGCATAGCTAAAATGATTTTGGTTAAATGAGGGTTTACGTGCATGGCTAGGTTATGAGTGTGGTGCACATGGACATGTTAGGATTTTAGGTTGACGATTATTACAATGGGTCAGTTCAATAGGATATGAAAGTTTGGCTAAGTAGGTAGTATAATTGGGGGTATATAGTCACTCGTTTTAGCGTTAGGGATAGGAGGGGTTGAGAGTGAGTGGTTCGGCTCATGGTTGTCAACAGTATGGGTTGAGTTGATGGGGTGCATGAGTTTTTTATTCACAATTTTGCCATCCTTTCCTTGGGGCTCAACTTCCTCATGAAAAATACTTTTTCCTTTCCAGCATGCGAGTTCAACATAGCTAGTATGAGAATAATCACTTTCTTGCTTAATCGCTGGAGAATGATGAAAGTTTTTTTACATCAATTCCACCCTTAAAATTGCCAAAAAATTTTGTTCCCCTCCAGACTTGATTTCTTTTCTTATTTGGTCAATGTCTCTATGAGATTATCGTTGAAAAGGTTGCATCTCTTCTAGAAGAGTGTTCATTCGCGGGTGTCAAACTCAACCTGTTCAATAGCAAGCTATTATGTCTTAACCATATCTCAAACAGAGTGTTTAAACTAGGGTTGACGAACCCTTCTAGGTACTAAAGTCCACAATCTTTCTGGATATGACATAACCGACCATAAAGGAAACAAAAGTTCGGCAATCTAGTATAAGTGAACCTAATGATAACTTCTTTCCCCGTTGGTGATATCGTAGTCATATTATATGCTAAAAGGGATTTTCAATATTGAGACTCATGCTAATTTTAGGGCACGATCCAAATAAAATTGAATTATTGTCACACTCCACATCTCTGAATTTACCTAAAATATTTTCAATATATCTCGCCGTATTCCTTATTCCATGTTCGTATGAGAGGTAATGGACAAACACCATGAATTCAAACCAATCCAAGTTAACCTTGGTCATACATTGTCCCTCCTCCACCATGTACAGCATAAAAGGTTTTTACCAAAAATCTATGGGTGTTCTTCATTGATTCCTTTCATATCAACCATGTGAGAAAAAACCAAGAAAAATCCATTCTCTTCAATCCTTTGTAAATCAATTTCCATCCCAGGATTCATAAACTGATAAATCGATCGGAATACTTCAAAAGTATATGACTTGTCTGATAGAACATAGGCCACCAATGTAAGCTTCTTATCTGGACCCTTTTGCCAAACATCCATAAGGACCCTCACATCTGCATGTTTCTCCTCCGACAGAGTAATAATTGAAACTGAAATCCATAGTTTATAAGCCCCTAAAGCTACTTGAGGGCACCATTGATTCGGTCACGAAGGGGACGCAAGCACTTAAGTCACACTACCCACTTCACCAATCCCAATGCAATTGGCCCTCTAGAACAAGCCAAAGAATCTCTACAGCATGAAAGAAACGAAAAGGTCAAAAAGTAAATCAATAAAGGATGATAAGGGAAGGACAAAGAAGTTAACCAGAAGCCACTAGCGAAACATAAAAGAAGAAACTAAAGATCTCTTGCAACTGAACCAGTCCTAAGTATATACGGCTTTCGGCATAACATTTGGTCTGCCTTCATCCACCTCAAGCTCTAGGCGATTACATATGTCCTTCAAATTATTTCATACATTCAAATTATCCTTCATTTTTGCCTTGATTTCCATTATGGTGGTGAAGATGTTGTTAAATACATTTTTCTTAATGTGCATGACATCAAGATTATATCGTATCAACTGCGTCCAACAGTATGGAATATCATAAAAGATATTTTTTTGCGTCACTTCTACTCACTGCCATACCCAAGTGGGTGTCTCAGTGGGTCTTCAATGCAGTACTGAGTTGTTCCACCCATTCATGGATCTCATCAGCCTAGGTCTTAAAATTTTCCTCTCCTGCCACTTTTCTTATTCCTCTAATACAGATTTTTATGGGGAGAAACAATTTGTGGCAATTAAAGTAGCATGACTTTTTTTAATATTGCTGGTGGAATGCCCACGTATTATCCATCCAAATAGAGAACCCAATAATACCCGCGGTACTCCATTCAGACACCTTCCTATAGGTGGGTAGGTTTTCACAGTTCACATCAATGTCAGATGCATCATGAATGCCAAGTTTATGGCGTGATTGTGCATCCGCACACCCACATGCCACAATTACAACAAATCCTCGATCAATAGCTGCATGCACACATTGATCAAATATTTCAGATTCGACGGGCCAGGGATCACCAGAGTCAAGAACATGTACTTAGATTTCATACACATCCCTGGTGGAGATTCTTTTGGTGTTAGGCTAATCAGCCAACATGAATACATTCAGCCATAATAATTATGCAGTGTAAACACGTCGGTATAGAAAATTAGACTAACATTACGAAGCTCTACTAAGAATCTGGGTGGGTCCAATTTAAATACCTCCATGTCTCGACATAAAAAGGATGGCACATGGAGCCCTCATCCATCTATTGGTTGGCATGCCACGTCTTGTCCTCTACAGCCGCAGGAGAAGCAGCAGTCGGGAAGTCAATGAGAAGTAACTCAGCGCAGCATATGGGGACTTCTTATGTCGGGGTTTTGGGTCTCTAGTCAATTTGTACTCGGGTCACTAAAGAACTTGCAGTACTCCAATTCACGTAATCTTCTTTATGTTGTAGTAATCTAACATAATGGTATGATTGTTGGGTAATAGGTTACTAGCCAATCAGTACACCTGATCGTAGTATCTATCGGACAGTTGTGCTCGGCCTTAATGTCACCAGCCTAACAATCGACAATTGGGATTCATTATTGGCATTGTGCAACTGTTGGTCGGTAGCATTCACGACATTAAACAATCAGTCTAACAACCATAACACTTCATGGTCATATGCTCCCCCACCATACCACGAACTAGGACCAGCTTGACCGACATTAGTAGGACAGGAGTTCGGACCCCCATTAGCTGCACTCCTGGTGTGCAACGAAAAATATTCCAGCCTAACTGCATTAAAAATCATCATTTGGCCCCATCTCACCTGTTGGTAATCACCATAGTGTGCAACATGCAGTTAAGGTTTGCTCGAGAACTAGGGTGGTCATTGCTTCACAATCCTCCTGCACCCTATGAAGTCCAATCATAATATACCTCCATAAACTCTTTCCTAGATAAGTTGAACATAACCTCATTGGGTGTTTTGAACTTTTTGTTCTTGTAGTTCCAGTATGGACACCTAATCTTCTCATCGTCCATATGTGCACGTTGACACTTAGCCCTTCTATAAAGCCTTAACACCATCGTCAAACTTCTGCCTAATATCTACATTCCCTAACAAATTTTCCTCATACATCCACCTCATCAATTATCTTATTATGATAATCATTACCTACATAGATATATACATATCAATGTCTAGCTATAAATGTAAAAATTTTAAAAAAGAATTAAGCTACACTAAAAAAAAAAAGAATTTCAATTTAGTGCATAATTTAAAAATCACGGTCCTCCTTCCCCAAATTTAGTGCAGAGATGAACGGTGAACAATGATGGTAATATTTAAAATATAGGGTAAATTACATCTACCTCTCCTGAGATTTGTCATAATTACGAATACCCCCTCGTTGTTTGAAAAATTATAAATACCCCCCTAATTTTTAACGACCATCTAGCAATTACCCCAATCTATCCATTTTTTATAGTGAACTGACCAAAATACCCTTATGAATTAAAAATTATAATTTTATTTATTTTTTTAAAAAAAATATTTTTCTTATCAACTAAGGGGATAATTTTTTTAAAATTTTTTCATCCATCCCATTCAATATTTTTATAAGATTTTAATTTTTTTTAAAAAAATAAAAAAAATACAGTAAGCAAAGTTGACATTTCTATACCTCCATCCAAGGATTACATAATTTTATCAAATATCAGGGGGGTATTTGTAATTTTTCAAACAACGAGGGGGTATTTGTAATTATGCCAAACCTCAGGAGAGGTGGTTGTAATTTACCCTAAAATATACTAGATCATCAGAGAGAGATAAAGAGTGTGTATGGTTAAATGATTCGAGAGTGTGAATACAAATTAAAAGAAAGAAACATATGTATTGAGAGTAATTTGCGATGTTGTGCCCCTATTTGCGGTAGGCAGAATTGGCCACTGTGACATTTGCAACAGTGTTTGCGATAATTTTGCAACAGGCAGAGAAGTCATTGATAAAGTAACCATTGTAATTTTACTGAATAACCCTTCTCTTCATTTTGTATTAGAAAATAAACAAATTAATATTTATTTAATAACAATAAGAATATATTTTATTAATAAAAATATTCACCAAAATGAGTATCGTTCATTTATTTTAAACTATTTAGTTTAAATAAATAAAAATTACTAACAATATTTTCAACTAACAAATTCAAGTTCAAACATCAAGGTCTTTATTGGTACAAAAAACAACTTTGGAGGAAAATTTTATATATAAATAAATTAAAAATCTATTTTTTTTTTTTTTTTATCTTTTTGGCCTTATACTTCCATGTTCCTGCCAATTTTGAACGGAAGTAAAATTGAACTCTAGAGGGGTTTCATATACATTGAGTTTTACTTCACCTCCATCTCTTTCCTCTAACCAAACACCAAATAATCTCCTATACATTTATTTTTTACTTCCACTTCACTTATACTCACACTTTTCACCCCAACCAAACACACTAAACAATTTGCAGCAGATCTTGTATCGATTGTGCAATGGAAGGTAAAATTTGCACAATTATCCCTCGCAAAACTCCATTGCGAAATGAGGATAGAAAAATAATTGGACTATTTTCTCCAATAGTAATAGACAAGCCTAACTCTACGATGGCCTGTGCGATGGGCAATCTATCGATACACCGGTACACTTTATTTGGAACCCAAGATGACGTCATCCATTGTAAAGTTGTGGCAATAACCAACACAAATTGGGAATTTTTGTTGCACATTTTTTGTTGCAATAAAATGATGCTTTGGTAGTGTATTATAAATTCTAACATCTTATTTTGAATTATAATCTTTTTTTCTTTAAAAAAAAACAACATCTTATAATTTTAAAAAATCTTTTAAAATATTTCATAAAATCGAAGTTTGAACACAATATTCTTTAGCAAATAAAAAAATATTGAAAATGTGAATTCAAGAGATCAGAAAGAAAATTAAAAAATAAAAAAAACAAAGGAGCTTAGTTGATGAATATTGTTTGGCCATAAATTTAGGAAGTATGCTAAGCTCATCCCCACCTATAAAAAGGCATTAATTTATTATAAAGGAATTTTGATTCAAATATGTACCGTGTTTGATGTGATGGAGATGAACATAAAACCTAATGAAAAATACACAGTAGGTAAGTTGACAACGATGTTATAATCTCAATACACATTATTAATTAGTCCAACATAAATTTATAGACTTCATAGAGAAATTAATAAAAATATAAATTAAAATAAAATTTCGTACAAGTTATAATTAATAATCAATCATCAATCATTTGTACTAGTAAAAAGTACACACTCAATACGTGTGCAGGTGCTATATATATAATATTTTTTATTAAATTCCCAAAATATAATTGAGCAAATAAAAGAGAATGAAAGAAATGGATGGAAGGAAATTCACATACGGAGAAAAATGTTGATGAGTGAGATTTTTTTATAGAAAAAAAAAAAGGAATAATTGTCTCTAATGTAACGTTGGATCAAATTCTCAAATCACATCGTAATAAAATAATATTAGCAACAATCTTAAAGTTTCCATCAAGAATATGCATTAAATAACTAATAATAGTTTTGATCTTCCCATAATATAATTTTTAATGATAAAGATAATGCATTTAGTTGTCAATATTAACAATTAGCGACATATTTATAGTGATAAAACCAATATAGTGAATATTTATAGTTGTTCATTACATTGTCAGTATATATATGGGGTTTAATGCAATTTGCCTTCTTATGATAGTGCAAATGATCAAATTACCCTCTTATAAAAGTATAATAGCAATTTACTCCCCCTGTATTTTTTAAATAAAGCAATATATTCATTAAAAAATTGTTTCATTTACACCTCTCACATATTGTCTTTTTACACAAACCATTCCTACCTTTTTAAAAGTTATAGAAAATCACCCCTGACAGCCTTTAAAATCCAAAAATGCCCCTATTGACCTGGTCAAACGTTAATTTAATTTATTAATAACAAAAATACCCTCATGGGTGTTTCTGTCATTACTAAAAGATAGAAGGGGTGTCAAAGTAATATTTATAGGAATAAATAATATAACCCCCTATATATTTCTTTTTATTAAATACCAATTCTTAATTTAAATTTATATAATTTTATTAACTATTTTTTTATTGAATCCCTATATAAAATTACATCTCTTAATAATTGAAATATTAAATTATTCAATTAATATATTAATAAAATTTAGTCTAGGTTATAAAATTTAAATTAAAAAATTATCACACTTGTATAAATTATTTTAAATTCTGAAAATTAGAATATTATTATATTCTTTATTTTTATTTATAATTAATTTTTTACTAAAATTAATAAATAATAAATTCAAAATAATTTATGCACTTTATATAAATTATAATAGAATTAATAAAATAAAATTTATTTACTAGAGATATTTTAAATTATTAAATTATTTTTTTTAAATTATCTCTTTTCCCAACCCTATCACCATGCCTACCCCCAACTCTCGCATGTGCCCTCATCCCCGCCGCTCCATTGCAGCCTATAAACTTGCCCCACTTGTGCCCATCCTTCGCCCTCTTCTGCTATCGTCCACCATTAAAATAGGTATGTACAAATATATACAATCAAAATGTCCAATTATTACATATTTATATTTATAATATAAATATATATACATATATGTATAATTTATTAAAAACAAAAATAGAGAATAAATATTTTAATTTTAATAATTTAAAATAATTTATACAGTTGGGATAATTTTTTAATGGGATAATTACGTTGACCTCCCCTGTTACTATGGGAATATACAAATCCCCCCTTCTTACTATGAAAATTACATAAACCTATCTTGTTGGTTTTTTACTATTACAAATTGGCCCCTCGAATAGTCAAACTAACGGTCAATACTGATTTTAGTCCAAATATTTATGTAATCTTCCTATATTTATAATCAAGCCTGGCAAAAAACCCCTTGCCTTCCTTCTCCATCAAATTTCGCTTTCATACCATAAGAACCATTCCCCCTTCCACAAGAGTCACGGTGAGAAATCCGTCGGTGGTCGTAACTGATTTTCAAATTTTGAAGGCTCACAAATAAATTCACTCTCAAGGGTATTTTTTGCAACAAAATTTATAATAATCCCAACCAAGGTCAAAAATAGAAAGATTAAATAAATAGTTGAATTTAAATTAGCATTGATCGTTAGTTTGACTAATTGAGGGGCCAATTTGTAATGGTAACAAATCAACAATGCATGTTTATGTAATTTTCATAGTAAGAGGGGGTGATTTGTAAATTCCCATAGTAACAGGGGAGGTCAACGGAATTATCCCTTTTTTAATTTAAACTTACAACCTATACCTAATTTTTATTATTGTATTCATTGAATAATTTAACATTTTAAATATTAAGAGATGTAATTTTATATATAGATTCAATAAAAAATAGTTAACAAAATACTTAAATTTAAATTAAAAATTGGTATAAATAATAAAAAAAAATAGGGGATCGCAATATACATTCTCATAAATATTACTTTGACACCTCTTCTATCTTTTGGTAATTACAGAAACACCCCTTAACATATGGTTTGTTTACACAAACCACCCATATCTGTTAGATAATATAGACATATACCCATCACATGTCAATAACACTTACACAAACCACCCCTTAATTTTTTGAAAAATTACAAAACACACCCCTTAAAGATGATGGCATCACTACACAAACTACCCCTATTTTTTTGCTATTAGGGATAGTTTTGTGATTGTGCAAAAGATAAGGATGATTCATATAAATAGACCATAGGTTAGGGAGTGTAAATATAATTATCCCAAATTTTAAATTAAAGTTTAACTGGGTCAATAAGGGTATTTTTGAGTTTTAAAGGCTATCAGGGGTGATTTCTGTAATTTTTAAAAATACAAGGGTGGTTTATGTAAAAGGGCAATAGGTGAGGGATGTAAATATAATTATCACTTTTAAAAAACACAAGGGAGTAAATTGTTGTATTTTAAAAATTGCAAGGAGATAAATTGCTATTTTTTTATAGGGGGTAATTTGTTCATTTGCAATATCACAAGGAGCTTGCTTGCATTTTTTCCTACATATATATGTTATAATTATTTATAATGACACTATTTCATTCACTATTGGGGTTGCTAGCTGCACTGACTCATCGCTGTTAACATCATGGTGACTGAGGTTGCTGAAGATGTAGCCTCATTCTCAACCGTCGGCCCCTGGCAACATGGTTCTCAAGCAGCTTCTAGAATATCTCTTGAAAAAAAAAAAAAAGCAAATAATAAATTAAATTATTTTTTAATGAAAATATATACTTGTGTACTTACGACCACCTACTCCGCCCTTGAGCCGCTCCAGTTGTCATCCATCTTCTTTTTATAACATCTGGGAGAAGACCTTCATCTACTTCAATAGTCTATCAAGCTAAGACTCCTGTGTAAAAATTAAAATCTGCTACCCGCAGAAATTAATAAGTGAACAATTATTATTAATAATTCCACTAAATTAAAAAGCTACTTTCCAACTTTCTTGTATGCATCCCAATGGAGGATGACCCCCTACGGTATATCGTTGGTGTTAATGTTGTGTTCTCCACTCTATTGATTTTATTTTCACGGATTCTTCCTTGAAGTAGGGGGAGGCCCAATACTCGCACTGCTAGCGCTAGACCGCCTTGGCCAACCATATAAGATGCCTTAACGAAGCCCTAACGGTAACGAACATACAATAGAGGTACAATCCCGCCTGCATCTCGTCGTTGGTCCTAATAGTATTTTAATTGAAAGACAGAGAGATATACAAAATTGTTAGTCCTGAATGATGAATTCAATTGGAAGTGATGAAAATGGAATTGAAAAAAAAATAGGATAGGACAATAATTACCTTGAGTTGTTGGAACTAGAAATCCTACTATTGTTGGGGATTTTCTTGTATTTGGCCCAAGGCTGGGGAAAATGGCCACGTACCATAGTGTTGATTGTGCTGTGAAATATTCGATTCGGCCTGCATAAAAAATTCATGATATAAATTATATACAAGGAAAGAATAAAAATTTAGGACGAAAAGGTGTAAAGCAATTTAATTTTCTTACTTTAAGTGGGAGAGGCTAATCTACGCACGGGTGATGCTACAAAAGAGGATGAGCTGGGGGATTCGACGAACGATTGAGGAGAAGTGTCGATGGCCTAACATGTGATGTGTTGGGCGTCACAAATGATGCAGCTAGCCTCATCGCTTCAATCAACGGGATTTGAGATGTCGAAGAGCCACGTGGAGCGAGCTCAAGTGTAGGGATGAGTCGTGTCGATGCTGGCCCAGAATTTGTAGCCGTGCCAAAATATAAATAAGGAAAACTTACAGGTAAAAGAAATTCCCTCTTCTTCTGCAAAGAAAAACTTTGATATAATTGAAACAAAAGAAATAGATACAAGTGCCTCAGCTTCAGCACATGAAGACTTCCGAGGGCTTACTGAAAAAATGAAAGGGATGGGCTATTTATAACCGCAGTCTCGGACTTGAAATGTCATTTTCACGTCCGCATGGCCTTCATTGGCCACGTGTCGTCATTCATTTGCCACGTGTCTATCAGTCAAAAAAAATTTTAATCCTTGTGCCATTAGTGGTCACCTTATTTTTTCATGATCTTGGAGAAACTGCTTTCTTTTGACTCCGATCCTGATTATTTGTCTTTTTCTTCAGAAGATTCTGAAATTTCCATTTTTTATTTTCCTTTCAAAGTCTCTCTAATTCCTTTGAATAAATTTTCTAGAAGATTTTCCTGAGTGATATCTTCAAATGGGTCTTGGGATTCTCCTCAAGACAAGAAAACTTATTTTCTCCATCTTTGGAAGAAATTTCCATTGGATTTAAACCCTGAAAGATTCTTCTGGATATCTTTTTGGATTTGGCGTAGATACTCTGCAATCATTTGTTCTTTCGTGATAACCCCCTTTCTATTCAAGATTCTCTGAGAAATGTGTTCAAAAGGATTGGGAGCCTGATTTTCTTCCTTCTGAGCAAGACTTTTATATTCCTGGAGCTTCTCCTCCATTTCATTGATTATTTCTTGACCATAGTATTTCTTGGTCTCTGGATCAATCTACATAAGCTTATTCCAGAATTTGGTGCAAAATCTCCTCTTAACACAAGAAATTTTTTGTAGGGTAATTCCTACTTCCGGTAACCATTTCCAAATCCAAGGGATGGAAAATTCCATAAAGAAGTATAATGAAGCCATTCCTTCAACCCATTTTCTCGATTTTTTCGCCTGAATAATTTTCAGCAGTAATTTACCCATTCGGTATAATATTCCTGAAAATTTTCAGGAAGAATAGAGATTGATGGACCAAAAACTTATCCACCATTGAAAAACCCAATTTGGTATTTCCTGTTGAAACACTAATGGACAAATTTTAAAAAACCATGTGTGTTTTTTCTTATAATTTTCATAGAAAAAAGCTTTATTGAATGCTTCAACATAATCCCAATAATTAAATTTTATTGAATTTTTTGATTCTGGGTGGATATATTCTTTTTCTCCTAATGGGTTAATTCCCCATTCAATAGCAGAAATGAACTTTTTAATAACTGCTTTTGAATAATTAAATTCTTTTCCATTACTAGAGTATGTGTGATTAATCTCAACACTCTGAGTAGCTTTTAAAATAAATTCATAATGTGCTCTCGGTTTGTATGACCCTGCAGTAAATGATGCAACATCCAGATATCTTTTCATTAGATACCATGGGTCATTCTCCCATCTTAAATCATTATTTTCAAGAAGTATAATTACTCATGATGCTCACTAAATTTATAGTTAATTAATTCATCCTCATCTTCTTGCACTATTTTTGCGTAGGAGGATGATGATTCATCAGTTGTTAATTTTTCTGTTCTTTTTTAAATTCAAGAAATTGTTTGAAGAGCTCATTTTCTTCTTCAGAATTTTTTCTCCCGATTCCGGAGATATTTTCTTTAATTAGTGATCTATTTCCATGGCGAATTAGGTCTCCTGGACGAAACCTACCTCCTCCTTGATTAGAGAGGTTCCTTCCCCTTCCTCTATGAGGAAGCATTCCTGAAAAGTAAAAATAATTCATTAGCCAACATAATAACCAGCAATTTGCTGATGATATAGCAAATTTGCTATCCAAAGTTGTCTGATGCGGTTTTCTGCAGAGACATCTGCATATGGAAATTGAATAAGAATATCCGAAATAATTTCATTGATATTGTCAATTCGTTTCATGAGTATTCTTTGACCCCTCTTTAATCTTGCCTTATATTCAATAGGCTCGTCCCAAAAATTAAATTTATAAATGGGCCAATGGACTCCATTCATGAGAAAATTATCTCCTTTGATTAATTCTTCAGTCCAAGTATATGGAATTTTAGAGGAGATACTCATTCCTCTAAGAAATTCATTTTGGACTTCATCAGGATTCATTAATATATTCCCTTGATAAAAAGTTAGGAAGACTATTAGTCTTTCCTTTGATATGCTCGATAGTGAAATTAAATGGGGCCAAATGTGCTTGCCATCTGGCAAACATTTGTTTAGAAACATCATGCTTAAAGTCTTTATTGAACATAAATCTTGCAACAGAACAATCTGTTCTGATAGTAAATTCTTGATTTAATAAATCATCTTGGAATTTTAAAACACATTTAACAATAGCAAGAACTTCTTTGGCAACAGTAGCATAATTCTTCTGAGCTGCCTTCCATTTTCCTGAATGAAATCTTACTAAATATTCTTGTTTATTTTCATCAATTTGTTTTAGCATTCCCCCAAATCCTATTTCAGAGGCATCTGTTTCAATTATTTTCTTCCAATTAGGATTAGCAAGTGTTAGACATGGTAATGCTTTTACCTTTTGTTAATGAGTCTAACTGCTTTAGTATGTTCATTTGTCCATTCTGGAGGGTTCTTCTTAAGTCTATCATACAGTAATGCTGTATCTTTAGCAAGATTCTTATAATATGGAGCTATGTAATTTAGGCTCCCTAAAAATCTTTGTAATTGAGTCTTATCAATGATTTTATCTGGAAATTTTTCTGCAAATTCAATACATCTATTAATGGGTATAATTTCCCCTTTTTCAATATATGACCAAGGAACCTAACTTTAGTATGGAAGATACTCATTTTTTATTTTGATATTACTAAACCATTTTGGATAACTAAATTTTTAAACATTTCCAAATGCTTAAAATGATCTTCTATACTATTCGAGAAGACTAAAATGTCATCAATATAAACAATGATAAAGTTTGAAAATTGATTAAAGATATCATTCATTATGTTTTGAAATTTTGAATGTGCATTTTTTAGGCTGAATGGCATAACATTCCATTCGTAATGTCCGAATGGGACTGTAAATGCTGTTTTATATCTATCTGATTCATTTATTTGAATCTGCCAATACCCTGATTTTAAATCAAATTTTGAGAATATTATAGCCTTATGAAGTCTGTCCAACAGATCTTTTTTATTAGGAATCGGATATCTTATCCATTTTAAAACTTTATTAAGAGGTTTATAATTTATTACCAATCTAGGTTTTCCTCTTTCTTTTTCTGCATGCTTATTCACATAGAAAGCAGTGCATGACCAGGGTGATTTCGAGGATCTAATTAGTCTTTTCTCTATCAGGGTTTTAATCTCATTTTTACATAATTCTAAATACTCAGTATTCATTTGGCAAGGTCTTGCTTTAGTGGGGATATTTGTTTCTGAAAATTCATTTTCATAAGGAAGATTTACAATGTATTTTTTTCCTATGCCAAAATGCATTAGGATGCTCATCACATATCTCAATTTCAAATTTGTTTTGAATCATTTTAATTTTTCCTTGTAGTTTGGGATTTTCAAGTAGTTCATTTATTTGTAACGAATTAATCTCTTCCTTAATAAAACAAATCTGGTTAGTCTTAGAGATTATTAAATCTCTTATTTCATTAATAACCCTATCTATTGGTTGGGTAATAAATTCAAATTTTATTATTTCGTCTTCAAAGGTTCCTATTATACCTTTCTCATTAATATTTTTAATTGGAAAGATTTTCTTAAGGAAAGGTGTTCCAAGAATAATTTCATTAGTTAAGTCTTTTATTAATAAAAAGCTTGTTGGAATACATTTTCTATTATTACAAATGTAAGCTTTAGAGATTTTAAAGCTTATATTTAATTTTTGTCCATTAGCAGAGGATAGAGAGTGAGTTGTTTTTTTGAAATATTTAGTTGGGATAAGACCCTCTTTAATACAATTAATATCTGCCCCACTATCTATGAGTGCAGTAAATGTTTTCTAAAATTGTCTTTTATTAATAAATCAATTCTGACATTCCACTTTTGGCTAGTGACAATTTCTAAAGTGGACAAGAAATCATCTTCATAATTTTCCTTGTCGATTCCCGTATTCTTACTATTCTCTAACATTTCAACTCTAGTATTAAGAGATTGATTATATTTTTTAATATTCCTAATTTCTTCCTTTAATTTTTCTACTTCTACTTTTAGATCTTCTAAAGTAGAGGGATTATCTTTGATTGTATGCTTTTCATTGAGCATTCTCTTTACTTCAGTAATTGTATATGGTTCAAAGGGTTTACTAACCATTCGTTCATAGGCTGGGTTAGATTCAGAAGTTGAGGCTTTATCATTATTGTCAATTTTACTAAGAATAATATCTCTTGCCTCCGGGTCTCTGATTTCTTTGAATAATTCAATAATGTTATTATCACTAAGAACATTTATCTTTCCCATTTCTTTAAATTTTGCCAATAATTCATAGAATTCTTGGTGAGTATTTTCTTCGGTTTTACACTCACAGGGGGTTTTTCTTCCTCTTCTGATTCAGAGGTTGATGAATATTTCGAACTTTCTTCAATATTTTTAAGTTCACTTTCTTCAGATTTTCTCTAGTTTGTTCCTCTGATTCAGAGGATTCCTTTTCTTCAGAAAATATTATATTAATTATATCTTGTTTTTCTTCTTCTTCTAGATTAAGACTATTAATCTTCTTTTTCAATCTCTTAGCTTTTTTATTTCTGCATCTATTTGCAAGATGGTCTGTTTCACCACAAATGTAACATCTTCTTATTTTCTTGGTGGTATTATTTTTGGTTTTTCACTCATTTCTTCTAGCTAAGTCGTTTTCCCTATTTGTTTCTTTTCTTGATTTCTTTCTCTTATATCTTCGTTCTTTATTTTCTGGGGTTCTATTCCTAGGGATTCTTGGCATGTTGGATGGTTTCATATCTATTCCAAATTGAGCGCAAAACTGTCCTAATTGATTTTTCTCTGTTAAATTATGCTTTTTAATTTGTTGGTTCAGTCTAATTTCATTACATAAATTCAATCCTTCTTGAATGCAAGTTCCAATTAACTTCCCATAAGTATATTGGTTATAATTAATCTGTATTTCTCCTTTTCGCAGGGTATTTCTAACTCTTTCTGCAAAAAGATGAGGGAGGCCATCTATGAATTTAGACTTCCAATGGGCATCATTTGATTATGGGAGTTCCATAACTCTACTTAGGAAGACGTCTTTGTACCATCTAAACGAAGTTAAAATTTTACATTTTAAATTCTGCAATAATGTCCTGATATTTTCACTATTATCAGACCATCTTCCTGTAAAATGTTCAACAATATTAATAGCAAGTGTATAAACTGCTTTTTCTTCTGTAGTATTATTTTCAATTTTTACTGTATTTAATATTTCCTCTTTGTCAGCTTGACTAAGATAATTATCCCACCATCCTTTTAATTGACCGGTAAATCCTACTACAATCATTTTAGCAATGGCTTTATCAGAATTATTGTTTCCTTTACATATGGTGCTATACATCATCATTCTATGTATTGTATTATAAGTTTGTCTTTCTATAAATCCATCAATATTCCACTCGTAAATTTGTTTACCATTATAACTATTTTGGTCAATTATCTCCTGCTCCTCATAAAGAACATCTTGTGGTGTTGGTCTGGGATAATAAAATTTTGTCTGCATTGGTTTTCTAGCAAATTTTTCTAATTTATTAATTTCTTCCGAGAATTTTTCTCTATAATTTTGAGAATCTATATCATTATTTAAAGTATTTAATTTTAAGGTTTTAAATTTTTGGTCAAGAAGTTTCTCAAGTTCGGCACCACTCCTTATGTTCACTTAGGTGAAGTTCTTAAATATCAATATATATTTACTTCATTAAAAGTCTTTTACTCATTCTCTAATGTCCAACACTTAGAAAAACCTCTAATGTTGGTCTAATCACTTATTAAGTTTGTTTGTTACTCTTTAAACCATTTATCTATTGATTTTATTAGTTAATGGTAGGTTCTTAGTACTGATGATTTATTATAAGAATGGTTGGAGTCCCATTCTCATTGCAGTACTACTAGCTGCATCTCTGCTAATCCTTTAGTTAATGGGTCAGTTAAATTCTTGTGTGACGTAACAAAGGTTATAGTAATAATATCTCTAGTAATTAATTCATGTACATATGCATGTCTTAGGCCAATGTGCTTAGACTTTCCATTGTGCAGTTTATTAAGAGCTTTGGATATCCTACTGTAGATGAAATGCCCATATATCATCCATACAAATTGAGTATCCCATAATACCCGTGGTACTCTATCCAGACACCATCCTATAAGCAGGTAGGTCATTCACAGTCCACATCACGCATCATGAACACTGGGTTCGTGGCTTGATCGTGCATCCACACATCCACATGCCATAATTGCTGCAGATTCTCGATAAACAGCTGCATGTACACATAGATCAAATGTTTTAGATTCGAAATACCAACCAACCAACATGAGTATATCTAGCCTTACTAACCATGCAATGCAAACCCGTTGTTACACAAAGCTAGTTTAATATCGAAATACCTCCACGTCTCAGCATCAATAGGATGGCACATGGAGGCCTCATCCATCTAATGGTTTACATGCCATGTCTTTTACTCTGCAGGTGATGCATACAACCTCTGCAGTTGGATATCTATGGCAAGTACCTCAATACAACATACAAAGACTTATGCCGAGGGTTTGATATCTCTGGGGTTTGTACCTTGAATCATCGCAAAACCTGCAGCACTCCAACTTATTGTCGTCCCTCTAGTACAGTATGCAACCATCTTTACATAGATCAATCTTCTCGACTGATAAACCTAGTTATCTTATCATCTATTTCATGCTGTAGTAATTAGAAAGAAGAGTGTCATTGCGGGGTAATAGGTTACTAGCCCATTGGAATACCCAATCGTAGCATCTCTCGAACATGTTTGCTCACCCTTGATGTAACCAACCTAGCAACTAACATTGGACAACTGATGGTCAGCAGCATTCACTACATAAAATAATTGGTCTAACAATCCAGATACATCATGGCCTTATGCTCCCCACCGTACACGAATTAGGACCAACAGTAGGATAAGAGCTCGGACCCCCATCAAATGCACTTCTAGTGTGTGATAAAAAATATGTCGGCCCAACTACATTAAAATCATCCTTTCATCCCATATCATCTGCTAGTAACCCAGTGTGTAGTAGTCTCCTGTGTAGCTGAGGTTTGCTCAACAACTGGGCAGTCATTGAATCATAGTATTTCTATACCATATCCTCATCATGTGAAATCCAATTATAATACTTCTTCATAAACTCTTTATAGATCAAATGTTTTAGATTCGAAATACCAACCAACCAACATGAGTATATCTAGCCTTACTAACCATGCAATGCAAACCCGTTGTTACACAAAGCTAGTTTAATATCGAAATACCTCCACGTCTCAGCATCAATAGGATGGCACATGGAGGCCTCATCCATCTAATGGTTTACATGCCATGTCTTTTACTCTGCAGTAGCTGGTGATGCATACAACCTCTGCAGTTGGATATCTATGGCAAGTACCTCAATACAACATACAAAGACTTATGCCGAGGGTTGTGGTCTCTGGTCGGTTTGTACCTTGAATCATCGCAAAACCTGCAGCACTCCAACTTATTGTCGTCCCTCTAGTACAGTATGCAACCATCTTTACATAGATCAATCTTCTCGACTGATAAACCTAGTTATCTTATCATCTATTTCATGCTGTAGTAATTAGAAAGAAGAGTGTCATTGCGGGGTAATAGGTTACTAGCCCATTGGAATACCCAATCGTAGCATCTCTCGAACATGTTGTGCTCACCCTTGATGTAACCAACCTAGCAACTAACAATTGGGACAACTGATGGTCAGCAGCATTCACTACATAAAATAATTGGTCTAACAATCCAGATACATCATGGCCTTATGCTCCCCCACCGTACCACGAATTAGGACCAACAGTAGGATAAGAGCTCGGACCCCCATCAAATGCACTTCTAGTGTGTGATAAAAAATATGTCGGCCCACCTACATTAAAATCATCCTTTCATCCCATATCATCTGCTAGTAACCCCAGTGTGTAGTAGTCTCCTGTGTAGCTGAGGTTTGCTCAACAACTGGGCAGTCATTGAATCATAGTATTTCTATACCATATCCTCATCATGTGAAATCCAATTATAAATACTTCTTCATAAACTCTTTCCTACATAAGTCGAACAAAACCTCATCCGTTTGAACCTTCTATTCTTGTACTTCTGACACAGGCACCTAATCTTCTCATCGTCCATATGTGCATGTTGTTACTTGGCCCATTTTATAATAGTCTGAATACCATCCTCAAACTCTTGTCCAATACCTGCATTGTCCGACATATTTTTAACATACATCCACTCCCTCAATTGTCTTAACATGATAATCATTATCTACATAGATATATATAATATATATAGGAAAAATTATAAGCAATCCTCCTGTGATATTACAAATGAGTAAATTATCCCCTATGAAAAAAAATAGCAATTTACCTTCTTGTATTTTTTAAAATACAACAATTTACCTCCTTAAATTTTTTAAAATGAAGCAATTTACCTCCTTAGACAGGGAGGTAAATTGCTTCATTTTAAAAAGTATAAGGAGGTAAATTGCTATACTTTTTTCATAGGAGAGTAATTTGTTCATTTTTAATTTTACATGGGGTAAGTTGCTATTCACCCGATATATATATATATATATATATATATATATATATATATATAAATTTCTAGCTCTAAAGGTATAAATTAAAAATAAAAATTTAAACTACACTGATAAAAAAAAAAAAAAAAAAAAAGATTGCAAGTGCTACTTTGTCAATCACGGTCCACTTTCCCCAAAATCAATTCAGAGATCAATGGTAAACAATGCTAATAATATTTAAAATATACTCAATAATCAGAGAGATGGAGAGTGTGTGTGGTTAAATATTCAAGAGAGTGAATACAAATAAAAAGAAAGCAACATATGTATAGAGAGAAAACTAGCAGTCGTGACTTTGGTGACAGTGTTTGTGATAATTTTGCAGTAGATAAAGAAGTCGTTGTTAAAGTAGCCATTACACTTGCGATGTTGAACTGCATTTGAGACTGCAAGTGAAAGCAGTTGCAAAAAATAAAGCAGTTTGTGACGGATATTGTATTGGTTGTGTAAGGCAAGGTAACAATTATCCCTTGCAAAAGTCCATCACGAAATGCGAATGGAAAAAATAATTGAGACGATTTTTCTAACAGCAGTAGACGAGCCTAACTATATGACGGCATTTGCTTTGGGCAATCTATCAATACACCGGTACACTTTGTTTGAAACCCAAGATGACATCATCAGTGGCAAAGTCGTTGCAATAAGGCAAATTGAAAATTTACATTACAAATTCCTCGTAGCAATAAAATACCTTTTTTGTAGTATTTTATAAATCCTGTCATCTTATTTTCAAATTTTATAATATCTTTTCTTTTTAAAAAAAAAAAAACAAACATCATATAAATCATAAAACATATTATAAAATATTTCATCAAATTCATAAATCTTCCAATCACCATCTAATTCCATGCAAAGTTTGGACCCAATTTTCTCTAGCAAATCAAAAAAATCTTGAAAATGTGAATTCAAATGATCAGAAAGAAATTAAAAAAATAAATAAAAAAGAAAGGAGCTTATCTGATGAGTATTGTTTGGCCATAAAATTATGAAATATGAAAACTTCATCCCCACCTATAAAAAGGCATTAATTAATTTATTATAAAGGAACTTTGATTCAAAAATGTACTGTGTTTAATGTGATGGAGAAAAACATAATACCTACTAAAAACATATTTGATGATTGATGATACAGAGTAGGTAAGTTGACAATGATATTATCATCTCAGTATACATTATTAATTAGTCCAACATAAATTTATAGACTTCATACAGAAATTAATAAAAAGATAAATTAAGATAAAATTCGTACCGATTATAATAATCAATCAATCTTCAATCATTTATACTACTAAAAAATACACACTCAATATGTGTATATATATAATATTTTTTAAAATTTCCAAAATATAATTAATTAATAAAAATAAAGAGAAGAAAGAAAAATGTGGATGACTGAGATTTTTTAATTAATAATTATTTACAGTGACACAATTTTATTCACAATATTTTTATCATTAATTATTTTGGGGTGAAAACATTTAATTACTCAAATATATAAAAAGAAATACAACTCCATGGCATAAATTAAAAAAAAAAAAGAAAGATATATTATTATTAGTATTTGGGTTAGAGTCCTTAGGTTCAGATGATGATACCATGTCTTGATTATATTATCTCTTTTATTATATGCTAGGAAAATAACTACTAATTAATTAATTTAAATTATTCAATTTATATGAACAATATTTGGCTATTTATATAAGTATATAGGTTTTTTAATTATACTATAAATCAATTTAAAAATGTAATAGAAATCAAAATACTTACCGGTCCGTCATATTTTTCAATATACAATATGATTCAAATTTATATTTTTCTTTTTTTTAATTATGTTTTAAAATAATTGTGAATATTACTAAATTCACTTTTCAAGTCATTTTCTAATTTTATCAAATCATTCGGCACTTAGTTAAAGAGTTTATGTCCCTTGCTGGATGGTGAGGTAGAGGTCAATTCGAGTTCTATGAATGGAAATACTTAGTATTTAGTATATTTTTAATAGTATTATGCGATTTTTTATTTATTTTGTTATTGATTGATTTCAAAATATTAATATATTATAAATAAATATTGTAATAATAGTATGTTGGTTAATTTAGAATTTTTTATATAATTTCAAAAAAAAATAAAGATAATAAAAGTTGATGGGGCCGGTTAGACTTTTTTCTTAACATCTAATTAATTGTTTTATTATTTCTAACTAGGAATAATCTTAACTAAGTATATTTTAACAAAAAAGAAATCATTTATAGCCATAAATATTGATTTTTCTTAATATACTTTCTTGTATTAATTCAATACCTATCTAATTGCATAAAGTCCCCATGTATTTTAAAATTTTAGTTGAACATTTTTTTTATGTTAAAAAAATAGGTAAAAAGCTCCTTGTATTTTTCGAAATAATATACATTCTCTCCTTCGGTTAGTTATGCTTATCAACATCAAAAATTTATTGAGTTATCCGTAAACCTTTATTATAATAGTAATTGATTTTCAATAGTTAAAAAATAAATGATCTAGGTTTCAAGTAATTTAAAATATATTTTTCATTCATATATATAAGTAGATATACAAACTATATATATAATATAATATTATATATATATATTTACATAGGCGTGCAACGGCCGCCGTCTTTGTGAACAGTGAGGCCATCGACGTCCAACGCCGACGCCCCCTTTAATCGCTACGGCAAAAGGGGGCAGGCGACCTCGCGTCAGCCGCCAATAAAAAATAAAAAAATATATACTATTTTTAATTATTTTAAAAAATTAAGTAAAAAATAATACAAAAGGTATTAAAATTTAAAGTACATTGTAATGTTGATTTAAATATAAATTTATAATAAATAATACAACTTAAAATTGTTTATATAACTTTTTTGTATTTTGATACCTAATTAATATATTTCACAACTAAATAATCTTTTAAATTATATATAAATTATTAAAATATAATTAAATATTAAAGAAAAAATAAATATTTGCACACTTAAAATAACTCCAAAAATAAGAAAACACAAACCTCTATTGCACTATAGCTGCGTGTCAAAACACTCTCCGTTAATTTTTAATAAAAAAATGATATTTCTGTTATTTTTAAATAATGCAAAACTTTTTTGACCTTATAAAAATAATTCAGGAGAATTTTGCGCTATTTGAAAAGTCAAACCATTAAATGTGAGTGTATTTAATTTTCATCAGGAATTGCAAAAAGCATTTGTACTTTTATAAGATAGTGATAGAGATAGAGAGAGAGATTTTCAACCCTTTCTAACTCTCACATATGGCCTTGTTTGGTTTACAATTTAATTCCCAAAAAACAATATTAAAAATGAAAAGAACTTCTCACATAACCAATAAATATTCGTGGTTCAGAAAATACTCTATAAAAGTCGCTAAAATTTCTCTTCTTCAAATAAAATTTCATATAAATTTGATCATCTATCAAATATTTAGGGATATTTATACTCTCTTCTCTTGAAATTTGGTGTAATTATACATAGATTTTTCAGTAGTTTGTGAAATTATATTTAGCACCCCTGAGGTTTGCTTCCCTCTAACTAATACAGAAATTATCTAATATTAACAAAAAATAATCTATATTTTATCTATTATTGATTTATTGTAGGTCAAATAAATTTTTTTTAATTAAATTACCTTCATATGTCTTCACGCGTTAATCATGTGAGAAGGTATATCTTCACCGTTGAGGGTAGTTTAGTCGGGAAAAAAAATTGAACTTGCATAAATCAATAATAAGATAATTTTGTTAATTACAACATATTTAGTGAATTTTGATTAATTGACAGATTTATTTATTAGTCGAAAGCAAACTCAAAAGTGTTAGATGTAATTTTTCAAATTACAACAAATCTAAATGTAACTACACTAAATTTAAAAAAAGAAAAAAGAAACAATATAATTATCCCCAAATAATATCTATCATATTGCAAACCAATACGAGTACATGAGATGAAGAAGTCAATTTGGAATTAAACATAAGCTTTCATAATAGTCATATTTGAAGGAAAGATTTCAAACAACTATAAATTAAATTAAATAAATTAAATTCGGTACTTTGGGGGATAATGTACGATTATTAGTTACGCGTACAATTTGAAATTTGGAATTCCCGACTCCATTCTTTGACTACGATAAGATTGAATTTTCACAATTTTAAGAGTTCAAGTCTTATAGATTTAGAATGTTACTCTGTTTTTAATGATAGTATGTTATAGTCAATGAGACCTACTTCAATTAGCGAAGTTGAGGCCCTGTGATTTAGAGGTCATGGGTTTCGAACCGCATGGGATGTTGTCTGTTATATAATAGAAGTTGGTCTAATTTATAATAGATGTTGTTGAACAAGATATGATTATTGTAATAGTCTTTGTTACATATTGATGTCGATAGGAATAATTGTAATCGTAATCAATTTATTTCAATTAATAATAGTTAATCGCTCTTACCTAAAAAAAACAGTATTTTATTTTTGTATTTACTTTAATTCGTTGGTTAATTTAGAAATATTAATGTATTACATATTGGAATAATAGTATATTGGTTGATTTCCGACTATCGATGTATTTTTATTATAAAAAAAAAAACTCTAAAAACAAAAAGGACGTCCCCTCCGTTTGTGTATATATATTAACTTAAAGAGAAAATAAATACAAATTATCCCCCGCTATATATTTTCTTAAAGAAAAAAAAAGGGACATTTTTAATTATATATATTTTGTGTTATGTAATAAAGTCAGTGTTGCTATTATCTATCTATAGAATGTGATACTTCATAATTCACTTGAGTTGCATTTAGATTGATATGTTTAAACTTTAAATCCTTAATAATAAATATTTTGTATAATTTCAAATGTATAGCATTTTAAATTATTTAATTTTAATTTTAAATTACATTTTATTAAAAATTAATAAATTTCAAATTATTTTCATATAGTATCATTTAATTTTTCAAATCCTACCCTCAAATCCAAATGCACTTTGAATCCACTCGAAGCCCCAAACACCCGCCTCCTCAGGGTGGAATCAAGTCCAAGTCCAGGACGGGTTTCAAGCATTTTTGGAAACTCATCCTCAACTTGCTCCGAATAATATTTATAAATATTATAAAAATATTTAAATTTTTTACATTTATTCAAAATATGCACTTTACAGAATGAATTATATTGTTGTTATAGTAACAATTTATTGGATATCTACAAATAATAATTTTAATTTTTTTCTAAAAAAATTACATCAATTAATTGAAGAAAAAATAAAAATTGAATGTCGTAAGGTTAAACCCATCGAATCCAAAGATAGTCCGAGATAGAATGGGGAGATTTTCAGGTCCTACTGAAATTGGGACGAGGTGGGTAGCTAAGCGGAGCCGAACAGATCTTGTTTTCTGTCAAAAGAAAGCGACTCTGACAAAACCCACCCCAAACCTACCCCGTTGCCATCCTTTTAGGCACATACTTAGATGAGTACATACATAAATGGACTGTAAACCATTGTCTGAGAATACAATCATATCGTGCAACAAAATCCTAACATCGATATGTATGATTTAATAATTCACTTCAAGCGCACACAACTATATACCTAAGTGGATGATAATATAATAATGTTATCATTGAAAATGCTAATATCATCATGTATGATCAGACGATTCATGACTCAACGGTGTATTTACGCACGTGGGTGGCACGATATAAGCCATGCAAAAGACAGCATGAGGACATCTATCTCAGTGAATTGTGAAGATAAAGCTTTACTTCACAAGTCCAATAAAGCGCGCATCCTATTGCATGAGATACCTCACAAGTCTAGTACAGTTAAGAGGGTAAAATATAGCTCCTGTGAGTACATAACGACGGACAAACACAAGCCAAGTTAACAGGTGCGAATTATTGCTACAATGAAAGTAGCTAAGAAGAAGCGGATCTCAGCTCTGGAATATCGAGAAAGTTCATAGAAGCATAGCCAACATGTTTCTTTTCGGCAGCCAAGGAATTGAGGTCCTTGTAAGGCATTTGGATCAGACCTTTCTTAGGAGAATAAACAACCTCTGGTCAAGCTCAAATCGAGATGCAATTGAAGGGTCCCCCTTAAGCATCATTAGAAGTCCGCCAAATGAAACATAAATATCCCTGAAAACAACAAAAAATAAAGCTGATACCACAGCTACATGCAACATGCATTCTCAGATCAACACCCAAGATGAAGTAATAAAATGAGAAGTACAAACGAGCAGAAGCTATGGAAGCAAAACCAATGGGATGCTTTCCTATATGCTTAAAAAGAAATGGACTAGCGGGACTAAGAACTCGGATAAATGCATGATATGGTATAGAGACATACGCTTTAACTTGCTTCTCTCTGGTTTCCTCGGAGATTTTGTACAATTTCCCTTGCATGACATAGTCAAACTTGTCTGCAAGTGATTTCCTGTTTCCCTGGATTCAAATTTCCAATACGAGCTGTCATTCATTAGGCATTGATGTTCAAGAAAGCAATGATTTAAATATTTAATTAAAACAAAGTTCAGGTAAATAACATGCATTAAATCACCATGAAGGTCACCTACTACTCGAAATCCTTTACATCTTTATAGCCTACTAAGAAATTAGTTTATGTAGCAAGTACCAAACCCCGGCTATTACTTTGTTCAAGCAGAGATGAATGAGTTCAAAAAGTGAATCCAAACCCAAGGCTCAAGTAGCTTGATTCTTCTTTTTTCCTGTTTTCCGTAAGTTTAAGCAACTTGGTTGGCTCGCACTATTTGGGACTTCATATCCCAACTAACCATGCACAATCAGGCCTAAAAATGTGCTCCAGATAGGCCTGATATAATCTGATCCAAGCTTGCACCAAGTTTAATCAAGGGAAGACCAAGCCAAACCAAGCTACTTTCCTAAAAACAGATACTCTAACTGAATGACCATGATTAATAACCCCCAAATTAACAATTTTACTCAGCAAAGATTATAGAAGGAACATCAGGCGCTACTGCTAGCTCATGTACCACGATGGACCAAGAACTTGAGGAGTTTAATGATCTAATGGAATAGACCTACTACAGATAGGCAACGATTGAAGCTTATTTATTTTTGGCACTAACAGGACAAGCCAAGTTAGGTATTCTTGTGGGACAAACCCAAAACGAAAGCTAAGAAATCATAAACTGAACAAAATTATACAGCGTGATAGAGAGAGATTACAGGAGTGTAGTAGCCAGTATCTGGTGTTCCATCCAGGTTCAGGGTGGGCGCTAATACCATCATAAATTTCTCACCAACACGCATAGGATATATCTCAATATTGACATCAAGGTGCAAAAGCATGTCAAACTGCTCACTCCTAGCAGAAATGCGTGACACTGAAGATACCATAAAAGAATGCTTGAAAGTAAGTAACAGTTCCCCATGTTGAAAAACAAGTAAGCTCAAGTAATCTCTAACCATTCAATTACACCAGAATACATGAACTTGCAATTCAAAGATGCATATGAGTGTTCAAATGTTACTGATTTCTAGTTATGATAACCAGTCCTTTAATTTTCAGTTTAATGCATCAGACCAGAGTGTAAGATTAAATATTATCATCTCTAGCAGTAATTCAGCAATTTCACTAACCGTGAAGACCCACAAAAATTTCTAAACTTCTATGTAAGTCTTCAACAAACCATGTGACTTTAGAGTAACATGATGAATTAAACAATTCAGATTTGAAGAAATGCCTGCTCGGCAGTTCGTGTCAGGACCTCCATTGCCACTTCTCTGCTGCACTACTGAATACACCTCATGGCCTCATACGAGCACGATTAACAAAAAGCATACAAACAAACAAATAAATGGATGTTCTAAACGTAAAGCATTTTTTCGGCAGTTCGGTACTATCTACACAATGTAAAAATAGCATATCAATGCCATTTGATACACACCATCATCACACTGTAACAACATCATAAATAGTTTGGTCAAAATCCACAACTTTCACCTGTAAACACAAAACTCCCATCACTGCAAAGTGCAAACATCTAAACCGAACTTGTTCACAAGAGTTTTTCACCTTTTTCAGCTTTACACCTCTCTATTCCCTTTACTTTCATTGAATTCATTCTGCTCCACCAAATCTGCTTATCTAATAACACCTATTTTCTGCTTTGAAACAACCAAGACTACACAAATTATCAACTACTCGAAAGAACCCATTAAATCTTTTCCCGTGAAAACAAAAGACGTCATATCGACATCTCTATCAATAACACACAAACATACACAAAACATACAGGGAGAGAAATATAGTGCCAAAAAACTGGGGAATTTCGAGAGATTATACCTCTATCGAACTTTTTGCCATCTGGGTCTACAGCGTCAACCCGGAATATATCCTCAAAAAGTGTTTCCACCATCCTCGCAGCAGAGAATAACCTAAACTCAAAAAATGTATGAGAGAGAAACTAAATCAAATTGACAAATTATAGGGTTTGATGATGATAATTCACACTTCACACACCACAGAGAATCGTCAAGAGTCGCAACGCTCAACTCCGAGAGACTTGTAGCGTATTTTGAGCTTCAATTTTATTCCAGCACAGGGAAAACCCTTTAAACTTAAGGATATAACCACTGAACCCCTATACTTTCGGGAAATTGCAACAATGGAAGCAAACTTCTTAAAATTGTCATTCCAGGACTTCTATTTTTTATTTTGCTGTGAAAGATAAAAGAGGATACATAATTTATACAAATGATTTTTAAAAGGATAATTATATGATTATATTAATATTTTAATAAATTAAATAATATATCGATAGTCAATTACTGGAGTAATAGTTAAATTAGTCAAAAAAATACCCAAAATACATAGTGACCCACGGACAAAGGAAAAAATAGAAATGACCTCATGATAGTGAAAAATGCCATAAATGCCATAGGACCTGCATCATCCCAATCGGGTCATTTTACCAACCCGCTTCGCTGACCCATTTCAAAAACCCGATCCATGTGTCCATGATTTAGGCCACACGATCTCTGACAGCTTAGGCCTTAAGATAATGCCATGTGCCCCAGTCGATGGAATACATATGGGCCTAAAATACCCTCATTGGAGAACATTTATGGCAAGACATATTTATTACTTTCTACCTTATTTATTACATGAGATCGCCTATTTCCATCTCGAACTTAAATTAACTTAAGTATTGGAGGGTAGAGCTGGGGACCATCCCGATTAGCTTAACGTGATTTCTTCTTCTCAAAGATCACTATGCATTTGGGACCAGTTCCACGAATCACGGATCTATGTTCTTAGGGAGGTCGCGTATTCGACCCAGATCATTTGGCGTCGTCTATGGAAAACACTGAGAGGAGCACCTTTACACAAGATGAAAGGGACGTCTAGAGGAGACCACACCAGGTGTCAAGGGCCGCCCGCACTCGCGGCACCCTTGACGTATATTCGGCCACGCAACCGCTCAACCCGGCTGACCAACAACCTTCGCCGACAGATGTTGACTTCCGCAGTCTTAGAGTTTTAGGCGTTGGTCTTTTGTCTTGTACATATTGTAAGGATGTAATTACTTTTGCTTGCTCATGGGGGCCGTTATGCCTCTTAAGGTGCGTTGTACAACATTTTCAATGTCTACTGCTGTCAATATTTTTAAGCCTATTGTAGGGGGAATGAGTTCTCGAAGCTTGGTGTAGTTTACGTGCTAGTGTCCCCCTCAAGACGATCCCCTTGCGTTAGCATCGTTTGTACAATGTATATGCATTCAGCTAATCAATGAAATCTACATTTCAAATCCGTGCACAATTTACTGCTTTCCTACTACACCTTGCTTAAATCTCTTATTGCTGTTGCATACTGTGATGCTATTCCTGTCGGCACGCTGTGCTAGTGTCGACGGGTGTTTGGTTGTTGTGTTACTGTCGGGCGGAAGTAGTCGTTTACTGCGGACTGCTAGCCACACCGTGCCCCTTCCTCCGCATTGCGGAAGGCGCCTCGTGAGAAGTGGTATCAGAGCCTCGGTGCCATCATAGGGCCGAGCAGGTTGCTATAACCCAAGCAAATTCTACTGCGAGAATGCTGGGCTAAGATGCTGAGAGGCCGAGGCATGCGGCGTCACCTAGTGAGCGAGCTGCGAACCCGGAGGACGAGAACTCCCAGTTGACTAAATTGGTGATGATTTGGAGAAGAATGTCTCTTCCCTGGAAACTGAGATCACGGTGCTGAATTCCGAGCTAGACGAATGTCGGCAGGTGGTCCAAGAGATGGCCAGTGCCTTTGGAGGTGGTGTGCATTGCTGATAGGAGACGTGAAATGGAGCAGATGTAGCCTGCTCCAATGGGGGGTGAGCAACGTCCTTGTTGTTGCTCATGATCCTAGTGCTAGGCTTCGAATTCCTGAACCGAAGGCCTACGGTGGTGCTAGTGACACGAAAGAAGTCGAGAATTTCCTTTTCGACATGGACTAGTACTTCCTTGTTGCTAACGTAGAGGACGAGGCAAGGAAGGTATCGACTACGACATTGTATCTGACGGTTGATGCCAAATTGTGGTGGCGCACCAAATATGCTGAAACCCAGGCCAACCAGGTGCGACTGGATACCTGGGCCCTTCTTCATGAGGCGATTCGAGAGCAGTTCTTCCTGGAGAACGTCGAGTATAATGCCAGGCGGGCATTGCGGAAGCTGGACCATACAGGTTTCGGCTGAGATTATGTGAAAGCCTTCTCGGCGCTGATGCTAAATATTCGAGACATGTTGAAGAAGGATAAGCTCTTCACTTTCATGAAGGGCCTAAAACCGTAGGCGCGACTTTAGCTGCAATGCCAGCGGTGATTGATTTAGGGTCAGCTATGGCAGCGGCCGAACGCTTGATAGATTTCAACTCGACGAACCGAAGGGATAGGCAGACAACGCCTAGCCCCATGCAGAATAAGTCGAGCCGGCCGAGATCGTTTAGGAGTAACTCCAACAAAGTGGGAGATCGCAAGCCCCAAGCTCAGAGTAGTTCGTAGAGCAGTTCGAGTAGGAACAAGCCCCAGGAGAACAAGCAGGGGGTGCCGTAGAAGAGTAGTAGATGCTTCCTATGCAACGGCCCGCATAGATATTGAGACTGCCTGAAGAAACAATTGCTGAATACGCTGGCGACCTTTACGAACAAGGCGTCGCCCACGAAGCCTATGGAGCCACGATCACCTGCGAGTGGCGAGAATGATTCAGAGGAGGACGGGACAACCTGGGTGGAATCTCTCAATGGTGAAATACGTTGTCCCATCAGGTGGCGGCAAAGTAGATAGTGCCTCCCCGAGCGGGAAAGACTACCCCGACTCTAATTGGGAGCCATCCTAAAGAGGAAGCACAACCCCGAAATCCTAGGAAGAAAGGGTTGATGTTTGTCGATGTGAAGATTCATGGAAAGCCCATTCATACCATGATTGATACTGGAGCTACTCACAACTACCTTGTGAGCGCCGAAGTAGAGAGACTTGGGCTCGTGCTGGAGAAGGGAGTTGGGCGAGTGAGGACGATTAACTCGGCCGCACAACCTATTGCTGGTGTGGCCAAAGCTGTGCTGATTAAAGTGGGTCCTTTCGAGGACAAGACCAACCTTACTGTTGGACGACTTCAAGCTCATCCTCGGGGTTGAATTTTTACGAGACACACGTACCGCGGTTTTGTCGCATGTCGATTCACTGATGATGCTGGGGGCCAAACCTTGTATCATCCCCGCACTGGCCGGGCGGACTGGAGAGAAAATCTATCGGCCATGCAGTTTGAGAAGGGGCGCAAGAGGAATGAACCATCCTACTTGTGCACTTTTGTTTTGAGGAGATCAAACAGGTGTCGGGGCCCATCCCTAGCGTAATAAAGAAGTTGTTGAAAGAGTTTGAGGACGTGACGCCTAACGAGCTGCCTCGAAAGCTACCGCCGAAGAGGGCAGTGGATCACAAAATCGAGTTGGTGCCTGGCACAAAGCCTCCCGCTAGGGCACCGTACAGAATGTCGCAACCTGAGCTTGTGGAGCTTAGGAAGCAACTAAAATGACATGTTGGAGAGAGGAATAATAAAACCCACTAAGTAGCCGTACGGGGCGCCGGTGCTGTTTCAAAAGAAGACCGACGGCTCCTAACGTATGTGTTGCGACTATCAGGCGCTGAATAAAATCACTGTGAAGAATAAGTACCCCATACCACTAGTGGCAGACTGCTTCGATCGTCTAAGCCGGGCGAAATATTTCACGAAGATAGACTTGAGGTCGGGCTACTTGCAGGTCTGAATCAAGGAGGGCGATAAGGCGAAGATGACAGTGGTCACAAGGTATGGAGCTTTCGAGTTTCTTGTCATGCACTTTGGCCTGACGAATGCTCCCGCAACCTTCAGCACTATGATGAACCAGGTACTCCACGGATTTCTTGACAAATTTATGGTGGTGTATCTGGACGATATTGTTGTCTATAGCGGAACATTGGTTGAGCACGTGGAGCATCTGCGGCAGGTTCTAACGAGACTCCATGGGCACGAGTTATTTGCAAAGGTGTCGAAATGCTCGTTTGCTTAGAAAACTATCAGTTTCTTGGGGCACATTATGGAGAGAGGACGTATTCGGATGGACCCCAAGAAAGTTCAAGCTATCGAGGAGTAGCGGCCACCAAGCGATGTTCATGACTTGCATTCATTTATTGGGTTGGCGAACTACTATAGACGTTTTGTGAAGTAGCTCCGAGATAGCACGACCCATGACAGACTTATTGAAGAAGACGGAGACTTGGAATTGGACGCTCCAATGCCAAGTAGCCTTCGACAACTTGAAGAGAGCGATGGTGACAGATCCTGTGTTAGCCTTACCAGATATGTCGAAACCGTTGGCGATGGAGACCGATGCTTCAGACTTTGCATTATGAGGGGTCCCAATGCAAGATGACCACCTAGTTGCCTTTGAGAGCAGGAAGCTTAAAGACGTCGAACAATGCTATTCAGTGCACGAGAAGGAGTTGTTGGTCGTAGTTCATTGCCTTAGACTATGGCGGTATTATTTGTTGGGCTCTCCTTTCGTGGTCAAGATGGATAATACTACAGTGAGCCATTTCATGACTCAACCGAAGTTGACCAGTAGACAGGCACGCTGGCAGGAATTGCTGTAGGAGTTTCATTTTGTGTTGGAGTATCGGGCCGGCTCCAGCAATCATGTAGCAGACGCCCTGAGCCGCATGGCAGATTTGGAGACCTTAGCAGCTCTCTCCTCTAGCGCAGTTGCCACCCCCTGGACGGCGCGCGAGTTATTACTGAGAGATCCAGCAGCGCAGGGTAAAGCTTGACAGTTTTGGCTTGAAGATGGACTATTGATGACAAAGGGAAACCGTTTATATGTGCCAAAAGGCGGGGACCTGAGGAAATCACTCATTTCGAAATGCCACGACACTCTTTGGGCAGGACATCCGGGAGAAGAGCACACTTATGCGTTGGTGCAGAGCGTCTTCTATTGACCACAGATGCGGGATGATATAGAGACATATGTCTGCTCCTGCTTGATTTGTCAGTAGGATAAGGCAGACCATCAGAAGAAGACTGGTTTGCTGCAACCACTGCCCATCCCAAAGAGACCCTGGGAGAGTGTCTCCATGGACTACATTTCTGGATTACCTAAGGTGTGAGACTTAGGTTCCATCATCATCGTGGTAGACATCTTATCAAAATATGCCATTTTTATCGCGGCCCCAAAACATATTACGGCGGAAGGGACGGATCATCTGTTCTTCAAGCATGTTGTCAAATATTGGGGCCTGCCGAAAGACATTGTTAGTGATCGGGATTCTCGTTTCACTGGCATTTTTTGGACCGAGCTATTGAAACTCCTCGGATCCAAACTTTCTATGAGCTCAAGCTATCACCCACAATCTGACGGCCAGACTGAACGCTTCAATTCTATGATGGATGAATACCTTTGACACTTTGTGCGCGGTACTCAGAAGGATTGGGTGAAGCTCTTGGATGTCGCTCAGTCATGTTTCAATGCCCAAAAGAGCTCTTCCACCAACAAGAGCGCTTTTGAGATTGTCACTAGGTAACAACCGCTCCTCCCTCACACTCTTGACTCCCCACAAGGTGTGAGATCCTCTCTCGCTCGAAGTTTCTCCCAGGAATGGAAGCAGAATGTGACATCGCCAGAAGTTGCCTGGAGAAAGCTCAAAAGCGGATGAAGAAGTATGCAAATAACAACCGCCGCTTTGTCGAGTTCAATGTAGGAGGCCTTGTGATGGTGAAGGTCCCGGACCCAAGATTACCTAAGTCATCAAGGGGGAGAGATCCTCGATTGATGCAGAAGTATGCTGGCCCTTTACCTACCATCAAGCGTATTGGAACGGAGCCTACAAAATTGAGTTGCATTCCTAGTGGAAAATTCACAGCGTCTTCCATGTGAGCCAGCTAAAGAAATATTCAGCAGACAAAGAGGACGACGTCCGCAATCAGCCCAATCGCCCACAACTTGAATTGACGAAGACAAAGGAGAAAGTGGCTGAAGTAATTCTGAATCACCGAGTTACGAGCATGACAAAACGCAATCACAACGAGTACTTGGTGAAATGGAAGGGATGCAACAGCAAGGACAACACTTGGGAGCGGGTGACGAACTTTAAGGCCTTTCTATCTCTTGTTGAAACTTCCCATGCTTCCCATGCACCAAGGACGTCGCCATCTCAGGTAGGGGAGAATATCAAGGGCCCCTTCACTCTCGGCACCCTTGACGCACATTCGGCCACGGAACCGCTCAACCCGACTGACCAACTACCTTCACCGACAGACGCTGGATTTCCGCAGTCTTAGAGTTTTAGGTGTTGGTCTTTTGTCTTATACATATTGTAAGGATGTAATTACTTTGTTTGCTCATGAGGACCGTTATGCTTCCTGATGTGCTTTGTACAGTCTTTTTCAATGTCTACTGTTGTCAATAGGAAAAATATTTTTAAATCTATTATAGGAGGAAATGAGTTCTTGAACCTTGGTGTAGTCCTCGTGCTAGTGTCCCCCTCAAGGTGATCCCCTTGCGCTAGCATCGTTTGTACAATGTATATGCATTCAACTAATCAATGAAATCTACATTTCGAATCCGTGTGCAATTTACTGTTTTCCTACTACACCTTGCTTAAATCTGTTGTTGTTGTTGCATACTGTGTTGCTATTCCTGTCAGTGTGTTGTGCTAGTGTCAACGGATGTTCGGTTGTTGTGTTGTTGTCGAGCGGAAGTAGTCGTTTACTGCGGACTGCTAGCCACACAGTGTCCCTTCCTCTGCATTGCGAAAAGCGCCTCATGAGACCAGGGGAGGTGAAGAAGATACCCCCTAAAGACAAGGAGACCAAACGATCCAATTGACTAGAAACGAACTACAACGACTAATGGATGAGGCGGGTAGGAACGCTTTAGTGGAATATGAGAGAAAAACTGTCACTCCTATAATGAAGGAGGTTACTAAGCGATAGTTGTTCAAAGAAAAAGTGACGGAGAGGGATCCCGAGAGGTTACGAGCAGAGAGATGCCTAAAAAAGGTCGAAAATAGAGTTTTTAGAAATGGGATCTAGTGAAAGGGGAAAGGTAAGGAAAAGAGACCTGGCATATCGAGAGTTGAGGTAGAACAACTGCGAATGCAGATTCATGGGCTAAACAGACGAGGCTAAAGTGGCTCAAAATAGAAATTCACCATTCTATGACAAAATACTGACAGAGGTAATGGACCGCAACTTCAGAATCCCAAACTTACCTTAAACAATGGGACGAAGGACCCACAAAAGAACATTATGGCGTGTGAGCTGGTAATGAAGTTATACGATCAATCTGATTCCATTAACGCAAAGTTGTTTTGTACCACCTTGACAGGAAAGGCTCAAGAATGGTTTACCAACATGCCTAGTGGAACTATAGAATTGAATAGGTAGTTTGTACAAAAGTTCGCTTTCCATTTGCGAGCAAAAGGAAACATAAACATTGTGCTAGCTACCTATTTACCATACGACAGAAGGAGGATGAGTCCTTGGAAGAGTTTTGTGGTAGGTTCAATAACAAGACTTTAGAAGTTTAGGATCTTAGAATTGATATGATTATCAACATTATTATATATGGGTTAAAGAAGGGATCTTTCGCGTCCGTTCTTGCATGAGATCCTCCCGAAAATGTGGAGTAGTTGATGAGAATGGGCCAAAAGTACATTGATGAAGAGGAAATGAACGTAATAAAGGATTAAGAATAGTTACATTCTAGAGGCCGTGATCGTATGAGAGATAGGGGAAAAGACAGATGCATGTGACCCAAAAAAGATTGTGAGGCACCATAATAACCAAAATTTCATAAGTATACCCCCCTTTGCACCAAAAGGGCAAAGTCAATGATGATGGTGGAAAAGGCAAACATGTTCCAATAGCCTAAACACACCAGGTTTTACACTAGCTAAGAAATATCTTAGTAGGTATTGTAAGTTTCATAAAGAGAGGGAACATGACACATAAGGTTGTTATAGGAACCCGAGAGACGTTCTTGTGAAAAGGAGTCATTCATACAATCACAGATGGACCCATAGGTGAAGATTCAGGAGAATGAGGAAGAAACACACGCGAAATATGAGAACAGATGGTAGGAGGGAATTAGTGCTAAACATTGAGCCGGAAGAAGAAATCACATTTGATCGAAAGGACTTAAGAATCAAAACAACGATGACTTGGTCATTTGGGCCACCTTTCCACATTTTGGGTTAAAAAGGTGCTGGTAGACAGTGGAAGTTCTGCGGACATTATATTCTATGATGCATATGTCCAATTAGGGATTGACAATGCTTAGCTACGGAAAGTGAGCACCCCATTTATAGGTTTTAGTGGTGAAATGATCAAACCGTTGGGGGAAGTGGCATTGCCATTGTCCCTCGGCTCTTACTCGAAGAGGTCCACTAGAATGGTTATGTTTCTCATGGTTAAGGCTCCATCCACCTACAATATTATCTTGATGAGACCGAGATTAAACCTCTTCCGGACTATAGCATTCACCCTCTACATGAAACTTAAGTTTCCCACTTATGAGAGCATAGGGGAGACTGTAGGAGATGAATGGATGGCGAGAGAATGCTATACAAACACTCTAAAAGGATCTCGAGAGAAACTAGGTGAAACAACATCTGACAAAAGAGAAAAATGGGTGATGATTGACATGTGCTACGATAAAAGGGACACCCCGAAGATCTCTTGGGAAAGACATTTGGAGAAAGAAGAATTGAGGCTATCAAGAAATTGGAGGTAATTAATCTCTCTCGAGAAAGAGAGGAAAAGACAATGGAAATAGACACGACAATGGAGCCCATCCATCGAAGAACACTTGATACGATTCCTTAAAGAAAACAAAAAAGTATTCACATGGAGCATGACAGACCTCCATGGGATTTCACCTGATGTTATTACTCACCACCTCAGTGTGAATCCCGATGCAAAAACTGTGAAAAATTTCAAAAAGGATGTTCAGAGTGAAGAGAATTCAAGTGATAAAAAAGGAAGTAGATAAGCTACTCAAAGCCAAGTATATGCACCCCGGCAATACCTCGAGTGGTTGGCTAATGTAGTGTTGGTCCCAAACCCAAATGAAAAGTGGCACCTTTGCATCGACTTCACAGACCTAAACAAGGTATGTCTAAAGAATCCTTTCCCTCTTCCACAAATTGACATGTTGGTTGACTCTATCTCTGGTTTTGAAATGTTGAGTTTCTTATACGCGTGCCAAGGTTACAATCAAATGCAATTAGCCCTCGAAGACCAAGAAATGACAAGATTTGTCACTGATTAGGGGGTCTTTCTACCACAATGTTTATGCCATTTGACTTGAAAAACGTAGGAGCAACATACCAGTGACTTGTTAATCACATGTTTTGAAATCAAATCGATCGAAATATGGAGGTATACATAGATGACATACTAGTTAAGAGCGTGAAAGAGCGAGACCATGTCAAGGACGTCAAAAAGTACTTCCAAATATTGAAATCCTGTGGCATGAAAATAAATCCTATTAAGTGCACTTTTGGGGTGCTGAGGGGGAAGTTCCTCGGATACATGATTTTGGACAGAAGATCTTGAGAAAATTAGTGCCATCATGGACATACCCCCACCAAACTTGATCAAAGAGGTGTAAAAGATCGAGGGGAGGTTTGTAGCTCTAAATCGTTTTATCTCACGGTCTGGACAAGGGCCTCCTTTCTTTAAGGTCCTCCACATTGTAGCAACATTTGAATAGAATAAGACTAGCCAGGAAGCGTTCGATGAATTGAAGAAATACTTGATTTCAACACTATTATTTATGGAGCCTAGGACGAGAGAAAACCTCTACCTCTACCTAACTTTTTTAGAAAGTGCCGTTAGCTCAGTCTTAGTGCGACAATAGAGTAAGGAACACTACAATGGGCTGAAGCCAGATACTCTCAAATTGAAAATCTAGCCCTTTCCTGAGTAATTGCATCAAAGAAGTTAAGGCATTACTTCTAGTCCACCAAGTGATCATCTTGATGAACTATCCCTTGACAAAAAAGTAAAAGTTTGAGAATCAAAATTGCAACCTTAAATTATTTGAGGGCCAAAATTACATTAGTGGCTATATTTGAGGACATAAAATGCATTTATCCCGACAAAATCTGAAATTTGGTTGATTTTATACGAATACACCATGTTCTACAAGAACAAATAAAAGTCGATATAAATTTTAACAAACAATCAAATGATTTTAAAAAATAAAAACGATTCTTGCATATGTGTGCTGCATTTGACCATTTTCTAATGGTAAAGTGGTGTGGTTGGTATAACAAATATAAATAAAAAAATAAGGGATAATTACACTCATCTCTTTCAAGGTTTGGAATAATTATATATAGATCCCATGTGGTTTGAAAAATTACATCTAGTACCTTTGATGTTTGCTTCTATCTAATAAATAAATCTTTTTGTTAGTCAAAATTCAACGAATTTGCTGATATTAACAAAAAAATTGGAGGGAAAAAACATCTATATTACTTCCGATTGGCTTACTAATTTATTGCAAGTTAATTAAATACTTTTATGATAAAATTATCCTCATACATTTTCATGCATTAATGTATGTGAGGAGGTGTATCTTTACCGTTGTAAGGGTAGTTTAGCCGGAAAAAAAATTGACCTGCAATAAGTCAATAATAGGTCAATCGATGATAAATATTAAATTTAATTTAGATTTTTTTTAAGTTAAAAACTTATACCACCAAATGTAGCACCCGCTATTAATACTACGACTATATCTCCCCAAAATATCATACTTAAAGTAAACCATATTTATATGTATAAATATGCACATAATCATTAACCACACGTAATCCCTACGTCACAATAAACATAATCACAACCCACATCATTATATATATGCACATATCAAATATCACAAAGTAAAATCATTTCAGTAGTTTATCATTCATAGTTTTAATTAGGGAAAATACAATTTACCCCCCTGTGTTATGAAAAATATGCAATTTACCTCCTGTGAAAAATAAAACAGCAATTTACCCCCCTGTGTTATAAAAAATAGAGCAAAACACCCCTTAAGCCCGAGAGTGTATTATACTCTTCCCTCTTGCAACTGGGCATAACTTCTAACCAAAAAAAAAAAAAAAATATTTTATATATATATTTTAATATATTAATACATATATATTTATAAAAGTAATATTTAATAATATATAAATAAATCAATATATATAGTATTTATAAAAATAATATATATATATATATATATATACACACACACACACACACACTTTCTTCTTCATCTCCTTCTCGCCGGAGCGCCGCCGCCGCCACCCCCTTCAGCCGCTGCCGCCTCCTCTTCCTCCTTCCTATCTTGGCCGTGCTTCCTCCCCCTCCTCCCCTCCCCCGGCTGCTGCCGCTTCTTCCCCTTCCCGCGCCCACCCCATCGCCGCCTCCTTCTCCCGCCCGCACCCCCCATCCCCCATATCTGCCGGCCCCTCCCTATTCGCTGCCTCCTCCTCCTCCCTCCTCCCTTCCCCTTTGCCTCCTCCGCCCCCTCCCTGTCGTCCGCGCCGCTCCTCCTCCTCCCTCCCCCCCTCCCCTCCGCCTCCTTCGCCCCCTCCCTGTCGTCTGCCGCCTCCTCCTCCTCCTCCTCCCTCCCTCCCCTCCCCTTTCGCCTCCTCCTTCTCCCGCCCGCCCCCTCCCTGTCGCCGTTGTCGCCTCCCTCCTCCTCCTCCACCGACTCTCTCTCTCTCTATATATATATATATATATACATATATATTTATATCTATATATATAATATATTATTTAACCATACAAAAAAAATATTTTTAATTTTAATTATATATAATATTTTATTTTTATTTTTATTTTTATTTCCTTAAATTTAAACCGTTGATTTGAATTAGATAAAATCTACACCGTTGATTTATTAGTTCAATTTGAACCTTAGATTGATCAAGATCCAATGGTTATAAAATAAAGATATAAATATTATTTTAAATTTTAAATTAAAAAATAAAAAAATAAATAAAAAAATGCACGTGTGATACACGAAACGCGTCAGGGGGGTATTTGCTCTATTTTCAATAACACAAGGGGGAAATTGTTGCTTTATTTTACACAGGAGGGTAAATTGCTCATTTCTCTTAACACAGGGGGCAAATTATATTTAACCCTTTTTAATTATGCTCTGATACCACCCAAATGTGACACCCTATTATACAGTATCAAATCTGAGGAGTGTTAGATGTAATTTTTCAAACTAAAAATCTATATTTAATTAATTACACCAATCCTCAATAAAGAGGTATGTAATTATCCTAAAATTGAGAAAGTACGAAAATAGTCATAGTTTAAAAGACAAAATTCTTTTAGCACGTAATGATATATTATATTAGGTATGATTAGTTTAAAATTTTTAAAAAAAAGAAAATAATAATTTTACGGCACGTGTGGAATAGAGACGTAAATACTGTATTAAATTTCTTTCCCTCTCTATTCGAATTTCAAAACGCAATGGAGCCATCAGCACAGTGACACCACACCTCTCTCTCTCTCCCTCTCTCTCTCTCTGCAATAATTCAAATGAAATTCTGATAAATCAATTCAATAATTCACATTACAATTATGGAGATATACATATCAATATCTATGTATATATAGAGTAAACGCTGTGGTGTTGGTTTTCTTCTGAGAAGAAGGAAGGCGGTAGGGTTTGTGGGGAGAACCATGGGCTGTTTTTTCGGCTGTTTTCGAATCAAAGACTCTCGCTCTAACCTCATTAATCCTCCGGTAAGGTTGAATTTCTTTAGTTTAGTTTTTTTTTTTTTCCTCGTTTTTACATGTTGTGAAGATGAATAGGTGATGCTTTCTTCAGTTTTTATGATTTCAGTTTGTGTTTTATTGTTCTCTTTATATGGAGGATATTGAATTTTTCTTGTTTGACAGGAACCTGTGGTGTCGCAGTAAGAATGCATTGTCGTCACTGTTCCAGTGTGATGGTTAATTTTGTTTGTCTTTTGCGGTAATTAGTGGAGATAAAGTGAATTTTACGAGCTTTGTATGGTGTAATTGCACTTGTGTTTGGTTTTTGTTTATATTTGATTGATCAAGTTCTATAGTAATTTATTGGTTTTTCTTATGGAAAAATAGATGAGTCGCTTGGACAGGGAGAGGAAGGTCGAAGAAATCCGCTGCCTAAGGAACTTGGTGTCAGGGAGCTCAAGGATGAGGTATATACTTTATTTGATTCTCCAAACATATATTGGAAAATGGACTTCTTTATGGAATGGTCAATATTATCCGAGACCATTTTGGTATTATTTATTCTAGGATTTGAAAATGAATTGGTATTTAACTAATTTCGAGTTTTTTAACCAGTAGAGCTGATGTGTGTGCTTAATTCATATATCGGCTTTAATCTTAAAAGTTTAGCGCGGAAACCCATCTTCCTTGTTAATTTTTAAGATTTCATGTCAGAATGCCTTGCTACTCTTAAAGAGTAGTATTGAATCACAATTGAGAGTTGATGAGTTTGCATAAATCATTTGTAACTGTTGTCTCATTGCTTGTTGGTGACGTATGTTAATATTCAGATTGATTTTCATCTTAAAATTGTTGAGTTGTTTGCCTGTGTATATGTGTGTGTATATATATATATCTAAGACAGACTTAATCCTCTGTTTTGTTATAATATAAATGCCAGTAATAGAAAATAAGTATGTACTGATAGATTGTTTAAATAAGTATACATCTATTCCTTTTATGATTGTTTTCCTGCAGGCAAAATTCCTAAAAGCTTGTGGAACTTTACCTGAGACTCCTATTGAAATTCGAAAAGCCTCAGAGAAATGGCAGGATATACCAGCTCGAATTGGAGAAGAAAAATCTTCAAAACTCGTTTCATGGCTTCCCAATGCATCCATCGAGAAGTTGAAACTGGAGAAGCAATCAGATGAATCTCCTAGACCCGTTAAAATTCATGAAGAATGGCTAACTGGCTTAGGTTCTTTAATGGACTCTCCGAGCAGGTATGACTCCCAACTTCGATTGATGGCTTTGAAATCATTGTATAATGATGACCCTAATACAACATTGAGCTCTTGTTTGCAAATGAGAGCTTGATGACCATACGACTTTCTCTTCTTCATATTTTGCTGAGTGGAATTTTTAGAGATGGCTTGGCATGCTACGCTCACATTACTAGGCACCAAATTCCATTAGATCAAAGAACAACTGGGTTTTGGATTGACAGAAATGACATTTTGGGAACACTAAGACTTACAAATTCTTATTCCGTCGTTAGCTGCTTGACTGATGGACACATGGGAAGAGTCTCCAGCAGCTCCATCCAAAGACGTGACATTCAAGCGCGGGATAGTGAAACTCATTCTGAAACTTCATCAATTTCACCTGGGCTCTTTGCTCCTAGTGTACAATGCAAAAACAAATCTGTTCGGTTTGACAGCGAGTCAGATAGGTCTGCCTTTTCATCAAAAGGCTCTTCATCTGAAGGTGCTAGTCGACATTCAAAACAGTCTAGATTGGTGGGCAGTAGGAGTGTAACAAAACCATCAGCATATCCCACCTCGCTGAAATTAACTGACGAGATGCAAACCCCTGGCACTGTGTTCCCTGCGTATATGAATGATATTGGTGGTGAAAAAGTTACAAAAGTCAGATCTCAGTATGTACATCCTGTCTTAGACCCAGTTAAGAATCCCTCCCAGTGTAACGAATTGAAGGATGAAAACTCTGATTCCCAGCACCTTGGAGAATCACTTAAGCAAAACGACGAAATTAATCTAATGTCAACCCCAACATCAAAGTTGGCTGTAGAACATCTTTCAGTTGGAGAAGAGATGAAGAATGAAGCAAGCCTGTCTTCTTGGTTGAAACCACCTTCAGCCAAGCAAGATGGCAACAACAAACAGTTTGGTTCTGTTTCTGGTGAAAAAGTTTATTTGAGGAGAACTCCTGCAGATAGGCCTATTCTGGGGATGGTGGCTGCACACTGGAATGATGATGAGGAATCTCATGTTTCACCTAAATGGTGGGATGGGAATGGGATTCCGAATTCCACCAACAAGTATAAAGAAGTAAGTCCTACCTCTGTTTTAAATTAATTTTTCTTCTTTCAGCCACTTTTCTCTCTTTGATCACCCAATTGAAACTTGCCACTTTTGTTTTCGCAGGATCAGAAAGTTAGCTGGCATGCACACCATTCGAGGAGCGACTAGAAAAGGCATTGTCTGAAGAAACTTTTATATCTCAGAGGTATGTTGTGTTGGTGATGATTTTTTGCTCAACATACTATTTATTTGGTTCTAAGTGGAGCTTGTCAGTATAACTAACATGTCGGCTTCTGTGGTATCTGTTCCTTGTCAGTTTATGTTAATAAGAACTGCTCTAAGTAACAAACTTTCAGTTCCCATATCCCTTCGGTTTAGGTAGATCATTGGTTTTAATTTACAGCAAACCGTTCAATTGAGCAAAACAAAAGCTTTCAAAATGTTACTCTTAGTTGAGAAATGAGAACACTACATGTTGCAAATATACTTCCGGGTAAATTTGCATCTGCGAGGACATACTTAGAAGCTCGAAGACGATTGCCGATGTTTGCATGTTTTACACATGCAACATACTGTAAGCAAGTGCCACCTCTTTGAACATTTTTGGCTTGATTTCTTATATGAAATTTTGGTGAATGTTATATATCTAAACAAGGAATGGATATCTACGGGAAACGAGAAAAACTAATTTATAGAAACAATTTTATGTCTCGTGATTTTGCCCTCCAGGAAGCAAAGAAATTGAAATCGATATGCCATGTTTCCCTTTTGCAGGAAGCCTGTGAGCAAGACACCTCCAGTTGATTTCAGCGAATCCGAAGAGTCTGATACTGCTTTATCTCATTTGCAATCTCCATCCCACTTCAAATCTGTCGTTTCATTCTGATGAAGCCCTGAAATCATTGTTTCATTTTTTTTTTTGTGAGTTCACCATTACAGTGCAGTATTCATGTATTTCTTCATCATTGTTCAAGAACCATTCCTGAGTTGGTGTTGAACGAATTTTAGGACAGGTGAGCAGAATTTGGAGAAGTGATATTCATGGCAAAGTCAATGTTTGATTTCAATGTACATAAACAGAGTGAGTTTACTTTGAATTTGGTTTGACAATGCTATTGCCCAGCTTTCCAATAGTGAAAATTGCTAATATTATGACTAAATTCATGTTATACAACACACTCCTCATTTTTTAAAAATGAGGTATGTGTCCAAAATTTAATTGTATGAAATATTCGGCATAAGGTATAATCTACAAGACCATTATATTACGCCTTTGGAAATTAGCGGAATGAATTTTTAAATTAAAAATATTAGTTTCGTCGTATTATTATGTCTTTGGCCATTAGTAATTTATTAATTGTTTCTTGCAATCTAATTAAATTTTTTTAATTCAAAATTGATGAAAATCACATGAAACTTAAAGTAAAAATAGATTTATATAAAGATATCTTTAAATTGAGGAGCGTCATATGAGTCCATTACATGTTTTTATAATGGAAAAATGCAAACAACTCTTCTGTTATATCGTAAATGGGCAAATAATTATTTTATAAAAAATAAATAATAATTTATTTTATGTATTTGTAAAATACAATAATTTATTTTCCTATATTTTTTAAAATGAAGCAATTTACCCATTTATAAAGTACAAAAGGGTAAATGGATATATATATAATATATATATATATTATATTATTGGGGATAATTTGCTTATTTTCAATATTATAGGGGATAAATTGCTATTCACCCGTTTTTATAATGTGTATTGTTCTTATTGATTTAGTATTTTGTAGTTGACTGCTTCCTGACATATTTTATCTACTTAGCTATAGATATTAACTACTGTATTTATGTAAATTTTGGGGAGATGATGATAAAGATAGATAGTTTTTGTATCTATCCAAAAACTAATGTAATGAAATATATCTAATTTTTTATATGGCAGTATTGATTTTAATTACTACATCCAAATATGTGTCTACATGGTGTTTATTTGAATGGCTTCACTATTTTTAATTATATACAGATGAATTATAAAGATATATGTTAAAAAGAAATTCACATTTGCCAATCAATATCAATGCAAGTGGCAAATCCTTTTTCAACTAAAACTTGACACCTCTTAAAAAGATTTTCTATAGCTGTTTTAGAAGAGAGTCACAGTCTACACCAACATTTTTATTTTATTTTCTTGTGTTTTTAATTTTCAGAAGATTAATATATTGATTATAGGTTTAATACTTACTTGATATTACCCCTGTAATTAATATTTTTTTTATTTTTTTAGAAAATAAATATCAATTATTTATCATAATTTATTTTGAGATGCACTTTAATATTTAGAGTTTTAATATATAGTTTCAACATTATACTTAAATTGTGAGTTAGATTAATATGAAACTTTAAATGTAAAAAGTCTTAATATTCATCTTCATGTTTTATAGAAAATATTTTAAAATTTAATAATAAGATTTGATAAATAAAAAAGGTATTTTCAATAATGAGAAATTTATTAAATATGAGACCTCTAAAATAATTATTTTGATTGATAAAATGTGTATGAACTAAGATAGGATAAAATTCATTTTAGTCGCTGATATTTGAGTTCAACTTCAAAATAGCTCTTTTCTTTTCAACTCATCACTTTAAATTAGTCCCTTTAATAAACGATTTTCCCTTATTACTCTTATAAAATATTTTATTTTTTTTATAAAATTAAAATTGGTTTTGTTTCTATTTTTTATTTTTTGATTGCAACTTGGTCCCTCCACATCAATTTTAAAATAAAATTATGTTTTATAACAAAAAAATATTTTCTATTTAATTCGAGTAGGCACTCTACTAGGGGTTTTAACTAATATATCATTTTCTTATTTATATTATAATTTTAGAAATTATTTTTTTTAAATATTCTTACTATATTTTTTATTTAGTTTTTTTTTCCAGTTCCATCTCTCTACCACGTTTGATTGTCACCTTAAACTCATTATTATTATTATTTATGTATTTACTTATATAACCAATTATTGTTTTTCGAAAAATGTATATTTGTTACATTTCTTTTGAACATGTTAATTATTTTTATAAAACCTAATTAATCATTAAAGATTGATTGATCGGACTTTCAAAATTAAAGTTAATTATCTTTTAATTAACCTTCAAATATTAATTGATTGATTGGGTATTTTATTGATGCATAAAATTACACAATAACATTAAATTACTGATCAATGTCTTTCTATTACTAATTCTTTGACCGAGTAACACCCCCCCCCCCCCCCCCCCCCTTTTTTCTCTATTTATGCATATGTTTTAAATTCTATTTAATTTTGGTTCCTAAATTAATACACTACAAAAAACATGACAGTTAACTATGGCTAGTAGCCATGGTTAATACAAAATAATTGTAGCAAATAGTCATTAACTACGGCCATGCAACGGTTGTTGGTCGTGGTATCTGTGAGGGTGGCTAAAGCATTTGCCATGGCAAATAACTTTTTTTGTGGTGGAAAAGCTATGTTTTTGCATCGGTTTTACTTAATCGTGGTTAATAAAAGCATTTACCACGGTTTTTATTCCATAGCTATTTAAATTATAGCCATTAATTATTTTTTTTCGTAGTGATATATGTTACATTACCTTTTAATCAACCACAATTCTTAATAAAAACTAATTTATTGATCAAACCCATTATATCATTCTAATTTCAGCACAATATCTCTTTTATTATGTTCTCTTCAAATTTTCAAAATTTTATCGACTGCAATTTTGGTTTTGTAAATTTTTTATGTGCTTTGGTTTTGTTCTTCATTCAAAGTACATTTATTGAATATGATGTTGTTATTTTCTTACTTTTATGCATTATTTAAATCAGATTATGTTGTTTTATATGTATTTTTAGAAATATTGTCTCGCTCCAATAGTTTTTTGTTCAACACATTTTGATTATTTATTTTGTCTTGTTACTTGGTATAATATGATGGTTTTCATTAATTGAGTTAAGTCGAATAAATTGTAAAAATTAATTTATTTTAATATGATTATAACTTCTTACAAGAAAATCATAATGAAAATAAATCCAATACCTATACTAATATAAAAAGAAAAGGGGCTCCATATTCACAAATGGCGGTTAGTGACACTGCCGCACCAATTTTTTGTAAAGTCAAAAATGCCCTTCACTAATAAGATAACTAATTCATTCCACTTTTCAAATTATTCATTAATTAATAAATTGGCTTTCTTTTTTTTTAATATCATATATTGATTTATTTATTTTTCTTTTATTTATAATATATTTTAAAATATAAAAATTATTTATTATATGCACGCAGGAACGGCGTGCCACAACGACTAGTATTATAAAAATAAAGACAATGGCATTTGAATGGATAAAATGAAATTATGATTTTTAAATTTTAAAAATTAATAAATGTCTCGCAGAAAAAAATCCATAATGTAAGTAAATCCAACAACAATATTGTATATAAATTATTTTTTTTTTTGAAGTGAACGGGATGAATTATTTTTTTTGAATCAGTTGATTATAATCATCAATATCAAATATCAATATCTAACAACAACAATAGCAATAATATATTATTCATCAATATCAGATAACTATATATAACACCTACTATTAGTACGTAGAACTATACGTGCTATTAAAGTAGAAACATCTCATACTTTTGTGGGATTCGAATCCAACATTTTAAAATCATGGACCTAACTCTATTAATTAAGCTAGAACACATCAACTACTATATTTAAATTTATGTGATACTTGAATGATATATTTACTTTTTTGGATATTAGAAAACATAATTTTTCTCTTCTTAACATTAAAAAAAAAACTCTAATTTTTCTCCATAGCAATTCCTACACCAATAAAATGGAAGCAAACTAGCCAACCCCCCCTTAGTTAGAAAAGCAAATTACCCTCCTGTAATAAATTAAATAGTAAATTACCCCTATAATTTAAAAAATATAGCACACTGCCTTCCTGCAAAAATTAAACATTAGTGTGAAGGGATAAAGATAAAAATATCCCTCCATATGTATGAAAGATTGATTGTTGACCAAAATTAGGGTTCCTATTTTCAAAATTATTTCTGGAGAGAGAGTGAGAGAGATGACGAACCACGAACCCTAGAAGCTAAATCCACTGCAAAATCCAAGAAAATCCACCGTTTAGACTCGGTGAAACGACTAATTTTGTAGTTTACTATTTTTTAGTTTTTTTGTTTGTTTATAAGAAATATACGGACATTTAGCTAAAGTACTTGTCTAGATGGAGGGAAAGAACTTGTACTTTTAAAAGTAAATTCGAATTTTATTATTTGTGATTTTCTTTTTACGATTTTTTTGCTGATTGTTAGTTTTTCTGTTGTGTTTTTTTTTGTTTTATGGAGGCTTTTTCTGAAGGGAAAAGCTGGTGAAGCTTCAGATTTGGAAGCAACAAAGGTAGGGGGTCAAATCCATATTTCCCCCTTGTGATACCTCAAATGTTCAAATAAGCCCCTGTGATAAAAAAAATATCATATACCTCCCTGTAAAATTTAAAAAAGGTGCATATTACCTCCCTGTAAAATTCATGTTCCCAAAATTGCGACTAAATATGTATATTTTGCCCTTAAATTATCAAACCACCCCTGTATTTAAATTATACATATTTTTAAAATATAATATAAGAAAATATAATTTAATATATGTATATATATATATATATATTATATAAGAAACCTAAAAAAATAAAATGGAAAAATGGAGATTACTCACCGACGGACGAGAGATTGGCGGTGGGTAGGGTGTCAAAATGATCGTTGTCGGAAGGGCTTTTCAACGGTGGAAAGCACACGTCAAGAGGTAGTCGGATGTCGGGAGAAAAAGCGATAGAAAATTGGGGGCACGGGTTAGGGGCCAATATGCACCTTTTTAAATTTTATAGGGGGTTATATGATATTTTTTTTATCACATGAGCTTATTTGAACATTTTGGGTATCACAGGGGGGTAATATGTATTTTACCCCAAAGGTAGGTGTCCTCTGTCTCCTCACTATTTAAACAGAATAAAGTTGTGAGGGTTCCATGAGATTTTTTTCTTTCTTTGGTTGGGATTAGAGTTTTTTTTTTAAAAAAAATTAAACCCCCCCCGGAAGGGGGGGGGGGGGGGCTTTTCGGGGTCCCCGTCCCTTTATTTATTAAGACCAAAAAGTGGCCAAATTTACAATAGGAAGTACTAACTCCCTAATATTGCCTGGGAAAGCATAAACAAGGAGTACTACTCCCTCACAATGATATTAATCAAAAGGATAAATAAGGAGTACAACTCCCTTACAATAGATAATCAATAAAGCATAAATAAGGAGTACTACTCTATTACAAAAATTTTTCCTAGGTAAACTGTTAAAAAATGAACTTAGTTGGAAACGATAATCCATCATATCAGCAAGTTTTTGTCAATTTCCTCGAATCATGGGGCCCAACTTATCCCTGTCAAAGCTTTCCAAACCAAGAATTCAATATACAAAAAAGGAGATCATTTCCTTGAAATATTTGGAGTTCTAAACTGATTAAAAGCAATTGAAAAGCAGTAAAATAAATGCAACGAAACAGATATGTACATAGCGATTTGACAATAAAGCATTAAGTACTAAAAAATATAACAGAAAATTTTCAGCATCTCCAATGAAACCATAGGCTGAAAAAATGTCAAATCCTCAGATATTGTTGAAACATTGAATTCTGAAAAAATAGTAACAAGAAGACAACAACTCCTCCAGTAAACAATGAAGGCACAACCTCATTTTTCAGCAACATCCACATCAACATCAAACCATAAGAACAACAATATCAATTTTCAGAAACATGCAAAAACAATCCAACCCCATTTTTCAGAAGCATGCAAAAAGAAGTCCAATTTCCAGATAAGCACAAAAAAGCTCATCTTTCTCATAAAGATAGAAACAACAAACAACTCCAAATTGAGCATATTAGTGTTAGATAACAAGAGGAACCGGTACAAGAATTCAGATTATGTCACAGCACTACGAATATATGGTAAGCCAAGAGCATCAAGTCTGATGATTAGGGTTTAATCTGCTTTATTCCTATTTTTAGGGATTAGGGTTTTTGTAATGTGGTCCCAGCTGTGTTGGGTGTATGAATTTTTACTAATTTGTGGTCCCCTATTAGTTTTTGAATAATTTATTATTTTTGGGTTTATTTTATGCTTATTTTTTGTTTATGGTTTATTTTATGTTGATTCTAGTATTGCTTTCCACAAATTTTTGTTTGTTCCATTTTTTGAATCAATGTATGCTTGAATATTTTAAGCTTTGTGGGCTTGTAATGTCCAAATGCTTTTTTTTTTTTTTTTTTTTTTTTGTGTGTGCGCTTTATATGTCAGCATATTTGAATAGTGTTATGTGCATTTTTACCCCCTGTGTTATGGTTCTGTCACGACGCATTTTTTTTTTATTCCTTTATTGTATTTATCTACAGAATTTTGAGACACATAACATTAATTTTTGATGGGGTGGGAAATTTGTCAAACATCCTAAACTTAGATATGTAGGAGGGCATAAGAAAGCATTTGAGAAAGTGGACATAGAATATTTGGGCATAAGAAAGTATTTGGAGGGACTGGAGCATAAGGAATGGGGTTGACATTGAGTTCTTAAGAAATGAGGTTGCAAGGGTGACTGCAAAATGTAAAGTACAAGGTTGTGAATGGAGGATCTACGCCAACCTAGATTCCAAATTAAAACATTAAAGGGCAAGTATAAAAGTGAAAGGACATATCAAAATAGGCTTGTCAATGCATCATATCTTGCAAAAAGGACTGAAAAATACAATAAGAGATCATCCTGCAATTCCTGTTCAACAACTGAAAAATAGAATTCTTCCAAAATGTAATGTTGATGTGAGTAAATTTAAGGTGATGAGGGTTAAAAAGAAGCATTAGAGAGAATAAGGGGGGATGATGCCAAAATATATGAATTCTTGTGGGACTACTGTGAGACAGTCAGACAATGTAATCCAGGGTCTAAGCTCATACTCAGAAAACTGGAAAATTTTGATCTGTCTATTTTTGACAGAATGTATTTCAGGTTATGGGGATTAAGAAAATGGTTTATGGAAGGGTGTAGGCCAATCATAAGCCTTGATGGCTATTTTTTAAAACAGTTTATGAGGCTAATTGCTTGTGGTTGTGGGGAGTGATGGGAATGATAATATGTTCCGAATTGGAATGGCTGTAGTACAGGTTGAAAACATGGACACTTGGAGTTGGTTTGTGGGTGAGCTTTTGGATGATATAGGGGGGACAGGCACCAGTAAAGGTCTTTCATATTTGACAGACATAAAAGTCTTGTTAAGGTCTTAAAAGATTTAGTGCCAAAAGCTGAATACATATTCTGTTTGAGGCACATGTATGAGAATTTCAAAGTAAAATTCAAAATCTGTTAAATTGAAAGAGCACTTCTGGAAAGCAGCCTTAACTGCTAACAGAAGGGAATTTGAGGCTTTCATGAAAAATATTTGAAGAAATTGATCCAAAATTCAAAGATGTAGTGGAAACAACTTCTGAATGAATAAGAAAGATAAATCCACAACATTGGGCAAGATCATATTTTCCAACTCAAAGCAAATGTGACATTTTGATGAATAACTTATGTGAAAATTTTAATAATTACATACTTGAGGTAAGGAACAAACGAATTATAAGTATGTTTGAGTGGATTATAACAAGGTCGATGTCTAGGTTGCAAAAAAAAAGTGAGGGAATGGAAAGTTATGAAGGGACAATTTGCCCTAACATCTTAAAATAGATAAAGAAGCAACAACGGGCTGCGAGAACTGTTTCATTAGGTGGTGGGAGGGGGGGAGTATGAAATTGACCACTTCTTGGACACATATTTGGTTGATTTAGAAGAAAAAACATGTTTCATGTTTCAGTTAACAGGTTCATACTTGTGCAGCAATTGGGTAAAAAAGAGCTAGACTAAATGATTACCTGGATAATTTCTATAAGAATTCAGTGTACTAGAAAGCGTATAATGGTATGATATATGATGTTCCTGCAACAAAAGATTACATTAAAACAAGTTTTGAGCCCTTTAAAAAGGGAAATACATAAGAAACTTAGGACAAAAGGCCGTAATAGACTGCAGTCAAAGACAGCGACTAGAAAAGGGTTGACACATACCTGTAATAAATGCCTTCAAATAGGCCACAATAAGGAAAGCTGCAAGAATCAAATACATTTCAAGCTAAATTGCATTTTATGTCCCCGTATTTTTTGAAAAAGCTAAAAAAATTCTTGTATTTTGTAAAAGTAAATTTTTGCAAAAGTAATCCAGTGCTGTCTTGCCTATGTTCTCCTTTTTTGTGCTTACTGTGCGTTTTTTTTTTTTTTTTATTTTTTTTTTTTTTTTTTTTACTATTTATTGGTATTATATATATATTTTAATATGTATTATTTTTTTTATTTTTATTTTATTTTTTTTTTTTATTTTAAAATATATTTTATAAATTTATTACTTAATTAATATTTATGTATTAAAAAATAGATAATTTTTTTTTGAAAGTTATAATTTAAACTGAAGTATTAAATTAAATTATATTTAAATTTAAATAATTTTTATAACTATAACTAAAATTTAAAATTATAATTTAATCTAAAATTATTTTTAATTAACTATAATATATTCATTATTAATTATATAATTTTTAATTAATAAAATATATTTAATATATAATTTAAAATTAACTAAAAAAATTTTAAAAAAAAACTGGGGTGGCAGCCATCATAGTCGTCGTCGCCCAGACCATGGGTGTCGTCCACACAAGGGCGACGACGCCATGGTTTGGGCGTCGCCCACAGAAAGGTAACGACGCCAGATTCTTGTTTTAGGCAACATCGCGTTGTCTAGATCAGATCGTCGTCGCCTAGATTTGGGGGGTGGGGGTGTCGGGGGAGAGCGAGTCAGGGATAGGTGGGGTTTGGGGGTTGGGGGGGGGGGAGCCAGCTGAGTGGTGGGGACTAATTTTAATTTTTTTAAATAAACATTTTTAATAATATATATTTTTAATCAATAAAATATCAACCTTTGATTTTTTTTTTTTATAATTTAAGATCCAACAGTTTAATTGATTAGATTTGACGGCTCTGATATATTCAATATAGATCCAACGATTATTAAAATAGGAAACACTATATATTAAGTAAGGGTATAACAATTATTTTGTAAAAAAATTAACACTGTTAGTTATATTTAACGAAAAAGGGTGATTGAGCTACATTTAACAAAACAAGGAGGGGTCTTTTGCCTATTTTGAAAACAGTGGGGGGGGGGGGTATTAGTTGATTTTAAAACACTGGGGGTTTTATGAATTTTAACCTACATTTTAAGTCTAAGTTTTCGATGTTTGTGCCATTGTTTGTACAATTTTAACTTTACAATTTCAATCTATTATATGCAAATTTATTTTTTACGGGCAAATGCTCTTGAATTTGAACCTAAAGAAATCCCACAGGGATCTCAAGCCCCCCCTCCCTTTTAAGCTAAGAGCAACCAAGTGGTGCAAAGTTAATTTCACTTCTGTCATGGGATTTACTTATTTTCAGGAATCTGGTTTTTTTTTGCAGGCTGCACCAAGAGGAACAAGACAAAGCACATTACAACCACCTGCACCAAGATCTGCAACCTAGGTGTGTTCAAGTTTTTAAAATTATTTGAAATCCAACTGAACGAAAAAAGGAATGACAGAATTTACTAAAATTGTATCAATGCATACTGCAACAACAAGTTGGCTACTAAGGCACCATAAATACATCCTTATTGGGACTGTTACTCCAGCAAGTTCTTCAATACCTGCAACTAGAAAATACAACAAGAGGCCAACTATTTCATAAGTCTTAGAGAAAATGAAGGAAAGACCAAAGAGAAGACAACATGAAGTAGTTTAGAGTGCTACTGACACTTTTATAAATGTTTTTTTTTTAAATGGTTCGATTTTTGGTAAATGGCATTTTTTTATTTTTGTAAATGGTCTGTCTTTTGTAAATGTGGATTTTTGTCATTAAGTCAAAACTTGCTGTAATATGGCACACAAAACTGTATCGTGTTGCAATATGTTCTAATGAAATCCAATTTTATGGTTTTATCAATTTTGTTTTAGTGTTTGTGATCAATTTTCTACACATTTTCTGGAATTGACATGTTTTAGTGTTTGTGTTCAATTTCTAGCAATAAAATAGCTTCTAGATATTCACAGATGAAGTGTTTAGTGTTCAATTCATATGGTTATGTTACTTGAAGAAGTACAAGTTTGAAGCCTCTGAAAAGTTCAAAGAATTTAGACTTGAAGTAGAGAATCAAACTAATCACAAGTTCAAATCCCTTTAATCAGATAAAGGTGTGAGTACTTGAGTGGAGAGTTTTTCAACTATCTAAAAGAGAACCGGATTCTCTCTTAGTGGACTCCTCCTAGAACACCACAGTTGAATGATGTTTCTAAAAGGAGAAACTGAACTCTATCGACATGGTTCAGTTTATAATGAGCTTCACTGAGTTGCCACTATCCTTTTAAGGTTACACTCTTGAGACGAAGGCTAAGTTATTGAATAAGACTCCATCGAATACTGTGGCCAAGACACCATATGAGATATGACATGGGAAGCTTGATTTCTATAAATACCTTAGGGCATGGGGAAGTCCCGCGTATATCAAGAGATTAGTGGGAGACAAACTAGATTCAAGATCTAGGTTTGTAGGTTCATCTGATATCTGAAGAAACTACATGATATTATTTTTATAATCTTTTGAACAAAAGGTATTTTTTTCCAAAAAATATAGTGTTCTTGAAAAAATGATTTTCCACCGAATATTCGAAGTGAGGAGTTACTTCTTGAGGAGTAAGTGAAGCAACACTCAAAAAGTAGCAGCAACATCTTGTGTGCTTGTGGTTCCCGTTAAAAATATTTCAGTTCTCCGGAGGTCGACTAGAGTATCTTAGTCAGCTGAGAGATAAGGTTTACTGTTGATCGAGCAGTTGGATAATGGTCCCAAGACTTACAAAGAAGCAATGTCTGATATTCATTCGGAAAAATTGCTTGAAGTCATGAGATCTTAGATGGACTTCATGAGCTACAACAAGGTATGGACCTTGGTAGATGCATCTAAGGGCTTCAAACCAGTTAGTGTAAATGGGTTTACAAATGAAAGCTTGATGCTGATGGGGAAATAACTACCTTCAAGGCCAGGCTAGTGGCTAAGGGTTATAATAAGAGGTTCGATGTGGACTTTGAGGAAACTTATTCACCTGTAGCAATGACCAAGCCCAATCGAATTTTGCTTTCCATATCCGCATATTATTACTATGAGACATGGCAGATAGATGTGAAAATGATGTTCCTTAATAGTTTCATTGAGGAAGAGATCTATATCAGCAAGTGGGTTTCATGTCCATAGGAGGAGCAAAAGGTTTTCCGTCTCTATAGGTCCATTTATGGACTGAAACAAACTTCCCAAAAGTTGGAATATTGATTTTGACGAAGTCATAAAGATATATGATTTTATCAAGAGCGAGTTATCCTTGTGTATACAAGAAGGTTAATAGGAGCTTAGTTATGTACCTCGTGCTTTACATAGCAAGATACAAGATGTTTGGTGATACAAAGCATGAGTTTCTATGCAATTTCTCCGCGAAGGATTTGGGTAATGCTTCCTACATCTTTGGCATCAAGATCTACAGAGATAGATCTAGAAGAATGTTAAAAATTATCCAACCTCGCATATCAAGAAAGTCTTGAAAAGGTTCAAGATGAAAACAAAACGGGGGTTCCTTCCCATGAGAGACGGGATTAAGTTTTTCGAGACTCAGTCTCCTAAGAATGTGTGACATTCCCTATGCTTCTGCCAAGGCGACATTACTGTATGTTTTCAGTGCACAACACCTGACATAGCATTTACTTTAATGTCACAAGTAGGTATCAGGCATGTGCTGCTGAAGCAAATTGGACTGTTATCAAGACCATCCTTAAGTGATTGAAAGGACTCAACAGATATTCTTGGTGTACGGGGTGGAGAGTTGGTATTGAAAAGGTATAGCGATACTAGTTTGCAATCTAATTTTGACGATGCTAAGTTCAAGTCTAATTACGTATTCAAGCTTAAATGGTGGTGTGTGTAGCTTGGAAGAGTTTCAAGTAAGGTACCACAACTAATTCCACCATAGAAACGGCTTCTGAAATTGCGAAGGGAGTTGTTTGGATGAAAAATTTCATCCAAAAGTTGGGTGTAGTGCCTAGTATTGTCGAGCCCATAAATTATCTTTTTTTTTTAATAATAAAGGGGCGATAATGAAAGTGAAGGAATTGAAATCTCATCTCATATCTAAGCGCTACAAATTTGTTGTGATAGATGGTGGGCAAAAGTGACATAAGAATGGATCGCGTCACAACGACATAAAACATGGCAAATCCACTGACTGACCCATTTCACAAAGTGCCCACACTTAGTATCTAGACAGGATAGGACAAAAGCAAATAAGTGATTGATTTTAGGTATAGTGGGAGATTGTTAGAATAGGTTATCAAAAAACCAATTAAATTAGCTGTTTTGTAATCTATTTAAGTATATTTTTTCACTTTGTAATATTGAACTAAATGAATAAGAGTAAGTATTCATTTGGTCTTACTTTGTTGTTCTTACTTTTGTATTTTTTTTATATTTGCAACAAAGCCCACAAATCACTAATCAATCAATGAAGTTGGGTTATGCATTTGATGACAACTATGAAACCAACTTTCGAGGGTTAGATTTGAAATGTTCTAAGTTGAGAACCCCGAAAATAGGCATTGAGGGTTCTATTGAGCTTTCACCAAAGATTGTGTCCATATATTGGATGTCGTGTTTCATAGGCAACAAACCTATCTATGCCATTCTAATGGGAGGTTGACGAAGATTATCAAACCGACTGAATTGACTCACAGGGAGTCGTTATATCGAAGCCCATGTGGTTTGGTCGGTGGGACTTGAACTCCTCTGCTCCGATAGTATAGGGTCTAGTCCTCGAACTTGAGAATCCACGATGTTTCATATATGGGACGGTTATATCTAGGACCTGGTAAAAAATGATCGTGTTCTGATGTTTTTATTATAAGCTTTGTTCTAATGAAGTCAGAACATGTATGAAGAGTGATGAGTTCCAAGAGTGGATCCATCACCTATCATGAGATGATATTGATCTCTTATGCGTTCTGATATGTGTTGTGTTCTTAGGAGCTTGTGGCCACAACGAGCAATTAAATAGAAAAGTAATTTTCTATGTTGATCAAGTAGAGAAACACAATCAAAATATTAAGCATAATGTGTAGTCCATGATGAGAACCGGTGACCAATTTCATGCCCTAGACTAAGACCGCGAGATGGCCGATGCAAGGACCGTACCATATGACACTCGATAGCCTTAAGGTTTACGCTATTTTCATCTATTCTCTAGTGCCATGTAATGTTACTAGATGGTCATCCATGGTGACTGGTGCTTTTGGATTAAGTGTTCATTGAAATAATTTAGTTAATCTAGCACAAAAATATTTGTCAATTGAATTGTGTGTTGACACAAGCTCAAGTCTAGCTGAGAATGAATCTATAAAGTTAAAAAAATGCCACGCAAGAAAGTAGTAGAATTAATTCTAGAAGGAAGGATTTATTTAAAGAGTTTAAATTAATTTGGGAGATTAAATGACGATGAATTTGGGGTTGCTTCAATTAATTTGATAAGATCCATTTAATTCGATTGGATGAATTAATTAATATATGATCAATTAATTATAGTCCATACTTGGTAATTTAATGAGATGAAATAAATCGTGTTAGGGTTAATTATTATATGGGATTAATTAATTAGCCTATGGACTAGAATTTATTTTATGTGATTAAATAAATCTCAATTGGACTTTTAAAATTAATTGAATTAATTTTATAGAGGCCCAAGCATTTAATTTATTTTGAATTAAGCCCAATAGGCTCTATATATATGTAAACCTAGTTTGAATTATATATATATGTATGTGTGATAAATATATATACGAGGGTGTAAGGATGAGGAGGCATTTGTTCGAGTGCTTTTAGTCTACTAGGTTGTGTACTATGGGGACACTTATTGTACTTATTTTTGACTTGACATGCAATATATATATGTATATATACAACAAGTACATGAAATGTCCTTTATGCGTGTATAGTGTATAAGCTTGTGTATATGTCATTTTGTATATAATACAAAAAACAACATTCCTCCCCCACTCTCACTATCTTGACCACTCTTTCTCCCTCTCTTTTCCCTGTATTCTTTGTTCTTCTTAAACTAATTCAAGTTAGACCAATGTCCTCTTGAGCTTAATATACTAAGCTAATAGCATAATCAAGTCTCTTATACTACACACCTTACCTCTAGCAAAGTATGGTGTAGATTACCTTATGGTGTAGTGTGTGTTCGATGTAGAGGAGATCTCATTGGTCTTTGTGAGAACATGCGCTTGGAGGAGAAAAGTTTGAAGAAAGTCTTAAAATCGAAAATAAAATTTCCTGATTACATTTCTATCACTCTATGTTACAATAGCTATTTGATTTATTTCTTCTTTTATACTTATTTCAAAGATGACTAGTTTTCTTTCGGTTTAAAAATTAAATATATTTTTTTAATACTTCCATTGTGTTTTTTCCTATTCTCGGGCAATTCCGATTCTTTCAACTACATTTCAGCAAGATTAAATAATGGATAAGAAAAACCATTACCTCTTCATTAGACACCCTGTTTTCATGTTATACCACTGCCACCACATTGTTTTCATTTGATTCACAGGTTGTATCTGAATCTGCACTCAAATTATTGTTATCCCCATTCACAAATTTTGCAAATAATTCATCATTGTCATCACTGAATTTGTCCCTAACATAAAATCAAATTCAGCTTCTGAGTCATCTTTCCCTACATTGTCAAAATTTTCAGTTTCTGCCCCAACATTTATTGCATAATCTAACCTCGGTCTCCACCAACATTTTTTCTTCTTCTACCACAAGTTTTGCCCCAACATTTACCCCTACATCAACATCATCTCATCCTCTGCCCAAACATTTACCCTTATAATCTCAACATCATTCTTAACATCCAACAACTTAAAATCACCCTCCACAGCCACATATTTCTTACCCTTTCCCTTCCCTATTTAACACCTCAACAGTATGAAGTTTCTTACACTTACCCCTTACTCTTTTTCCCCTATTTAGCTTAGTAACAGTTTGAGTACATTCCACAACAACCTCTCCAGGTTCAGGAGGCTTGTACTCAACATAAACTCTAAATTCTCAACTCTCCAAATGGTTTAAACTCTGCTCTAATATAATCATCATCACTAGACAACAGCTTGAACCCCCCATTCATTATAATGTAATTCCTTATACCATCCCCAGATATCCCACATTTTTTAGCAAACATGTCCAAATTATACCTGGCCATGTGTGTAGCATTTACATAATCAAATTTTTCACATTTCCACCAATGTAATTAGCTACAGGTATATTGGACAAATTAGGGCAAATTGGACCGAAATTGCCCTTTTTTTAGAAACCAATGTCCTTACTTGCTATTTTGTTAAGCTTGGTTTACAATGCCACCACCCTAGATTAGTTAACGAAAATTTCAATTTTTCCTGCAATATTTATTATCTTTAATAGCGTACATCATTGTTTTTCTTCTCTTTCTCTTTCTTTTGGAATTAATGAGTGTTTTAGCAATTACCTGTTGGTTCTGTTATGGTAGTGAATTTTCTAGGAAAAAAAATGCAAGCATTCCCTATAATATTGTAAATGTGCAAATTAACCCCTTATGAAAAAAAAAAGTAGCAATTTACCTCAGTGTATTTTTTTAAAATACAACAATTTACCTCCCTATGTTTTTCAAAGATGAAGCAATTACACGGAGGTAAATTGCTTCATTTCAAAAAACATAGAGAGGTAAATTGCTGTATTTTTTTTATAAGGTGATAATTTGCTCATTTTAAATATCACAGGAAGGTAAATTGCTATTCACCTGAATTTTTGATAATCACGTTATCGAATTCTTATGTTGCAGTATAATGAATATACAATGTTGTTGAGAATTGCAGTTTAAACTCAATTCAGAATTTTCACAAGAATTGAAATTCCTGTCATTGGACCAAATATACTAGGGATAATTACACTCTCCTCCCCTAAGATTTGGTATAATTACATGTAGATCCCCTGTGGTTTGAAAAATTACATCTAGTACCCTGAAGTTTGCTTTCACCTAATAAATAAGTACTCCGTTAGTCAAAATTCACCGAATTCACCAAATAAGTCCCTTCGTAATTTTGGTTTTTTTGTTATATCAACAAATTTAGTGAATTTTGACTAGCGGGGGACTTATTTGTTAGAGGGAAGCAAACTCCAGGATGCTTGATGTAATTTCTCAAACCACTGGGGGTCTATGTATAATTACACCGAACCTTAGGGAAGGAGAGTGTAATTATCCCAATATACCATTCATTAGAAGTTAAGTTGTGTATGTTTGAAGCATGACCCCGTGCCTGTGGCTCATCACGACATAGATAGATTGTACACGTACTCTCCTAGAAAATGGAAAAGGCAGTCGTGTACTAGTACTATAATACTCACTACAACTTGTAATCCTCGGAGTAATTAAAGCAACCAATGTCTGAATGATGTTTCTTGGTTGTGAACAAAAAGGAGACCACCTCATTACCTTCTAGGACCTTTTTTGTATCACACGATCGTGATAGATATGAAATGTGTTGAATATTTGGTCGGGTTTGTGGACCCGCGACCTAATATACATCATATTTGAGATATAGTTTAAATCTTCCAAATACATGTTAGGATAAGAACTCCTCTGGAATAAACCCTATTTAGGATAAAGTTTGTAGTATTCTAATTATGTATTGAGATATGGACTCCTCTTAGAGGTAGGATTATGTACACCTATAGATATGATACATGGTTATGATACAAAATGAGTTGATCACAATACTCTATCCAATTCTTTCTCTCTTTTTCTGTCTACGTTCTTACTTGGAGCATCGCCATAGGCTCCTTGGATTTGAGGTTTGTAAATGAATGGGTTACTCTAGTAGTAGTCCACCAAGACGAGTAAGGTATGATCGTGATTTGCACAAGTCTGAGAGCAAGGTCCAACGTGGGGAGATCATGGAGGATGGTGTGTTCGTGACCTAGTCAAAGCATGGGCTCGTAGACGAGGCTAATCCGTAAGCGTGGATCGACATGCTTTTGCAGTTAAGGTTAATTCGATCCACAATTATGTGCCTATATAATTAAAATCTGTGTGCACATAATCATTTGATTATATGCGATATTTTATTTGTGAGATAATTATATGAATTATGGATTGTTATTTTCAAACAAAATGAAATGACATTTGATAAGGATATGATGTTGTTTCGTTCTTCTATTCTTGAGAAAAACATGTGCTTATATCTGGGGTGGGGTGTTAGTTTTGGCTAGTTTTAAAGTTAATATCATTAATTATGCAGATATGATTCTATTCCTTACAAATTCTTTTTCGAAGTAGCGTCAATATTTATATGTGCCAAAATCTGAAGCTTTATACATGACACTTACAGTATTTCTGTTGCATTCTTGAATCAAATATATAGCAAGCTGTTTCTTTTCATTTTCTTACTACATCTTTCTGTATCTTTTAATTTCAATCTTGTTACATTACTTCAAAACTAATTATCAGTGATGATTAAAATTTTAATTCGCATTTTTCCCCTTCCATGTTGCCATTTCATTTACTCTTATCAAAATGTGATCGGTGTTACGCCCCACACCCCACCATTTCATTTGCAATCTATTGTAATATCAATGAATAAGTACATAGCGCTTGATCATGGCCTAAATGCTTTTTGGTTTTCTGGACACTTGTCCTTGTGACGACAACGTAATAGTGAGTCTTAGATATGCCAATCTCGTCTCTATATTTCCATAAGAGGTTAGTGTCCTAGCATGGCTCATGCAACAATCCAAGAATTAAACTCCAAGCAGGTGCAACACCAAACTAACCAGCTGGACGGAAATGGAAGGAGTCAACTGATTCCAGCTCGTTTAGCACATTGTGACGGGTGCATTATGGTCAATGAGTTTACCTCAAGATTGGTTTACTTCAATAGCAGTTAGTCTTTGATAGAGTTTGGTTTGGTTAGATTAGATTTGGTACCTGGCAGTACCATTCATGTGCTTGGATATGTAATGATTTGATATACGTCTATCAACCCTTAATCACCGGTTCAAGCCGTTGGAACGACAAACGTTTAATGTTGTCAACTCAGATTGTGTTATTCTCCTTTCTCATAGTAAGGAAGACACTGATCTTTGATGCCAATCCCTGATCTGTCTACCAAAAAACTGATGTCGGCTAATGGTATCTCATCTCAAAGACCGGCACGTTTTGTTTGAAAAAAATAGGGAAGAAATATTTGATGAAGATGCTGGTCTGAGGTTCTTCCCTGTTTATGATAGTTGTGTAAGACTAAGGATCTTCTATCTGTTGTTAGAAAAGTTCATTCATGTTTCATAGCTTATATTTATGTGAGCTCATGAGTTTCTTGGTTTAAACATCCTTTGCATATTATAAAAAAGGATATATTTCAGTGGTTGTGTGATCCGGGGTCGTATGTCGCCAGCTACCACATGTCTTTGGAACTGATTTGGGTCGCAGGTCATAATGTCACATAAATCGACTGTCTCTAGGGTCGAGTTGCAGATCCAAATTTTTGGAAGGGATCGGGTCGCGATCCGATCCGACCCGAATTGAAAGGACACTGATCTTAAGCATGATACTGTAATAGGCACCAAATTTTTTTATATCTTCTTATAGGGAAGTATGATCTACCCATATCATAAGTCCCCACTTCTTTATGTGTATCTGAAAGAGCACTTCAAGAAGTAGAAAAACACTTAACGTAAAATGCAACCTCTTGATCTCTTGGGAGTTTAGGACCTCGACATCTTGGTGTTTAATACTTGGACAATCTTTTCGAGATAATCTTTTAAGTTTTAAGGTGATCTTTCTCAAATCAATCTTTTTCAGATAGTAGCATCATCTAGTCCTCCTTAGGCCACCTCTTCTGCGCACAAGAGCTCTATCTCGACTTTGTTGGGTCATTTTAACTTCAAAAAAATTCTTTTTCAAATTTTCATTCCACGCGAAAAACTCCTTTTAAAAACTTCCAGTCCATGTTATGTCAATGGGTCCTTAGAAAAAATTCTTTTTCAAAATTTTCATTCCACACGAAAAATTCCTTTTTAAAATTAAGTTCCATTCCATGCTATCTCGATGGGTCCTTAAAAAAACTTCTTTTTCAAAATTTAATCTCACGCAATCTCCACGGGTTGCTAATACTTGGGAAGATTCTTAGAAGTTGATCTCATGCAACCTCCATGGGTTGCCAATACTTAGAAAAATTATGAATTCGATCTTTCGCGACCTCCATGGGACGCCAATACTTGGGAAAACTCTTTATTCAGAAATAGAGATCTCATGCGACCTCACGACCTCCATGATCGCCAATACTTAGAAAAATTCTGATTTTGATCTTTGGCGACCTCCATAGGTCGCTAATACTTAGAAAAATTCTTTTTCAAAAATAGAGATCTCATGCGACCTCGCGACCTCCATGGTCGCCAATACTTAGAAAAATTCTTTTTCAGAAATAGAGATCTCACGCGACCTCGCAACCTCAATGGTCGCCAATAGTTAGAAAAATTCTTTTTCAAAACTAGAGATTTCACGCAATCTCGTGACCTCCATGGTCGCCAATACTTAGAAAACTTATTTTTCGAAATTAGAGATCTCACGCGACCTCGCGACTTCCATGGGTCGCCAATACTTGAGAAAATTCTTTTTCAAAATTAGATCTCACGCAACTTTCATGGGTCGTCAATACTTGGAAAAATTCTTTTTTAAAAATAGATTTCACGCGACTTCCATGGTCGTCAATACTTAGAAAAATTCTTTTTCAGAATTAGAGATCTCATGCGACCTAGCGTCCTACACGGGCCGCCAATACTTGGAAAAATTCTATTTCAAAATTAGATCTTGCGACCTCCATAGGTCGCCCATACTTAGACAAATTCTAATTTTGACCTTTCGCGACCTCCATAGAAAATTCTTTTTCAGAATTAGAGATCTCATGTGACCTCGTGACTTCCATGATTGATAGTACTTAGAAAAGTTCTTTTTTAGAAGTAGAGATCTCACGCGACCTCGCGTCTTCCATGGTTGCCAATACTTAGAAATATTTTGATTTTGATCTTTTGCGACCTCCATGGGTCGCCAATACTTAGGAAAATTCTTTTTCAGAATTAGATCTCATGCGACCTCCATGGGTCGCCCATACTTAGAAAAATACTGAAATATTGTGAGGACCTTTTTCAGGTTTGCAATTCTTTGATCTGCATGCTATACAGCTAAAAACAAACTTTCAACGTGGTATTTACTTGGATCTTTCTTAGATCGTGATCTTCTTCAGATAATCTTTTTCAGAGTAAGGTGATCTTTTTCAGATCAATAATCTTCTTCAGAGTAAGGTGATCTTTTTTAGATCAAGATAATCTTTTCTAGATCAATAATCTTCTTCAAAGTAAGGTGATCTTTTCCAGATCAAGGTGATCTCTTTTAGATCAATATTCTTCTTCAGAGTAAGGTGATCTTTTTCAAATCAATAATCTTCTTCACAGTAAGGTGATGTTTTCTAGATCAAGGTGATTTTTTCAGATCAATAATCTTCATTAGAGTACGATGATCTTTTCCAAATCAATAATCTTCTTCAGAGTAAGGTGATCTTTTTCAGATCAATAATCTTCTTCAAAGTAAGGTGATCTTTTTCAGATCAATAATCTTTTTGAGAGTAAGGTGATCTTTTTCAGATCAATAATCTTTCTCATATACTAGCGCGCCCTCGACCTCGACCTCGTTGGATAGTCTTTTTCAGATAAAACGCGACCTCATGGGAGGTGTGGACCCCCAAAAATAATCTTTTTGGATTTTTAACTAGTTTTTTCCGGACAATAATGCGATTTCGTGAGACGGTTATTTTTCTTCAATTCTTGCACCTATTGGTGCGATCATCATTCTTCTCTCTTCTCATTTTTGTTTTTTTATGAACACCATTTTGTCGCTTCTTCTACTATAAAGGTCTAACGTTGAGATCTACCTTCCATTTACGTACAATGACCTCCAGGTCTATTCCTTGAAAGTTATTTAGTATCTAACCAAGAACCTCCATCTCTCTAAGTTTTTTTTTTCTACGGGATCCGAACATCTTCTATTTTATGTATCATGGTATCCCCTGACCCCTTTAAGTGTCCAAAACTTAATTCTAAAAGCCAATTTTTTGACTTTGCTAAATATTTGTAGAGAAATTTATCGTTCTATAAATATCTATACTGCGAGATCTACTTTTCGACCTAATTAATTGTTCTTCTTTTTTTTTTTTTGGCTTTTATTTTTCTTAACACTATCTTTTAAATACCCTCGTCTAGTTAACTTATCATTCTCCTCTTGTAAGCACAAAAAATCTTGTAGATTATGCCCTCTTATCTTTATGAAAATGATAGTACTACCTTCAAGAAAATGATGGGACTTACCTGATTTTTCCATGGCCGGAATGTCCATCGTCTTTCCTCACCCTTTTATACCTCTTTGCGATCTCGACCTCTAAATCCTGAGCTCCTTTCAGGCACTTCCTTGGTTGTCAAACATTTTGGATCTCTTTCAGCCCCTTTAATTTCCTCTGAATAGTTGTCGCCTCCCAAAATCTCTTATTATTGGGGTAGTTGTTCTCCTTCAATATTTCACTAGTGCATTTCTACCTAATTTAAGGGGTCTCATCACACCACCCAAATGTATGATCTCTCCTAGATGTTCCTTCCATTTCAGAACATGAGTGCTTTTCTCAGATTTTCCACAGATGGCGCCAGTGATCCGGGGTCGCAAGTTGCTAGCTACCACACGTCTTAGGAATTGATTTGGGTCCCAGGTCGTCAGCCACCTCGCGTCCTCGAAAAGGTTTGGGGCCTGGGAAAAGAGAATAGATCATTAGGCTTGCTGGAAGGTCCCCAACTAAGACCCTCTGATGCCTAAGTCAGTGAAGGAGTTCGGGATAGAAGATCCGATCTAGATGCGTTCTCAAAAGATCTAATATGGGTTTTTAGTGTAATAAATATTTTACCTTAAATGAACAGTACAAGGAATATTATAGTATTTGGCTTGGTCCACTTGCATACTTGAGAGGTCCACTTGCATTACGCCACGTGGTGACATCTTAGCCCAAATGATGTCACATAAATCGATGGTCTCTAGGCTCGAGTCACGGATTCGGGTTGTTGGAGCGGGCCGGGTCGCGATCTGACCCAGCCCGAATTGAAAGGGCGCGGATCTTAAACATGATACCGTAATAGGCACCAAATTTTAGGGGTATTTATGTCTTCTTATAGGAAAGTTGATCTACCCATATCACTGTGTATTGTTATCGTTTAAATTGTGAAGGTGAATGCAAATTATCTTCTTTGTATTTTCTTGGTGAATTGTATTTTAGCCCCCTAACTTATGTTAAATTCAATTTTAGTCCTTCATATGTTTTTTGTGAGTGTTTCGATTGCAGAGACCATTTTTCCAACCAACACAATAAGAGTTTAATGCAATTTATCTTATTTATTATAAATGAGTAAATTATTCCCTTGTTAGAAAAAAAAAGACGTAGCACTTTATCCACATGTGCTTTGTAGAGTGAAGTAATCTATTTCTCCGTCTAAAATTGTTCATTTTAAAAAATATAAGGGGTAAATTGTTGCATTTTAAAAAAGCACAAAAGATAAATTACTATTTATTTTTTCGTAAAAGGATAATTTATTCATTTGTAATATCATATAAAGTTGCTTGCAATTTTTTTCAATACAATAATAGTCTTGTGTGAATGTGTTCCAGTTCATGTAGAAAAAGAAATCCTTCCATAAAATTCCAACAGACTCTCTTTAGCTATTGACCATAACAGTAAAAAGTCTACATCTGGAAGGAAACACTAAGGATTGGTGGATAAGTAATGACACAAAACGAACAAATAAGGAAGGAAAGTTAGAGGATAGGAATTGATTAGGATAAAGACCTTTTACCTGGAAATGTGAAGATTCCAACTGCTTTCATGTAACATCAAGAGGAACAAGAAAAGAAGGTGTGTCGAGAAAAAAAGAGTTTATTGAGACGGACTTGGAATGTGGCGGGCTAGTGACAATGGATATTTTGGAAAGTCGAGCTTATGATTTGTAATAGAAGATTCAAACTGCTTTTATGTAGATAGGTAATAATCAAGACGGACAAGGAAAGAAAGTGTGTTGAGACAAAAAGAGTCTATTAGGATGGACTTGGAATGTGGAGGGCTAGCGATTGGAAAGTCGAGATTATGATTTGCAATAGAAGATTCAAAATGCTTTTGTGCAGGTGATGATATATAAAGCAAAGTATGAAAGAAAGTGGGAGGTTAGGAGTCGAGGAAAAGAGTCGAGTTGATTAGGATAGATTACTAGATGATAGATTTGCGAGGAGGATGTAGTTTGTGAGGCGCATAAAGTTTCAATTTCAATATTTGCTATTTGGGTAAATTGCAATCTACCTACTTGTGTTAAGAAAAATAGACAAACAATCTCTTTATTAAAAATAAAATAGCAATTCACCTCCCTATATTTTTCAAAATATACCTCTCTATATTTTTAAAATTGAAGTAATTTACCTCCCGACCTGAGGAGGTAAATTGCTATTTATTTTTCGTGGGGGATAATTTAACAATTTTCAATATCACTGTTTGCCACCTTTCAAAGGCGATATTTTTTTCTATTGAATTTCATCTTAAATTTTCAGACAAATGCCATTCTTAATCGATAATAAAATAATTACCTGAACACCAAAATGGAGAGAGAGGGGGGGGGGGGGGGGGGGGGGAATTGGTGACTATTTTAAATTAGGATAATTACACTATCTTTTTTTGATATAATTATACATAGGTTGTCTCTAGTTTAGGAAATTACGTTTAACATCCTAAGGTTTGCTTCCGCTTAATAAATAAGTTCCTCCGTTAATCAAAATTTACTGAATTTGCTGATATTAATAAAAAATTGAATGAAAATTGATATTTACCCTCAATTGACTGATTATTGACTTATTGCAGGTAAAATATTTTTTTTTTTTACTAAATCAACCTTATAACGATGGAGATATACGTCCCCGCATGTGTTGATACATGATGATATATGAGGGTAATTTGATCATAGAAAGATTTATTTGACCTGCAATAAGTTAGTAATAAGTCAATAGGGGTTAATATAGATTTTTTTTTTTGTTTTTAATAGAAGCAAATTCAGTTAATTTTGACTAACAGAGGGATTTATTTGTTAGACTAAAGCAAATTTCGAACGTCCTAAATGTAATTTTCTAAACTACAAGAGGTCTCTACATATAATTACACCAAATCTTAGGAGAAATGGAGTGTAATTATCCCTTTAAATTATGATTGGAGTAATGCATATGTTGCTTTCTTTTTGAATTTCAAATTGAAGATTAGCTAAGAAATAAATATATTACATCTGACTCACTTAAAGTTAGATACGATTATAAATATGTCCTCGTTCTTTGTAAACTATCTATCTCCCTTTAAATTAACGTCCGCCCAACAATAAACACCTTCAATTAGTTTTTTATAGGATTACATCAAGATTTTGTATTAAAATAGTCAAGATGCTCATTTGAACCTCAGATTATAACTTCACAATTGGACTAAAAATGTCTTTTTAAGATTTATCAGGCATAAACACGAAGGAGGAATGAGACCTTGCACAACATCAGATTGTTTAACATTTAAAAAAAATCAAAAAATTTACTAAGAATAAAGTTGAAATTTCCAATTTATCGTCCAAATGTTGCATAATAATGTCAAATATCATAAGAATATCAATAATTTTTCAAATAACGAGAATATATAATAATTTTATCATACCTTAAAAAGTGATGTCTAGAAGCACAAGTGCCACAAATGAGGCATCTTCATTGACTTTAGGGCTAAAATAAAAACATTTAAATTATTGGATGAAGATAGCAACTGAGTCTAGAATGGATTGAAAAACATGATTTCTTGATAATAATTGCAAAATGGTCAATTTTCTTGCAAAGACTTAAGTGTTAGTGGGTAGTATTTACTGCACACCCTCACCCCACATTTATTCATAATACTATCTTTCTTGGATAACTGTTTCCTTCTCTTCGTAAAATTTGGTGTAATTATATGTATAAATTTATAATATTTGAAAAATTACATTCAATATTTTTGAAGTTTGTTTTTTTCTAATAAATAAGTTCATTCGTTAGTCAAAATTTATTGAATTTGTTGCTATTAACAAAAAAAAAAAATGAATGAAAATTTATATTTGATCTCAATTGACTTATTACTGACTTATTGCAAGTCAAACAAACTTTTTCTGACTAAACTACCCTTATAAGGGTGAAAATATACCTCCTCACATGCATTAATATGTGAAGATGTATAAAGATAATCTGATTATAAAAAGATTTATTTGACCTGCAATAAATCAGCAATTAATTGGAGGTAAATGTGGATTTTTATTCTTTTTTTGTAATTAATACCAATAAATTATATGAATTTTAACTAACGAATGAACTTATTTATTAGCTGAAAATAGACCTAATCAATTTTATTCTTTCTTTGAATAAAACCCTTCTCCCGTCCTTAGATTTAATTGGTCTATAGTATGCCCACATTAGTGGACTTCCACAATTATTTTAATTATTAGTTATTTTTATTTATAATAGTCAGTTCATATTAATGTTTGTACTACTTTTTATTGTGAGTAATTCTTTGTTTCTTGTCTCATAATAACTCTTCCAATCTCATGCGTAGATTTAGTTTTTTTTTATTTTATTTTATTTGGGTTTTGTTGTATAGTTTGTTTTTTATATATAGATTATGAATATAAAATCATACCATCTGTATATATGAAGAAATATTAAAATTAAACTATAAGACCAGCACTATTTTGAAATAGAGAACTCCGATATGCGTATAAATTTATTTAGGCAAAAATGCAAATAATTCCTCTTGATATTATAAAGAAAAGAAATAGTAATTTATCACTATGTATATCTAAAAATGCAGCACTTTACTTCTTGTGTTTACCCAAACGAAACAATTTGTCTCTTTAGATAGTAAGGTAAATTACTTCATTTTAAATAAAAGATTTAGACTCCCTCATCTATTGTCAGTTTACACAAACTATCCTTGCTTTTAAAAAAAAATTACAGAAACTACCCCTGACAGCCTTTAAAATATCAAAATGTCCTTATTGACTTGGTGAAATTTTAATTTAATTTTTCAATGATAGAAATGCTCTCAGTGGTGTTTTGTGATTACCAAAAGGTAGAGAGTAATGTTTATGGGGATGAATAATATGACCCCATAAATATGTTTACTATTATCTGTACTTTTTTAATTTAAATTTAAATTATTTTTATTAATTTTTTGTTGAACCTGTATATAAATGTACACCTCTTAATAAATAAATATTAAGTTATTTAATTAATCTATTAATAAAAATTAATTTAGGAGTTTATAAATTCAAATTAAAAAATTATCATACATTTATAAATTATTTTAAATTTTAAAATTAAAAAATTATCACACTCATATTAAATTACACTCCAATGTGGTTTTTCAAGAAGTAGTAGTGTCATTATTTTTTTACTAAAGAGTTATTTATTTTCCCTCAAATATGAAGGTGAACATGCACTATACCAATATAGTCAACTAATAAATTTCTTTGAAAATTACACATATTCTTCTCGATGAGCATGACATCGAAACCCCAATTTCTAAAGCATGACATATGCTGTGTTAAATAGTGCATGAAAAATGCTACAATGGTGTGGAAAGTTATCTGCAAATGGAGACTCCACGATCATCAATATCCCAAAGAAAATACTCGATGAAAGTACGTATAAACAAGGGATTATTATATTTGTACTTTCTAAATTATTAGACACCGTCGCACGTAATATCTACGTGCGTAATGTTACTAATAGTTTATTTTATTGAAATCCATAATGAGTTCATGTATATTAAAATTTATCATTATCTTGCAAGCTCACATACAAAAATTGGAGATAATTTCTTTTAATGCATTAATTATCAATACATTATACATATTTTACTATATTAAATTAAAAATTAAAATTTTGTACAATATATTATGTTAGTAGCTAGCAACGATTAATACTAATTTATCGTGTTTAATTTAATCAACAAAAGAAAAAATAAAACAAAAGTGAGTAAATTAAATTTGTGAATGGAGTAATTTTATGGAATTAATTTTCTTAAGTGGGTAATTGAGTAGTTAATTCAACATGAGTTGGGAAGTTAAATAGGTTCTATTAATGGAAGGGCATTTTTGGTATTTAAAAATTTTGATGTAGTGGTATGAGAATTACCACTTTGAGTCTAATAACCCCCTTCCCTTTATAATAGTACTAGTCATTGTGGCACACCGTCCCTGCGTGCATATAATAAATAATTTTTTACACTTGAAAATATATTATATAAGAGAAAAATATATAAACCAATATATTAAATGCAAAAAAAATGAAAGAAAGAAAAGAAAAAAAATAATTTATCAATTAAAACAAAATTTAAAAATTTGAATAAGTTAGTTTTAGGGCATTTTGACTTTATAAAAAATCGGTGCGGCGGTGTAAGTAACCGCCGTTTGTGAGTAAAAATTGTCTTTCTTTTTTTATATAGTATAGATCGATGATTTATATACATAAATTATTCATATTTTTTGAAGAAAAAATACAATACACCTATTGGAAACATCAACGCTATTTACACGAACTATCTATATTTTTTGGAAATTATAGATATATCCCCAAAAACGTCAAAATCATTACACAAATTTACTCTGTTTTCTTAATAGCCGGGGTGGATTCTATCATTGCGCAAAAAATACGAATAATTTATGTAAATAAACTATGGATCAGAAGATAAAGATACAATTATCCCTATAAACTACTCTTTCTAAAATTAAAAACTGAAAATAGAAATGAAACCAGAAAAAGGTTGATAGCACTTAACGAAGTAAGTCATCTCAGGGAGAATTAATATCCAAATAATATTTAAGTAATTTAAATGAAAATAAAATATCTATCTGATGGTAATATTATCTGGGAAGCAATTAACCATACTTGAATAATCCCAAAATCATATAATTTTATTCATTTTTTTTTTTTTTAACTAAGTCTTCTCTCTATGGGTTGCGGGTATTTATGTTATATGGCACATTTATTACCCCTGCAATGAAAATACAATTTTATACAATTGTTATTTTATTGTAATGGGTATTTCAGTAATTGGCCTGGTGAATTCAAATATATAGTTTTCCTTGACTTTTGCTTGATTGTGAAAAGCCCATCTTGTCTTCCTGAGTTCTTCTTTCCTCCATCACTAATATTATTTAAATCCGATCACTTAGTTCGAAATATATGTGATTTTAACATAATATTATTATTATTATTATTATTATTATTATTATTATTATATTATTATTATTATTATTATTATTATATAAGTGTAAATTACAACCACCCTTTTTAAAGTTTGATGTAATTGCAAATACATTCTCGTTGTTTGAAAATTTACAAATGCCTCCTTGATTTTAATGTCCGTTTAACAACGAGCTCACTCCGTTAGGTTTTCATTCAATTTTTATGATGAATCGATCAAAATATCCTTTTGAATTATAAATTATAATTTTATATATTTTTTTAATTATTTAAAATATTTTTACCCACCCTAGATTATTTATTTTATCCACCCTCTAATTTTTTTTTACATTTTTCCAAATATATATTTTTTAAAAAAAAATCAACAAGAGTAAAATAGCAATGTCCACTTCACCGTCTTAGGGGCTACATAATTATTTTTCATTTGAGGGGGTATTTGTAATTTTTCAAACAACAAGGGGTATTCGTAATTATGTCAAATTTCATGCAGTTGTAATTTACCTTATATATAATATATATTAAGATATAGATATATGTATATGTATATGTGGCATGACTTGACCAACACAAGGCCAAGAACTAATCACTTATATATACAGCACTCAAGATAATATGATTGTGCGGCACTCAAAACATATAGATGGAAGAGAAATATAGTGTTGCAAAAGAGGGAAGAGATAATGAAGGATCAGAAGCAGCAGCAGCAGATAACAGTAGTGTTTTCCAGGATTTAGGTTTCATCCAACTGATGAAGAGCTTGTGGGATTTTATTTACAGAGAAAGGTTCAAGGCAAATCCATCACTTTAGACCTCATCAAACACCTTGATATCTACAAATATGATCCATGGGATCTTCCAAGTAAGTATATCTATATATGTATATTCATGAGCTTCTGCTTAATTTAAGCTGAATTAATAATCTATGATGGATGTTGATTTGTTGCATGCAGAAGTGAGTAGTAGTAGAGGGGAAAAAGAATGGTATTTCTTCTGCAAGAGAGGGAGAAAGTATCGAAACAGCGTAAGGCCGAATAGAGTAACGATGAGGGGTCTGGATTCTGGAAGGCAACAGGCATAGATAAGCCAATTCATTCTGCATCAACCTCCAACAACAACAAATGCTGCATCATTGGCCTCAAGAAGTCTCTGGTTTATTATCGAGGGAACGCCGGTAAAGGACTAAAACAGACTGGATGATGCATGAATTCAGACTCCCTCCTGCACCAACTCATGTCGATTCTTCTTCTTCTGATCATCATCATCAAGAAGCTGTGAGTTAATAATATAGTTATTTCTGCATCCATCATCATCATCATCATATTACCTACTTTTTGTTTTCTTATTTTCTACTCCATGAAATGACTGACCTTAACACCAAATACTTTTGCTTATTTAACTTTGATCTGAAACTCTTTTGTATGACATTGGGACGCTGTGGGTAGTTTGTTCATATTAGATGTGTGACTTTTTGTAGTCAATTTATGTTGTATTAATTTGACTAATTGGCAAAAAGTCTTGGTGTTTACATGGACAAGATTGTCAAATTGGTAGCAAAAGTGTCAAGTTTGGACTATATTTGCAAACACCAAAATCAACACATCATATTAATCAACTCACCAAGAACCCCTTTGTCTCAATACAGTTTCTTGACTAAACCTGCAGGAGGTTTGGACACTTTGTAGAATAGTGAGGAGGAATACGCCTCAAAAGAAGTGCATAGCACAAGATTGGAAGCACACCATCAACAACATCAAAACAAACATGGAGGATGCAAATTCAAGAACATGCAGCTTTGAATCAGCAGGCAGCAATGGGAGATGCACCAACATCATGAGTTCCACCGGAGAGAAAGAAGTGATCAAGAACAACTTGCAAGAACTTAGAAGCCATTACCACAACATTAATCCTGTGGAACAGATTTCTTTTGCTCGATCCACAATCACATCATCATCAGGCTCAGATCTTTGGGCTGAAAATGGTGATCATTATGAGTGCTTGAGAAACGTAAACTGGGACGAGCTTGAATCAGTCATTGGCGGACTGGCACTCAATCGATCCCCTAAATTTCAAATTTGACAAAGGATACTTAGACAGATCTTCAGCAAACAGTTTTGGGTTTTTTGAGCTTGCTAATTCTCGTATCCTGTGAATCTTTAGGTAGTAGTATGTACATTTGTTTCTAGTCTCCATGCAGTCGCAATAAAAAACCACTTAGTTGGAGCTCAAAAACAAGTTGGAAAGATAATTCGATTGTGAAATTCCCCTATTGCTTTTGACAAGAAACAATATGAAATGGTTATTCTTAATTTTCCCTAGTTGCAGCTGCATGATCACGATCAACAAGATTGGAGGAAAGGCATAAAACTACTTTAAGTTCTTCTCAGATGCATGGCCTATGCATCCAGCTGAACATACATCTGAGCATACATCAGGAACAATCAAGTAATACATATACAATGAAATTGATATTACATCTTTATCACGATATTTGCACTCAACAGATATCAGACAAGAGTTATCCGAAAATCCCTAAATTTGAAACATTTACTATTCAATCATAAATCATTTATCAACAGAAACAAGGAGACACAAAATGTGAGTAAAACATACACTAAGATTATTGGTGTTTCCTCATGTTGCTGAGCTTGTGATCCCGTATGAAACCGGCATCCAGTGAGATGATAATGGCACGAAAATCTCTAAGGCTGATTGGATGAGCCATGCTCCTGCTGCTGCCCGTTGACAGGGAAAGGTACCACAGGAATATCAAGGCTCCTACCTTCTGCAGCAGGGCCAACCTCTCTAACATCAGCTATCCTAGCCTCAGTGGTTTGGATATCGCTCCATTCGCTCTCCCTGATAGAATGAAGATCCGACTGTTCGACTGCAAGATGAACTACATTCTCTGCAGGAACTGGTGTTGCCTTTGAGACACTCAGACATGCCTTGTCCACATTTTCTTGCGATGGATCTACATATTTTGTTAGTGGTAAATCACCACCTCCACTTGAGCAAGACTCGTTCTTCTCCTCAAAGACTTGCCGGGTTTCGGCCTGCTGCCTGCCAGCAAGAAAATAGAAATGTCAGAAAGTTACAGTTATCAACTAAAGAGGGAGCAGATAAGCACTTCTTAATTATGTCAAAATTACATCTACTGAGCCCCATCTCAGTTTGGAATTTGCCTAAAGCAAAATCTTTCAGTATTCTGTTTGAACCTTTATTCTTGGTTGAGATGAGAACAATATCTTCTCGTTCAACTCACAATCATGGCAAAAGTCTGAAGCTAGGGAAGAAATGCAAAACAAAGATTTCGTAACCACCTACATATATTAATTTCATGCATCGAAAAGATCTTGATATGAACCTTTTGAGCTGCTCTTGTAATGCATTTACATAAGCAAGTAGTTCTTGTTTCTCCTTAGCAGTGGCTAAAACTTTTTCCATCGCTTCCTTTATTCTAGTTTCAGCGTCAGCCTCTGTAACTCTGACCTTCTCCTCGGCTCGCACAACTGCTCCTTCCAATATCACAGCACGTTCTCTAGCTTTTGCTAGCTCTGAACGCCACAAGTGTGCCTCCTGAATGGCTGAGTCCCTTTGCTTTAACAGCTGATCTTTTTCTTTGCTCAGGTGCAGCACTTTTTCTTCCAATTCTCTTATCTACAGGTAAATAAAATATAGTTTTAAAGTTAATAAAGACTCCAGCTCAAACTGAAACTTAATGTCTATAATTACCTTCAGTTTAGACGACTCCAGTTGTTTCTCTGAATCTCTTGTTAGGCGTTCGACCTCTGCAAACGCAATTCTCCTTTGCTTATCCATCATATGAGCAGCAGATGCTGCAGCTTCAGCAGCTTCAGCAGTTTCAGATAGTTTCTCTGCTATTTCCTTTATCGTTGAATCCCTAGCACGAATCCCTTGCCAAATTTTGGCAGCTCTTCATCCTTCACCCTCAGGGTTTCCTGCAACACAGATTAAACAAGTAATCCTTCAGCCACGGACGGTGATTAGAAGACAAAAAATAAAGCAATAATGTGAGTTTGTAGAAACTAGAGAAAAGGTTTATTAATTAATCATCCGGTTTCCAGATCCACCGAACTTCTGATGGCTCCACAGTATGGATTAACTTTCTTCTTTGTTTTATCATATATTGCAGGAGACCAGCTTAGTATATGATTCCAGTTTCACAAGGATACAAGCAATGATAACTGAAAACTGCAGCACAGTTTAGAAACTACATGCAATTCCTACATGCATAAACAAAATAGGTACCTACTTGTCTCTTACCATTCAAAGCCTAAGTGATTCTTCACCTAACTTCTCATTGTATTTCAACCAACTATCACAGTAAGTTTCAAGAATCACTGATATCAAACAAGCAGTTGGAAAACCACCATTCAAGTAGATATAAGGAAAAAATTGGAGGAGCTAAACCCTCAGCATAACCCCAAGTTCATGTAGCAGCCAGCGAAATCCAGACAGGAAAACCCCAAAAAGGCCAAAAACAAAAAGCCTGAAAGAAAACAAAAAGTATGCAGCGGAGATACAGCAAAGGGCCCAAATGAGAGGCTACACGAGTCGCATCTCTGAAGCAGCATAAGCCCGAGACAACAGTTTTGTAGAGAAGAGAGTTGAACCTTAAGAATGAGGCAATCTTGGTGATGGTTTTAGACCTCACCTACAGAGTATTGTATTACTGCTTTAATTTTTTTGCTTAAAAGGTGGATCTTCCTCTTCAGCTGAATGTTCATTCTGTTTTTACCAGCCTACTTAAAGAGTAACAAGAAAGTTATCTTCTTTGAGCAGGAAAGTTCGTAGAACAGAGCTAAGTAAGAGTCTCGTGGATGATATTAAGTCGCTGTTTGTACAATGTACTAGTTGATTTGTGCTTGAAATCAATTTGACCAAACATGCACTGTTCTTAATTTGGTTTAGCCAATTAGCCCATACCCTGAATGTCATTAGGTACTGTTAACTCCTCACCCTTCTTGTAACTTTTACCCACATCTATGCAGGTTTGGCTGCACCTCCATGAAAATGAGAAAGAAGGGACTTCTGGGAGAAAACCAGAGGCAGGAATAAACTTTCCCATACGAGCATTTCACTCATGAATTCTCCTCTTGCTAATTATGCAATACTCAGGGATTTATATATATATATATATATATAGATAGATAGAGAGAGAGAGAGAGAGAGAGAGAGAGAGAGGGAGGGAGGAACGCTGGTAGATAGTTCTGAGGAACAATTTTCTTACCTTCATGATTGATAAATCATCCATAGGAAAATCAGGCGTCCTATTCAACATAGCTCCTAAGGCATTTTTCATGGAAATCTGCATTGCAGCTTCAATTTCTTTAGAAGCTTCCAGGGCTGTTGAATTAGCAGCAGCAACAACAGTGGCAACTGTTCCCAGCTTTGTGGACCCATTTCCACTTAAGGTATTAACTGCCTCTTTATGAGCCTTCAATACCAGTTGAGTCGCACTGTATTTTGAAGGGGAAATAAATCATGAAAGAGCACATAAAATATAGTGTAGAGTTCAAAAAATTCCAAATGTGAACTTAACATGAGAGAATTTTGAAAGCAAATAACTCTGCTATAGAGTTGACTTCACACTAGAAGGGATTAAATTCAGGTATAGTCATTGAATGAGAGAAAACAAAGCAATAGCTGAATTCCAAGTTTTTCCTCACACTGTTCCATCTTAAGATTTGTATACTCCCTTGCAATTTGTAAAGTTCATGAAGTTCTGCGATAGTAATCAAACAACACTAATGTACAAAAGTTCAGAGTAAACAGCTACAGTCAAAATGCCAAAAAGGAGAGACATACTATATAAATCATGCTAAAACTTCAAACTGAGGGGCAAAGGAAAAAAGAAAAGCAAAAAATAACTAAATAAATATAGGAAGGGGGATATCTGCAGCCTTATAGTTTAAGGATCTATTCATAATGCTGCAAGATCACGACAAGACCCAACATCCAGAGTGGAGAGAAGAAAATGGGTGAGAGCACAACATAAAGATTTCATTCAGGGAAAACCAAATAGTGAGTAGGAATCGATTCACACACTAGAACTCTAATCATTGAAGAAACAATGCATCTTCACAACCATTTTCTGTTAGTTATCACTGAAAGAACAACAAAGTAATTGCAAATGCACATAAATGCGAGATAAAAGCTGATAACTCACTGTAGAGTAGACACCCAAGCTCTAGCAGCAGCAGGAGTTTCTGCACAAAGGAAATAATCTTTTTTCTGTGGTGTCCCAATATCTAAGAATCATGTTAAAATTTGAAAAGTAATATAGGGAAAAAAGTAAAAGGAGTTAAAAGAAAATTTTATGCAATCGAGTTTGGAATTTGCAGATTCCAGCTTAACATGACTATAGCCAAACTTTTTTTCTCTTTATCTCCAACAAAATCAGTAAGAAAGATAAAAAGCTAAGATAAATAAGAAAAATAATTAACAAATTAAGAAGGATACAGAAACAACAGCCGTCATACTTCGGTAGTCCCCTAAATAAGAGAATAAAGAAAAAGATGTAAGCATCATTTTTATCCTATAATGAAAATGTACCTGCTAAAAGTTTTAAAAAAGAAAAAGAAAAAGAAAATACAATTCCTGATACCACAAAATGAAACAAATATAAGAATCTTACTGGAAATTCACAGGAGAAATTGTTATAGTGCTGTTAGCATCAAATATCATGGTGCCTTTGACTGTTGGCTCATTTCTCCTGACCCTACACATGCCAATCGATAAATACTTTTGCAAAGGCAGCGTATCATTGCCAAAAGAAAGAAACCCTAAGAACAGAAAAAGGGTCATATTCAGCTTCTTACTTGTACTCCATCTTCCCAGTTGTTGGGTCTAGAATCACCCACCTCTCGTTCCACTTTCTCAGCTGTTTAAAAGAACAATGTTAGCAAATGCACATATTTCAGCAGGATTCAGGCTAGAGTTCCAAATAAAATGGTATGCACAGTTTTCAAAATTTTCAGCCAATAATGAACAATGACGAGTTGGACGAAAATATATTTTGTCCCTCAGGGCGCCCATTAGAAAAGAACGGTTGTTGAGGTAAAGACCAGTAAAAAAGACAAACCTTTAAGGACAGCAAAGTAACAGTCAACTACACTTCTGTTCGTGCTAATCCTTAATGTACAAACTCATCACAAAATAAGCACATTGCCATAGGTTATTACTGTTACGGAGAGAAAATAAATTACTGTGCCATACCAAAATTGCGTGGCTTCCTAAGGCCATAAGGTCTGGGGCTTTGACTAATGGTTTTGAGTTGGACGCTTCTAGATGGTTCCCAAGCTAAGCTATGATAATCAGCAGAATATCTCAAACTCCACTAGTGCTCTTTCAACTCAGTCTAATCCATAAAGTTGACATGATAATGAAAATCCAGGTTGCAATGGAGAAAGTATATTAGGATATTACAGAACTCTGGGTCACCTTCCTCAAACTGATGCCAGTCCAAAGTACACACATCAGCCTTTTTTCAATGGGAAACACCAATCCATGGCACTGCATGTTTTATACATTCTAATAAATATTTAAATTTCAGAAATTCAATTTTAATAGCAACTGTGCAATCATTCCTGAAGCAAGACAGAGATGGAGACTGACAAGTGGCTCACCACACAGATTTCATGACATTCCATATGCTGATCAAAAGAAGGGCAGATTGGAAGTAAGGAGAACAAAACTGCAGATATAAATAGTGTTGGTGAAGAATTTAAGTTTAGAAGATGAAGGAATGAAGGTAAGAAGGATGAGAGAAAAAGGACAAGTGCATAAACAAAAGCCAAATAAGTATATGGTTAGAATTTCTGAAGTAAGCTGCGTGGGTTTTCTTTTAAAATTTAGTTCTTTTATAAGACTTCAAAGCAATTGAAGCTTGGTGAGTTTGATACCCAGACACCAAGCCATTTTACAAGCTTCAAATGTCACTTACTGTAACTGGATATATTTATGTTTGCTCTTTCATTCATGGAGATTTTAAAGCTCAATCAGTCATGACATCGAGCCCACACAAAAAACTTTATCACAAAGCTCAGGTCATCTTTGGTCAAATTCACTCACATAAATATGTTGATTAAACACAAGCAAGTTGCCCCCTTTATGCGGATCCTTCCTATTTGGGTGACATGAACACAATCTATACTAAGTGTGGTTTCTCCTATAATAGATTTCAAGTAAATTATATCTCCCCTCTTGTCGGCATGCATGATATTTTCTACACTATTATGACCATTATTACTCTCACCACTACCAGTCAACCTAACACCTTCTGCTCAATAAAACAACATTAACCAAAAATCAGTAGCTACCCCCTATGCTCATCTTCTTAACTTCTCTGGAGCTTTCTAATAAAACCAAAAGGTATCAGGCAATAGTACATTATATTAACATTTTATAGATAAAGATTGAAGCCTTGTCCTCCATCAATAAAAAGACAAGATCAGTATTCCAATATAGCATAGAGACTTTAACTGAGAGCGAACATATCCAAATCAGTATCATATTCATCTCAAATACAATCAGTTTTTTCCTCTCATTGCTATGAGAGAGGATGTATTCATGAATTTGTCACTGCCAGTTGGACTTAATACCCCATCTCTCATATAAAAACAATTCTACTCATCTCTCAAGAAAAACATCAAAATTCCAAAAGGCGAAGTAGTTGCACCAGTTTAGCAGCTAAAAGCAAATACCCATATCTGAGTGACTTCGAAATTCACGAGAGCGTCGAAATTAAACAAAAGAATAGAAAGAAATGCAGCTGAAGGTAAACGAACTAGAAAAAACTGAGAAATGAATAATCTACCGTTTCGGATCGCTTGAGGAGGGGCCCTTGGAGTAGATTTCTACCGGAGCTCGACGCCAGCTGCCTTTTGATCTTCTCCAAGCTCGACTTCGTATCCGCATCTCCCTACACAATTCAAAACCCTAAATTACCAAAGAATTAACCAAAAAAAATTCACTAAATATTAACCAATTTGAATGCTAATAAAAAAATAACAAAACAAAGAAGTAGAGATTTCCAGGCATGGGAACACTGACCAGTGGAGAACCATTTGAGGCCATGATGATTACGAGGGAAATCACTCGGTGGAAATTTTGATGCGTCTGAATTTGGTGAGGGTTTTTGGTGAAGAAGAAGAAGAAATATGATGATCTGCTGTTGGGGTTGTTCCCTTGTACTGTGTTTTGTCGGAGTTGTCTTTTCTTTTTCCTTTTACATTTTGCACCCATCAACTACAACCACTCTCACATATACATCCTTTAACTATAAAACTTAACAAAATAGCCCCGTCCGTTAGCGTCCGTTATTCCTTTTGCTAAGAGTACTCCGAATAAGATTGTTTGCAAAAAAATTTATAGAAAAAATAAAAAATACTAGTAAAATCAAAAGTGCGTAATATTATAAAAAAAAGTAAAAAATAAATAAAAGTTAAACTAGATATTATTTGAAAAAAAATCACTTCTAAAATAAATTTAATTTATTAAAGACTGATTAGTCCCCATGTGTCGAAAAGATATTGTTATATGCTTATAGAGATAATTGCACTTTTGGTCCCACAGAATAGGTATTTTTTTTGCTTTTGGTCCCGAACTTTACGGCATTGACACTTTAGACCCCCAAAATTCTAATTTTTCGACGGCCTTAGTCCCACGCCGTTAAATATTGACGAAAATGGCACGCGAACAGTCACGTGTCGTTAGTCAATCATTTTTCGAGGCAAAAAAACATGTTGTTGACCTTGGCTCACGAAATTTGGAAGGAAATTTGGCCCCAGATTAGTCTTTCAATTTAATTTCAAAAATCAACATTTGATTTTTTATGCAATTTGCGAATTTCTTCCTCTTGAGCGTTCGATTGGCACAACGAAACCAGAATTATTATGGTCACTTGCACACATTGGTGGATCAAACCACATAAAAGACCCACACTTGCCTCTACCTCTTCTTGAAGAATAAGTATAAAACCTCATATCGGGATTGTCGCTTGTCCAAGAGGTCTTCAAATAAGCACCTTTATGACAATAATATTCAATATTGGTGGTATTTTGAGAGGATTGTGACATATTTAGTAGCTTGATTTTCAGTATGGAGTGAAAAAAAATACAGATTTTTGTAGTACACTTTTTTTACCTTATTTGGTGGATTTGTAGATGTATATATAGGCAAGAGGGACGTGAAGGTATTTTGGGTGCCAAATTTCCCTCCAAATTTCAGGAATCAATGTCAGCAACATGTTTTTTGCCTAGAAAAATGGCTGACTAAGGACACGTGACTGTTCACATGCCGTTTCCGTCCATGTTTATTTGCGTGGGACCAAGGCCGTCGAAGTTATGGTTTTAGGGTCTTAAGTACCGATCCCGTAAAGTTTGAGATCAAAAGTTTGAAGAGGTCTATCCTGTGGGACCAAAAGTGTAATTATTCCTTTGCTTATATTTTACGTGTTGTTTGTCACTAATAATTATTGTTCACAAAAAATAATAAATTTTATTTCAATTAGTATAATTCATTTTATTGTTTAAAACTATTAAAAATATGTATAATCTAATAATGCTCCCACTAAGTAATAATTATTTATTCATACACAATAATTAAACTTGTGTTATTGCAAAAAAAAAAATATTTTATTAATTAATCAAATAATAATATGTGAAAAAAAATAATAAATTAGATGATTTAACAAATAACATATAAAAATATTAAATATGTGAAAGTAAATTTAGTTATTGTTTAAATTTTTTAAAACTCCGATATCAACTTTAAATATACAATTTTAACAATAAATAACAAATAATAAAATAAAATTAAGATTATTATAATAAGGGTAAAGTAATAAAAAAAATAAAGCTCAATTTATTTAAAAAAAAATAAAGCAGCACCCAAGGTGCTTCTAATTTTTAGCCTAAAAGCATTCTTTTTAGCCGTTTCAAAAATAAAAGTTGAAACTAGCATCAAGAACACTTCAAAAGTATTTTTTTGGAGCCAAAAGTTGAAAGTACTTTTTTGAAGCGCTCACAAAGACTCCCTATAGTGGTTGTTGCGCTAATCATTATAATTTTTGCCAATTATACCCTCCAACAAAAAGTATAATTAAATATTGTCATTCCATTTGTGCAAATGCAACCAATATTTTAAAATCGAACAGGAGATCAAACTAGATAAATTAATGGATCATAGGTTCACTACAAGAAAATATGCTTTCGCTACCAAACAAGAACTGTAGCAAATGCCAAAAATCATAGCAAAAACGTTTTTGCTGCGATTTTGTTATTAATTTTTGGTGTAGGGAAGATTGCCATAGCAAATACTTTGCTACGCCCAAAATTCATAGCAAAAAGTTATTTGCTACGAAAAAATTCCTTTTGTTACGATCTCAAATTCATAGCAAATAAGGAAAAAAATCACCATCTTTTACTACGATTGTTGAGTTGATTGATCCGGCTAAAAAAAATCGATCAACTCGAACATTTCCATATATATAATATAGGGCAAAATCCTTTTTTGGTCCCATTAAAAAGGGTCAGTTTTATTTTTGGTACCACAATTCTTAGGAGTTCGATTTTTGGTACCATTAAACCCGAAAATAAGCTTTTTTGGTCCTGACTTAACGACAGACAGCACATGGACCTTAACGGCCATTAAACATGACTTTGACTCATATTTAATAGTAACAAAACAACAAAAAAATATACTCTTTTGGTACCATTAAAAGAAAAAATATTTTGACCAATTTTAACACAAACTATAAGAATTTTTTTTCAAAAATAAAATATTAGGAAAATTTTATTTTAATATATTAAATAAAATAGCTCTAAAATTATAATTGTTTGTATTTCAGATACTTTTTAAGATCTTTTTTACTATTTTTAAAATTAAATATTATTTGATCTAAAAATATATTAATATTTGAGCATAAACTAAAAAAATAAAATTTATTTTTCGAGTGAAAGTATTAGATAAATTTCATTTTACTAAATAATAATCAATTTTTAAATTAAATTATTTACATTTGAGATAAATTAAAGAAATAAGATTAAAATTTATTTCTTACTTTTTTCGGTCAAAGTTTATTAAAATATTTTAAAAAATAATAATTTAATTTTAAAAATAACTAAAATATGCCAGAATTTATTTGAAATAAATATAATTATAAATTATAAACTATTTTATTAGTTATATTAAAATAATTTTTCTTTATTGTTTTTATTTTTAAAAAATAAAATTTTATTTCTTATTGATGCGTGCGATTTTAGCACGGGTCCGACAGTCTTGGACTTAGATACTGGATCTCGGCCAACACACATCACTTATAATTTATGGTCAAATTTTATTAAAATATTTTCAAACAAAATAAAAAATTCAATTGAAAGAAATAATAGTTGCTACGATATATCTCGAGTGTAAATAATTTTAATTTAAAAATTAATTTATTATTTAATAAAAATTTATCTATACTTTCACTCAAAAAATAAATTTTACATTTTGTAGTTTGTGCTCAAATATTAATATATTTTTAGACCAAATAATATTTTAATTTCAAAAATAGTAAAAAAAAATCTTAAAAAAGATCTGAAATATAAATAATTATAATTTTAGAGCTATTTTATTATATATAATTAAATAAAATTTTCCTAGTATTTTTATTTTTGAAAAAAAATTCTTATAGTTTGTGTTAAAATTGGTCAAAATATATTTTTTCTTTTAATGGTACCAAAAGAGTATGTTTTTTTGTTGTTTTGTTACTATTAAATATGAGTCAAAGTCATGTTTAACGGCCGTTAAGGTCCATGTGCTGTCTGTCGTTAAGTCAGGACCAAAAAAACTTATTTTCGGGTTTAATGGTACCAAAAACCGAACTCCTAAGAATTGTGGTACCAAAAATAAAACTGACCCTTTTTAATGGGACCAAAAAAGGATTTTGCCCTATATTATATATATGGAAATGTTCGAGTTGATCGATTTTTTTTAGCCGATCAATCAACTCAACAATCGTAGTAAAAGATGGTGATTTTTTTCTTATTTGCTATGAATTTGAGATCGTAACAAAAGGAATTTTTTCGTAGCAAATAACTTTTTGCTATGAATTTTGGGCGTAGTAAAGTATTTGCTATGGCAATCTTCCCTACACCAAAAATCAATAACAAAAATCGCAGCAAAAACGTTTTTGCTATGATTTTTGGCATTTGCTACAGTTCTTGTTTGGTAGCGAAAGCATATTTTCTTGTAGTGAACCAAACAAGCACATTTTGTTGTTGTTTTGGTATCACTAAACATGAGTCAAAGTCACGCGTAACGGCCGTTAAGGTCCATGTGCCTTCTGCTGTTAAGTCGGGACCAGAAAAGCTTATTTTTGGGTTTAATGGTACCAAAAGCCGAACTCCCAAGAATTATGGTACCAAAAATGAAACTGACGTTTTTTAATGGGACCAAAAAGGATTTTGCCCATATAATATATGTATATATTAATTATTAAGTCACATATTATTATCCTTAAATTTCAATTATTTAGTCACATATTATTAAAAAAATTAAAAATGATAATTTTATAAGAAACAACAAGATGCTTATTTTGAAAAAAACTATTTGATCAAATTAAATGTTTTGAATTTTAAAAAAACACATAATATGAATTAAACCAACGAACAACTAGTTTATTTCAAAATTAGGCTATAAATTAACACAAATAATAAATTGATTTTGTAAAATAACCTTTTTTATTTTTATTTTTATTTTGTGTTGTGTGCTAACAGGGTCACACTAGTTATTTTATTTTCAATTTTTTAGTAAAACTTGATCCGAATTCATGACCGGTTCCCAATTTAACTCGTTCAACTAGCCAATCTAGTCTGATTTTAAAAACTATGGATGCAACGGTTATATCACCATTTATTCTTTCAAAAAAAAATTTCTCTCCTTTTGCCATTTGTCCCGAAATATTTTTTCAATAAAATTTAGGAAAAATACATATTTTATTTTTGTACCTTATTTTAATTATGTCCAGTCACACCTCATATTCAAAAGCTCCATGCTATTCATGTCATCCATCGAAGTTCTATGTGACTAATTTAGCTAAAGTAAAATATGCATGTCAAATTGATGCGGCAATTCGAACTGCCTAGACAACACATAATCCTGAGAGAAAATATTATTGGCAACTTTGTTGCTCATTCAAAAGCGTGCGTCATAAAACAACGTCTTTCCTTTTATTACATAATTAATGATTTTTTTTTAATAGTGGAGGCTAATTTCTCTTACACAAAGGAACAAAATTGTAGTAACAATTGAGTTGTGACGCGAACAATGACATGATCATTGACTTAACACGTTTTGCCTTTGTTAATGGATACACGTTGGCAATTTCAGTATCATATTTAACAACACAATATTTTTAATGGACGAACGCTAATGGGAAGCGTCATTTTGTTAGTATCATAGTCCAGAGGTATATGTTATATTTGTCATAGTTTAAGGGTGCAAAGTGTATTTAAACCTTTTTTCTTTCCTCTTTTCGGCTCTCTTACTCCAAATTATGCTATTTTCTTGTTATTTCAATTACTTTATTAATAAAAGTAATTGTGGATTTTTATTTCATGCCGGGTCTTTAAAAATTACACTCGTTAATTATGCCTTGTTTACTTTGAGTGATAAAAAGTCGATGGGTTCAATTTATTTTGACCCCCCGTGATACGAAAAATAATAAAAAAGCCTCCTGTAAAAATTTAAATATAAAAAATCATCCTTATGTTATGAGCAATGATTAACACAACCTTCTGGTCAATCTGGTCACGGGGGTTTTTTGAATATTTTTTTATATCACAAGGAGTGTAATTGATATTTTATTTTTCTCAAAAAAAAATAAATAAATTTGAACATACCAAATATTACAGGGGTCCTTGAATTTTTCCCAAAGGTGGATTGAAGACCATCTACTTTTGTGTAGCCATCATATATCCATGGGTGGAGATATGATTGGATTGGGCAAGATTTGGTGTTCCCTCTCAAAATTTAGCCAACACAAACACAAGAATTTAGAAAATACATTTGCACCTTGAATGCAATCAATCAAATGCTCTCTACTCGGAATGTAATAATTATTAAATTTTAATATTCTATTAATCCTTCGATAGTTAATTGCCAACCCTGGTTTACCTCTTTTCATCTCACCATGGTTTTTTATAAAAAAACTAGGGTTGCTACAAGCAAAGGTTCCAGGCTCAATGAGGTTCAGTTTGATATGCTATCTGATGATTTCCTACATATCCTTCTTGTCCTCCATGTGCATCTGGATAGGCTTGTATCGAACATATAAGTACTTGCATTCTTATTTGACTTTTAGAATAGCTTCTCTTGTTCCTATCCCACTATACCAGAGGGTTATCACTGAAATTCCTCTAGATAAGTCTTTTGACATTTTCGAGGGAAAGCTTATTCTCCTCACTAATGTCTAGTGACTTTATCTCCCGCAATGCTTCCTTAATGTTCTTAATTTCTTCTTCCGATTCTTTGTAGAAGTTTTTTTTGGAATAAGGTAAATTTCATTAATGAAGTAAAGGTACAAGTCACATTACAAAGGAGGAGAAAACTAGTGGCTAGGCCATGGGATCCTCCATAATATGAAGAGTGCAACAATACTAACATAAAGTGATAACTCAGCATTCATAATCCTTTGTCTAACTTCCTCAATTACAAGACAGGGCAACATAGACGCTGATCGTTCAACATGCTGAAATCTTCGCCAGTTACACTCCTGCCAAAGATGATAGACCAAAGATGCCAGTATGTACGGAATGCTGCATTCACCACATGCCGTTCCCTCCATTTCCTTACTGCTCAGGCTATGTCAAACTCCCAACCTCGATTAGGCCATAAGAATCGAACATCATGTCAAACTACCATAAGACACCGGCAGGACAAATGACAATAAAAAAATAAGTGCTCATGGGTCTCGGCCTGTCCCATGCAATAGAGAGTACAATCGCTATTTAAATGATTCGACCAAAGTTTGCAAGAGTCGACAGTTTTTCCAATATGGCTAACCATAGGATAAAGTAGTATAGGGAATCTTAAAAAGACCTAATAATAGTGAAGACCAACCTATCTTATGTCCCGGAGGATGAAACATCTCATAGGAAGGGATGCTCAACCTCCCTCCACCATGAGTCCACCACTCCACTCTGTCTACTCCTCCATGTATAATTAGCAGTGATTGTAAAATTTTCATGCATTGGAAGGCTCTAGTTGTCGATCAATTCCAGTTATCATAGAGGGATCCCTGTCCATCCATTAATTCTCTTCTCAATTTTCTGGAATAATAGCTGACAATCCGAAGTGGTTAACCTCAAAGCAAGAAGAGGTAAGCCAAGATATCTAACCTGTAGCACACCTTCTCGAAACCCTACTGATTGGAGAAGAGGATCCCGATTGCTTTGGGCAGATTTAGAGATTATCAGCTGGCTCTTTTTCGGATTAGCACACAAACCAAATAAAGAAGCAAAAAGCTGCAATCCTAGTTTAAAAATTCCCATCGAGTTTTCATCAGCACTGCTGAAAAGCAAGAGGTCATCATTAAAACTAAGTTGGAAGAGCCCAATCTCACTGCATTTCCAATGGAAGGTTAAGTCAGCATCCTAATCAATGAGTTGTTGGATAATCAAACGAAGCACCTCCATAACAAGCACGAAAAGATAGGGGGACACAGGGTCCCCTTGCCTTAACCCACAAACCCCAAGGAAGAATCTGTGAATACTACCATTTAGGCTCATAGAGAAACTACTGGTTGTCACACACTCCTCAATCCACTGAATAAACTGCGGATGAAAGCCAAAAAGCTGCAGTGTGGCAAATAAAAAATCCCATTCAATAGTGTCATAAGTCTTCCGTAAATTCGCCTTCATAGCACATCATGGGGGAAGGCGTTGCTGGTTATATCCAACAAACAACTCGCTAGCTAATAAGATGTTGTCACTAATGGAATGCCCAGGGATGAAAGTGTTCTACGTAGGACTGACCAAGCGATCAAATAGTGGACGAATCTGTTGGACTAAGATCTTCGTAATGGTCTTGTATAGGACATTACAATAGAAGATAAGCCTGAAATCTGCCACTGTAGTAGGCGATTGGACCTTCGGAATAAGAGCGAGCAAAGTAGCATTAACCTATTTTAGGATTCGACCATGCTCAAAGAAGTCCAATACTGCACGAGTAACAAATTCCTATAATTGGCCACGTAGCTCTATAACATCCGGCCGAGTAACCATCTGGTCCTGGCGACTTATCCTCATCAATATCAAAGAAAGTTGTTTTGACATCATCCTTAGTAACTGGTAACACAAGTTGGGATGCTTCACTGTTGGTGATGATGTGTTGAGCCTATGGGCGCAAATGGCGAATATCCATGTGTCTACTTCTCCTCTCTTCCCCTAGAAGTCGTTGATAAAATCCCACAAATTCATGACATCCTATTGCTCAGTATAGACACTACCCTCGACAGTTGAAATTTGAAAAATGCGCTTCGAAGCTCGCCTCTAAGCTACCTTCCTGAAGAAGATTCGAGTGCATTGATCTCTCCCTTTGAGCCATTGCATTTTAGCCCTTTGATGCAGCATTTGTTGCTCCATTTTAGTGGCCTTAAGAAAGACAAGTCGGCAATAGTTCTCTAGCTGCTTCAAAAACAAGTTATGTCTATCCGTTTGTAGAATAGATTGAGCAATCGATAGGAACTCCGCAACAAGTTTAACGTTCAGTGCATGATCTCCTTTTTTCCTTTGTTGCACCGGTTTAAGGGCCTTTAATTTACGAGTAATTGCCTACATAGCAGTTCCCACTATGTGATTGCACCAAATATTTTGAACTGCAGGAAGAAAATTCGGTGAAGGCGCTAAGTAGTTATCAAAACGTTACATGCGGTTTGGGTTAACAAAATTTGCACAAAGAACCAAGGGGGAAGAATGATCGGATGTTCACTGCGTGAGGCTCTAATAAAAGCAATTCGACTACTGAGCAAGCCAAACATCATTAATGAGCATTCTGTCAAGTCGTTTCCATAGACTTCTGTCGTTGTCACTGTGATTATGCCAAGTAAAAGTACACCTCTGCATAGGTAGGGTAATAAGACTCGTATTGATTATGCAGCTGCTAAATTCCTCCATGGCTACGCGAATGTCACCAGAATATCCACAGACCTCGTTCATATCCACAACTGTATTAAAATCACCAAGCACTAGCCAAGGGACATCAAGTATATTGTCAGACAGTGTTTTCAGAACCGAACCGGACTGACCATGTGTCCGGCTCGGTTCACAACCTCAAATCCGGTGTGATCAAACCCGGTGAGGACCGGTCAAACCCAGTCAAAATCGATAAAAACCGGTGACCGGTCAAAAACCGATTTTGACCATTTTTAAAAAAAAAATTAATTTCACTATTTAAATTTTTTTGGGCTTAAAATTTTGCATATTTATTGCCAAAAGGGTTTAAGTTTGGCTTATATTTTTTCAATGTGGGATAATTAACTTTCCTTAAGCTTTCTCATCCTATATTTATAGTTTAAAGTGTTTAAATTTCGCTTTATACTTTCTCAATGTGGACAATAAGCTTGACTTAAGCCTTTTCATATTATAGTTTAAAGTATTTAAATTTGTCTTATTTTTTTCAATGTGGGACAATAAGTTTGCCTTAAACTTTTTTATATTTATATATAGTCGAAAGTGTTAAGTTTTGATGGCAAAATTACATTCTTGGTCATGTAACTTTAGGTCGTTAGCACTTTTAGTCCTGTAACTTACTTCATTTACACATTTAGTCCTTTTTTTGACGAATTTAGTCTTGAGCATCTCACATTTGGTCCTTTTTTGACAAATTTAGTCCTGTGTTGACAATTTTGGTCCTATTCAAACTATAATAAATCTCATTTTTTATCCTGTAACTATGAGTTGTTAGGACAAAAATTGTCAATACAGGACTAAATTTGCTAAAAAAGGACCAAATGTGAGATGCTAAGGACTAAATTCGTCAAAAAAAGGACTAAATGTGTAAATGAAGTAAGTTACAGGACTAAAAGTGCTAACGACCTAAAGTTACAGGACCAAAAATGTAATTTTACCAGTTTTGATTTATTCTTTTCTAATGTGAGATAATAAGCTTGATTTAAAATTTTCATATATATAGTCTAAAGTGTTTAAGTTTTAGCTTATGCTTTTTCAATATGGGATAATTAGCTTGGCTTAAACTTTTCATATTTATAGTTCAAAATATTAAGTTTCGTTTATTCTTTTTAATGTGGGACAAAGCCACATTTAACAATCAATAAGGTTAAATAAATTGATATATAATATATAGATATGTTACAAATATATATATATATATATATATAATATTTCGGATCTACCGATTTTTTTATTTTGGTCCAACCGATCGGACCAGTGACCGAGTGACCCAGTAACTTGATCGGTTCGATCTTCGGTCCGGTTCTGAAAACATTGTTGTCAGACATAACAATTAAAACACGCCATAGATCTCTTCTAACCCCAATTCATTAGCTTCATACATAACAGTAGCATAGATATGCATATGGTAACGACACATAAAAAGTTTGCAATGTATGAATTGAACATGGACATTTTGTACCTCTATATCAATTTCATCATTAATCCAAGCAAGCTAGATACGGGTCCCCGGACACGAGTAATCAGTAAACCATTTCCAACGATTAAGAACATAAGATTGTACTCAGGAAATATTACTACTCAATACACGTGTTTCTAAGAGACCAACGAAATGTAACCTGTATTCAGAAGCAAGTTCACCCACTGCCACATGGTGATCTCTTCGATTCAGGCCACGTATATTCCCAACCCCAATATTCATCATATATAACCTCTAGAAGGGTTGTATTCTTTAGGGCCCTCAATTTTGTCGTCTACAATCTTATCATCATCAAGTGTTAGTGCGTCAAAAGGATTATAGAGCACTAGTTCTTTACCTTTGGAGGTATCAAAGTTCGGTTGCTGCAAGTCAGAAATCGGTATGGAAGGTGCAGGTTCAGTCATTGTTCGTAACTCCTCCATAATCGGTTGTGTGGCCGATTTGGGCATAGGAGCTGTTATAACCCCTTTCTTCTAGACGTATACAACCATTGGAGGCTTTAGTGGAGTTTTTTGCGGCTGACACGAAGCCATCGAATGCCCCAGGCACATACACTTCGCACATTTGGGTGGAACCCACTAGTATCCCACATCCACTTTACATGGCACCTCGTTTCCATCCTCATTGGGCACTACAATAATAACATATTAAGGAAACTTAGATGAGATGTTAAGCATGATACATTCACGAGCTAAGTTTAGTCTCGTGCATGTATTCGTAATGGCATCCTGGTAAAGCGGTTTTGCCAATTCCACTTGCAACAGTACTGAGACCCTCATCAATCCATAATTCAACGGGAAAGTGCCTTAACTTGATCCAGACCGGAACATCAGTGTGCTTTGTTTTCCTTAACGCCATTCCAGGCTGCCATTGTTGTAAGACTATAGGTTGACCTTGGAAGAGCCAAGGTCCTCCTTTAAGAACCTCTTCCATAGCCACTTTGGTATGGAATTGAAAGAAGTAAAATTCATTTGCGATAGCAATAACGTTCTTAACCCTTCGCGACATTGATCGGACAAACTCATTTAGGTGGTGGAAATAAGGCTTCCAACCCAAGAAATATCTTACCGCCGTGTGAACCCAACGTTTAGACCTCTTTCAAACTATCTCCAAAAAAGGTCGAACAACAATTTCACAATTCTCCATCGTCGGTGGGACGTAGGAAACCATTTCTCGATTGAAATTATTAAACGATTCAACAAATTTATCCACAGAGGGAGCGGATAAGGGTACCTTACCAATGAAGATTCCCGTCGGCACTATCGGAGCAGAGGGATCCCATGAGATATTCGCTGAAGAAGATGCATTCAAGTCGATATCTCCATGCATATTCATCCGCTCTACCGAGTTACCCTTCGTCGAGGATGGGCAGGCGATTGGGACCAGATCAAACGAGGCAGTAGGCGATGGAGAGACGTTCATACACCCAGAAATCGTTACAAAAAGGTTTGAGGGAATCCCAATATGCATGGGGGAGGAAACCCTAGGCGGCGGTAGGATTTCAACGTCCACACCTACGTAAGTAGAAAGTGGCAATGGCGCCGCTTTAATGGAAAGAATAGAGGCCATCTGATCTGTAGTTGGCAATCGAGCAAAACACAATGGAGGCAACAAGGGAGGATTGGTTGGTCGAAAAGGAGTAGGAGTACGTGAAGAATCCGGAAGCAAACCTGACTGTTGAGGCACATGATTTCCATCCTCTCCAAACTTCGCGAACCATCTGGCTTGCAAGTCCGTTAACGCTGTTGGATAAAATTTCAGTTTTGAATAATGAAACAATATTTTGAAATATAACAATCGGATTTAGAAATCAAAAGCAATTAAAGCCACGTTGGAATAAATAAAAGATAACAGGTAGAAATGCAATTACGATAAGTAAATTAAATAGTAAACTTACAACGAGAATTGTATCGTACCAATTTTTAGTTCAATGGTAATCGTAATTTTAACCGAATCGTAGAATTCACTGCTTGCCTTGAAGAAAATATACATCCCGTATCAGTAGTGCACCGGGTACTATATAATTTCTCCCAGGATAAGATGGTTTCAGTTTTTTCGGTCTTAGCACTATACCGTAAAACACCTCGAACAAACACTTAGAAGCCTTTATCAAAATAAGAAATTCAAACCTTAAAATATAGAGAGGAGAGCCGAGAATGAGAGAAAATGAGAGAAGATTTCTCTTGGTATACTTGAGGAGTGTATGGCATCAGCCTTTTATAGGCACCTCCATTCACATTCCCTTCAATGCAACATTTAAATGGCATAATGGCACTAAAATTTTTTATGTAACAGCTCACAAGAAAACGGATGAAACAATAATAACAATTCAATTGCAATTAGAGAAATAAAACTAAAACTTTTCCATTTAAAGTCCAAATTGGTTGCTGTTACATTTGCTTTGAAAATCCAATCCAAATTGGTTTGTTACATTTGCTTTGAAATCCAATCCAAAACTTTAATCTATGGATTTCTCATTCACAACAATCCCCCAAATACATAGATTTGAACTCAAATTTCTGTGACTTGCTTTCAACAATGTTACCTTCCAGTTTGAAGCACTGCCTAAGTTATCTAACGTCAGCTATCACCAGGTCAAATTGAACTAAGCCTTGAATTTGAGCCTGTGAGTGTGACAACGAATGTTAGTAACAACAAGCCACTGGCTTTGTGTTGATCTTTAGGGTTGACACAATAGGCCATGTGTCCTGATCCTGTTCATGAATGTTTTTAGGAATAACCCAATTCCTTAGTTGCGGCCAAACAACTACATATACTTAGTTTGGCGTTTCCAGGGATGCACTACTAGCATCTCGTCTAAAAGACTTGACCCCGTTCAGAGTTAAACTCTTACTATACTTGCAGTATCAGCACCTTATAGAATTATAGGGGTTAGACTTTAGATACAAAGTATCAGTCTATTTTGGTGCTCTGGCATACCTTACGACTTGTTAATACCATATTGAACCTTCTTTGTGGGATCTCCACTCAGAAGGTTGGGTTGCCATCGCAGTTACATCAATGATGGGTTTTCAGTCCCACATCCACTCTGGATTTATTTACTTATGACAGATCCAATCCTTTCATCAAAGGATCAGCTACATTGTCCTTTCGTCAATGCCAATTACTCTATCTCACACTAATGCCCTTATAGACTTTAGTCTAACCTAGATGTGTCGTTTGGTCTTTTGATTGTATTTACGACTTCTCACATTTGCAATTGTGGTTTAACTATCACAATGTACAACAATAGTTGGAAGAGGCTGACTTACAATGGGAAGTTGTGATAACAACCCAAATAGTCATTCTGCCTTGGTACCAGTCGTATCCAACGCACTTAACTCGGCTTCAAAAGTAGACCGGGTTATCAAAGTCTGTTTCACAGACTTCCAGGAGACTGCGCCCCCATATAAGGTAAAAACATACCCTGAACACCCATTACTCCTTGAGTTTTTGGCTATCTAGCTAGCATCACTATATCCCTCAAGAACAACAAGGAATCTGCCATAATGAATGACTAGTGACATTGTGCCCTTCAGGTACCTTAGTACCCTATCCAAAGCACCCCAATGGGTTTTATCAGGACAACTCGCGTATCTAGCCAGCTTAGAGACAGAAAATGGAATATTTGGTCTCGTGCTATTTGCCAGATACTGTAAACTCCCAATAATTTGGGAATACCGTAGTTGTGCAACCGAAAAACCACTTTCATTTTTAAATAAAGCTATAGAAGAATCATAAGGCGTTTTTCCAATTCTACTATTTTGATAACCAAAATTTTCTATTATCTTCTCAACATAGTGAGATTGAGAAATGACTATCCCATCAGTTGAACGAATCAACTTGATGCCAAGAATTACTCCAGCCTCACCCATATCCTTCATTTCAAACTTATTCTTTAAAAATCACTGGGTTTCAGTTATGATTTCTATACATGATCCTATTAATGGAATATCATCTACATACAGGGCATAAAATAATTATTTTATCTACTTTAATCTTACAGTATATACACTTATCATTCTCATTATAGTGAAGCCAAACGCAAGAATAGTTTGATCAAACTTTTCATGCCACTGTTTGGGTGTTTGTTTAAGTCCATAGAGAGACGTAACAAGTTAACAAACTTTGCGCTCATTACCATGAGCTAAAAATCCCTCAGGCTGATCCATGTATATTTCCTCTTCGAGTTCACCATACAAAAAAGCTATTTTCACATCCATCTGGTGAATCGAGAGGTTATACACCGAAGCCAGTGCAATAAGCACCCAGATTGTGGTCAATTAAGCTACTGGAGAATAGGTATCGAAATAGTCTATTCCCTCATTTTTTTTAAAATCTTTGGCCACCAATCTGGCTTTAAACTTATCGACAGATCCATCATGTTTCAATTTCTTCTTAAAAATTCACTTACATTCAATAGTAGTACACCCCGGAGGGAGACCAACTAACACTAATGTTCTGTTAGAAACTATGGAGTCCATCTCACTTTTGACAACTTCTTTCCATTGTTTAGCTTCCGGAGAATTTATAGCATCTTTGAAAGTTACTGGATCATCCTTGATATTGTAAGTGACAAAATCACTTCCAAAATCCTTGACAACCCTAGCTCTCTTACTCCGTCTAGGTTCATCTGACTCCTCATGAGTCAGACTAGTACTATTAGGATTAACCCCCACATTAGTCATATTTTCCACATGTTCAGGAATAGATGTGGAGGCAAGTGAATCATCAAGTGAAACACTTGAAGGTATTCCTGTTTTCATAGGAAAAAACATCTTCTAGGAATACAGCATCACGAAATTCAACTACTGTGTTGAACTCAATGCTTGTAAGTTTTTATTTAATAACCAGAAATCTCAAAGCATAACTTGTCTCCACATAGCCCAATAATACTGCATCAATAGTCGTAGGGCCCAATTTCTTTCGTTAGTGTTCTGGGACTAGCACTTTTTCTAGGCACCCCCACGCTCGAAGTATTTGAGGCTTGGTTTCCTACCTTTCCACAACTCAAAAGGAGTAGTCGTATTATGTTTCAGAGGGACTCTGTTCAGAATATGGCAAGTCGTATTCAAAGTCTCTCCCCACAAATACTTTGGTAACCCAGAGGTTAGTAGGAGACTGTTAATCATGTCTTTGAAAGTCCTATTCTTTCGTTCAGCTACTCCATTAGATGAAGGGAAATATGGAGTATCTTCTTCATGATAATGCCAAAAGTTTGACAATTTCAGTGAACTTACTCGACTCATACTCTCCTCCTCTATCAGACCTTAATCTTTTAAGTTTTTACCAGTTTGGGTTTCTGCTTCACTTTTAAACAAAATGAATTTATCTAAGGCTTCATCCTTGTTTTTCATGAGAAACACATAACAGTATTTACTGATAAAATAACGTTTATGGTCCCTGGTCAAAACCCCATTGAACTCACAAATATCTGTGTGTACTAAATCAAGTTTTCCAAATCCCTTTCAACTGACTAATAGGGTTTCCTAACTTATTAGCTTCTACACAACTTGGCATTTGTGATCTCGTTCAATATTTTGACTAGGAATTAAATTTAAATTCATCATCTGTTTGATTGAATTAAAATTCAAATGACCTAACCTACTGTGCCACAAAGTAGATGTTTCAACATTCAATATAATAGACTCATATATATCATTTTTATTATTCTCAACTCGAACTTTGAACAAGCCATCATCTAAATAACCTTTACCAACAAAAATACCAAATTACTGAATTACAACTTTATTAAATTTAAAAGCTAATTCATATCCTTCCCTAATTATTACAGAACCAGTGATAATGTTTCTTCTGACAGTGGAACATGGTGAACTCTATTTAACGACAGAATGCGCTCTGAAGGAAACTTCAAGTCCACGCTTCCTATCCAAAGTACTTCAGCAGTACTAGAGTTCCCCATGCTTACTGTCTTTCCAATGATGGCCTGATAAGACACAAAGAGAGATTTATCAGCACAAATGTGCACATTCGCTCCAATGTCAATCAACCAGTCACAAGGTTCATAAATTAGAAGTTCGGGTTATCCAGACACATACCCTTCAGTTGCTCCTGAGGTGCTAGCACCGCTAGAACCTCCCACAACCATGTTGACAACTGCCTACCTAGTTTTGGCCTTTTTATTAGGATAAAGCTTGGCCTAATCTCCAACCTGCCTATAGTTCCAGCATGGTTTGTTTGCTTTTGGTTTCTTATTTTTGGCGGTCTTGCCTTTACTAATGGCTACTGAATTCGAGTTAACTTTATTCACTTTCTGTTTTTGCACTATTAGATTGGCTCTAGTTGATGCTCAACTGGCATCTTATGGGTCTGATTTCTATGCTCTTCCTCAATGCTGATAGCTATCATAAAATCATCCAGAGACAATCTCCCTTTCTGATGTTTGAGTGTCATGCAAAAAATTTTCCAGGATTTGGGAAATTTGTCCACTATGGACATGACCAGAAAAGTTCTCAAGAAGCTTCATCTCAGCATCAACCAGAGCATGCTCAAAGTTGATAACCTCATGAGTCTATTCAGCTACAGACCTATTCTCAACCATCTGATACCGCATGAACTTAGAAACATAATACTTTTTGAGCCTTTGCTCTTATCCCATAGAGATTTAGCAGTACAAGAGTCGAAACAATAGACTGGAAGAGCGTATTTGACAGGGCTGACAAAATTGCTCCTCAGCCTATTTGATCCCTCTCAGTCCTTTGCGCTATATCTCAACAGTTTTAGGATAGGTGTCAGTAGGTTCAGGTCTGGTCACTTAAATCACTGTTAAAAGTCCTTTCACCATTAAGCAAATTTTCATTCGTTGTTGCAAACGTTTGAAAAATTGGCCCCAAAATTTATCCGATAAATCAGTTAAATCGACTTTTGGTGCGACCAAAATTGCAATAGAAATTAGCTCGGCCATTCTTAATAACTTAGGAAACTGAAAGCAATGTTCGAATGTTTTTGAAAAATTCGACTTTTCAAAACAGCGTTTACAAAAAACTGATTTCAATGTTCCAACAAAATTCAATTTTTCAAAACCTATATATTTTCAAGATTGTTGGATAAAATTTCAGTTTCAAATAATGAAACAACGTTTTGAAATATAACAATCGGATTTAGAAATCAAAAACAATTAAAGCCACGTTGGAACAAATAAAAGATAACAGTTAGAAACGCAATTACAACAAGTAAAATAAATAGTAAACTTACAACGAGAATTATATCGTAATAATTCTCAGTCCAATGGTAATCGTAATTTTAACCGAATCACATAATTCATTGCTTGCCTTGAAGAAAATATACGTCCTGTATCAGTAGTGCACCTGGTACTACGTAATTTCTTCCAAGATAAGACGGTTGCAGTTCTTTCGGTCTTAGCAATATACCTTAGAACACCTCGAACAAACACTCAGAAGTCTTTATCAAAATAAGAAATTTAAACCTTAAAATATAGAGAGGAGAGCCGAGAATGAGAGAAAATGAGAGAAGATTTCTCTTGGTATACTTGAGGAGTGTATGGCATCAGCCTTTTATAGGCACCTCCATTCACATTCCCTTCAATGCAACATTTAAATGGCATAATGGAATTAAAATTTTTGATGTAACAACCCACAAGAAAACGGATGAAACAACAACAACAATTCAATTGCAATTAGAGAATAAAAATTGAAACTTTTCCATTTAAAGTACAAATTGGTTGTTGTTACATTTGCTTTGAAAATCTAATCCAAATTGGCTGTTGTTACATTTACTTTGAAAATCCAATCCAAAACTTTAATCTATGGATTTCTCATTCACAACAAACTGAATCAATATCCCCATCATCAATAACCCTGTTGGCCAATGAAAGGAATCCCTTGAAATTGAATTCCTTTTGGAGTCGCCTAAGCATGGAATTCATTTGATTATGGTCCCCATTGGCAAGAATCATCGTCTCACCATAAAGAACACCACTCCACGTCTCTCTTGACACGTCGTCCACCGCCTCCCCTTTGTCGGCTAAATGCGCCGCCATGGCATGTGTCTGAGTCGAAGTGTGTGTAGGCGGTGTAGTGTGTGAGAGAGAAGAGAGAGAGAATTAGAGTCCATTAGTTTCCTTGTAGAAGTTATCCCTATCGATAAGTCCTTGTTACCTGAAAGACAAAGAGCTTTACAAACTTTTCTCTTATCCTACATTTTTGGATTAGTTCATTTGGCATCGTCACTACATTTGCTGTGAAAATTTATGGGCATTATCCTGTTAAATATCTTTTCTCTTTGCAAAACATATATCTCACTACCACAATTAGTAGTAAAAATCAATAGATTAAAGTTGTTATCCTGCACTTAGTATGCAAAGGTTTGAATGAAATTGTTACCCAACAAAATATCTGCATATATATCATGAAAATAGTTAGGAGGCGTTTTCACCCTGTACTAAGGTGTCTCAAATGCTCCCCCGATTATGATTTTGCCTTTCATATCCCTTTGTTGAGTATTAGGATCTTTTTTGAAAAATCCCTTCCTACAATGACTGGTAAAGTACTCCAGGTTTTGCTATGCAAATTCCTGATCTGGAATCAATATAAGCTGTGAAATATTATGTCTTATATGATCATATAACATACCAATAGATATCTATATACAAAAAGGACTACTCATTCAATCCTTATGGTAACACCATGAAAACTGAATTTCATACTGTTATATTTTCTTCCCTGTAGTTTATGATCTTCGAGGAAACTTAATCCTAAAGTCATATTCCTATTATCTCATCCTGCAACTAGAATTTCATGGCCTGCTATTTCTAACATGTCTTCATATCTACCAATGACAGGTTGCTGTAAATGATATAAGTCATCACAAGGAAAAAAAATTTCTTTCTCAGTGATGTCAAATATAAATTGCATTTCTTTCCATCATTCAGGGCATCTAAATTTTACGTTATCTACCCTAATATCTTGAGGAGTTGAAGCTTTCAATAACTCTTTCTCCTTTCCTTCGCATGTAATTCTATCTTCTGAAAAGGACATCCTGCTACTAAACTCAGTTATGGAGCTAAGTGTTGGGTCTAAAACTGGGTGAACTTTATAACAATATCAACACCACCTATTCTAGGTATCCTAATTTGATTTGGTGTCATTACATTACTAATTCCTTGAAAATTCAAGGAATCTCAATATACTCTTTCCTAAGAAACAAATTAGAATGATGTGTGTTGGAAAGAGCATAAGCTATTCTATAAGTTATAGAATACGGTCTATTACCTTCTCCCATAAGATCTTTTAAAATCTTAATAAAGGGTTAAACCTTTATTGAAATCTTGGTCTGTTAGGTTATATGCAATTCTAGGATGAATATCAAACATTAATTTTTCTGCATATAAATTTTCTATCATTGTCCCAAGACAACCATCTCTTAAGTTATTGATTCTTTTATCCATTATTGATAAATGTATTTTTGAATCAATTCCTTCTTTGAAAGTTGCTTTTATTACTACTTCAACAGTTCTTATATGGATTCATTTCATAGTAACAACTACTTTTCTTTAAGCTCACTTAATTTTTTAAGAATTTCTTCTAGTTGCTTTTATTACTACTTCAACAGTTCTTATATGGATTCATTTCATAGTAACAACTACTTTTTTCTCTAAGCTCACTTAGTTTTTCAATAATTTCTTCTTTAGGAATAAGTTGTATTTCCATCATATTATCAGTAAGTTACATGGGAATAGCAAACTCACCTGAACTTACTTTGTAGATTATGTGATGTTTCATCTGGTTTAGTCCTATCTGGTTGAGAAACTCTCTCAATTCACCAATCCCAAATCCATCGTATGGGCTGAGATTCAAATATTGATGCATGATTCTTTCCATGGTTTTGTTGGACAATGTCATCCTGAAAAGAATCCTAATAGGTTTTTAGAGGTTTAAAGTTTATCTCCCTTGTTGTAGTTACTCTGACTCGATTGAAGATCCATTTGAATCAGTCTATATTTATTCCTTATAGATATTTTCATCTAAATGAAGGTCTTCGAATTGATATATGGGTATCAAATCGCCATGGTAGACTGCATCTAGGATGTCATCTTTAGCTTCAAACTTTCTTAATCCACCATATTTTTGGGGCAGTCTAGAGATATATGTTTCTTTGCTCCACACGTCTAGTAGTTGCAGTCTTTGAAACTTTCATTGGCTCTAGTATGGGCTCATCTGAAAGTTTTCCTCGTAGGGGTTTTTCCCGTGGATCTCGTCTTTGTTCGTTTAGATCTTTGATATGAAGCCATTGTTGGTCCGGTCTTCAATTCAGATTTGTATAATCTGGCATTTGATCTAGACCACCATGATCTTCACCCGAAATAGGTTATTCTGGAACTCCTAGTGTAGAGTCATTGTTCTACTTCTTCCTCTTCCTTAGCTCATTTAATTCTCCTATAATTGTAGGAAAATTATTATTATTGCAACAAAGAGGAGTTCTTTTGATCTTACTTTCAGCTTCTTTATGTTCTTTTATATGGATGCTTGATAATACCAATCCTTCAGCTTGTCTTTAAGGAAAGACATCCTCCTTGCTATCAAATCTTACTTTCATTTATGTACTTTATATAAATGGATCAACATTTTCCTCCATGGACTGCAAATTTTTGCAAGGAACACAGGAGCTGCTACTTCTGTTGCTACTCCACTTTGGAAGAAATACTTGTGAAACCAATAGATATATTCATCTACTGCGCAAATACTTCTTAATTCAAGGCCAAAGAGAGCTTATGGATATTCTCTAGCCTTTTCTACTTTACTTCCTTTGAATTATTCGTTTCCGATTAACTATGAGTCTTCCTAGCTGATCTTCTATTACGCTTTTTGAATCTCCGGCAAGGGTTCTAGTGTCTTCTGGGGTATTATCCCATCCTATATTCACAGAACCCTCCAAGCTTAACTCCACTAGTTTTAAGAAGTTTTCTTTGTCAAGCTCTAGGATAGTTGTTACTATCTTTATGGCTGCAATCCACTCATTTATCAACTTCTCAATATTTTGAAAGTCAATAACATCCAGGTTGAGTATGACATTGTATGGTTGCAAGGGCTGGAGCATGGTCGTTGCCTAGGGTGTATTTTTTGGCACTCTTCTTGTATTCCTCCGTGGATTTGGTCTTAATATGGTTCCCACGAACGGGCGTGATATTGGTATGGAAATCTATACTCTCTCTCATTGGATGATCTTGTGGAGCATCATTGGAACCTCTAGTTCCCTCCAACGGTGGTAGTGATGGAGTGATTTCATGGGTTTGATTATTGACTAAGTCCACAATCCCGAGTTGGGAAAAGGATTCAGCCAATTCCTATAGATCTAATAGATCCGCCCTTGTTACCTCCATTACTTTATAGATTTAATGGCTTCAATGATCATATTGTCTCTTATCTTTGACTTTGGAATCTCCGTTACCTTTCCCTTCTGATGTAGAAAAGATATTGGTCCACGGACATCCCTGATTCACTTTTGTCTAGATCTGGATGTTTCAGGATTTTTTCTTTGGTTTCTCTTTAGATCTGTAACCTTTGTCTTCAAATCTATAATATCCTTGTGTAGATTTGGAAGGATATTGAGGATCTCGTCCACCTTTTGGCTCAAAGTTTCCATTTTCATAGGTATATGGATTAACCTATGTCCATAGTCTTGAACTGTCTTTTGAATTTCTCTTAAAACTTGTGAGATCTTTGAGATATCCGGCTCGAATTCTTTCTAGTCAATTCTTTTAACCATATATGTTAGAACTATAATTGTGCAGGAATTTACCAGTTTTGTCTGTCCTGGCTGGGATTCTACCATGGACTTCGGTTGTTTGTAAGCCTTTCACCGCATTTCCTGGTAGCACCTTCTTGATCTGGTGATTTCTCCACCATTCTTCTTGTTCCTCCTTGAGAGGTTCAGGATCCCACTTTGTGGCATTATTTAGAATTTCTATGATGAAATTCTTTTTCTGTTTTTCTATGATCTGAAAATACTCCTAGTTGTCACTCGAATCATCATTCGGTGTTGGAGATAATCTTTTTCCTTTTTTAGAATTTTCATAAAGAAATTCCATCTTCGATCTTTCAGAATTTGAAAATATTCCCTGTTGTAACTCGAACTCTCGTTCAGTTTCATTCTCTTAAAGAGTCTCCTCCATTAGTAGATAAAAATATCTAATGTAATATAAACACATATATTTCTTCAATAAAACCTAGGCTCTGATACCATTTTGGACAAGTAGGGCATTAAGATACAAATAGAATGAACCGAGAGTAAATGTGGAAATTTTGTGAAAGTTATGGGGCTAAATCTGTTGGCCTGAAAAGTAAAGGACCAAAAGTGAGAACTAACCCAATCCTACAGGACCAATTCTGCCCTTTCCCCAAAGAAGTATGACATCTAAACTTATATTATCTCATTTGTAATTAATTTTCAAAGGTTGCTCCCTTTTGTGAAATTATGGTAATTATCTCAACATTATCTATCTATTATTTTTAGGGCTAATTACATTTTGGCATTCAAATTCTGATTGTTTTTATACTTTGACATCTAAAACCTTTTCTCTTGTGTCAACTTACCTTCTCGACTTTATGCAATTTTGCACTTTGCTGTTTATAACTATTTTTCAACTGAGTTTTTTTGAAAAAAAATATCACATGCAGTGCACATGTAATATTTAAGAGTAAAGTGATGTGATACTTTTACATATGCACAATATGTGATATTTTTTGATAGAAAAATCAATAAAAAAAACTTTCATATATGGCAAAGTGCAAAATTGGCAAAGTTGAGATGGTAAGTGGATAAAAAAAAAAAAAAAGTTTTGATGACAAAATATAAAAACAAACATAGTTCGAATGACAAAATATAATTTACCCTATTTTTAAGGTGGTCTTATTTGAATTAATTATATTTTATGATGCACTGTTTTCATTTCTATCATAATACAAATATTTTCGTAAAGGTACATGGCTTTTCTCACCCCCATTCATTTCATTCATTAAATTCTCTAACAAACTAATAAAAAATTACAACCACCTGTAAAATCAATTCCCGTTGAATTATTATTATGATAACAACGTAGTTAATGAAAAGATCTTAATATTATAAAATATTGATAAAAAAATCTAGAGAAACATATCCTATTGAATGCTTTGGTTGTTTCCACCAAAGATAATAAATAGGAATAGCCACATCCTTTCAGGTTGGCATAATCATAAATACTTTTTCATTATTTAAAAAATTACAAAAGTCCACTTGATTTAATGTATGTCTACAACGAGCACATTCCAATGGCCTCCGCTAGATTTTCATCCAATTTTTAAGGTGAATTGGCCAAGTTATCTTTTTATATTATGAATTATAATTATGTACATTATAATCTTTTACAATATTTCTAGGGATTAATAAACTCTATCTATTATCTACTCTACCCACCCTCAGATTTTTCTTTTATATTTTCTCAAATATTTTTTTAAAATAAAAAATACAAGCAATAAAGTAAAGTAGTAATTCCACCTCATCGTCTTAGGGGCACCACATAATTGTTTTTTTATTTAAGGAGATTTTTGTAATTTATCAAACAATGAGAAAATATTGATAATTGGTGACAAAACTTAGAAAAAAACTGTTGTAGTTTATCTAATAAATATCAAACCCGAAATCAAAGAAGATAAATGTGCCTCCTAATATGTCTAATTCTCTATATCTAATGTAATACTACCTAAGTTCAATTGTAATTTCATTAACTTATTATATACTAATCTTATGTAGAAGAATTAGAATTCCACATTTGATTTGCTTACATGTAATTCAACATGTAAAAATAAATATTTTTTAAGAAGTTGACATCTGTAGAATTAATTAACACATCTAGATATGGGGTAAAATAATTATATATACTCAAATTGTATAAAGACAAAAATAGAAAATATTTGAAAAGATAAATTTTCTCACTTAGTATAATGGCAATTAATTTATTTAATTATGGATAAAATTTTACTCCTTATTTTAGGAACTACAAGTAATAACTTTCCTATTGTTGTCTCATAAAAATTAGTGGCAATATTTGCCATTGTTATTTAGGTACTTGAAAAATTGCTACCTCAAAGGTGCAAAAGGTACAAGAATATGGTCGGCAAGCTCATGTCTGTCATAAAAATATGGACAATCTAAAAATATGTATATTAATTTGAATTAAAGAAATTGTCCACGTACAAGTCAGCATTCTCTAAATAGATATACACACACAAAAACGCATTGTCCCTTGTTCCCTTCTCTTTCAAATCCCTTCTACTCGTTTCTCTTCACACCTTCTCCTCCCGAAAAAAGAAATTAAAAAAAAAATACCAACTCATATCCGGCATTTGTCCTAATTTTTGACACAAACAATCTAGAGAAATGGCTGGTGGAGTGAATCAAAAGCTTGAAATAGTTCCTGTTGAAGCTACTGAAATCTTAGGCCAAGGTCATGTACATCAACAAGAAGCCATTGTTAATTGCTTCAACTTTTAGGCAAATGGATTAGGTGAGATAGAGATACCCAGTGAATAATAATCTCGAGTTAATTAGTTCTAGGTCTCATATGTTATGGTATGGCTAATATAAGTTTTTTTTTTCAATTTTATTCTTTAATCTACTTGTGCCAGTTAATTGGTGTTTAGGGTTGCATCAATTGATAGATGAGAACAAGGAATTTGTCATTCCTTTATACATTTGCATATGGTCCTTTGTTTTATAGAATTTCTTAAGAAGGAATATCTAATACTAATAATTAACTAGTAGTTAATTATTTGGTCGAACTGTTACTTAGATATACGGATAATCAACTTTTATATAAGAAAGATACAATCATCTCTAGTTTCTAGATTTATTCCATATATAGAATCCAAAAATATCATTGTCGCTAGTTGTTTAATACGATCTGTTTTCGTTTGTAGATTTTATATACACTATTACGCATTCTAATAACGGTACCTCATCCTTAATTTGTCATAAATAACAAATTTTTAATTCTTTTAAAGATGTATATCCACATGTTATAATTCAAACTTCCCCCTTAGAAAATAATTGAGGCATTCTCTTCAACCATCCCTTCCAAGATACAACCATTTTATCCAAATTCTACTTCTCTATTTTGTCCCAATTTTGATTGGTAAATTATTGTCATACTTTATATAGTTTTAAGATTTAATTTTTATTGAAGTTATATTTTCATGTCTTTTGTTATTTCTGTTTTAGTTGAAATAAAAGAAATCGAGAAACAAAAAAGACTCATAATTGTTGATATAAAAATCCACCATTAACTAATTTAGTAGTGACACAATCATGGCATTTATGAATATTTAGAGCAATAATGTAAAATATGTTTGTAGTATTTGAGATTTTCGTCCATAACTGATTGCAAAGTTTAGAACAATTATATGGTAGACGCAAAGTATATAAAATTTGTTCCATGAATGTCACTGGGGCAAAAATGTCAACCATCAATATCGGCGGCAAGTAAGAAATTTTAACTAAGTTGTTGATTTCAATACATCAAATTTGCATTCTTACCATGATTATTGAAAGTCTGAATCCTCTCAATTGATTCCTTGGATTTCATGTACAGTTTCGAACTGGTCAAGAATATGGATGACTAAGTTCGATATTGTATTATATTTTTCATATTATGATTTTGCTAATAAATAGCAGACTGTATTAGGTTGTATTTTTGTTGCTATGACTTTGCAAATATATTCATGATCTAGTACTCTTAAGTGGCATTTTCTCGAACAGAAATACATACCATTTTGTAGAATCACTGAACAACCTACCATGCCCAAGCTTTTCAACCTAAGGGGCTATGATGGACCAACACACAAGCCTGTAAGTAACTTTTTTCTTCCTTCATTTATTTTATTTTGTTAGATATTTTGCTAGCTTCATCAAGTAAATGTTACATTTTCCCTCTATGTTAGATGTTAAAGATTACTTGGACAAAAAATAAACAAGAAGAAGTTGAAATTGCGGTACCCTCTATCCCATTGTCCACCAGTGTGCCTGAAGAATCGAAAACAAATTTCAGTATGAACAATGAGGTACAAGCTATGATCCTTGAACTTTACTATTTGTTTTGATTGATCTTGCTAATCTTGAGACTCTTGTTGGCCTAATAGACCTATGCGATTTTCCTTTCATAACAAGCATGCAGAAAAGAATCAATTACTTTAGATGTATTATCAAATCTTTACTATATGTTGCACGAGAATTGGTTGTCTTATTAAAGTAAATATCTTTCTCATTTTTTCAGTTATATCCATGGAAAAGTTTATGTGACAAATTAAATATTTTGAGAAATTGAGCAATATTATAAGCTCTTTGCACTACTTAATTTGTTATAGCTATTAACAAAATACTTTATTATTTAAATGAAATTAACCTTGTACATGTGTATACCACATTTATATAAATGAAGTTTACCTTTTCTAAAAGAAAAAAGATAGTTATTACTAATATCAAATCTTTTATGGAATTAGATTGTTCTACGGCAAGGAGGAGCAACATTGGAAACGAGAAGAGTATGTCATCTTTCTTACACTGAAAGAAAGGAATGTTGGATCATTCGTCGTTCAGCATGCTCAAAACCGAATAAATGGGATGTGGTAAAACCCAAAATTCCAACTTTCTAGCTACATTCTATGATATTTAATTTTTACTAGAAAATATTATTTTATTAGTTAAATCTTAGAAAATATTTTACTATTATTTGTTGTTTGCACATGAATTTTAGCATTTTTTTTTTATAATTGGTTAACCATAATAATGAATCATCATTTATGAATTATTGTAATTTATTTTAATTGAGATTTCAAGAATAAACCTTGATAATTTCTTTAGCACTCTTAATGTCTTTTTCCATATTTTTATAATGGTGAATTTTACTGCTTTTCAGCTCTATGTCCATTTGAAGACGGACATCCCATTTCGATCTCTCGTGGTTGCTCACACCTTTATTATTGAGAGGCTCGTACCTGAACGTGGGAAAAAAGGAGAAATGCATAAGAACAATGTGGTAATTCCTTAGTATCATGAACAACATTTTAAAGGATTCAATATTTACTTTGAAGGTATTTACGTATCTATAATATTTATTACCACAGAGTTTGAGCACACATGGTTTTCATCCTCGTAACGTTAGAGGAGATAAGTTGCTCAACCGGATACTTGTGGGATACTATAATCATACGACCCAAGAGATTTTTCGAAATGAATCCCTAATAGCGAAAGATGATCAAAAGAGCACACATGTTGGTATTGGTATGGCCATATTTTATTTTCTTCTCTTTAGTGATTTGGTGGCTTCTTTGCTAGTAGATAGTACATATAATTATTTCACATAATTAATTTCATCATTATTTTGATTGTGTTTGTGATGTATATAGGGAATAAGAGAAAACAAGAGGCCGAAACATCAAGCAAAAGAGTGGAAGAAGTGTGGATTGCTGGTGATGAAGCAAAGCAACTTATTTATGCTCTTTATGATTTTGAGCCCATAATATAGCAGAATGGGATTTGGCTATCAAACAACTTAAAAGTTTAAGGATCTTCTAAACCTTTTGAAGTTTAACTATTTAACATCACTTATATTTCGGTTTTGCTTTTTTGTACTTGAGATGATTGTTTGGAATTGCTTCTCACCCGTTAGTTCTATTGTTTGCATAAATATCATAATATTTGGATGGTCTTGTTACCCATGTTAGTGAAGTAAAAATTATAGTGATTGCTTTGATGCTTTAGTGGGTACTTGCTTGTCAAAACATCACTCTTGTCTCATCCCACAAAGTAAGATATACATTTGGCTGTGAAAAATTTGCTTTCACCTCTTACTCCGTCGCTTCGTAAGCTCAAGAATGGTTAGGCACGAGAGCTTCTTTTTCTTTTAAGTTCCAATGGGTTAGTGGTGGATGGCTAATTGGCACATGACTGTCGGTAGCCAGTGTTGATTGATATATTTTTATAGATTATTGTTTGCACTACCTTTTATTTATGGGTTAATTATATTTTGTTATTCGAACTATGACCGTTTTTATACTTTGACATTAAATTTCTTTTTTTGTATCAAATTATCATTTTAATTTTATAAAATTTTACACTTTGTCATTTATAATATTTTTTAATCAAGTTTTTTTTTTTTATCAAAAAGACATCACATGCTCTAGACATGTGATATTAAGGCCATGTTTACTTCCCTTATTATTTAATATGGGTCTGCAGTACCACTCCTATTAAATATTGTATTAGTTTGGACAAGACTTCCTAATATTTTGCTTACCATGTCCCACTATTTTTCAGTATAGTGGCAGATAATTGAATCACTCATTTATCATATTGGACTTCTTGTTAGACTATTTATCAATTTAAGTTTTTGCCTTTATCTCCAATGTGCCTTACGAATTGTCAAATCATCCCTATTCAGTCATACCTACCATACCTCACTCACCGTGCAATCTCCAATGTACAATTTGGCAATCGTAGAGTTGCCTCGAAGAGATCTCCAAATCATCTTACAACTAATGTCCGAGGAAGCACAGACATCTGCCTCTATCAAAGGTTCTTCTCTTGAATTAGCGCTTTTTAATCTAAATGCTTTATAATCTCCCACAAGCGTGAAAACCAGTCCAGAAAACCGATTTCAAAACTGTCTTGAGTGCACACTATAGTTGTTTTCAGTGAATGGGTCACCGAGGTTGTTGATAGAGAAATGTTTCAACTGAGTAAGTGCACAATAATCAAAGTCGAGATTGTACGGATATCCTGGGTTAAAAGGAGCAATTAGAAAAACATTCAGACGAATGAAATTATAGGGGGAACCTCCAAACTTCACTAAGCAAGTCCAACATAGCTACTTAAAACTACAATATATCTGAGGGTTGAATCGTTGAATAGCCAACTCTATAATAAAAAATAATAAGTTAATCATACAAAGGATTCAAGGTATTGACATACACTGCCTCATATGCAATGGCAACAAATGATAAGTCTTGTAGACATCCATCCTAGAGCACCCAGATTCATTGGATACCATTGGATTGCCACCCTCAACTCATTTATTTGATCTTTTTCACATCAAAATCGAAATCCAAGAATCCACCTCCCCATGTCCTACTACTCATTTCACAAGTTTACTCATGCCAATTAACTGAACTTTCATTTCCTCCCCCACCATTTTCATAAATCAAAGTGAAAAAAGAGGATGGCGATTCAGAACAAAATCAAGCCACTTCACACGCTTAATTTACATGAATAGCTCACATCACACTACCAAATTCGCACACTTGACCATCCAATCAAACCACAAAATTGATAACAACAGTCTATTATTTTGCGAAACAACTAATTACTAAAGACAGATCAGAAGACCAACATAATATACCTAAATGGTACTTGGTCCATTCCACAAAGGTTTTCAGTATCTTGCTAAAACACTAACTATGTATGCCTCCTTATCCCCGGAAAACTTGTCGGCGACATTAGGCTCCATCACCTCCAGGCATGTGATGTGCACATTCTTGCCCAAAACTATCTCTCTCCCTTTCTCCACATCATCTCCATTCGAGTCCGCGACCGGCGGCACTAGCTCCGCCACCACAACCGTCAGACAAAAGATTCTCATTCGCCACCCTCAACCTCTCCATAGAATTTCCAATAACCAGAGATCCGTTTGATGACATCATCGCCTAACCTCAAGCCGCTCCCCACCATCACTTTAGCTACTTTAGTTCAATAAAATGTACAAAGTAAAATAACCATCATCCAATTACTAGCGCCAACAAAAAGAAACAGAAAAATAAATGTAGATAAATATATGAAAAAACGAAAAGATCGATTGAATTTTGTAAGCTCAGAGGAGATTATCTTAGAGCTTCCGCAGAGACAACATTGGAGGGGGGTGTTTTCTATTACATTTCTAAATAAATTTCTATCTACTGCCTGACACCAAATTAATTAATGGCATGATGCAATTTTTGTTAAAGTTCAAGTGCAAATCGACAAAGTTAATGCAAAAGTGGGGGTAACATCGGCAAATAAAAGTTAGTAGCTTATGTAGTGGGGCCACATACAAATAATACTTGATTCCCATCAACATTCAAAAATAGAGGCGAGTAGAGGACAGTAGGGAGCCAACCAGGTTAGTAGCGGGCCAGCATTTTGGTTAGTAAACATCTAACTAATACATATTAGCAATGATATCCAAGTAGGAGGAAGTAGACATGGCCTAAAGGTTATGTGATGTGATACTTTTTACATATATACAACATGTGATGTTTTTTCAGAGAGAAAAATTAATAAAAAAAGTTTATATATGGCAAAGTGCAAATTTCGTAAAGTGAGATGTAAGTTGACACACACAAAAAAAATGATGGCAAAAGTGTAAAAACGGCCATAGTTCGGATAACAAAATGTAATTTAGCCTTTATTATTTTATTTTAGGTTTAAATACACTTTGTCCCCTAAACTTTTTTTGATGTAAATATTTATCCCTAAAGCTAATAAATAGGGTGAATAGCAATTACTCCTTGTGATATTGAAAATGTGCAAACTGCTATGAAAAATATAGCAATTTACCCCTTGTATCTTTTTAAAATAAAGCAATTCACCTCCCTATCTAAGGAGGTAAATTGCTTCATTTTAAAAAACGTAAGGAGGTAAATTGTTGTATTTTAAAAAATACAGGGATGTAATTGGCTATTTATTTTTTTTAGGGGTGATTTGCTCATTTGCAATATCACAGATTTTTCCCTGATAAATATAACACTCATCCTCCTGGTTGGACAAAAATGCTTCTCATGTCCTAAATAATTATATTATTCTCAACATATTTTAGTATTTTGCATATTATATCATCACCAAATTATTTTCTAGTTAAGAAGAATTTGTGATAAGTGAAGAATTCAAATTAAAATGGGAGTAATAAATTAATATATATATATATATATATATATATATATATATATATATATACTAGATACACTATAATATAATATCCCAACAAAAAATCTTTTACGTGAAATTTTTTTTTGTATTTATTGTACTCATTACTTAACTTAATTTTTTTGTGTATTTATTTATAATTTAAACTGAGTAATGAATTATTACAATGAATAAAACAAAAAAATTATTTAAATAGATTTCTTAATTTGGTAATAAAATTAAATTATTAACTATATAGGATTTCATATAAGAGTGAGTAATATTTCATATTAATTTTTTAAATATATTTTCTTTAAAAAATATGATAAAATATTTTATTAATCTTTTTTTATATCTATATATATATTATATATCTTTAAAAGTTTGAATATTTTTTTTTGTTTCTTTCTTGATTTTTTCTAAATTAACCTTATTAGTTTTTTTATTGAATTACTTAATTGTTTAATTATGTTAATGTGTTGTTAATTAATTATGTCAAAGATTGTTAAGGGTGAAAGTAATGAGGTTGTTCAGTCATCTCCCTCCCTCTCTGTCTTTGCCTTCTCCCTCACTCACTACCTTCTCCCTGCTTTCTCCCGCACTCTCTGCCTTCTTCCTGGTCGATTCCCATTGTTGTTGTTGGGTAGTTTTTCTAGAGCCTCAGCTTGTTTGCCTTCTTTGCAACCATTGGCTTAGTTTCTTCCCAGCTTTGCGTCTTTGATCATCTCTTTGCCTTTGTGAACCCTGTTGCGCCATCTTGGTGAGGTTGTATTTGGTGTTCTATGTTCTGGTGTGGAGATGGAAAAACCATGTCCTTTTTCTTATGTCGTTTCATCTGCTATGCCGGTTAAAGTGTCGTTTTATGTTCATTGGATGCCAAAGTTCTCAAAAGGAATATGGGAACTACATGTTTAACTTTAAACTATCGACATTGTTTCTCTATTTTTCTGGTTGAGTTTTATTGGCTACATCTTTTTGTTTATGTTTTTGCTTCCATGATTTTAAGTTTTGTGGATAGGAATTTGTCCTCTCCTATACTGCCTACATTTTCAACTTGATGGGTTTTAAGATCTTTTGCTATATTCTAATTCCATTTGAGTCATGTCCTCTCCTTGAATATGTTTAAATTATTTAGTGGAATACAATTGTTTTATTATGTTTTGTGTATACTTGTATTCTCCTTTTAATTATACATATTTATAATATTGGTTGAGCATAAAATAAATTATTTTGAAAGACTTCATAAATTGATACCAACTTACTAACATTATGTTAGGTGAATCTCTCATACAATAAATGAATTCAAGCAGTTTGTGTATATTTATGTCATTTGAATTTTTCTTCCTAAACTAAATCTTAATTCCACCCATAAAAGTATGTGAATTATTTTTGTGCTCATATTTTTCTTTTGTTCTTTTTTTTTTTTTTTTTCCTTTTCTTTTTGGCAAGATTAACATTACTCCAACCAGTAAAGACATTGATTATTATGAATTATGAACATTGAATTAGTATTAAAGTTGAAATTTTATGATTTTGTTATTTAGTACATGTATTCAATTGTTTATATTTGTTTGTTCCCCAAAAATTTTTAGAACAAAGATTAAATTAGATGATTAACTAATATATATGAAATATATTATGCAATATTTACTTTAGTTTCTAAATCATTTATTGTACTAATTAGTTTCAGTTGATAGCATACATCATGAAAAAATCCCCTCCATGACGATATTTTCTTGTGCAAAGATGTCATTTCGAAAGAGCATAAAGGTATGTACTAATGCAAGTTAGAAGATTTATGTATCGGTTATCAATATTTATTTAGGCTTCATTTTCTACCAGTTCTCATTTATCCTTAGATGATATACGAAAACTTGCTTTAATTTGTAATAATTTACTTTCTTTGTACAAATGCAATTATCTTTTTATGATAATTTGGTGGCATGTTGTATTCATATTTTAATTGGGTAATGAGTATTTAATATTTTGATATATATATTAAATAATTTGATAGACGATATCTATAAAGATAATAATAAAATATTAACTACCCATTATCCAAATGTATGACACCCCTTTCCCTCCTAAAATATGTGTGAATCATTAATCTCAAAGATCAATCATATTAATAAATCAAAAGATTGTATGTTCCAGTTTACTTAAAATTTTATATAATATGTTAAAAAATTCTTTTATATTATTCAAATTAATCTCCTGTTAATCCATCCTAACCCTTGCCCTAAACTTAAACATCCATTCATATAATAATTTGAAGTACAACAAAGTATATAAATTCCTCTTAAATAATGAAAATCGATATGGTCATTAGTACAATAACTTAGTGCTAAGATTAACATTTGTTCAACGCATCATAGAATTTTATCCAATTTATTAAAAAACTTTTAAATCATTTAAAGTTTGTGATTGATATTCATATTAAGGGTGCTAAATAGAGGAACTTATTTGTATGAGGAACTTATTTGTTAGACAGAAGCAAACCTTAAGGGTGCTAAATGTAATTTTCCAAACCACATGGGATTTACATGTAATTACACCAAACCTCAAGAGATAAGAGTGTAATTGTGCTTGTAAAATAATTAGAAAAACTCGGAGAAATTCAAAGTACTCACCAAGTCTATATTTATTATCTCTTTCTCTCCATGATAAATCTTTTTAAAAAATTAGATGTTATGTATTTGAAAAAAATTGTTAATGTACTATGCAAAGTGAGAAAGAAACAAGCCAAAACTCATTCAATATTAAGATAATTTTACTGCTTGAACAATGTTATGAATTTGAGCCATGTGAGTGTTGGAATGTGTGGTAAAAGCCAATTAAATTGGTTGCTTGTCATTTACCAATCTTTATTGTATAATATTAAATCGATGAATATGGTAAGAATTCATCAAGCTGGCTTTGTGTGTTTCATTGTGCTCACGACTAATGTTGAACAGGGTTTCAATGTCAGAACAAAATGCCCACAGACGGAAAGGTTGAACCCATAGAGTAGGATTGTGCATAGGTTTGACACCTATATAACCAACTCCTGAGGATCGGTCTGACATGTTCCAAGTCAAGGACCTCAAATCAGAATATCGAGAGTCCTAAAGATACTCACACTAAGTACTGCAGTTGTATTTCGTCGGCAAGAGACGTAGGTCTTCTGTGCAGTTTTAGTTGGCAATATAGTTGACTGACTGAACTGACTCACAGAATCGTCATATGAAAGCCTCTTAAGGCTTGGTTGGTATGACTGAGATTCATAGTTTCGATAGTATGAGATTAGTCCTAAACTTGAGGAATCATGACAGTCACATGCATACAAAGATTGTATCTTGGATATGGCAAGCGAAAGCTATATTGTTAGGCAAGGTACCATAAGCATTATTCAGTACACTCGGAGAATATAGCGAGGACAGTAGATTTCAAAAAAGATTTGTCCTCTGTTAGTATGTGACAGTAAGGTCTCCTATGCGCTCTGAGATGGTTTATACTCTAAAAGTCTTTGGTCAAAATAATTGATGGATTAGGGATAGATTTCCTAGATTGGATCAATAGAGTAAAAGCATCTCGAGTATCATGCATAGTTGTCTCGTGAAGGACGGAAATCAATGCCCAATTGCATGCCCTAAAGTAAGGTCCGGAGATGATGGACAATAGGACCGTACTCATATAGAACTCAAAGACTAAATGTTCACGCCAACATTCACCTACTCTCTAGTGCCATCGACTGTTGCTAGATGGCCATCTATGGTGACAAGCATTTCTGGTTATGGAATAATCGAAAATAATTAATTAAATAATATTTTAAATAATTTTTTTGGTTACAAGTTCAAGTCTAGCTGAGGACAAACTTAAAGAATCACACACAAATAATTAAGAAAGTGGTGAAACTAATTTGGAATTAATTCTAGAAGAAACAATATTAAATTAATTCATAGAGAAAAAATAAATAATTAGATCATTTATTTCGGATAACTCATTGGATGGATGCCTAAGAATTTAATTGATTGGATTAATTAAATTTTGGGTTTAGCCTTTTAAATTAATTGGATTAATTTAAAATAGGCTTGTGCTAATTAATTTATGGATTGGATTTATTAATTACTTAGTAGATGGGTTTGTCTAATTAATGGATTGAATTATTTAATTAGTGGAGATGGGCTTAAATTAATTAGTCGGACTAATTAATTATTTGAACTTGATTAATAAATCATCTCTATTGATTGACCATATTTGGGCCTGTGTAGATCGAATTGGATTAAATATTCACAAGAATTTTTTATTGGTTATTTTATTTAATTAAATTAAATAATAAACCAATAGATTATTATTGTGCTCCATTTAATTTGTTAGAAACTTAAAACAAGTCTGGTCTAAATATTAGGTGTATGTAAGTTTAAAAAGACTAGATCTTTTGAACACACTATAATACTATATCAAACTCTCTCTCCACATATGAGCCATGAAATTTTCAGCCTTTCTCCATGGTTTTTAAGTTCTCCTTGAATTAGATTCAAGTTGAGAACAAGAAACATTGTTAAAACTAATCGATAGTGATAAACAGATTTGAAATCTTCCATCGAATCTAATCTTTTCTGGCAGAGGCTTAAATCCATCTTTCCACAGTATGGTGGACTAACTTTAGAGTGGTTTTACACTTGAACCATCTAAGTGAACGAATCCGGAGAAGGAGAGGAGTGAATGCAAGTAGCCGAACAAAAAACGAAGAAAATGTATTTTTCGTGGTTAATTTTCTTTTTGCTTGATTTATCATTTGCCACTTTATTATAACACATGTATTATTTGTTTGGCTTTTGCGTTATAATTGCACCGAGCGCCAGGGAATGATCAAAGGGTACACCGCTTTGATCCGGCTTTTATTATGTTATCATTTTTATTTTATCGTTTCCACACTACTGTTGTGTTCCCAGGCCAATCCACATTGGATTTACTCTTGAGTCGATTTGGTGCTTATGGCATTGGATTTAATATGTATTGTGTTTTGAACATATTTTACATTTTTTATGGCTTTTGGAAAGCATGTTCTTAATTACATGATTATGTGTTTTTAAATGCATAGCTTAAGTTTGTAAATTAAGAAAAAAATTAGGTTTTTTCCGAAAAAAATAGGGCAGCAGGGCGCCTGCTGAGCAGGTGTGCGCAGGCGACCGACTAACTATTTTGGTTCATTTTTTTTCCCGAAAAAGTTAGATTTTTCATTTTTTCTGCATTTTCTGAATGTTCTGATCATGGTTAATTTTTTATTTGGTTAAATTGAATTTTTTTCAAAGATTAAATTGCCATGGATTACTTTTTATAAATTATTTCCAAACCAGAAAAAAAAAATTGTACATTAGATGTACGAGTGGGTATCTATTTTTTTAATTGCATTATTAAATGTGTAATTTTTTGCATATAATTGTATCTATTAATATTTATGATATTAGATATTATTTTATAATTCATGGTTTGCTTTATATGTGGTGCATGTTTATTTTGAAAATAAATGTGATATTTTAATTGGATTAACAATGGATGATCACAAAGCCCATTGAACTTATGTATGGTTTTATTTATGTTGGATGGGGCCTGCGTGCCTCTTATTTTCTTTATCTCTCTCGTTTTTAGCCTTGAAATAATAAGACTTGTTTTCTCCCTCTTTTTGTACCCCCACCCAACTACTAATTGCGGTTTCTTAATTTTCTATGGTGTAATGAGACAAGATAAGTGTTAGGACATTTATTTTGTAAATGAAATGCAAGGAATGCAAGCCCAAGGCAATGGAGGTCCATGGAGAGAGGCTATTGGATAGCCCAAAGAAGATCCATGGTAAAGAGGCCGGGTGGAGCCCATGATGGAGAGCCCAAAAAATAAAGAGGAGATACAAGTCCATTAGATTGATAATGCGTTAATTGTAATAGCATAGGCCTACCCTAGATTGATCGTAGATCCACTTCGGGCTCAGTGGGTCCAATAGGATTGGGCTTGTGATCATCCAATAAAGGTGTGCTAGGTTTTTATTTTGTGTACGATGCATTTTAGTTAATGGTTTAAATATTTAGAATATTGAGCATGCGGAAATATTAATATGTGATGAGCTCTTGGGGATCTCATATGTCAAAAATGGTATTGTACACATCCCACGAGGCTATTTTCATGTGAATCGTAAAAACGGTGCATGGATAATTTCACTTGTGGACTCCACACCCATTAGGAAAAGGTTTTTCGAAACCTTATTTGAGAGTAATGGGCTTTTTGTAGAAATACTGGGAGGGTTAATGACTGAAGTCCAAGTCCTTAACTTGAAACACTCCATATTTATTAAATTTTTCTGTTTATTGTAGATGTCTAATAATCCACTTAATTCATATTCGAGGCAAATAAATTTGATGAAACAAACTGTAGATAAGTAAAATTTGCACCCAATTAAATAATGACAAATGTCATATAATATATTATTTATCAATTATAATATTTTTCTATTTATATTTTGAAATTTACTAAATTAATTTCAAGTATAAATAGTTAATTTAATTGATATTTTAATATATATTTTGTCATCAAATCAATGACCGACAAGTGTCAAAATAAAGTATTTCGGCCAATCAAATAATGTTTCGCAGTCAAAAATTCCAGCCAATCAGACCGCGCCATGTGGAGCAATTGCATGTACGCTCCAATCAAATCAAGACAAATATTGATTATATTTATCTCTTTAAAAAAATACAAATATTAAAGAGATAATGTCAAAGTAGATCTACGTGGAGATTAACCTTTGAATTAGTCAAATTTGTCAAATATATAGTTTGGAGGGAATAATCAAGGGATAGAATAGATATTGTATTCACATTGATATTTTAATCCAAATATTTTATTTGTGATAATTTATTTGTGTTTTAATTTTTTAGACACGATAAAATTAGCGCTCACAAATTTTTGGCACGCCTAGTGGGACCTCTCTACCCTTCATCTCTTCCCTTCAGCAAAGAAGAAAAGCATTCAAATGGATACTCAAGGAAAAGCTATGAAGTTAGTGAATTCTAAACTCACTATATCAAAGTCTTCGAGCTCAAGTACCAAGAGTGTCGGTGTTAATACAAGGAGCATGTCGAAGAAGCTCAAAGAATCTTCCCAAATGTCTCATCTCGCTGAGTATGTCTAGAAGAATTTGCACTCACCTAGCTATGCAGGTGAAAGTGATGCAAATAAATCTCTTCCGTCCTCTCCTCTCTCCGTGTCTAGCTACTCTGTGGCTCCAGTTATGGTGACTAATGCAACAACCATAGAGGAACAATTTGCAAGTCTGACGAGAGTCATTGAAGGACTCACGAAGCATGTCCAAGAGCAAGACGCACAGATTGCTCGGTTGATCAACAAGGCAAATAATGTTGATGCAGGTCATGTCATAGGGAAACAAGTTGAGGCTCATGATGAAGTGGAAGCGTCTGCAAAGCAACATTATACTGAAAAGGATAAGTATGCAAAGGAGCTTCAAATTTCTTCTGATGGATTGATCCTCGTGGACCAGCTAAAAGAATTCATTGAAGGAACCATCAAAAGCAAGATCGAGGGAAGCTCAAAGTCATCCCTTACTTACTCCAAATCATACACTCCAAAGATAGACGGCTTGAAAATGCCAATGGGCTATCAACCATGAAAGTTTCAGCAATTTGATGGTAAAGGCAACCCTAAGCAGCACGTGGCTCACTTCATTGAAACGTGCAACAACGTGGGAACTTATGATGATCATTTATTCAAGCAGTTTGTTCGATCACTGAAAGGCAATGCATTTGATTGGTACACTGATTTCGAGGCCGGCTCAATTGATGGATGGGAACAACTAGAGCAAGAATTTCTCAATCGCTTCTACAACACTCGATGAACTGTCAGCATGGTTGAGCTTACAAATTCTCTCCAATGGAAAGAAGAGCCAGTCATTGATTATATCAATAGGTGGAGGAATCTAAGTCTTAATTACAAAGATCGACTATCTGAAACCTTTGCCATCGAGATGTGTATTCAAGGAATGCATTGGGGACTTTGCTATATCCTCCAAGGAATCTTGCCCAGATCATTTGAAGAATTGGCCACTCGAGCACATGACATGGAGTTGAGTATGATAGCAAGCGGGGTTGAAGGACCACATGTCCAGGAGCTTTGCAGAAACAAGGAGAAACAAGAAGTGAATAAAGGGGGCAAGCCCTTTTCAAAAGCTCTAAGCAAAGAATCAATGACAGTGAACGTTGCACCATTCAAGCTCAAAGTACTACAAAAGACAACGTTGCCCCAAGGAATAATGTTCCTTATGAGAGGCTACAGAGGAAACTGACTTTGAAGGAAATGCAAGTAAGAGAATATCCATTTCTTGACTCTGATGTTCCTGGGATATTTGATGACTTGTTGGAGGCTAACTTTATTGATCTACCAGAAATGAAGCGACCCGAGGAAGCCGAATGAAAGGATGACCCAAAATATTACAAATACCATAGCTTAGTTGGGCACGCAATACAAGATTGCTTCATGTTCAAGGACAAGGTTATGCAATTAACTCAGATCAACATGAAGCAACCATCTAAGCCACCACTCAAGGGATTTGTGCCCTCAACCCAAGAAGAGGAAGGAAAACACCATAGACGAAAAAGGATTCGATCATAAAGCCTTCAAGCTCCTTATTAAAGCCGGATACGATCCCAAAGAAAAGCACAGCTTTGGGAGACTTCCTCCTGAAGCCACCGGCAAGAAACTCCACGGACTCAATGCTACCCAAATAATGCTAAAGGAAAAGTGACATACAATTCAAGATTCTTGAGTAGGTCTGGGTTTTACTCCACCTAAGCCCCTTCGCATTGCTATAAAGAGAGTCAACAATAATTATGTTTCTGAAGGATTTTCTTCAACTGAAGATCACAAGAGGGAAGAAAATTTCAGAGAATCTGTCTTTAACACACTTGGCCCCTATAGAAAAGAATTGCACGAAATAGCCTACAGACAATCCGTCTTTGAAAGGTTGCGTCCATATAAAAGAGTGGGACATCAAAAGAAATGCGTGTTTTAGGTGGCGGTACGTCCAAAGAAAAGCGTCAAGTCTTCACATATGCAAAAACTTAAAAGCTTGATCCCTTCTAAAATGAAGCGCCAGACAACCGTAACTGTATCATGTGGCAAAGTTTTAAAGGCTAAAGCGCAAATTGTGATCTTCACACAAGTACAATCTGATGACGAGGATGATAAAGAAAATGTAGCATCGTCTAATTACATTAGCGATGGTGCCAAAGAAAACATTGCACAAACTTACCACATCACCTTAATTGAAGATGGTGAGGTTGAAGAAGAAGACGCCGAAGATGCTCCTGTAGAACTTGAAGAGGGTATTAAAGCCACCATCGATGAATCAAAAGAAGTTAATCTAGGCGACATCGAAAACCCTCGACCAATTTACATAAGTGCCTCACTAACTCAGGAAGAAGAAGGAACTTATATTGCATTACTCCATCAATTTAAAGATGTATTTGCATGGTCCTACAAGGAAATACCTGGATTAGACCCAAAGGTAGCTGTACACCACCTATCAGTAAAGAAATGAGCTCGCCCTATCAAACAAGGCCAGCGTAGATTTCGACCTGAATTAATCCCGTTGATTGAAGGCGAAGTGAAAAAACTTATTGAAGTCAGTTTCATCTGAGAGGTTAAGTATCCCATGTGGATTTATATTGCTATAAAGTTATGCTTGTTGGGCTAAAGAATGTCGGCGTCACATATCAAAGGGCAATGCAAAAGATCTTCGATGATATGCTTCATAAGAATGGCGAATGCTACATTGATGACTTGGTGGTAAAGTCAAAGAAGCGAGAGAATTATTTTCATGAGTTGAGGAAGGTGTTTGAATGCTTAAGAAGATATCAACTAAAGGTGAACCCTTCTAAATGTGTGTTTGGAGTTACATCCGGGAAATTCCTTGGGTTCATCGTCCGCAGCGGGGTATAGAAATTGAGCAAGCAAAGATAGATGACATCTTGAGAATGCCAGAACCGCGAAACATCCACGAGCTTAAAAGTTTACAAGGAAAGCTAGCATATATCCGGAGGTTTATTTCAAATCTAGCTGGTCGTTGTCAACCATTCAGTCGTCTGATGAAGAAAGACGAACCGTTTCAATGGGATGAAGCCTGTGACAAAGCGTTTAAAAGTATAAAGTCCTACTTAATGAAACCTCCAAACTTGGTTGCACCTGTTCCAGGGTGTCCTTTAATTCTTTACGTTGCTACCAGGAACGCTCTGTAGGAATCCTGCTTGCTCAAAAAAATGATGAAGAAAAGGAGAATGTTTTATACTACTTAAGCAGGACGATGACACCGAATGAGCTCAAATATTCACCAATTGAAAAGTTGTGCCTGGCACTCATTTTCTCAATCCAGAAATTGAAGCAATATTTCCAATCTCATAGCATCAATTTGGTTTCAAAGGCTAACCCTTTAAAGTATGTCATGGCAAAGCCAGTACTTTCAGATAGGCTTGTAAGATAGTACCTCCAACTGCAATAATTTGAGATCACATATGTTCCTCAAAAAGCCGTAAAAAAGAGCAAGTTCTAGCAGACTTTCTAACTGATCATCCCATGCCTGTGTAATGGGAGTTATTTGATGACTTACCTGATGAAGATGTCCTCATGATTGAAGTTACGCCTCCTTGGAATATGTACTTTGATGGAGCCTCCCATAAAGAAGGAGTCGGCGCTGGAGTTGTATTTGTTACATCAGAAGGAGAAGTACTACTTTACTCCTTTACATTGACACAAAATTGCTCAAACAATATTGCGGAATATCAAGCTCTAATCTTGGGATTATAAATAGCTATTGATACAAAACAACTACCTTTCAAAGTATATGGAGATACTCAGCTAGTGGTCAATAAACTCCTTGGTCACTATGAAGTCAAAAAGCCTGAGTTGCTCCCATATCATAATTACGCAAAAAGACTGATGGGACGGCTAGGAGATGTAGAACTCGAACATCTACCGAGGAAGGACAACAAACAAGCTGACGTATTGGCAAAACTCGCTTCAACACTTTCGATGACCGACAAAGAAGCACGTATACCAATATGTAAGAGTTGGGTCATACCACCAATCTTCAGTAACGATGAGGACGACACATTCCAAGAAGAAGAAAATCACGTCATGGAGGTTTTTGAAGTAGAAGAAAAAGATTGGCGACAACCGCTGGTTGATTACTTGAAATACGGGAAGCTACCTAATAATCTAAGACGGAGGACTGACCTCGCCGGCGAGCAACTCATTTCATCTATTACAAAGGCATGCTCTATAGATGATCATTTGATGGAATTTTCTTACGCTGCCTAAGTGATAATGAAAAGGTTCAAGTTATGGAAGAAACTCATTCTGAGGTTTGTGGTGCTCACAATCAGGACTGAAACTACATTACCGCATAAAGAGAATGGGTTATTATTGGCCTACTATGGTCAAAGATTGCATACACTATGAACGAATATGTCAAGCCTGTCAATTCCACGCCAATTTGATCCACCAACCACCTGAGCCATTGCATCCTACCGTTGCTTCATGGCCTTTCGATGCTTGGGGTTTAGATGTTGTGGGACCTTTCACGAAGTCCTCCAGAGGTCACTTGTATATTCTGGCTGCAATAGATTATTTCTCTAAATGGACTGAAACAGTACCTCTTAAAGAAGTGAAGAAGGAGAATGTTGCTGATTTTATCTGCACCCACATCATTTATCGTCACAGACTGCCTAGATATATCATCACTGATAACGGGAAGCCCTTTTGCAATAGCTTAATAGACAAGTTATGTCAAAAGTTTGGTTTTAAATAAAGAAATTCCTCCATCTATTATGCTGCTGCCATTATCTTGGTAAAGCATTTAGCAAAACTTTGTGCAACCTACTGAAGAAAGTGGTGGCTAAGTCAAAGCGTGATTGGCACGAGAGGATCGGAGAAGCTCTATGGGCATACAGGACCATTGTCAGAACACCTACTCAAACAACTCCCTACGCACTAGTCTATAGAGTAGAGGCGGTCCTTTCACTTGAGCTGCAAATCCCATCATTAAGAATAGCCATACAAGAAGGACTTATCGAGGAAGAAAATGCTCAAATACGACGTGAAGAGTTGGAAGCTCTTGATGAAAAGAGATTAGAAGCACAACAAAGGCTCGAGTGTTACCTAGCCCGATTGTCTAGGGTGTTCAATACGAAGGTGTGTCTGTGTTCTTTTCAGGTTGACGATTTAGTTCTTGCAGTGAGGAGACCTATAATCACAACGCATCAGATGGGAAACAAATTTTTGCCAAAGTGGGATGGTCCGTATGTTGTCAAAAAGCCTACAAAATGGTGAATATAAATTGGTTGCTGAAAATGGTTTGAGAATTAGCCCAATCAATGGAAAGTTTTTGAAACGATACTAAGCTTGAAAAAAAAGAAAAAAAAACAACAAAAAAAGAAAACAAAAGAAAAAAAAAAGAAAAAAAGAAAAAAAAAAAAAAAAAAAACTTCTGGCCCGCATGAGTATAAACTGTGAACGGTCCTCCTTCTTTCAAACAAATATTTTGTACTTTGAACTACGTAATGACTTGATCCTCTTGATGAGGTACGTAGGCAGCTTAGACATTTCTAAGTTATATAAAATATCTTTATTTCTCATTTGAAGATGTTGACGTGGAAAATACTAAGGTATCCTCAAAGATTGCAAGATAGAAGCAAGAAAAAAAAATTCTATTATGTAATCATATTCAAAACATGGGGGCAAAACAAAAAGCACGAAAAAAAAAAAAGAGAATGCAACAAGAGACAAAATCTTAAGCAAATCTCAAGCAAAAGGGTTTAAACTCTTCAAGTCTTCCTTGAGTATCCCCAAATTTGCTCTCGAAGACTCCAAGTTCTCCACTATTACATCATCTAGGGGGCCGGTACTTTCAAGTGCTGCAAGGTCTTTCTCGACCTCATGAACTTTAGCTTGAGTATCATGATTAAGTTGCTTTTTCTCCTTCAAAGTAGCGCGCAAGTTTGTTCTTCGTCCCTTCAATACTACAATATCTTCCTCAATATGCTCCAACTCGTCCATAGCAGATTGGATCTCAGAGGCTTCTTCGCTGGCTTTAGCTTGAATATCTTGAAGACGGGCCTTAACTTCTTTCAATTGTTGCTCATGAAGGTTTCGGGACAATTTCTCAAAAGATAAGGATCTCGCTTCGTCATAAGCACGAACTTTGGCAAAAAAATGTGTTCAACGATTCCTCCACCTTTGAAACATCAAACTTTTGAAAACTCTTCGTGGACTCAAGAATGAGGAAGACATTGTCCTCAATTAATGAGAGAAAGCCAATCGGAGTATTTGATATCTTCACGAGGAGGCCACTCCACAACCTTTGAAGGAACTCTTTTTGGTAATTGAAAAGAAAGCTCTCACCTTTAAATAATGACACCGCAGCAGGAGGTGGAGATTGTTTCTTCTAAACCCCATCCCAAGTGGAGGAGTCATAGTCGACGAATGACTAGTCTCAGATTCTTCCCCAACATTGATAGACTGGACTTCATCTTCCAACTAAAAGAGGAATGAAAGGAGAATTTCAGCAAAAGAACATTAGAAAAAGGAGAAGCTTAAACTTACATGATCAAAAAAGCACGACCTCCGCGACGAAGTTAGCTAAAGAAGATCGCGACGCATTTTCATTAGTCTATGTTGCTTTCAAAGGCGTAACTTCCTTCCTTTACCTTTTCCAATGACGATCCTTGTTGCTACTATCACTATCTAGCACGTTATGTGAAGAATATTTTCCTTTACTTGCCTCCGCAATGGCAGCTTGAGAATCACACTCGATCACAACAGGAGGAATAAGTACTTTGGAGGATCGTTCTCGCCACCATCAACTTGCTTGTCCTCGTCCTTTTTACGTTTGAGTGTGATCTTAATTGACTTTGGTCTGATCAAACATGCAACGTTGTCATCAAAAAATGTCCCATGGACTTTAGCCCACCATGCTTTATAAGCTTCCGAGCAGAGTTTCTTAGCATTAACAGGTAGACAAGGGAACCAAACTTTTGATGAAGATTTTGATAGAATACATAAGCGCCAGTAACGGAGTCTTTCTTCTAACGAGGCTACACGTGTGTCATATCTGAGGGTCCCTAGTAGATCTTGATCGTACCCAAATTGAAGCCCAAATCTATGAGGACTATATGGCTCAATGATGAATCTGCCGCCTTGACGAAGAGTAAGATAACTCGAATGAATTGCAACAAAGTAACTATGATCAAGCTCTTCGGCATGACCATCATCAACAAACTTGAAGGGCCCATCTTTCACAAGCATATTGCAAGCCCAAGAGACAAACTCGGCCTTATGAATTTGCTTGCGTGCTTCTCGTGGCTCATAATACTTTGCACCCCCTTCTCTAGAAAATCTCGTCATCTTTGAACCACGCAACTCTTACCAAATCGAGTAATGAGTTTTAAAGTAACATGCTAGCCATGCATAAACAAAGTGGATCGGAAAAGAATGACACGTATCGACTGGTTTTGGAGAAGTTGCAATAGTATTCAAACCCTCATATATACTCGCCAAGATAGAAATAGCTAAATTCACTCATCGACCATTCGCCATCAAGGACGCTATCTTAAAGGTACTTGGACGAATGGAGTTCACATCTTTACCAGGGAGAACGAACACGCAAAGCCAACAAGCTAAATAGGCCACCAAATAAACTTCTTCCTTGAGACTCTTTTCAATGCATAGCTTGGCAAATAAAGCCTCCTCAGCGGTCGACCACCCCTCGTGAATTGCAATATCACCAAGAGGGTTATGAGTTGACTTAGGACGAACTGTTTTCTTTTATTTACGTGGAGGAGGCGGATGATACTTAATAGTTTTCTTGGACTAAAACTTCACCCATTTGTCAATGGATATGTGGGAGCATCGATTATCATCGGCACTTTGAAGCAAATGGTAAGCATAAAACAAATACTTGCTGGAACGAGAATAAATCTTTCTCTCTTTTCATCAATGCCTGAAAGCTCTAACGCACTTAGTACAACTTCATCATAAAGGCAGCCCGTCATAGAAAGTCCGGCAAGTTCATGCAGATCCCACAACAAGATGGACATTTCCCCGGCAAAAGTAAGCAAAGTATTTGTAAGAGGGCACCACGCTTCGCAAAATACTTTAACGATATCGGAATTGTGATCATAAGTAAACAGCGAAGCATAAACAACATCATATATTTTGAGATGGCGCAATCTATCTCCACATCGACTAAGTACGTCCTTAGTCCACTCCCAATATCCTTTGGTGTAGCGGAATTCTCCAGTAAAATGAAGATCGCCATCCCACTTTGCATCACCTTCAATGATGGAACAACCCAAAGTGCATAAATGGGCGAAGTCGTCTGATGGTTGGTGACGAGGAGGCTCATGGTGGGTAGCTCGTAAAGTCCACGCCTTGATATTCTTGCTCAATGAAATTTCTTGACACCATTCGCCCAAATGAGAAGAATTAGTTAATCTCGGCCACGGGTTTACGTTTCAACCACCAATGAGGGGTGCATAAATTGCTAACATTGTGCCTTTCACCAGGGGTTGATTTTGATTGTCAAGGATGATCAAGTGGTGCTCACCGAAAGGAGAAGATTTATCTTTGAAGTAAACCATGTTGCAGCCTATCAAAGAACAAAACAAAGAAGTGTGGATTTAATTGAGTTATTGAAAAAAGGGAATTTAATTAGATTATTAAAAAAATAAAAAAAGCAAAAAGACTCAATTAAATCATGAATATTCAGGAGTGATGGATCGATCAGCTGATGTCTACTTCACATGCAAAAGTTTCTTGGCCTAATTAATGAGCTCATCCAAAAGGTATGTCTTGGTTGCCCTTTAATCAAAATCATTGCTAAGATTAACATAAACAAGGCTACATGAGGTGCATGATATCTCATATTTACAGCTGATGTCGTCCATGAACAAGGCAAAAAAAAAACATACTTTATGCCAAACAAAAAAATTGTCAGGAGCATACCCAGAAGTCACCTAAGAACTCGAAGGAATGATCGAGGTAGATCACAGGCGAAGGGATTAACATCGAAGAACTCGGCAAAACCTCCAAAATCTGCAGGAAAAAAAATAATAGTAATAAATTCAGTATCGGTTCAAGAAAAAGAAAAGGAAGAAAAAGAAGAAGAAGGAAGAGACCAAGAACAAAATTACGCTGAAAACGCTAAAAAATTATGATTCACATCGTAGGCATTCTTTATATAGCAGCGACTCTGGAAGCTTTAATTTGATCAAATTCGGTGTCTATTCAATGTTCTAGCCGGGTTAGGAGATTTCCTTCAACTAATTCTAACGTTGTTAGAGTTTCAATTACCTCAAATTTAGAAGGAAAGATGAATTGTGATTAAACTTTACCTCTGCTTTTCTCGAAACATTTACAGTGGAAAGATGAAGAAGGTGACTAGGGGTGGAATCCTATGTATTTGGCCCATGAACACCAAAGGAAAAATGAGGGTCCATATTGATTTATTAAAAAAAATGAAAAAATGAAAAATAAAAGGAGAAATGAGAGTCCACGGGTGGGCTAAACCCATTACAAGTTTTGGCCCAAATTCTCAAGTCTACAAGAGATTTAAAATGAATCTTTCTCCAACAAATCAATAGGCATAGCCGACGATCCAAATTGGATTTATGTTTCCGCGACTCATTCACTTTAAAAATTATATTTTCAAGTAGATATTTGAGAACGAGTCTCGAGGGGGCATTTGTAGATAAGTAAAATTTGCACCCAATTAAATAATGACAAATGTCATATAATATATTATTTATCAATTATAATATTTTCTATTATATTTTGAAATTTATTAAATTAATTTCAAGTATAAATAGTCAATTTAATTGATATTTTAATATATATTTTTATCATCAAATCAATGGCCGACAAGTGTCAAAATGAAGTATTTCGATTAATCAAATAATGCTTAGCAGTCAAAGATTCCAGCCAATCAGACCGCACCATGTGGAGCAATTGCATGTACGCTTCAATCAAATCAAGACAAATATTTATATTTATCTCTTTAAAAAAATACAAATATTAAAGAGATAATGTCAAATTAACCCATCATATCATTTCAAATATATAATGTATTTATTTCTTTAAATTTAAATTATAAAGAGATAATACAAAAGGTGTTCAAGTAGATCACAACTGTACCTCTTTGACACCTATATAAAGGGGTCCTTGCACCCTCATTTGACACAGAGCTGAGAACGAAGAGCAAAGTAGAGGAAAATTGCAAATAATTCTCTCTACGCGGTTCTTCAAAGCTCAAGAATATTCAAAGACATTCAAGGCAAAACTCGAGTCTTTCGTCAAAGGTGCGCCATAAATTATAGCATTTAATTCGAGATTATATGCACAAAATCCTCGAATTAACGTTATAAATATTCAAATATCATCTCAAGAAGATTCAAGTGGCAAATCCACCTTCAAATCATCAAATTCCAGTCAAGACTATGGCGTTTAATTCGGGATTATTGGCGAAAGCCTCGAATTAACGTTATAGAAATCCAAATTCAAGTCCAAAGGAGATCTACGTGGAGATTACCCTTTGAATTAATCAAATTTGTCAAATATATAGTTTGGAGGAATAATCAAGGGATAGAATAAAGATTGTAATCATATTTTATTTTAATCCAAATATTTTTATTTGTGATAATTTATTTATGTTTTAATTTTTCAGATACGATAAAATTAGCGCTCACACAAACTATTCAAATTGGCTAAGAAATACCAGGATAGTCCTTCATTTCGAGAACTAGACTTATGCTCTGGATAAGTCTCTGCCTAGGACTTTGTCGGAAGGGTTCCTGCCGGGAAAACGTTCAACACTCAAAAAATATACTCAGTGGCATGAGGAAAATTGAAAAGTACACAGTATCATACTGAGTTCAATGAGTAACAAGATCCAAAAATAGTACGACAGGTACAAAGACGTCTGGTCGATAATGCTCAACATGAAATAACTTTATATGGTATTGGCCGGCACATTAGATATGTTGTAACGAACGCATTTCTCGGCTCTAGAATGATTGAAGGATCATTCATCTGAGATCATGGAGCGATGATGCTATCCCTATTGGAAAAGCTTAAAAGACCTCCCGGCTTATTTTGGTAGGGAAGAAACGTACGTTGACGTGATCCTACAATCACTAACTCCCTCTTTCGATCAATTTATTATCAGCTATAACATGAAAAGGCTTGAGAAAAGCCTTCATGAGTTGATTAAATATTGGTCCAGTACAAGGGAATAATTGAAAATTCTGCATCGTCGGTACTAGTGGGAGATGTTTCAACCTCTAAACTGAAAAGCGAGGTTGTCAAAGGCGGGAAGAGGAAAAAGGATGAGACATTTTCTACTACTAGCAGCACTTCAAGTACTCTTGTTAATCCGCTAGGTAGGAGTAAAGGAAAGAGGAAAAGAGTTTAGTAGTCAAGGATTTTCGAATAATATTTGCATTTATTGTCAAGAGAAGTTGGAAAAGGGAGTGTCCTAAATTCCTCTTCGATGAATGTAAAACTTTAATTGAGTATTGACATGATCACTATTCTACTCTTGGTATTTGATACCAATAGTCAAAATCTGCGAATGGTTTGCAGGTGATGATGAGGAGTAGAAAGGTCGAAACAAGAAGGTCCTAACGCTTAATGATAACGGGGCTATTGTTACAAAGACTACGCACTTAATTAGGCTTAGTGGTGATCATATTAGGATAGTGTTATGTAACCTAGCATGACCTTAATAATATTTTTCAACTGTTGTCGGACAATTTTTAATTACATATTTTGATCAATAAAAAGTATTTTATTTGACATTAAAAGGGATTCATGTCTGTTAGGTTGAACATAAAACTCGCACAATCTCATAGTTGGATTATGAATACTCAAATAAAGGATAAAATGATGATCAAGAATGAAATTTACAGTCCTGGTAGGTTAATCTCTTCTAGTTGAGGATGAGAAAGATGGATGAATTTGAAGAGTACTAGAAATAGGCGATTTGGATCCATTAGCTTTCAGAAACCTTTTCTAAGAAGGAGAAAGACAGCAAAATCTCTTTTATGAGACAAAATGAGCTTACCAGTTGCACGTTGTATTGAATCCAATTTGATATCTGTTGTAGTGGTGAACCAAACTAATCACCTCTTTGATCGGGCCGAGAGGGTGTGGATTTAGTGGGAGTTCTTGAATATCTAAAAATGAGAATGTGATTCTCAATTAGTGAAGTTCTTCTTGAAAGGATCACGGTTAACCTATTTATGATAAGAAAGAAATCAAATTAAGTTGGACTTTGTTTGATCGGTGTTTCATTGAAACAATTTGGCTCTTATTGTATGACAAACTCTCATCCTATACACGTCAAGAAAATAGTGGGAGTAAGTTTACATATAACTTTCTCAAAAGCATCATTTGTAATTGCATATTATCTCTAACTGACCATATTCCATTCCTTGTTTGTCCGAGTAATTATATTATAATCTAATATGACATAAAGAGGAGCAATGTGGTACATCGTTCAGAATTAGTGGCTTGGATCCTAAGGATTCATTATGAAGTTCAAACTGGGTTTGAAACTTCACATAACTGGAATATTCGATTTGTCAAAAGATCATAATGGGTAAGTTTTGATAAAATGAGCCCAAGGTTAGTTGGAGTTGGGTTGAGTTCCAATGTGTTTAGTGTATGAACGTCTCACTAATTTAGAATGAGGTTAAGATGTCTGGAAAACACTAAGACACCAATATAATTGTTCATGAAACTCTCCATAACAGGAATTAGATTCCTATATAAGGGATGAGTTATTCAAGAATTAGTCACGGGACACTGATGAAAAAACTCAAGTTGTTCGAGACTCATTCATGTTTGACTGATGAGAAAACTTATGTTATTCAAGACTAAGTTACGTATAATTGGTGGAAAAGCTCAGATATCTTAGATATCCCCTACGTCTTTGCCATAGGCAGCACGAAAGTATTGGTTCAGTGTGCTGGAACTGATGGTGTGTATGCTATTGGCATGACACAATGTATATTGGAAATACATCAATGAGGCAGTAAAAAATTGTCAAGAGCAGTCTTTAATACCTAAATAAGGATTAAAGAAGTGTTTCTGTCACGCGATTTATGGAGAGTTGATTCTAAAAGGCTAAGCGATACTAGCTTCCAGATTCATGTGAACAATGGATAAACCCTCGTAGTATAGGCACGTTCGGAGCTGATAGTGAGCGTGGTTTCTTGAAAGTATTAGATATCCCATCTTGAAAGTCGGGGATGGGATGACTTTAACAAATCGATCATCAAAAAATAACATCCATTGGACATGGTATCTAGCACGACTGAGCCGATTGTAGCCTTGGAGGTGAATGACAAGGCTATGCGAAAGCCTTTGGACCCGAGATCTCATCACAACATCCAAAAAAAGTTTAATTCGGAATTATATGCACAAAATTCTCGAAGTAAGGTTATAAATATTCAGATATCATCTCAAGAAGATTCAAGTGGTAAATCCACTTTCAAATCATCAAATTCCAGTCGAGACTATAGCATTTAATTCAGGATTATTGGCAAAACCCTCGAACGGAAATTCAAAGGAAATCTACTGGAGATTACAATTAGTCAAATTAAATATACAAAACCTCACATTGGTGCAGGCGGTTTTAGTAGGAGGAGATTGAGGAATTTTCTATTTTGATTTACGCCATAAAATTAGCGCTCACATATTTTGGCACGCCGAGTGGGACAGCTTTACCCTTCATCTCTTCTCTTCAGCAAAGAAGAAAAGCATTCAAATGGATACTCAAGGAAAAACTATGAAGTCAGTGAATTCCAAACTCACTATATCAAAATCTTCGAGCTAAAGTACCAAGAGTGTCGGTGTTACTACAAGGAACATGTCGAAGAAGCTCAAAGAATTTTCCCAAATGTCTCCTCTTGCTGAATACGTCGAGAAGAACTTGCACTCACCTAGCTATGCAGGCAAAAGTGATGCAAATAAATTCCCTCCGTCCTCTCCTCGCTCCGTGTCTAGCTACTCTTTCACAACAAATGTGGCTCCAGTTATGGTGACTAATGCTATAACTATAGAGGAACAACTTGCAAGTCTGACGAGAGCCATTGAAGGACTTACAAAGCACGTTCAAGAGCAAGATGCACAGATTGCTCGATTGATCAACAAAGCAGATAATGTTGACGCAAGTCATATCATGGGGAAACAAGTTAAGGCTCATGATGAAGTAGAAGTGTCTGCAAAGCAACATTATACTGAAAAGGATAAGTATGCAAAGGAGCTTCAAATTTCTTCCGACGGATCGATTTTCGTGGATCAGCTAAAATAATTCATTGAAGGAACCATCATAAGCAAGATCGAGGGAAGCTCAAAGTCATCCCATACTTACTCCAAGCCATACACTCCAAGGATAGATGGCTTGAAAATGCCAATGGGTTATCAACCACCAAAGTTTCAGCAATTTGATGGTAAAGGCAACCCTAAGCAGCACGTGGCTCATTTCGTTGACGCGGGAACTTATGGTGATCATTTAGTTAAGCAGTTTATTCGATCACTGAAAGGCAATGCATTTGATTGGTACACGGACTTGGAGGCCGGATCAATTGATGGATGGGGACAGCTAGAGCAAGAATTTCTCAATCGCTTGTACAGCACTCAACGAACTGTCAGCATGGTTAAGCTTGTAAATTCTCGCCAATGGAAAGAAGAGCAAATCATTGATTATATCAATAGATAGAGGAATCTAAGTCTTAATTACAAAGATCGACTATCTGAAGCTTCTGCCATCGAGATGTGTATTCAAGGAATGCATTGGGGACTTCGCTATATCCTCAAAGTAATCTTGCCCAGATCTTTTGAAGAATTGGCCACTCGAGCACATGACATGGAGTTGAGTATGATAGCAAGTGGGGTTGAAGGGTCACTTGTCCAGGAGCTTCGCAGAAACAAGGAGAACAGAACTAAAAACAAGCCTTTTTCAAAAGCTCCAAGCAAAGAATCAGTGACAGTGAACGCCCATTCAAGCTCAAAAGCACTGCAAAAGACAACGTTGCCCCAAGGAATAATGTTCCTTACGAGAGACAGAACTAACTTAAGGAAATGCAAGCAAGAAAATATCCATTTCTTGAATCCGATGTTCCATAATTACTTATTGGAGGCTAACATTATTGATGTGCTAGAAATGAAGCGACCTGAGGAAGCCAAACGAAAGGATGACCCAAAATATTGTAAATACCATCGCTTAATTGGGCACGTAATAGAAAACTGCTTCGTGTTCAAGGACAAGGTTATGCAATTGGCTCGCAAGGTAAGATCTCTTTTGAAGAGGATTCCACCGCGACAAATGCTATTACAATCGAGAGCGGACATGTCGATAGCAACAAAGATTCATGTAACGCCATACATGGGGATAATATCATAAGCAATGAGGATACACTGTTCGAAAAAGAGGATTCCTTTGATGCTGATGATTGCATGTCTACAATTACCTTCACTGACGAAGATTTGCTTCTTGGGTCTAAACCTCATAATCGTTCTTTGTTCGTTGTTGGATATGTACATAAACAGAAAGTGAATAGAATATTGATTGACGGAGGATCTGCAGTCAATATCTTACCTCTGCGAATTTTGAAAGAACTAGAAATCCCTATAGATGAACTCTCTAACAGCCGCTTCATGATCCAAGGCTTCAATCAAAAAGGACAAAGGGCTGTCGGTATTATAAGGATGCAATTGACTATGGAGGACATGGTGCCGAGTGCATTATTCCATGTCATGGATGCCAAGACTTCCTACAACAAGCTTCTCGTTCGTCCCTGGTTACATGAAAATACAGTAGTTCCATCTACATGGCATCAATGTTTTAAAAATTATCGCAATGGTATAGTGAAAAAGGTACTCGACGACAACAAACCTTTTACTGAAGCTAAGTCACACTTTACTGATGCTAAGTACTATTTAAGGATGCTAAGAAGGGAAAAGAAGTATTTCCCCCGAAGAGCCAAAGTCATGCAATAATCAAAACATAAGAAAGAATGATTCATCCACCCTCGAAGTTGAATTGTCGAAAGATCTTACTTTACCATTAACTCAGATCAACATGAAGCAAACATCTAAGCCACCACTCAAGGGATTTGTGCCCTCAACCCAAGAAGATGAAGGAGAACATGTGGCATTAGCCATAAACGAAAAGAGATTCGATCATAAAGCCTTCAAACTCTTTATTAAAGTCGGATATGATCCCAAAGAAAAGCTCAGCCTTGGGAGACTTCCTCTTGAAGCCACCGGTAAGAAACTCCACGGACTCAACGCTACCCAAATAATGCTCAAGGAAAAAGGACATGTAATTCAAGATTCTCGAATAGGTCTGGGTTTTACTCCACCTAAGCATGTTCGCATTGCTATAAAGAGAGTCAACAACAATTATGTTTCTGAAGGGTTTACTTCAACTGAAGATCATAAGAGGGAAGAAAATTTGAGAGAATCTATCTTTAATAGACTTGGCCCCCACAGAAAAGAATTGCATGAAATAGCCAACAAACAATCCGTTTTTGATAAGCTGGGTCCATGTAAAAGAGTGGGATATCAATAGAAATGCTCGTTTAAGGTGGCGATACGTCCAAAGAAAAACATCAAGTATTCACGTACACAAAAATTTAAAAGTTTGATCCCTTCTAGAATGAAGCGCCAGACAACCTTAACCGTATCATGCGGCAGAGTTTTAAATGTTAAAGCGCAAATCGTGGTCTTCACACAAGTACAATCTAATGACGAGGATGATAAAGAAAGTGTAGCATCGTCAAATTACATTAGCAATGGTGCTGAAGAAAATATTGTACAAACTTACCACATCACCTTAATTGAAGATGGTGAGGTTGAAAAAGAAGACGATTTAGATGCTCCTGCAGAACTTGAGGAGGGTATTAAAGCCACCATCAATGAATTGAAAGAAGTTAATCTAGGCGACATTGAAAACCCTCGACTAATTTACATAAGTGTCTCACTAACTCAGGAAGAAGAAGGAACTTATATTGCATTACTCCATGAATTTAAAGATGTATTTGCATGGTCCTACAAGAAAATGCCCGGATTAGACCCAAAGGTAGTTGTACACCACCTGTTAGTAAAGAAAGGAGCTCGCCCTATCAAACAAGGCCAGCGTAGATTTCGACTTGAGTTAATCCCGTTGATTGAAGGCGAAGTGAACAAACTCATTGAAGTCGGTTTCATCCGAGAGGTTAAGTATTCCATGTGGATTTTCAGCATCGTCCCCATAAGAAAACAGAATGGGCAAATTCGAGTATGTGTTTATTTCAGGGATCTAAATAATGCATGCCCTAAAGATGACTTCCCGTTACCAATTGCTGAACTAATGATAGATGCCACTACAGGTCATGAAGCTTTATCCTTCATGGATGGATCGTCTGAATACAACCAAATACGTATGGCACCGCAGACGAGGAATTGACGGCATTTTACACTCCTAAGGGTATATATTGCTATAAAGTTATGCCTTTTGGCCTAAAGAATGTCGGCGCCACATGTCAAAGGGCAGTGCAAAAGATCTTCGATGACATGCTTCATAAGAATGTCGAATGCTACGTTGATGACTTTGTTGTAAAGTCAAAGAAGCGAGAGAATCATTTTCATGACTTAAGGAAGGTTTTTGAATGCTTGAGGAGATATCAACTAACGATGAACCCTTCTAAATGTGCGTTTGGAGTTACATATGGGAAATTCCTTGGGTTCATCATCCGCCAACAGGGTATAGAATTGAGCAAGCAAAGATAGATGTCATCTTGAGAATGCCAGAACCGCGAAACATCCACGAGCTCAAGAGTTTGCAAGGAAAGCTAGCATATCTCTGGAGGTTTATTTCAAATCTAGCCGTCATTGTCAACCATTCAGTCGTCTGATGAAGAAAGACGTACCGTTTCAATGGGATGAAGCCTGTGACAAAGCATTTAAAAGCATAAAGTCCTACTTAATGAAGCCTCCAGTCTTGGTTGCACCTGTTCCAGGGCGCCCTTTAATTCTTTATGTTGCTACTCAGGAATGCTCTGTAGGAATCCTGCTCGCTAAGAAAAATGATGAAGGAAATGAGAATGCCTTGTACTACTTGAGTAGGACAATGACGCCGAATTAGCTCAAATATTCATCTATTGAAAAGTTGTGTCTAGCACTCATTTTCTCAATCCAGAAGTTGAAGCATTATTTCCAATCTCATAGTATTCATTTGGTCTCAAAGGCTAACCCTTTGAAGTATGTCATGGCAAAGCCAGTACTTTCAGATAGGTTTGCAAGATGGTACCTCCAACTGCAACAATTTGAGATCACATATGTTCCTCAAAAGGCCGTAAAAGGGCAAGTTCTAGCAGACTTTCTAACTGATCATCCTATGCTTGCCAAATGGGAGTTATCCGATGATTTGCCTAATGAAGATGTCCTTATCATTGAAGTTACGCCTCCTTGGAGGATGTACTTTGATGGAGCCTCCCATAAAGAAGGAGTCGGCGCTGGAGTTGTATTTGTTACATCAGAAGGAGAAGTACTACCTTACTCCTTTATATTGACACAAAAATTGCTCAAACAATATTGTGAAATATCAAGCTCTAATCTTGGGATTTGAAATAGCTGTTGATGCAAAACAACTACCTCTCAAAGTATACGAAGATTATCAGCTAGTGGTCAATCAACTCCTTGGTCTCTATGAAGTCAAAAAGCCTGAGTTGTTCCCATATCATAATTACGCAAAAAGACTGATGGGATGGCTAATAGATGTAGAACTCGAGCATCTACCAAGGAAAGATAATAAACAAGCTGACGCCTTGGCAAAACTCGCTTCAACACTTTCAATGACCGACAAAGAAACACGTATACCAATATGTAAGAGTTGGGTCATACCACCAATCTTCAGCGATGATGAGGACATGTTCCAAGAAGAAGAAAATCACGTGTTGAAGGTTTTTGAAGTTGAAGAAGAAGATTGACAACAACCGCTGGTTGATTACTTGAAATATGGGAAGCTACCCAATGATCTACGACGGAGGACTGACACCCGTGGCGAGCAACTCGTTTCATCTATTACAAAGGCACGCTCTACAGACGATTATTTGATAGAATTTTCTTACGCTGCCTAAGTGATAATGAAAAGGTTCAAGCTATGGAAGAAGCTCATTCTGGGGTTTATGGTGCTCACCAATCGGGACCAAAACTACATTTTCACATAAAGAGAATGGGTTATTGTTGGCCTACTATGGTTAAAGATTGCATAGACTATGCAAGAAGATGTCAAGCTTGTTAATTCAACGCCAATTTGATCCACCAACCACCTGAGCCATTGCATCCTACTGTTGCCTCATGGTCTTTCGATGCTTGGAGTTTAGATGTTGTGGGACCTTTGACAAAGTCCTCTGGAGGTCACCTGTATATTCTGGCTGCAACAGATTATTTCTCTAAATGGGCCGAAGCAGTACCTCTTAAAAAAGTGAAGAAGGAGAATGTTGTTGATTTTATCCGCACCCACATCATTTATCGTTACGGAGTACCTAGATGTATCATCACTGATAACGAGAAGCCCTTTTGCAATAGCTTGATGGACAAGTTATGTCAAAAGTTTGATTTTGAACAAAGAAATTCCTCTATGTATTATGCTGCTGCCAATGGTCTTGTTGAAGCATTTAACAAAACTTTGTGCAACCTACTGAAGAAAGTGGTGGCTAAGTCAAAACGTGATTGGCACGAGAGGATCGGAGAAGCACTATGGGCATACAAGACCACTGTTAGAACACTTACTCAAGCAACTCCCTACGCACTAGTCTATTAGGTAGATGCAGTCCTTCCACTCGAGCAGCAAATCCCGTCATTAAGGATAGCCATACAAGAAGGACTTACCGAGGAAGAAAATGCTCAAATACGACTTGAAGACTTGGAAGCTCTCGATGAAAAGAGATTAGAAGCACAACAAAGACTCGAGTTTTATCAAGCCTGATTGTCTAAGGCGTTCAATAATAAGGTGTGTCTGCGTCTTTTCAGGTTGGTGATTCAGTTCTTGCAGTGAGGAGACCTATAATCACAACGCATCAGACGGGAAACAAATTTTTGTCAAAGTGGGATGGTCCGTATATTGTCAAAGAAGCCTACACAAATGGTGCATATAAATTGATTGCTGAAGATGGTTTGAGAATTGGCCCAATCGATGGGAAGTTTTTGAAACGATACTACGCTTGAAAACAAAGAGAAAAGCAAAAAAAAAAAAAAAACAACAACAAAAAAGAGAAAAAAAAAGAAAAAACTAAAAAAAAAACTCCTGGCCCGCATGAGTATAAACTATGGACGGCCCTCCCTTTTTCAATCAAATATTTTGTACTTTGAACTACGTAATGACTTGATCCTCTTGATGAGGTACGTAGGCATCTTAGACATTTCTAAGTTCAGTCATAACATATAAAATATCTTTATTTCTCATTTGAAGATGTTGACGTGGAAAATACTAAGGTATGCTCAAAGATTGCAAGATTGAAGCAAGAAAAAAATTCTACTACGTAATCATATTCAAAACATGGGGGCAAAACAAAAAGTACGATGAAAAAAAAGATAATGCAACAAGAGACAAAATCTTAAGCAAATCTCAAGCAAAAGGGTTTAAAAATCTTCAAGTCTTCCTTGAGTATCCCTAAATTTGCTCTCGAAGACTCCAAATTCTCCACTATTACATCATCTAGGGGGCGGTACTTTCAAGTGTTGCAATGTCTTTCTCGATCGCATGAACTTTGGCTTAAGTATCATGATTGAGTTGTTTTTTTCCCCTCAAAATAGCACGCAAGTTCGTTCTTCGTCCCTTCAATACTACAATATCTTCTTCAATATGCTCCAACTCGTCCATAGCAGATTGGATCTCAGAGGCTTCTTCGCTTGCTTTAGCTTGAACATCTTGAAGACGAGCCTTAACTTCTTTCAATTGTTGCTCATGAAGGCTTCGGGACAATTTTTCAGAAGATAAGGATCTCGCTTCGTCATAACCACGAACTTTGGCAAAAAAATGTGTTCAACAATTCCTCCACCTTTGAAACGTCAACCTTTTGAAAACTCTTCATGGACTAAAGAATGAGGTAGACATCGTCCTCAATTGATGAGAGAAAGTCAACCGGTGTATTTGATATCTTCACGAGGAGACCACTCCACAACCTTTGAAGGAACTATTTTTGGTAATTGAAAAGAAAGCTCTCACCTTTAAATACTGACACCACAGCAGGAGGTGGAGATTGTTTCATTCTAAATCCCATCCCAAGTGGAGGAGTCATAGTCAATGAATGACTAGTCTCAGATTCTCCCCCAATGTCGATAGACTAGACTTCATCTTCCAACTAAAAGAGGAATGAAAGGGGAACTTCAGTAAAAGAACATTAGAAAAAAGAGAAGCTTAAACTTACATGATCAAAGAAGCACGACCTCCTCAATGAAGTTAGCCAAAGAAGATCGCGATGTATTTTCATTAGTCTCTGTTGCTTTCAAAGGCGTAACTTCCTTCCTTTGCCTTTTCTAGTGACGATCCTTGTTGCTACTATCACTACCTGGAATGTTATGTGAAGAACATTTTCCTTTACTTGCCTCCGCAACGGCAGCTTGAAAATCACACTCAATCACAACATAAGGAATAAGTGCATGTGGAGGATCGTTCTCGCCACCATCAACTTGCTTATCCTCGTCCTTTTTACGTTTGAGTGTGATCTTAATTGACTTCGGTCTGATCAAACATGGAATGTTGTTATCAAAAAAAGTCCCATGGACTTTAGCCCATCATGCTTTATAAGCTTCCGAGCAGAGTTTCTTAGCATTAGCAGGCAGACAAGGGAACCAAGCTTTTGATGAAAATTTTGATAGAACACATAAGCGCCAGTAACGGAGTCCTTCTTCTAAAGAGGCTACACGTGTGTCATATTTGAGGGTTCCCAATACATCTTGATAGTACCCAAATTGACGCCCAAATCTATGGAGACTATATCTCTCAATGATAAATTTGCCACCTTGACGAAGAGTAAGATAACTCGAACGAATTGCAATAAAGTAATTATGATCGAGCTCTTCGGCATGGCCATCATCAACAAACTTGAAGGGCCTATGTTTCACAAGCATATTGCAAGCCCAAGAGACAAACTCGGGCTTATGAATTCGCTTGCGGCCGACCACCTCTCGTGAATTGCAATATCACCAAGAGGGTTATGAGTTGACTTAGGCCAAACCATTTTCTTTTCTTTACGTGGAGGAGGCGGATGATACTTAGTAGTTTTCTTGAACCAAAACTTCACCCATTTGTCAATGGATACGTGGGAGCATCGATTATCATCGGCACTTTGAAACAAATGGTAAGCATAAAACAAATACTTGTTGGAACGAGGAATAAATCTTTCTCTCTTTTCATCAATGTCGGTCTCTAGCGCACTTGGTACAACTTCATCATAAAGGCAGCCCATAGGAAGTCCGGCAAGTTCACGCAGATCCCACAATGAGATGGACATTTCCCGCAGAAATAAGCAAAGTATTTGTAAGAGGGCACCACGCTTCGCAAAACGCTTTGACGATATCGGAATTGTGATCATAAGTAAACAACAAAGCATAAACAACATCATATATTTTGATATGGCTCAATCTATCTCGACATCGGCTAAGCACATCCTCAGTCCACTCCCAATATCCTTTGGTGTAGCGGAATTCTCTGGTAAATCGATGATCGTCATCCCACTTTGCATCACCTTCAATGATGGAACGGCCCAAAGTGCATAAATGCGAGAAGTCATCAGATGGTTGGTGACGAGGAGGCTCATGGTGGGTAATTCGTAAATTCCACGCCTTGATGTTCTTGCCCAATGAAATCTCTTGACACCATTCGCCCAAAGGAGAAGAATTAGTTAATCTCGGCCACGGGTTCACGTTTCTACCACCAATGAGAGGTACATAAACCGCTAACATTGTGCCTTTCTCCAGGGTTTGATTTTGATTATCAAGGATGATCACATAGTGCCGAAAGCGGAAGATTTGTCTTTGAAATAAACCATGCTATATGATATTAAAAAAAAATGAGTTGTCAAAAAAAACTCAAATAAATTAGAAAAAAAATATAGCATGTGATATATACACCCCCAAGTAAGCCTCTGCGAAAATTATAGAGAAAATCAATTTGTAATTCATTCTCAATAAATCTCTATGCAAAGCGATGAAATATTTAGTTTTCTTACTTGGTATGAAATTAGACAGAGGACATGAATGAGTCAAGCCGAATTCATGGATCTAAGATTCCAACCAAAAACTCATGATTCAAGTCCAATTTGTGGAGACAATCTGAGCCAAGTACAATTTTCTTAATTAATCTCTAATGCAAGCTAGATAAGAAAAACATGTGATTTTCTAGCTTAGCATAAAATTGGAACGACGAGATTAATATTTCAAACCCATTTCGAGGGTACAATTTAAACCAAGGGTGAATTTTTTTTAATCTCCATGCACGAAAGTTGTGACTCTCTACTTGGCACGAATTGAGACGAAAAAAAAAAATTGCTTGGATGGGTCTAAAACAAATATATATATATATATATATATATATATATTGGAGGCATTAAAAATTATAGTTCTAGCAATTAATGAATGTGAAGCCAAGTTTTCAATCATTCAATTGCACACATACGAACTAAATATTTTAAATACAATTTGTGGTTGCTCATGAATTAAAAAATAAACTTACTTGAGAGTCAAAATCCAAAACAAAAAACGAAATCCCTCATTTCTCTCAAATTGCTAGACAAAGAATATTCACCAAAGCCTTCAACGATGCACCAACTCAAAAAAGAAAATCAGAAGAAAATTCGAGTAGAAAACTTCAGCTGTGAAAAATCTGCAAAGAAAACAAAAGATTTTCAGCAGCAATTCATTGAGGCATTAACACAAGCACCTGGCGTGCGTGCTGAAAATTTGAGAAAGAAAAAAATATTTGGCGAATGAAACTTACCACAAATTCTTCCCAAGAATTGATGCTCGATTAATGCCGAATCGAGCCCTTATATAAATGTCAAATTGAAGAGTTAGAAGGGGATTTAAGTTGGAGTCCAATTAGAACTTAGTTGTTTGAGAGAAGAGTTGGAATTAGATTTAAGTTACAATCCAATTAAAATTTAAGTTGTTCTGGAATCATGAGTTTTGTAGCAAAGTACTTGCGAATTTTGTTGGAATAAAAAAAAAAGTACTAGTCTTCATGGGTTGAAGGAAACCTCTCGGCCGAAGACGTGCAGAGAAGAAAAAAGAAACAATTCTTGAGGAAGACAAGTAAGCTATAATCTAGTGTTTTTGGTGCACCTACACCAATCAATGTGGGCCATTTTTATCTTTGATTTTTTTTTTAAAAAATAAAAAGAAAGAGGAAAAAATGAATCAAAGATAAATACATGAGATGTATGGCCTAGAGTGTAGGCCCAACTATTTGCATTGGCATATATATGGAAGAATAATGGGCTTCATCCGTGGCTTGGTCTAGCATATACATATGCGTAAGTGTAAAAACAAAAAAATATAGAAAAAATGATGGGTTTCATCGGTGGGCTCGAAAAAAAAATTGATCAACCCGAGTCACATTGCGGTCCAAATTCTCAAATCCATAAAAGATTCAAATAAAATATGATTTGGAGCGAATTCAATATTACATTGGCCAGTTCAAAATTCAATTTATATTTTCACGACTCATTCACTTGAAAATTATATTTTCGAGCATATATTTGTGAACAAGTCTCGAGGGGGCATTTGTAAGTAAATTAATTTTGCAGTCAATTAAATAATGACAAATATCATTGGTATATTACTTATCAATTATAATATTTTATTTATATTTTTAAATTTACTAAATTAATTTCAAGTATAAATAGTCAATTTAATTGATATTTTAATATATATTTTGTCATCAAATCAATGGCCGACAAGTGTCAAAATGAAATATTTCGATTAATCAAATAATGCTTCGCAGTCAAAGATTCCAGTCAATCAGACCGCGCCACGTGGAGCAATTGCACGTATGCTCCAATCAAATCAAGACAAATATGTGTTGTATTTATCTCTTTTTAAAATGCAAATATTAATGAGATAATGTCCAATTGACCAATCATATTATTTTAAATATATTATGTATTATTTTTTTAAATTAAATTATAAAGAGATAATACAAAAGGAGTTCAAGTAGATCACAACTCTACCTCTTTGACACCTATATAAAGGGGTCCTTACACCCTCATTTGAGAGATAGAGCTCGAGAACGAAGAGCAAAGTAGAGGTAAATTGCAAATAATTCTCTATACGCGATTCTTCAAAGCTCAAGAATATTCAAAGGGTTCAAGGCAATGATCGAGTCTTTCGTCAAAGGTGTTCCATAAATTATAGCATTTAATTTGGGATTATATGCACAAAATCCTCGAATTAACGTTATAAATATTCAGATATCATCTCAAGAAGATTCAAGTGGCAAATCCACTTTCAAATCATCAAATTTCAGTCGAGACTATAACGTTTAATTCGGGATTATTAGCGATAGCCCTCGAATTAACATTATAGAAATTCAAATTCAAGTCCAAAAGAGATCTACGTGGAGATTACCCTTTGAATTAGTCAAATTTGTCAAATATATAGTTTGGAAGGAATAATCAAGGGATAGAATAGAAATTGTACTTACATTGATATTTTAATCGAAATATTTTATTTGTGATAATTTATTTGTGTTTTTAATTTTTCAGACACGATAAAATTATCGCTGACAGTAACTTAGGAGGGTTGGCAATTTTGGTCATTCTCTGACTAAATTGGCCAGAAAATTAAATGTCATAAGCCACATCATCACATAATTTGGGGCTTCCAGTGAACGTGCTAATGTGGCAGTCCGACTTGAATTTTTTTTTTTTAATATGAAGTGGAAAATAACTGATAACTTGGCATGCAAAACTTTCCAAATTATCACTTTACATAAAAGAATGCTATCCACATAGCAGCCATGTCAACATAGGGTAAAAGTAGAATCAATCAACAACAAGAAGTAAATATAATTTACTCTCTGGCTCTCTTTCTTCTTTTTTTTTTTTTGAGAGGCTCTGGCTCTCTTTCTCTTTCACACCAAAATCCCCAAATTCCTAAACCTAACGCACGCGAAAGCCCAAATCCACTTCATCTCCTTTGATTTTGTTCACAATAGTGTGTATTGAAGACGGCAGCAACGTAGAAGAGCAGAAGAGTAGAACCCATCTGCTATTCTCTTCTCAAAATGTCAAGTGTAGAAAGCTCAATCAATTGCTACTATGGGAGAAGAGCCATGCTTAGAACTTCATGGACTTCCGAAAATCCCAGAAGAAGATTTTATTCATGCCATGAATTCATTGTAAGTAAAAATTAAAATTTTCAACCATCTCTTGTAAAATATACTCTAAATCTTCATTCTATTTTTGAAGAATTGTACTCTCTTCTTAATTTTATATTTTTTATTGTATTTTTATTTAATTTTATGTTTGTGTATCTCAATTTCTAGACAAGAGGTTGTCGTTTCTTTGACTGGGATGACCCTCCAATGTGTCGAGGGAGCAAGGCAATTCCTGATTTATTGAGAAGAATTAATGCCATGGAAGAAGACATAAAGAAGTTAAAACAGAAGAATTCTAAACTGAGGAGAGACTTGTTTGTTCTTGGGTTTTCTTTTTGTAATTTTAATTTTTGTGTGCAACAGTTGTAGTTTGAAGCAAAAAAAAAACCGTAGGCTTGAAGATAATTTCTTGACCCTCAGAGTTGTGAGTTTGAATGAAATCTTGGATTTTGGTTCATTTAAATTAGAAGTTTGCTCATTAAAAATTTCAACATCCTCAAGTTTTTGTTTAAATCTTAATTACTGGAACTAATAAAACTAAAATTTTAGCATCCTCAAGTGTTTGTTTAAATCTTAATTACTGGAAATAATGAAACTAAACAAAATTTTAGCATCCTCAAGTTTTTGTTTGAATCTTAACTACTGGAAATAACGAAACTAAAATTTTAGCATCCTCAAGTTTTTTTAGAAAACTTCTTGATTACTGGATATAAAACTACAGATAGATTAGCAAAAAATCATACGAAAATTTGAACAACATGAAGAAAACATGTTCATAAATGAGCTAACTTGAATGCTTTTCAATGTGAATAAACAAGCAGAACTTGACTACAAAATGAACATAACATAATGCCCTATCTGAATATAATATAATTACACTGTGTAAAGATAATATTCTGTCTAAAACACACCTTGTGTTTGTAACTAAAAAGCATAGTTTTAATCCAGCAAAAAAAAAAAAAAACCCAAAGATTCAGCCAAGTCAAAAATATCAAGCTTGTCAGCCAAAACTCACATTTTAGTGCTAGGTAGTACAAAAACTTCCAAAAGATATCATTCAAGTCACTTCTTCTTGCTATCCACTTTAGAGGTCCACTTGGAAAGTTCTACATACTTGTGTCCACCCTCTTTAATGAGGGAGTTTTTTGTTTCAACCATTCCTACATGCCTGTATGAGAATACTGGCTTGTTCTCTGTGATAGTCATGGGTGGGCCGCTACAAGAAAACAGGGTTTCAGAGACGGAAATCAAAGACGGAATTATATCCGTCAATAAATTTCTCCTTTCAAAGATGGATTTAAAGATGGAAAATTTTCCATCTTAAATTTTAGAATAAATTTACAATATAGTGATGGAATTTTTATGGATAAGCATTTTTGAAAAAAAAAATTTAAGAAAATAAAATATAAAAAAAATACGTCTTTAATTCCGTCTTTGATTTGGCAATTGAACAAAGAATTTATGACGGAATATTTCCATCTTAGAATTTGAGATTCTAAGACGGAATCAAAGATGGATTTTGAAATTTTTTTATTTGTTTTCAAATCCGTCTTTAATTCCGTCTCAAAATTAAAAAAAATTCTGACAGAAACAAAGACAGAAATTTAAAATTTTTTTAACTAAATATTATTTTAAAAATTGCTAAGAACTTTTAAGAAATAATTGAAGAAGTTTCAATTTACGAATAGTTTCAAGTTTAAACTTTTCTTCTCTTCTTAAACATTTTTTTTTACTTAACAAAATCCCCAAATTGAAAATTCGTATGAAAGACTTCTCTTCTCTTCTTTTCCAACTCGCCGGTGCGCCGCCGATCAATAACTCACCGATGTGCTGCCGAAGTTGAAAAGACTCCTCGCTCCTCTCCCCGAAGTTGAGTTTAGACTGCAGTTTTTGCATGTGGATTTAGAATGTATTTCAGCTGTTTGTGGGTGGAGGAGAAGATAAAATCGTAGTAGGAAAAACGTTGGTTTCTCCTTTGCTCATTCTGGCTGTAAAATCGATTTTGTGGCGTTGAACTTGATGAAACATGTTCCTGCTGTTGATCCATCTATTTCTCTGATGGCAAGAAGTAGTTCTGGTGGTGTTATGTTAATCTAACTTGCCTTCTCTTTCTTTCTCGTCGGTGCACTGTCATCAACAACTCGTTGGTGAGCTGCCGAAGCTGAAAGAATCCTTGCTTCTCTCTTCAGAGTGAACGAAGTGGATCGCACAACTATATGCGGGTGGAGGAAAAGAGCAGATCGAACAAAAAGGTTGGCTTCTCTTTTACTCAGTTCTGGCAGTAAAATTCCCTCTTCATTTTTTTCCTCCTTCCCCCTCTTTTTTACCTTCCTGATCCAAGTAGTTAGGGCCAATAGTTTAATGTTGAAATGGATTCCTGATTTCTACTTTTACAAGTCGCAAGTTTTTGTATATAATCATATAATCTGATGATTGAGTTTAGGTTGCAAATTATTTTATATATAATGTCGTTAGAGCTCAAGAATTTAGTGTCCAGGAAACACTATGATTAGCTGTTATTTGAAATTAGGGGAAATGTTTGAGTGTGCCTGCGACTTGTTTGATAAATTGCTTGAATGAGACTTGGTTTTTTGCTTTTGATGAGCTTTCGTGTTTCAGATTGAAAATTAAAAATTTTTTGGTTATTAAGTCTCAGTGTTAAAGAGAAAGTCTTTAAAGAAAGAGAGGAGATTGTGTCGTAGAGATCATGATTCTTGATGTGGTCCGAATCTCTCAGTTTCTTGGGGTCTGGGTTCTTGAATTTGTTTTGACGACTTGATATCTAAGTTGAAACCGTTAGCTGTTACACTATAATTGGAATATGTTTTGACGACTTGATTGATAATTGGTTTTTACAACTTGATATGGTAATGTGTACACACACTATTTTTTATTGGAAAAAGGAGGACCACTATGACATGTTGATGCTTATTGTTTGATGGCTGCAAATTATTGCCAGCATAATGACTCTTTTTCATGTAAAAAGTTTTTACTGATTAGTATATAATGCGTGGAGTACTATCAGTTGTTAATATAGTGTTGATGCAGGAATAAGGAAATTCAATTTGTAGCTATTGATCAAAGTAGGCCCCTTTCAGAACAAGCTCCTTTTGACCTTGTGTTACATAAGGTGACCTCTGCTTGTGTTACGTAAGGTGAGTCACTCAATGACAGTTATAATTTTTAACTATAATTTCTATCATTGTTTGTGTATTATGATTTCTCTCATTATAATTTTTAACTATAATTATATATGATTTCTCTCATTATAATTTTTATCTGTTGAACTATAGAAATCTTATTTTGAACCAATGCATAGTTAATTTTGTATTACAGCATTAGCCACTTGAACTTCACTAATTTTGAAATTCTTTGTTGATTTTGCTCAGTATGTTTATTTACATATATAGATTTGCATGTTCTTTTCTGGTATTTTGTTGCGTATTTGATATTAGTTGGAGCTTGTACCTTCTTTTGTTGGGACATTACATGTAATGCTTAGTATTAATATCATTTTTACTCACTTTTTTGTTTTCTGTTTGTGTTATTGACTTCTACTACACTAAAAATGTATTTGGATTGACCAATTTTTTCTTTATTGCATTTTCAAATTTTAGTTGCTGATTCAAATTGTGGTTTAGATGCTAGCAATTGTGGAATAGGACTATAAATGGATATGAAAATTCTAGTTGTTGTTTTGTTAATTTGAACATCTATATATGACACCCGGTACAACATCTACTTGGCCTGTTATTGACATAATTTTTAGCCTACTCACCAAGTTTTTACACTCTTGATATCTCGACAGGTTCTAAGGAGGAGTGGAGCTTGAAATATATGAATCTTTGAGCTGAAAAAGTTCTGGAAGAAATCTTGTGCAACTTTGGGTATTTATTCATTGTAAAGTAAATTAAACAACATTGGGAAAACTTATAAATAGTGATTATCCTAGGATTTAAGTAAAAAGTGGAAGCTCTTGGACAATGTGGTATTTCAAGCATTTCTATGCTTATTTGGTATAGTACTTGTGAACATCAAGAATTTTATTTTTTCTTGATAGACAATCATTGTGTTCTGCACACTTCCATTTTAAGTATATTAATTGGTTCCTTCATCCTCTATATGGTTTTCTGCAAATAGTTAATGCTTGTTAAATTTATTATCAGTTGTGGTATGTTATTTTGTCCAGATATTTTGGTCTCATTTTGTTTAAAAAAAAAATTAGGGATTCAATTGAAAATGTTGTCCTGCCTTCATCTACAAAATTAGAGATGGATTCAGAGACAGAATCAGCCGCATATCAGAGACGGAAATAAAGATGAAAAAGAAACAACCAAGGATAAGTAAAGACGGATTTTGAGACGAATTAAAGATGGATATAAAAACGAACTGTTTGAGTGTGTTTTGTAACAAAGACAGATTTAAAGACGGATACATTCTGTCTTAAAGGCCAATGACGGATTCAGCGACGGAATCAGCCATTGGACTTTCAACTATGGGTTTTTTGATGGAATTTTTCCGTCTTTGATATTATTAGCGACGAAAATATAGGCTTTAGAGACGGAAAAGTCAGTCTCTGAAACCTTCTTTTCTTGTAGTGGGGGGTGCCATGATGTTGAGTTTTGGGTATAAGGTTTATTGTGATTGTGTAGGCAATGGTGGATGGCTCATCTGCAGTTGACTATACATGGATGGACCAGGCATTGTAAGCATTTTGAGTCGCTCACTTGTAACATCTTCTGGCTGTGGATCAAGCACAGGTTCCTCAATAAGTATAGCATGTTCCTCAATTAGTGTAGCAGGTGGCTTGATTATTGGAGCTGTAGATACTTGGGTGTCAATTTGAACCTGTTTTAAAAAGAAAAAAAAGTCCAAACCTATTCCAAACACTAGAGTATCCATAATTCATAATCAAACTTATATTTTCATTGACTACATGAGCAAGTGCTTCACAAATATATTCATTGTTATCTCTTGTTTTGTTTGTTTTTTTTTTTTTTTTTTTGCATGAGCAAGTTTTTTCAGTGCTTGTCTTTTAACCCCGTAGGCTTGGTCCTTTGAGACATGACATCTCAGTTCATTCATTACATCAACCCTAAACCTCTTCACATTTCTTTTAGGATTAGACTTGAAATTTTTAATATATTTTTCACTCAACCAACTTGTCTTGACATTCTTCACATGAAATGATTGTGGGCATGTATGTTCAGGGTTATAATGATTTATCTGAAATGTGCACTCATTTTTAACCTTGATTGCTCTGATTTTCCACTGACAATCCTCCCCTATGCACACTGCATAAACCCTGATCTTGTCATTCTTGGTAAACTTCAAGGTTCTTTTGGTTAAAATTGCATGTGACTGAACTACCTTTCTAAATTCTTTTTTTGTACTGAAAATCATCCCCAATTCAAATGTAGGGTTATACATTTCAATTGGATTGAACACAGGATGTAGACCCTCCCCCTCCCCATCAGACAATTTGTTTTCATCTAAATCATCATCACTATCCAAAACATCAACATCACCTGAATCATCAGCTGACTCATCTCCATTACCCACAGTATTTATTTCTTTCATGTTATGTACCATATTGTCCTCACCATCTACATAATTCTCAAATATAACATCATCAATGCTCTCATCCACCATATCATAATCACTGTCCAGTAAAAGAATCAGAATCCCCACAATTGTCCCCACCCTCACAGTTAATCCCACCCTCATCCTCAACAATCCCTTTCCCATTATCAGCTATCATTGGTTGTTCAGAGGCCTCTTTTGGTTGCTCTAAATTTTCAAGCTCAATAAAAACTTGCATTTCAGGACCCCTACATGCTTTAAACATTGATCTTTTATATATTATCATCAACTAATAACTTAAACCCCTTGATCATGATTATACAGTAGGCCCTCCCACCTCTAATGTTTACTTCATCACAAAAATAGTCGAGTTCCCTCTTATTCATGATAGAGACATCTACATATTCAATTTTTTTTTTTACAGAACCACCTTATATCTAGCTTCAGGCAAAGTAATAAACTCACCCCCATGGTACAAATCCACAGTTATGGATTTAGTACCAGGATTTGCATATAAGAAACACAACACAATAACAAAACATATTTCAGCATCTTAAAATATGTACATAGTGTTTAATAAACATACCACAGTCAATAATACTAAATTAAATCTATCCTAAAACACTGTCAGTACAAAAATATAGCCACTAATTTCCATTGGTCATATCTAAAGTATAAGAACAACACCAAAAAATAGGCATGGACCACAATACAACATAAAGAACTGGGGCCACAAACAACATAAAAAATAAGTTAAAAGTAACTCATCTCTAACATAAAATAGGACCACAACACATTTCAGAATTTTAAAAGTAACTCATCCATTAAAATAAACTTACTATTCGCATAAAAAATAGGATAAATTATATTTTGCCATCCGAACTGTGCCCGTTTTTACACTTTGGCATCTAAACTTTTTTTCGTGTCAACTTGTCATCTCAACTTTGAGAAATTTGCACTTTACCATATATGATTATTTTTTTGCTAATTTTTTTTGCGTGAAAAATATCACATGCCGTGCATATGTAAAAAATATCACATCACATAGCCCTTAAATATCACATGTGCACTACATTTGATGTTTTTTAGACAAAAAAATTGATGAAAAAATAGTTATAAATGGCAAAGTGCAAAATTTCAAAAAGTTGAGATGGTAAGTTGACACAAAAAAAAGTTTAGATGCCAAAGTGTAAAAATGGTCATAGTTCGAATAGCAAAATATAATTTATCCTAAAAAATAAATAAAATTCATACTACTAAAAAATTTCAAAACAAAAAATTACATTGAAAAAGGAAAGAAGTACTTACGGTATCGCGATGGGGGCAAGTCCACATGCCTCTGACTTCGCACCACCACCATCTTCTACTCTTCTACGTTACCGCCATCTTCAATACACACTATTGCGAACAAAATCAAAGGAGATGAAGTGGATTTGGGCTTTCACGTGCGTTAGGTTTAGGAATTTGGGATTTGGTGTGAAAGAGAAAGAGAGGCAGACAGTAAATTATTTTTACTTCTTGTTGTTGATTGATTTTACTTTTACCCTATGTTGATGGTTGTCATGTGGATAGCATTCTTTTATGTAAAGTGATGATTTGGCAAGTTTTGTATGCCAAGTTGTTAGTTACTTTCCACTTCATATTAAAAAAAATTCAATTGAAACTGCCACATCAGCACGTTCACCGAAAGCCCCAAATTATGTGATGATGTGGCTGATGACATGTAATTTTTCGGCCAATTTGGTTGGAAAATGACCAAAATTGCCAAAATTTTAAAGTCACAGAACTAAATTGCTAAAATCAAATCGTACAGGACCAAAATTACCACCCCCCTAAGTTACAGAACGAAAATTATATTTTTCCCGTATCATTTTGTTGTTAGAGAAATTAAAGTCACCCTCTTGATAATAAAACCTATTCAACCAATTGACGCGTTCTGTTAGTTCTATTAGGTTTTTTTTTTAAAGAAAAATGTATTGAATTGCTTAACATCCTCTTTGGAGTCTAAATGATAATTTTATATTTTTTTTAAAATATTACATTTTCTTTTTAATAATAGTATCCGTCCAACATCAATTTTTTTACAAATTTTTATAATAATGCCCATCCAAGGTTACATAATTATGTCATATCAGGACTATTACTTATCAGTAATTTTCCAAACAATAAAACGATATTTGTAATTATATCAGATCTCAAGAAATCTCAATGTAATTTATCCAAAAATAAGTTAACTTTTCATATGGGATTGACAGCCACTATGAAAATTTATAATTATCACTAATTTTGTGATATTATTTATTTAGTTTTTTTTTTGTACTCAATATAATATTCTAGGTCATATTTAATTAATGAATACATTTATTGATTATTAAAAATTAATATTATTTATTTATAAAAATAATTAATATATTATTAAATACTAATTATAAAAATGATAATTGAAAATAATAATAAATTAATATTAACTATTAACTATATATTAATTAAGTATTAGTTACTACTTAAAACTCTTAACCAATAATCTAAAAAAACTAAAAAAACACATAGAGTTGTTAGTTTAAGTGGGCTAAGATTGAGCTCAAATTTCAATAGGAAAACAATAATTAATAAGAAATAAAAATAAAATAAGCCATAGTACTGCTGCCAATATTTGATAAGAGTGAGGAAAGTGTGCACTATATTTTGTTTCGTTTTTGGCACATCTTCGATATGGGCCAAAATACATTTATTGTTTGTCTATTTTATTTTACGGCTAAAATGCATTTTACCCCCCTGTGTTTTGTTGAAAAAGTTAAAAACCCCCTTGTGTTTTAAAAATAGCTAAAAAACCCTTGTGTTTTAATAAACTCAGCAAAAAACCCCCATTTCGTTAGAAATTAACGGAAGGTGAGGTGCACGCGCCTGACATGCGAGTGGGTTTCATTTTTTGCGTATTTTGACCTTTTTTTCAATTTTAACTGACTAAAATGCCCTTACATTGCATACAAAATTACTATGATCAAATATAGACTTTTAAAAAAAAAATTTGTATTTTCTTCTCTTTTAAATATACAAACTATTTTATTCTTAAATATATTTATATTAAGTTTTAAAATACAAAAAATAAAAATAAAAAATTACTAAATTTATTTTTTAAAATTTAGATATCTACATTAATTTAAATATGAAGAAATTATATAGTTATAGATTAATTTAAATAAAATAATAATCTAATATTATATTTAATATTAGTATTATTTAAAATTTTTAAATTTAGATATCCATATTAATTTATATATTAAGAAATTATATAGTTATAGATTAAAATATAATAATTATTACAATTATCTAATATTAGATTTAAATAACTAAAATATATATTTAATTATTCTTAATTAACTAACATACATTTAATTAATATAATTAAATTAATTAAAAAAAATTGGGGGCGACGGCGATGGCCTCCGCCCCCGCGCAGAACCGTCGTCGCCCACTTTACTCGAACAAGAGGGCGACGGCGACAGCAGCGACGCCGTCGCACTCTTTATCCGAACAGGAAGGCGACGGCGACGCCGTCAATAGGGCGTCGCCGTCGCCGTCGCCGTCGCCGTTGCCCTCTTTATCTGGGCACCGTCTCCGTCGCCCTCTTTATTTGGGCGACGTCGCCCAGATCTGGGGGCGATGGGAGCGGGGAAGTGGGGGCGGGGAGCGGGGGACGAAGGCTAAAGCCGGCGGGGGGATGAGGGAGGCGTCCGGGTGGGGATGGCGGTGGTTGGGGAGGCGGGGGTAGGCAGGGAGGGGGGGGAGTTAAATTTTTTTTATATATTTTTAATTAGTAAAATATAAGCCATTGATTTTTTTTATAAATTTAAGATCTAATGGCTAAAATTAATTGATCAGATCTGACGGCTATGATATAATCAATACAAATCCAACGGTCAATAAAATAATAAATAATATATGTTAAGTAAGGGTATAACGGTCATTTTTAAAAATTTAACACGTTAGTTATATTTAACGGAGAGGTGGCGATTGAGCTGAGTTTTTAAAACATAGGGGGGTATTTTGCATATTTTCAAATTATAAGGGGTTTTTTGCTGAGTTTTTAAACACAGGGGGGTTTTATGCAATTTAGCCTTATTTTACACCTTAACTATGTGCTTTTTTTATTTTTGATGTTTTTATATATAACATATATATACACACACATAATTATAAATATAATATAAAATAGACATGATTTGATAATAAACAGTAACTTTTGTCTCTAAAAAATACAACATTAAACTTACTGCATAATTGACAGCCATCAAAGTCAGTTTTTACTCAAATGGAAGAAGGAATAGGATGGCCATCAACTTCTATAAAAGGAGCCATTCGAAAGAGGAAGAGACACAAGTAAGCCATTTGTCGGCCCAATCAATTCACAGCAGCAGTAATTTCTACTGGAAAAAAATAATTTTTCTGCAAAAATTGCCCAAGCAACCACCCAAGAAGAGATACAAAAAATTATAGAGGAAATAAACAGCAACAAAGAAGAGTCTCCAACACCCGTCAACCTTGACGACGAAAATGAAGACGACTGTTATGGAATATTAGCCCAATTCTTTAAACATTTCTATTGATGTAAAAATTTTAAATTATTGTAATTTCATTCCATAAAGTATTTATAGATGTAAAAATTCTTGTATTATCTGCAAATAATAATAATAATAATAATAAAAGTCAGAAAAATTAGAAATTTTGCAGTCCACTTACTGCATGATTGACAGCCATCAAAGTCAGTTTTTACTTAAGTGGAAGAAGGAGCCATTTGGAAGAGAAAGAGACACAACTTTGTTTAAGCATTCTTCACACTCTTTCTCACTCTTTTGCTTCCAGTTACAGACATTTGTTTCAAGTTCTTTGTAATCTTCTTCAAGTTCTTTGTAATCTTCAAGCATACAGAAATTAGATGTATTTGATAATTAATATCATTGTACATTCAATTATTCTGCCTAATTTCAGAAGGAAAAAACTTTCCAAAGAAAAAATATTCAAAAGTCCCGAATTCTATTATCTGTCACAAATGTTAAAAGCCTGGTCATTATGCCAGTAGTTGTATGATGAGACAAAAAATCCATGAGCTAAGCCTAGGAGAAGAATTAACAAATCAATTGCTAAATATCTTAGATGATGAAGACTTAAAGGTATTTGAATTAGAAAATCCTAATTTAGAAGAACAATTAGATCAATACAACCAGAAGAAGGATATACCTCCTCAGAAGAATAATCTTGAAATTCTAACACAGAAGATAATAAGGAATGTTGTGGGTGTCCTCCAGGTCTATGTTTTTGTAATAACAAATAGCCACTTTGACCAATCAGCTTTCGCTAATCTTGGACCTTATTGATAAAATTCAAAACCCTGAAGATAAGGAAACTTATTTACATATACTCCAAGAATTAATCTCGAATGAAATTCCTCAAAGATCAAAACCTTCTCCTAAAATAGATTTTTCAGAAATTATGAATATGTTTGATTCCTAAGTTTCAATATCTGATTTAAGGCATGAAGTAAGACAATTAAAAAGGGAAGTTAAAACTCTAATAGCTAATCATGACCAATTACAACAAGAATTTTAAATTATAAAACTCCAGAACCAAATTTCTAGAGAAAACCCCAGTAAAGCATCCGCATCTAAGAATTCTGAAGAAGAAGAAGAATCCTTTGTTAATTTAATCTCTAGGATCGCCTATCCAAAATGATATATAAAAATCAACTTAGTTATAGAAGATTTCAAATTAACTGCTATAGCCTTAATGGATTCAGGGGCATATATGAATTGCATACAAGAAGGATTCATGTTCAGAATTACCAATACATTTTGAGAAAGAAAAAACATGTTATCACTCTTCCATATGAAACTAATTTTGATGAAAGACAAACTCCCACCAAAGCTACGCCAATACAAATGAACCAGGAACTATTAGAGTATTGTAAAAAGGAAATTCAAGAACTTCTTATCAAGAAATTAATTCGTCCTTCAAAATCTCCATGGTCCTGTCCAGCCTTTTATGTTCAGAAAAATGTTGAATTAGAAAGAGGAACTCCCAAGTTAGTCATCAACTATAAATCCTTAAATAAAGCGTTAAGATGGATTAGATATCCCATACCGAATAAATAAGACCTCCTTAAAAGGCTTTATAATGCAAATTTTTTTTCTATATTTGATATGAAATCAGAATTCTAGCAAATTCAAATAGATGAAAAAGATAGATATAAAACAACTTTTACTCTTCCTTTTGGCCAATTTTAATGGAATGTCATGCCATTTGGATGTGCCCCCTCAGAATTCTAAAAAATTATGAATGATATCCTTACTCCCTACACTTCTTTTACTATAGTCTGTATCGATGATGTATTAGTCTTAAGTGAAAATATATAAAAATATTGAAAGCATTTACAAATTTTTTTAAACTCATAAAAGATAATGATTTAGTTGTATCAGCCCCAAAAATAAAACTTTTTCAAACCAATATTAGATTGTAGGACATCAAATATATCAAGGAACTGTTGTCCCAATCCAGTGGTCTTTAATATTCGGGAAAATTTTCCATATCAGATCTTAGATAAGACACATTTACAGAGATTCTTAGGTAGCTTGAATTACGTCTCAAATTTTTATCCAAACATTAGACAAATATGCAAACCATTATATGATAGGTTAAAAAATCCTCGAATACCTTGGACCCAAATCCATACAGATTTAGTGAGAAAATTAAAAATAGAAATTAAAGAAGTCCCTTGCTTAGGCATATGTCATCCTACTACACCAAAAATAGTACAAATAGATGCTTCTGAGATAGGATATCGGGTATCCTTAGCCAAATTATTGAAGGAAAAGAAATGATAGTAAGGTACTATTCAGAGTCTGAAAAACTACGGCCCAACAAAATCCTACAATCAAGAAGGAAATATTATCTATTGTTTTATGCATTTTCAAGTTTCAATATGATTTATTAAACCAAAAATTTCTTTTAAAAATTGATTGTAGAGCTACAAAGGATGTTCTTTCTAAAGATGTTAAAAGTTTAGTCTCAAAACAAATTTTTGCTAAATGACAAGCTTTACTATCTGTGTTTGATTTTGACATTGAATATATCAAAGTTACTCACAATTACATTCCTAACTATTTGACAAGAGAATTTTTGCAGGAATGTCGAAATCAATTGAGGAATCCAAGCTAAAGGTAAGCCATTTAGCAAATCCATCCACATAAATTCTCAAATTGGAATACCCTTTTTTTTTCACCAGAAAAACTCCAACTAAAACCCCAAATTCCTCAAAATTCTCAATTGTTGAAACCTCAAAACCCTAAAAATCCAAGGCCACTACGAATTCTTCCCCCTTCTATTCAACCGAAAACCTTACCCAATTAACTCCAAAGGTATCATCTACACCACAAACTATTGTACAAATCACTAACAGATTTACCCCTTGGAAAAACCAATTCTTTTTGCTTCTTCAAAACTTACCCAAATCTATAAAGGCATAGCAAGAACATCTACTGCTAGACCAATTAGTTTCACAAGCCAATTTACCAACCAATTTAATAAATTCACTCTACATTGAAAAAAAAAACTTCCATGTTGATTGTGTGATTGAGGATTATTGGATCATTGAACAAACTCAAGATGATCCAATACAAATGGCACACATGGTTCTCGACCAAAGTCATAATAGGATCTATGAAAATCCACTAAAAACCCAGTAATTCTATGAGGACATTCTCCTTTCTACAAAATCCATTTACATTCAAAATATGTCTCCCAAAGGAGCCTTAGCCAACTCTTCACAAATTGACTACCAAAAAAATTTTATAATTCCATACTTTTCCTATCTAAATGGGGAAAAAACCTTACGAGCTCAAAAATATCCCTAACAAAAATTACCCATTGATTTCTTATTGGGATTACATCAAAGCCTTCCAACATTTTCTTCTCAAACAAAACGATAAAAATACCATGTCATTTTATTTTCTTTTTGGCACCAAAATTACCCCAGAAAAAATTCCAAACTGGTTCATCAGATGTTGGTATTATTTTGGATCCGGAATACATATTCTCCCAAATCCAGTTCAAGAATCCTTCAAATTCTTTTCTGAAAACCTAAAACCAAATGGATTCCCAAGACAACATCTTTCTAATCTTCTCAAATTCTACATCTAATTTAACCTCACTTGGATACTAAAAAATCAGCCACAATTCAAACCTCTCCAAATTGATGAAGACACAATTATATTCTCTGTCAGTAAATATGTTGTGTCAAATGATGGGATAAGATGAACACAGAAAATTTTGAACAACTAGCAGTCGTTGAATGGTTCAAACTAAATTCCACAAATGCAAAACTTCAACAATTCTTGAAAAAGAAATTAATTCACAGCAACAACAATTTCTATGGAAGAAAAATAATTTGCCTGCAAAAATTTGCCCAAGCAACCACCCAAGAAGGATACAAAAAATTATGGAGGAAATAAACAACGACAAAGAAGAGTCTGCAACACCCGTCAGCCTTGGAGACGAAAATGAGAACGACTGTTATGCAATATTTAGCCCAATTCCTTAAAATTTCTATTGATGTAAAAATTTTAAATTATTGTAATTTCAATTCCATATAGTATTTACGGATGTAAAAATTCCTATATTATTTGCAAAAAATAATAATAATAATAAATAAATAAGTCAGAAAAATCAGAAATTTTGCAGTCCACTTACTGCATGATTGACAGCCATCAAAGTCAATTTTTACTTAAGTGGAAGAAGGAATAGAATGCGCATCAACTTTTGTAAAAAGAGCCATTCGGAAGAGGAAGAGACACAACTTTCTTTAAGCATTCTTCACACACTTTCACTCTTTTGCTTCCAGTTACAAATATTTATTTCAAGTTCTTTGTAATCTTCTTCAAGATCTTCGTAATCTTCAAGCATACAGAAATTAGATGTCTTTGACAATTAAAATCTATTTTAGGAGAAGGCTTTGATCTTTGAGGAATTTCATTCGAGATTAATTCTTGGAGTTTATGTAAATAAGTTTCCTTATCTTCAGGGTTTTGTATTTTATCAATAAGGTCCAAGATTAAAGAAAACTAATTGGTTAAAGTGGCTATTTGTTTATTACAAAAACATAGACCTGTAGGATACCCAGAACATTCCTTATTATCTTCCGAGTTAGAAGTTTGGGATTCTTCTTCTGAGGAGGTATATCCTTCTTCTGGTTGAACTTGATCTAATTGTTCTTCTAAATTGGGATTGTCTAATTCAAATACCTTTAAGTCTTCATCATCTAAGATATTTAGCAATTGGTTTGTTAATTCTTCTCCTAGGCTTAGCTCATGGATTTTTTGTCTCATCCTACAACTACTACCAGACTTTTAACATTTGTGACAGTAACAGAATTCAGGACTTTTGAATATTTTTTTCTTTGAAAAGTTTTTCCTTTGGAAATTAGCCTTAGAAGGGGGTTTACAGGAAGGTATTTTCTTTGAAGACTTATGCCTCTGGGTGTTATGATGTTTTGTTTTGGATGATGGTGATCGTATTTTCTGGAATCCGAACTGTTCACACCAACTTCCTAGTTCTTTCCTAGTAGTAAGGTTCTGTTTCTTTAATTGGGCTTTCAAGGTGAAATATTACATAATTGTAATCCTACTAAATTAACATGGTTTATAATTTCTCCATAAGATAGGGATGCAATATTATCGTATTTTTCTTTGTTTTTTTCACGGACTTTTTCAGCAAAAGATTTTGGTAATCCAGAGATAAATTTTTCTTTCCAAAATAGCTATCTGCATCACTTCTTTTATAAATTTTTTACAAGAATACATCTTTATACCATTTAAAATCATAGAGTTTTCTACATTTTAGATTTTGCAAAAATTATGTATTTCTTTCTTGGTAAATTTGGGGGTTTCCAATAAAATAGATAATAATAGTATATATTAAAGAAGATGTTGCATTAGAATCTAGTCTTCCTTCATCATTGTTAATAATGTTCCCTTTTGGATCTCTTTTAATGCTTAAAAGAATTTGAGTTTTGGCCTCAAGAGTTATAGTGTTATCCCACCATCCTTTTAGTTGACCATTAAATCCTAATATAAGATTTTTTGCAGCGTCTTCATCTGTTAAGCCTGCTCTTTCTTTATAAATATTTGATACCATAACCATTTATTTACACAAACTAAGAATTTGATATTCAGACAGCTTATCTGAATTTCATTCATATATTGAGCTTCCATTAAAAGACCTAAAATTTTGAACTTCTTCTATTTTTAAATCTGGGGAGCTGGTCTATAATAATTCCTATAAGGTGATAAATGTTCGACAGGATAAGTAGAATTAGGAGTTTGTTCTTTATCGGAATCTTCGTGATTTTGTTTAATTGTGTTAATAACTGTCTTTACCTAGATCTCTTAACCTTTCTTGAATTCCTAAAAGTATAGTTTTTTCTTAATTTAATTTTGGTATATGGTCAGAAATTTGAAAAGGAAGGTTATCTGCAGCAATATAAAGGGTTGAATCCCTAGGAGTTATTATGGAAGAAGATGAAGGATTTAAATCTCTTTTATCTAAGGCATCTTCAATCCTATTTTCTGTTCAATCTAATTGTTTTCCTATAGAATGGAGAATTAAATTTGAAAATTATTTTGCTTTATTTGAGTAGTACTTACCTCGCTGGTGGATGGCTCACTAACGGGAAAGCATTTGGTCACTTGTCCTTTTATAGAGATTCCTAATTCTTCTAATGGTGGATGTTTACTGGAGACTATTGACCCATCAAGTTTTGTCCATTTTTTGAGTATTTTTTGGATAACTGTTAATTTATATTTTCCATATATTTGGAATAAATAAGAGAAAAAAGGAATATTTTGTTTAACATATGGCATAGACTCATACCATTCAGATCTGATATTAACTCTTTAGAACTCAGAAAAATTGCTCATGAACCATTTCCTATTGGAAGGATTTTTTTTTTTTTTTTTTTGAAAGGAAGTCCTTTTTAAGAAAGTCTTTATCAATTGAAAATTCTTTGGTTATAGTAAGGATTTGTGAAGGTGCAGAATTTATGGATCATATTTTCTCATAATCTTGATAAACTGGTTGTGCAAGGTTTTGATCTACCCTTATTCCCTGAAACTTTGAAGTAGTAGGCCTAATTGTTTTTGAAGTTGAGTGTTTGGAAGGAGTGGGAGTGGAAAGTCCTATTTATTCTTGATGAATTTTGTCTTAAAAACTTGACTCCTATAGATCCATCAGAATGTTGGGTAATTTTATCGATTTTGGAATTTTCTATAGGTTGACGAGGTGGTATAGATCCAGGAGGTAGATTCCAGGTTTCTGGTAAGGTGACATTTTTCCATTCTATGGTTTTAGGGACCATGAAATTAGATTTGACTCTATTTATTTTTCAAAATACTGTCTGCCCTGGTGATTTTGAATAGGATATGACTTGGACATCTAAACCCGTATGAGTGATTTTGTAATGGAGCCTATAAAATATTTCATAAACGTGAGATCCTGACTTCATTTTATAATTTTTCATATTTAAAGTAAGAATATCAATATATGGGGATTATTAAGAGAAATGGTAAAATTTGAAAAAGAATTAAAATAAATTGGACCATTACAAAGACTAGTTTCTACTAATCCAAGTAAAGAATCATAAAAATCTAAGTGTCTACAATCTCGTAAGGCAAGAAACACACTAGTATCTAGACTTTCTCTTGTTAGAGGTTTAATGGCAATTTGAACAAGACCAATATGCAAGAATTTATTGCCATTCTTAATGTGTTTAATACTAGAAGACTTTGAAAATAAGTTTAAAGGTAAAAGTTGCTCTTCAGTTTTTATAGTATATGCAGACTTCAAATCAATAAATAACTTTTCATAAATCTCTTTAGTACTAATTTTAGGAGGTTTCCAATCAAAAAGATCCTTGTCTTTCCACAAGGTTTCCCTATAGTAATTATATTTGAATTTTCTTGGTTGTCCCCTGATGTGGAGGCTCCAGAATTCATGCTTCTTATGAAGTTATCCATGTTGTTAGATATTCATACTTTGCTTTCTTGGATCAGACAACGATTTAGTACTAAAGAGCAAAAGAGATTCATAATTTGGGTATATCCATATATAAAAATTTCTTCAGACAAATTAATTTGTCTGCAAAAATTAATATATATATATATATATATATATTATATATATATATAAAAAAAGACATTATTCGATAATGAACATTTATTTTTGTCTCCCAAAACACAACATCAAACATACAACACTTATTTTAAATTATCTCCAAAAATAAATTCAAACATACTTTTGGATCATACGTTTAAATTATCCATGTTGTTAGATATTCATACTTTACTCTTTTGGATCAGATAATGATTTAGTACTAAAGAGATTCATAATTCGGGTATATCCATATATAGAAATTTCTTCAGATAAATTAATTTATCTGCAAAAATTAATATATAATATATATATATATATATGTTAAAGACATGATTTGACGATGAACATTGACTTTTGTCTCCCAAAATACAATATCAAACATACAACACTTATATATATATATATATAATATATATATATATATATAAATAAAGAAAGATATGATTTGACAATGAATAGTGACTTTTATCTCCCAAAACACAACATCAAATATACAACACTTATTTTAAATTATCTGCAAAAATAAATTCAAACTACACACTATCTCAAACACATACATACATTATGTTTAAATTCATTTTTTTAGTGTTTTATTGTTTTTGTGAGATAGATAGAGAAAAAACAAAGATAAATAAACATGTGTCGGATAAGTGTTGTATATTTGATATTGTATTTTGGGAAACAAAAGTCATTGTTCATTGTCAAATCTCTTTTTTTTATATATATTAATTGTATATATATGTATATATATAAATATCGTATGTTTAATGTTGTATTTTTTAAAGACAAAAAATACTATTCATTGTCAAATCATATCTCTTTTATTATATTTATATATATATGTGTGTGTGTGTATATATTATATATAGAAAACTCAAAGACAAAAAAACACACAGTTGAGGTGTAAAAAAAACAGGCAAACATTGGGAGTGTTTTGGCCCATCTCAAAAACGAAAACAAACATAATGATAGTGTTTGGATTTGGTTTTGGAGTGTTTTGTTTTGGTGTTTTGGAGATAGAGAGAAAAAAATAGAGATAAATAAGTGTGTATTTGAGATAAATGGTATGTTTGGATTTATATTTGAGATAATATAAAATATTTTAAAATAAGTTGTGTATGTTATATGTTGGGATTTAAGAGACACAGCTCACTATTGATTGTCAAATCATGTCTTTTATAAATATTTTATATATAAAAATGTATATATGTTTATATAAATATTGTATGTTTAATGTTGTATCTTTTGAAGACAGTAATCACTATTCATTGTCAAATCATGTCTCTTTTATATTATATTTATATATATAGGTGTGTATCTATATATATTACATATAAAAAGTTCAAAAACAAAAAAAAAATACACAGATAAGGTGTAAAAAATAGAAAAACAAACATTCACTATGTTTGGTTTCATTTTTGGCCCATCTCCGAGATAGGCCAAAACACACCCAATGTTTGCCTATTGTTTTTACACCTTAACTATGTAGTTTTTTTTTTTTTTTTTACTTTTCTATATATAACATATACACACACATACATATATATAAATATAATATAAAAGAGACATGATTTCACAATAACAAGTAATTTTTGTTTCCAAAAAACACAATATTAGACATACAATATTTATATATATATACATATATATATATAAATGATTTGACAACGAACAGTGACTTTTGTCTCCCAAAACACAACATCAAACATACAACACTTACTTTAAAATTATTTTCAAAATCTAATCCAAACATACACACTATCTCAAACATATACTTACTTATCTTTGTTTTTCTCTCTCCATAAAACACAACAAAACACTCCAAAAATGAATCCAAACATAATCATAGTGTTCGGATTTGTATTTTGGGTGTTTTGTTTGGAGTTTTGAAGATAGAGAGAAAAATAAGATAAATAAATGTGTGTTGGAGATAGATTCTATGTTTGGATTTGTGTTTTGAGGTAATATAAAATAATTTAAAATAAGTGGTGTATGTTTGATGTTGGAATTGGGAGACAAGGGGCTTCGTTATACGGCGACAACACAACAATTGCAAAACGACGGTGCGGTGCCTCTCACTAACTTTGATTTGAAATTGTAATTGCCTTTGCCTTTTTCCTATTTCAGCCACTTGGGTTACAATGCAAAAGTGTTGTTTCATTCGGATGCATAATTAATCTGCACTAATGTGTTAATGCCGGTCATCTTAGTTCGGCTCCATTCATACAGCATTTCATATGCCCTAGACACTTCTGAAATTTGTTAACTTTGTGTAAGGTACTCAAATTGTACTGTCTGCATCTAATCCCTCAATGAGTTCGAATCTTGAAGCCGAGAAGCTTTACACTTGTTTGGGATTGAATTTTTTTCACTAAGATTCGAGAAATAATTGAATCTGTTGCCTCCCAGTTGGAATTCTTCCTGTAAATCAACTCATGTGGTACTCAAAGAAAACTCTAGAGTACTACAGTCTTGGCAAGCCACAATGCTAAATGGTCGACGAAAATAGCATTTGCAACTATACACATATCCACAAAATAGGTAATTACTTTTAGGCCATGGATTTAAGAGTTTGCCTGTTGACCACTCGAATTTTTGTCATCAATCGTTGGCCAGTTATACGGAATATGTGTGGGAATGAAATTACATGTTTTTTTTTTTTTTTTGCCCTTTTACAATTTTTTATCAATTTTTTTGAGAATTATATATGAAATTACTTTACCTTCAACCTGTAAACTCAAGCTTTTACCATTACTATTCCCCGACATTTACTTAAGTCTAAGTTGTAACTAGACTGTAATGTGTTTTTCTTTTAATATAGACTCTATTATACAAACTAATATGGGTCGTAATCTTATCCCCGTTTCTTCAGAAATTATCGTTCAATGGATAACGGTCACTTGGGAAACACCACCGCAACGCATAGCCATTCGACCTATAAATCAAATTCTACACATAAAACATCATCTTCCGAATCTGATATTCTTTGTATATGCACCTGTGGAAGGGAGTTACTCATTCAAACCTCATGGACGAGTACCAACCCTGGTAGATGCTTCCGTAGATGTCTGGGGAATGAGGTCGGTAATTTTAATTATTTTTGTTGTATTGAACGTTTCTGTCTAACTACATGCATATATGTCCACAACCCATGAGATTACTAATTTCACGCATACATTTTCAGTGTGACATCAAAACACAATGCATTATTAACCAAACTGGCCTCATGTTAATTTCAGGACAAATACTGCGGGATCTTCCAATGGGTGGACCACCCCTCCCCCCCCTCCCCCCGTGTGTCAACGTTATAAAGAGATTATTCTGGGGTTACTGAATAGGCTAAATCAATATGAAAATGCCATAAAGCGTGCCAAAGAAATTGTTGATTTGAAAGAAGGCGTCTTCTATATCTTTTATTGGGTCACCACCCTTTTTATCGCGTCCAGATTTAACATAACCTGAAGTTGTCTAGGACTAATGCTTATATAATCTAGTGTACTACTTGAGAAAGACGCATGCTAATGAATAAGCATGTAATGGCTTATGTGCCCAATTCAGTATATCTTACTTAAGAACACTTTGTAGCTTAACCCTTTGGTGACGGTGATTTCCTATGTCTACTCCTTCTATTCCCATCTGACTTAAATTTGTATTATATTACTCTATTACGTTGTAGTATTTGTTGGTTAGTACACGGTTGTTAGTATCCATTTTTGCTAAAATTGCATAAATTCATGAGGTCCACATGGTGTACGTACAGATGAACGCCTCGATATTGTTTATTGTTTGTATTTTGTTGTTAATTGGCGATGGAAGAATCCACTGCCATAACTTGATTAAATCTTCCAAATTTTTGGAAATTTTTATCAGATGGATCACAAACTCCTTAAAAGTAGTAGCCTTTACACATGAAATGATCGTGCAAGTGATCATCCTTCACATACTGCTAAGAAGTCTCATTCATGAACATTTTTCAATACACTTTGCAAATTTGTACCCATCCCTGTTCTCAAACAGTCTAGTTGAGGCTTTTATTTCTATTTCTGCCTCTCCCCCCCAGTAATAACATTACTACTTAGCCTTTTTCAACCACACTCTGAAAATTTGCATCATAGCTAGACACTTTATTTAAGATTTGGTTTGTTAAAAACACCTAACACAAAATCCTCTCATGATATTAAAGAAATCCTCTTTAGCAATCTACATAGTATTAATCATTTAATACAGTAGTTAGGAGAATTGATTCTTTGTCTCATTAAGTGCTTGCTACATAAAGAATATGGTATAAAAAGCCCCAGCATCCCTTTACCTTAACACCATCATGGCCTGAGAAAACCTGATTGTGACAATCAGTATCAATAAATGCAGATAAAAAACTCACCAACATGCCCACCTTTCTTAATTGAGAAGAATACGCATTTATCCCCCACAACCATCAATTTGGCTATTGTAGGTTAATTAATTGGAGGTGTCTTAATCCTGAATGTCCACTATTCCTGTCCATCTTAATTAAGGTAACTTATTGAAGACTTCCACTGTGACAACCACCCAAAAAGGGAATCTGCTTATAAATAGGTGCGAGGGGTTTAACCAGATGTGGTCCATTCTATACAATTATTTATTGCATAAAGTTCTCCTCGCTATACTCGTATGATAGAATCATACCATATCAAGAAACATGTGGTTGGACGGCTACTACTGCCAACGTTAATTCTTTTATAACTATCGTTGGACAAAAGAGATGGAGCAGACCTTTGTCGACGCACTTTTGGATCATGCAAGGCATTGTCAGTTTCGAGTGGGTCGGGAAAATAGACATGCAGTTCATTGCTCGCTTCGCGCTATGAACAAGGCTCACAACACTAATGTTACTGCACCATGGGCATTCAGTAGGGTGAAACGGCTGCAGGAGAGGTATGAGGTGTTCAACTAGCTCATCCATCGTGTTGATGTGGTTTGGAACCGGAACTTGAAGTTTGTGACTATTGTAGACAATGTTTGGGAAGAAATATGCAGGGAATGAATTCTTTTTTTTGTTTCATTCAGTTGTATCAAATATTGCAATCTTATGAAGTTTAAAAATCTTAACATTGTAGGAGAAAATGGCGCGCTGCTATATAAAATGCTTATGAAGAACTGTTTGAGGACTTATGCATCCTATTTGGACGACCAATCAATACTGAACAGGGTATTATGGTGGTCGCACCAGCCCCACCTGCAGCTATAGCTCCACTGGTGGTGAATGAAGACACCGCCGTGGTGGTCATTGACCCCGAACCAGTTCACGTGCATGGCCCTATTATTGTAGCACCTCTGATTAATATCATCTCTGACAGCTTTGATTCTTCCGAAGACTTCTGGAAGGCCATTGAGGGGTACTATTCCTCAGACAGTGAAGGGGATTCCGTCCTTGCCCTGCCTGGAGTGCCCTCACATGGTCCGAAGGAGCCGGACTCCACAGATAACTCACCAAGTGGTCATTCCAGGGGGGGGGGTCCTTTGCTTCCAATGTGACACCGTTAAAGAAGAAACTTTGAAAGTGGTTGAAGGTTTTCTATATTTTGTCTTGTAAAATATTATCAACGTATATGTCTCTACACTTAGTCAGTTTTTGGGTCGGCCATAAGTTACAAAACTTCTGATGATTTAGTAATGACTGTAGGATAAGGTAGTGTGTTGTGCTCTAGCTACTTTTGTTATGATGTTGTCTGCATGAATGATCAATGCCATCATTGTAAGTATTAGACTACTAATATCGATGTTATGGATGATACATTCCCATGGCAAATGTGGTAATGTAATGTTGGTCCTTGGATCTTGCTATGGCAGGGTTGTGCTTCTTAACCAACCGTATGTTAGATTATTCCGATTTAAGCAAATGTTGTTGGTTTAATTTGATATTAGTTGGTTCATTTTTGTCCATATTCACAAATTAACCAACCAGTTAATTAAGTGTTAGTAATTTCTAGCACAAAGGTTTATTGGAGGCTTCAGTTAAGTTTGTTGTAGTGTATGCATTTCTTGGCTTTATAATATGTAACCGCTATTTGAACAATGTACAGCCATTTAATGTTGAACAACCATATTAATTTGGTTGTCTTTATTTGGATTTATCATAAAAAATAAAATACTTTTTGAAATAAGACCATATTTTATTCACTTCCATTGCTTCACATATTTTGTGAAACTTTTTCAGTTGATGCGGTAACAGTGCACATTTATTTCATACTGCCATGACACATTGACAATCATCCTTTTACTTAATAAATGGAACACATTTAATTGGTCCATGTAATAGGAACTTTTTTTTTTATCTTCTACTTATTTACACAAATGTTAAATTATGGTCTATGTATTCATTGTTGAATTATAAATCATTGTTGAATTTCATTGAAATGTATCATAAAAATATACATATATATCGTAATAAATAATTAGCAAGGTTAAATCTTACTATCCTGAAACCAAATGGGAAACTGAATGGAATTTTCAGTTGTACAAATAAATGAAAGAGATGTTTCCCTATATATAGCCACATTTATTTATTTATTTATTTTTGAGTATCTCCATATTTTCTTATTTATTTTAATCTTCTCTACAAAATATTTTTTTATCCAAGAAATTCCATCTATATTGTATATGGGTATAGATGGAATTTTTATTCTTATTTTTATAATTACTTTAAATCTAAACATGATATATACTCATATATAGATACTAGAGGAATATCATCTACAATAAGAAGCATTCAATCTTTGGATCATAGGTTGGTCAAAAATATATAGAGAAATAACTTATATTAAGTATTTTAAGATTTTAATTTTTTTGGAATTATTTGTATATTATTTGTGTGCTTGTATATACTTTTATAATAGGACCACTAATCGCACTTCTGAAAATAGAGTTTTACATTACAACTAATCCATGCCTCGGTTACTGGTATTACATAACCACAAATATAGGGCATGCTTCAAGTATATACATATTAATACCTAGACAAAAGGCATGCAGATTACAATGTCTACGCAAAATACTGGGAATAGAGTTCAACAAGGGACCTAATTGCATGAAACACACGTCCAGAATAAGCCCCACAAAACATTCCCAGAGGCTCGTTAGCACAGATAGTCACAATCCTTAAATCCGACCAACAAGTATAAGGTGTACCATTTTCTCCTTGGACTCCATCGACAGACTGAAAAAGATTTTCATATTCTGGGGTTCATGCACTAGTTTAGTAATGACAATCAGGATATCATTCTCATCAAGGCTAGAGATTTCTCGCACGGCTTGCATAACAACCCCGCGCTTGTCAGGATCACCAAACTCACTTTCAAGAGCCCTTGTAAGTGACCCAATGCGATTATTTGCTGTTTGGCAGAAGTTTGAGACCATGTTCACTAACTGCGGGATTTCTGGACTAGCGTCTACGACCTTATGCTTACGGCTACTCGTTGTCCTTTTCGTCGCACTAGAGGAATTGATTGTGGGGTCGCAATTCATATTATACGACTGATGTTGCTCAAAATCTACCCCATGGAAACCAATTTTCGGATTCCATTCAGCAGTAGGAACGTAACAATCCTGAGCATCACTTGTCTCTGGCGCCACCTTGTCAGCGGCAACCTTTTGGATCGCAACCTCGCTCCCCGGTGGCAAGGTCCTTTCCAAAGATTTCACACTACGCAGGGAACAAAGGCCAAGGCTTATAGTGTATCTCCTTTGCAGATAGGTTGATCTGAAATTGATGGTAAGGGAGTAGGTGTTAGATATTATGACAAGAGAAGCAACCACATTCTAGATGTTGCTTTATACTTAAGTAAGCATAGAAGGCTATTCGGCAGGCCAAGGAGAAGTACCTATCCCGACTAATAGTCATAACGAATTGTATTTATGCATATCTTCACAAATTCATCCCAAGCTTTATCGTCCTCCACAGTCACCATGTGACGGCTTTCATCCCAATCCAGACCACTTTTAGTCATCATTGTCACCAGGGTCGAGTATTACTTTTTCCACACGTGGAGCTTAGAGGTGATGTGGGGTTCTGCCTTGATGTTCCCTTAGGGGAAGACACGATTCATGTGAGCTTCAAGCTAGGATAGACAACCGCTTTGGAATCCATTATCACACTTCCACCCAGTAGTAATCAGGGACTTGAGTCCATTGATCAATCATTCTTCTTCTAAAATAGTCCAAGTTCGTCGGTATGCAGTCCTTTTTTTATTCCCTCAGCGACATTTTGGCCGACTGCTTCTATCATCATCTAAGTTGTTCCTATATCCCGTTCCCACGTAGTCACTGTCCATAATAACCTGCAACTACATACAGATCCATGGCAGTTTCAATTAATCTGGTACCCATTGAATGTTCCTAAAAATTGAATCCATAATGCAGTCAGTTAACTCAACAACATAAAATGTAAGCTAAAAAGCTAACGCGTAAAGTAGCACTGCAGTCAGTTAACTCAACAATATAAACTTTCCACCAATACAATGTAAGATGAAAAGCTAATGCGCAAAGTAGCACTGACGTCAATTAACTCAACAATATAAGAATTCCACCGATAAAATGTAAGTTGAAAAGATAACGCGTAAAGAAGTAATGCATCTTAACATTAAACCGCCCTTGATTAAATAATGCAGGCCGTACATTAGGTTTAAAAAGGAGACACTGGCAAATACATTACAATCATGCAAGCATACTAGGATAACATAGTGCAACAGTAGTCGACTTCAGAAGAATCTAAAGAACAATATAAACTGCATTACAAACAAAGAACTAACTCATCAGAAAAACAGAAACAGGTAGCTTGTATCAAATATTAGGATTCCAACTATCTAATTTCAGACACGGCCTAACCACTCAGCGTACATGGAAGAAGCCAAATCATCTCTCCAAGCCGACCAAACTGGGTTACTCTCTATAGTTGAAATGCACTCCACATCTGTTTCAACCACAGAGACAGGGGCATCCGGTATCTCACGCTCCAGAGGATCATAGGGCATTTCATTTCTTATAAAATTATGCAAGATGCAACATGCTATGGTTATCTTATTTTGAACGTCGATAGGGTAAAATGATTAGCTTCGTAGTATTTCCCAACGAACTTTCAGCAGACCGAACGACCTCTCTATAACATTACGAGTGAATGAGTGTTTCAAATTGAAGAGCTCCTCCTTATTTCGGGGGCCGCCAGTTCCACGGTCCCATTCACATAGGTGATATCGTACTCCTCTATATGACGTTAAAAAACCTTTAGCATTTGTGTATCCATTGTCACATAGATAATAGTTACCTGCATAACATAGAGTTGGAGAATGCGATTAATGAATGGGCACCCTGTTATTATTTTATTAGTACATTGAATCACGCATGCAAAATGATAGAATAATAACGGATGATTCATGGAACCATGTAGTTCAAATCTAAAAGTATGCATATTTAACATACCACTAGGAACACATAGCCCATCGTCCCTATGGATTGCATCGCGCAACACACGGTTGTTAGCCGCACTTCCCTCCCAACCGCTAATGACGTAGATGAATTGCATATTAGGATTGCACACACCCAAAACATTGACTGCAATTTGGCCCTTTCTCATGCGACAATGTCCTTTTTCATGCAGCGGTACATGTACATCAATGAATGTACTATCTAAGGCACCAAACAACCCTGTGATAAGTTAACATAATAGGGTGTTAAAGAGTGGTCTTTACTTAAATGTGTCAAGAGGAAAGTGTTAAAGTGAATTGCTTATATAGAAGTGTACAGTACCTTAAACCACTTCCACTGAGGGTCGAGACAATCCTCTGTAATAGGTATCGGCTTTGCCAAGAGAACCGTATGCAGTTTACAGACACCGTGTAGCATGGCATGAAAATGCTTGCTTACCGTACGGCCAGACCTCATGAAGTCATGCTTCACGACGCAATTCTTTTTGTAGTGAGAAAGAATACTAAGGAACATACCCACTTGCTCAGGGGCAATAACATTTTTAGTTCCCATAACCCAACCCGATTCTTGAAGCATGTAACACATACGACCGAATGCATTGCGATCCATACATAGGTTTTGGAGACACGACTCATCGCTAAAGGAAACTAATCTATGAAGGTTTCTTACTTGATCAGGTATCCTAGTATTAAGGCTATAGCACCGACGTTGCACATTTGGACGAAGACGTCTATTTGCCTTAATGTACTGAATAACGTTAACCAAAATCGTCAATGCAACCGAAAGCTCGACTAGTGAATGTTGGATAGCAAGCAAAGGCAAAATTCAGCGTGATTGTCTCATCCTAATTAGGCCACACACAAAGCAAGTTCTTTACACTAATTTAAGTTGGATGGGACCACAATGAATCGTATAAAGCAAGTAGGTAAAACATCATTTTCAACGTGAAGGCTGAACATTGTATCAAGGAGTTGGGTGTAAGAACTTCATATTAAATGGAATTATCCACGTGCTCATTACTACAAAGAAACACAAGCCATACTGAAAAAGCCTAATGCGTTTGGTAATTTGCCAAGCATGGTCTGAAAATAGGGGACACAAAAGATTACCAAGTTCAATATATTAGTGCAATCGCTTTGAAGATAAAATAATATTTAAGAAATATGGCCTTACTCGGTGAAGGGCGAAAAATATCATTTTTTAGATAGTTAGATTTCTGAACCGCGCAACCGTCTCACATATAAGACAGTAATCAACAAGGATATTTGCGAAGTTAATCAGAAACTGAAACTACAAATGCAAGATTCCATACAGAACAAAATTATTGCAAGAACAAAAAAAGAGAGTAGATGAAATATAGCCCAACAAAAAATTCTCAGCATGGTCCGCAAATCTTTTCAAGAAATAATGGAAGGGATGGACGAGTATTCAGCTTGTGCAATCAGAGCACTCCTAAATGAAGAAACACCTCGAAGTAGACACCCAGAACCGCGAATGGACAGAATAAAAATAGGAAGTTAAAATCTTTTAAACAGCTGGGTGATCGAATAATCTGAACTTGTTCGTCTACACTTGGGTTTTCTTGAAGCAAGACTCACCTTACATTTGTTTTTCAGCAAATAGTAGAATTTTGTTCTTTTTTATGCGCTCAGCCAAGAGTAATTGCTGCAAAAGAGGTAGGTAAGTTTAAGTGAGGGAGAAGAGACAGACATGTCGGAGATATTAATGTCCTTGTACAAACATGTGTGTAAAAGAAACCATTAATGGGGTTATTATTGTAAAATGGACTCCAAAAATGAGGGTTGAAATTGGAAAGTGGGTTTGGGTTGCCCCTCCGGGAGCCCAGATCCAAATCCCAGTGGGTTGAGTGGGACTCAAATCATGCACCAAAACCAAATGAATAGCGGACCATGCTCATTTATACCGGGCCAAGCAAAAATCGAGTAAACAACTGATTGACCCAGAAAGAGCGAAAATTCCAACCTAATACTTGTCGGTAAACATGGCCTAGGTCTATTAATTAGTGTCCAATACCTAAATCCAAACTCAAACCTATTTTGATAGTTATGACCATATTAATACCTAATAATTTTATATTAGATACAGACTTGAACACATATATATGGTAATAATTCTTTTAATTTGGGTAGAGCCTACACTCTAAAATATCAGTAGGTAAAATTTTAATATGCAAAAATTATTCTTTATTCGTTAATTTAAAATTAGTGAATTTATAAACTTTTGCTAATTATCAATACAACTATTTATACACTCAGATTAATTCAAAATTAATTATTTTGTACTTAATTAATTTACAAATATAGTATTAATTTATAAACATTGTAGTTGAATAAACTTTTCAAATTGATTAATATATTTATAATATGGGGGTTTTAATGAGAATATAAACCCCCATATTATACCCCCACATTATAAATATATTAATCAATTTGAAAAGTTTATTCAACTACAATGTTTATAAATTAATACTATATTTGTATAATTAATTAAGTACAAAATAGTTACTTCAAGTTTGAGTGTATAAATAGTAGTATTGATAATTAATTGAAGTTTGTAAATTTACTCATTTTCAATTAATGAATAAAGAAGCATTTTTACATATTAAAATTTTGCCTAGTATTTTAGAGTGTATGCTCTACCCAAATAAAAAAAGAAATATATATTACCGTATATATGTATTAAAATCTGGATCTAATAATAAAAATATTAGATGCGAATACGGGTCATATCTATCAAAATGGATCTAGGTATTGAACATTAATTGATAGGCCTAACGTGTTGGATCTAAGGTTAGGTCAAAACGTGAAATGGAATTATTACATGGAAAGACAAAACAAAAAATAAATACAGTTACCCCATCAACTCTCAAATTACCTCACTTGACATTGATATTGGGGTGACAAAATAATAGGCTTGACGATCACTTGTAATATTTTTGTCTTTAAAATTATATCTAGTGTAATACACTAAACACGAGTTTATAAATTTATTTCAATTTAAAAATATTAACATTAATCTTATCAAAATGTGACTAATCCAAAATCAAGTTATTAACATCATAAAAATAAAAATTAAAGTCAAATTGATCGATATATTTAACTATAAAAAGAATTAAAATGAACATAGCATATTATTAATAGTCAAGGGTATTTTAATTAGTTTTCATTTAATTTAAAGAATTATCACAAAGAAAGAGGAGTAATTAAAGATTTCTTTAATTTAGGGATAATTGATGTAGGTGGTATGCTTTAGGGGCGCAAAACGTATTTAACCCAAAATAAATGGTCAGAACCGCGGGTTTTTATTTTCAATGCTTTTAAGAATACAATGATTATTTTTTTTATTCCTTATTTTTTTACATTTTTAAATAATTTCCCCAATAAAAAGCCCTAGACGGAATTGAAACCCGCGCATTCCGAATTTTGATTTTCTGAAGCAATGGCGGCCATTTCCAAGCCGCCGGCGAGCTTCGCGATCACTCCTCACAAGCTCTCTATCTGCGTGTTGGTTCAAGTCTACGCGCCGCCTTCTCAAATCTCCATCCCCTTCCCTTTCTCCTCCGTTTCCCATCACAACCGTCTCGGCGCTTTCCTCTTATCTCTCACCAAGGTTTGGGTGCCGTCGATAGTCTTGTTACAATCCGTCTTATTTTAATTGGAAAATGTGTAATCTAGGGGCTTTGTCTGAATTGTATAGGCATGTGATGGGATTTTCGAACCGACTTTGGATGAGTTGATTGCCCAATCGAGGGAAATTGCTGGCTTGCTCAATCACTGGTTGAGTGATCATTTGACGCGGAGGCTTTCGTCATTGGCTTCACCAGATGATTTGTTTAATTTCTTTGCTGATTTACGAGGTGACCATCCCTTTTTCCCCCCTTTAGAGCGAAGGCAGTCCACGTAGGTTTAGTTTGTAATGATGTGATGAACTAGAGCTTCATTTATTTGATGCCACATGTGCTACGTACTTTATCACCGCATTTTGCTGAAACACATGGTTCACAGTAAGATGTTAGTGCACTAGTAGCTGGTGTTGAGATGACTATAGTCAGTATCTGGCAGCCGTGATTTACTTCTTCTACAATTCCTATATTTGGAAGCTGCACTGCAGTGTTTAAGAAAGTGTTTTTTATTTAATGTGTTTGTTTCTGATCAGGGATCCTTGGGGTTCTGATGCGAATGTTATGGATGACGATCAGATTATGCTGGATCCTAATAGTATTATTGGAATGTTTATACGTCGTTGCTTGCTTGCCTTCAATCAGATGTCCTTTGAGGTAATTATTACAGCATTTTGCCTCAGTCGAACATGTTCAGGGTTGACATTCTCTTTGTTCTTTTTGGTTGTTTGATGTTGATGTTTAAAATAATTCATAAGTTTGCTTAAGGAAAATGGAGATGTGTCATTTGTTGCTTTTTGCATTACAAATATGCAAGCAGGATGGGGACCTCCTGTCATACAGTTGATGAGGGAAAAAAAAAAGTGCTCAAGTCATAATTTAAGTACTAATTTCACTAACATGCTCCACAGCCGGATCCCCAAAGCCTACTGTCACCTGCTCCACAAATCAATTCCCCCAAGTATGGCAGTGTCTCTCAGCACATATACAGGCCACGATCTTCCACAAAGATTCTGAATATGTTTGTAATATTCATAAGAAGGAAATTTATTTGTTTCACATTTCTATCACTTAACCAGTATGCTTTCCAACTTTTTCCTGGGAAGTTCTTTTAACTGCCAGTCTTATGTCATGCCATGGTACGAGCAAATAATTGCATCAAAACAAATCTTTCAACGCTTTTACTGTCATGTGTTGATAATACCTTTTTCACGAGTCAAATTTTCAAATTCATGATACTAGATGTGATTAGTAGAAGAGAGGTTACGAAGTTCATAGAGAAGTGGTACAAGTATTATGGTTAAAGAGTGAGTACCTGCTAACGTCAACTCTGTGATAGGTTGATACTTGGAAATTGACTTGACAATATTTTCTTTCTGCAGGGTATCTGCCATCTTTTAACAAATATAGGGACATATTGTAAAGAATCCATCTCCGGGTACCCTCCTTATGAGTTATCACATTTGGATGATTCAACAAATGATCCAAATGCTTCATTCGAATTTGAGAATATGGAGATGGACAGTTTTGTTTATGAGAAAGTCAGTGAAGATTTTGAAGAAAGCAAAATGGGAATGGAAGAAGTCCTTTCCAGGGCCATGCACCCAAAGATTTTCCAGAACTAGTTGAAGGTACTGTTACCGAACTAACAACTTTTATGTGTGAAAGATGTAAGTTGTTAGCTATGCTTCTATTGAGGATAGTTTCAGTATGACCTGTTGGAAATGAATATTTGTGTTACTCAGGTTAAAAGCACTTTTGATCCTTGATGAAATATTCATCAATAACTTTGAATTATTTTACTTGTCCTTTTTCTCCTTTTGTTGAGTTCGAGGAAATATTTGGTGGATGCATTTTTTTTTTCCCTTCCTACTGTGGTATCTTTTTTCTTTAAATGTTTGTACATAATGTGAAAAGGATATCTCTCTTCCGTACTTGGGCTTGCATTTGAATCTGGTTTATCCGACTGCATTTCCCACACGGCTGGATAGTTATGCTTTGTGGTGGCTCGGATGTTTCAATAGTTGGCTCATACTTTTTTTTTTTGATTCTAACTGTTAAATCTCCTTTAGTTTTATTCTCTTCCTTACTGGATGAGAAGCTTTGCAGCTAGGACCGTGTTTCCTCCTTATTGTATTCTCTTTTTCCTGCCAGAATCTTTTCTCTTTTGAACCGAGTCCAGATGGAAGCTTTGGTAACTAACTGGTCTAGCTGTTTATAAGTCTATTGGTTATCTTACCCTCTTTACGAACTTATATTTAGTTTTTGATGTTTAATTATCATCATAATGTTGTAGATAACCAAGTTAGTCTATGGTCCTGTGGCTCAAACAGCGATTTCTTTTGAACACTATGAGAGTCCAGGATATGAACTTTGATATTGTGATTCTGATTGACATAGATACTGGTATCTCTCCGAGGCCTAGGCTGGAACATAATGATATGAATGCAGAAGTTTGCCCTGGTGCATTGTCTTCGAGTGATATGTCCAAGGATATTGGCGCCCTTGGTGGAACTTTCCTACATACAAGCTGGCAGGTACAAGGTTACCTATCGGAGCAAGCATTTGCTATTGAGAAGTGAGTGATTGTGGTTTCCCAATACATCTAAATTAGATCTTTTGATCAATCATATTTCAAACAATCAATCTTTGTAAATGTTGACCTCAGTAAAACTAAACATATTATTTATCATCTCACTTCACAACCATTGAATTGAAATGGTTTACTCTTGCGGCAGACATGGAAGCTCCTTCCCCCTAAATGCTTTTGAATCTATACTGAAAAAGCTTCAGCAATTGGCACCCGAATTACATCGAGTGAGTTGCTTGTTTGGGACTTACCGGGTTTATCCAATTTCAACTTGTCTACATCTTTTGATGGGAGATTAATTCAGCTGGACTTTGAAAATGCTCTTGTCTCCATTTTCTAATTGCAGGTTCACTACTTGCGTTATTTGAATAGCCTTTATCATGATGACTATCCGGGTGCATTGGAAAACCTTCACCGTTACTTTGATTACAGGTATACATTGATCATGATCTTTCCTCTCCATTCGTAAAACTTCTGACTTCCTTTGAATTTACTTCATATACATTTGCAACCATGAACAATTTAGTTGCTTTGGTGGAACTCCATTAAATAAATCTAACGTTAAGGAAATTTAAGAGAGGCTGATTAATGAAAAATGGATTCTTTTGTTTGATTAGGATGACTGAGAAATTGTAACTGGATCAACTGCGAAAATAGAACATTCTTGTGTAACAAAACCATTTTCTTTCCTTTGATTTCTTCTGCCCCTTGTGTGGAAACAAATGAGAGCAATAAGCTGCTGGTCGATTGGAATTTTCTTCTTGTTTCCTGTTCTCTGTCCTCACATCCAAACAGTATTTTAGTAGTTATATTGTTTACATCTTTAGAGACTTGCACCCATCTCATGCTTTCATTGTTCCGTCCTACTAAATGGAGCTGTGCTGTCACTTAAAATATAGCAAGTACAAGAGGCCAAATAAATACGTGACATATATTCCATGGGCTACTTATTAATTTGAGGCCCTCTTGGCTTTATATCTGACAGAATTTTCAATTGTCATATTCACAAATTCTAGATAAGAGAAATAACATTGGCCTCCTAAACAAAGTATTGATGGTGGGAAGTGCTACATTGAAAGTTCATTGCAACCAAAATAGTGATCTGAGCTTGACAGCAGCAGAGGATGCAAAGAGAAGTTTATAATGCCATGATTAATGACAAGGTGTAGCAGCTGGTATAGATGGTGAATGGTTTAGATATTGTAAATGTAGAAAATTTCAAAAACATGCTGGATCTTTTCTAAGCACATTGAAATAATGTATGTTATAATCCATCCGTTAATAATCTCCCGTTATTAATTTGAGTGCGAGATAGAATATATGGGGATGCTTTTGTGGGTGCAAAATAGAAAAACATAAAATGGGCTTTACTCATTTGCAACGTCTGAGGTGCTTCATGCTTTTCAGGTCTTGTTGACCAGGCCAGTGTAGGACATCATATTATATTAATCTCATGTGTGCCACGTAAACTAATGCTTTTCATTGTGCATATACTAAATTCAATTTATCAGTAATGCAAAGAAATGATTGAGACATTTTTGTTGTTTTCTTCCTATTTCAGTTGAAAAACTCAAAATGACGATCTTATCAAACACCAGTTTAGCTTTCTGCAATCGGTGGCTGTGTTGTCATTGACTACATTATCAAACTAGTCTTGTATTTTCTTTCTATTATTATTTCTATCTTAGACAACCAAACATCTTTGTTTACCAATTGTGCTTCAGAATGATCAAGTCCTCTTAAGTTTTTCTCATATTTATTGTCCAATTTCTGTGAGTGCAGTTGAGCTCAGTAAATGAGTTTACCTAATCTGTTAATTTACTGAGGTGTGTGAATCTTGAGGGGATTGTGTCCTTGAAATAAATCATAATGTTCAATTCGCCACTTTTCAAATGGGTGAAATCTCCTTAGTGCCTTGTGTAAGCATATACATACAGTAAGTTCACCTATGCACATATATGATGGGACTTCTAGCTGTAATGAGCTACTGTGATGTATTAAACCTATTGTTTGAACATATCAATTTCTGATCTTTCAATATCATTAGCAATCACCTTATGTGAGTATTCATGATAAAGTGCAGGGACAGAAGGAGTTGAATGTGTCTCCCCTCCATCTGGATGCAGTAGCTTTGGAAGATATGAAATTGCTTTATTGTGTTTAGGAATGATGCATTTTCATTTAGGGCACCCAAAGCAAGCTCTGGAAGTAAGCATATGGATGTCAATCACCTCCATCCTGTTTGCTCATCTTCTGCTATTTTCTCTTTCTTGCTGCTTATATTTTGGGTGTCAGCCTATTGTCTATTCTCATTTTTTAGGATCTATCTTTAGTATACAACATCACTAATTTCTCTCGCCACATGCTTAGGTCTTAACGGAAGCGGTTCGAGTTTCTCAGCAGGTGCAATTTTATATTCATATTTAACCCTGATTGAATCCTTTATTTATTCTCAGTTTTTTTGATGAGTTGGAGTGAGCTTATTGTTGGATGTATTCTTAGGAAATATCTGTTATCTCTGCCCAACTGATTGTTTTGGGTTGAGTAAGTCAATATACATGCAAATAAGGTCAATGCTGAAATTACAAAGAATCAAATATAATGTTTGTAGACTACTGCGTCTTCTATTGAGCAGGAAATTTTAGGTAATTTTCAGCCGATGAACATAAAAAATAAAGCAAATTTGTTGGATACATTGAAGTGGTTATTAATGTTGAGTGGGTGCTAAACAATGTATCTTCAATAAGAAGCTTTAGGGGCTGCTCGGATTGAGATACCCAAGCTGTGATTCGCTTAAGTCGTTAAAGTTTGTACAACATTGGAATTTCGTGTGTTTGACCTGTTGGAATTTGTTATTTTAATGAAACCAAGTTTCACAATGTGCCAATGGTTAAGAGAGGGATCCCTTTTAAATGCTATTTAGAAGCTAACTCCTCACTGAGATCAACTTGTTTCTAGATGGTCTACAGTCTCTAGACAACTCAACCGTACGAGTAATTGACCAACTCATAGTGAAGGTAGATAGGATGTGCATTTGTTTGAGAACCAGTGACAGACTTGAATTCCTGAGACTAGAGAATATAGACAATCATTTTTAGGGCACCTTTACTTCTAGTGATTAGCCATGATATCATGGCTAATCACCCATTATTTTTTGTTTACTTACTTTTTGTGCAGCCCGTGATTTTGTCCTTGAGCCGGTTACAATTGTTGATAAACCCATGACATGAATCAAGAGTTGAAGTCCCTTATTTACTCAATCACTCATGCCCACCACATGCTTATTAAAAATATCTTCCAATTTTGTCCTCAAACATTTCCAATCAAATTACCTCATTATCCTTGGTTGTGCACATAATAACTAATTAACCTTAATAATGGCAGAACAAACCTCTCAATCTCACCATTTGAAGAAGAAATTGCAATGGCGTTACAACTCAATAACTACTAAATGCTATCTTCTTGAAAAAAATGAATAAATTGTACTATTTATTTTGAGATCCATTTTGCCACTAAAAAAAATAGTAATAATTGGTGGTAGTAGAATTTTCGGTGACGAGGTGGAAGGAGACGACGGTATGGCTCTGAGAGATCTGAGAGGACGGGGTGGAAGGGTGGTGGTGATTGCTTTGAGAGATCGGTGCGAGGAAGGTGGAGGGACGCCATGGATGGGGGATGAAGGGGGCGGTGCTGGGTGGGTAAAGGGGCGACGGGGAGGGGGCTGGGTTGTAAAAAGATCTTTACCTTCTTGGAAGTAAGAGCATATCCCAGCACCACCACCACCACCTTCGTCGGCGGCGGCGGCGGAGGAACCCTCCTCCCACCATTTTCTCCTCCATTTCTGCATCTTTTCTCATCTCTTTCATTTTCTCCTTCTTTAGTACACGCTATTTCTCCTCTCATTCTTATTTCCAGAGTCTATTTATACCTGCAAGGTTGGGAAATGATAAATGGAGGCTCAAGGGTTGGGGGAGAGATTTGAGGCTCAAGGGTGAATGGGGGAGACGAGAATGGAGGCTCAAGGGGCTTTGGGGGTAGTTTTTGAGGAATGAAAGATTTATATATATATGTATGTATATAATTTCTTTTTATTAGATACTTTTTTTTTTTATTTATTGGTATATTAAGTAAATAAGTTTGATGAGGATGAATGTTGTTGGGGATGGGAAAAATGATATAAAATATAATATTTTACTTTTGTATAAAATATAATATACATATTTAACTTTATATAAATATTATTTAATTTTATTATTATAACTTTATTTGTATATACCAATATAATATATTGTACCAATAAGAAAAAATTAATTGTCAAAGAAAATGGTCAAGAATATTTAAAAAAAATCAAATTAATACACAATTCAATTTCAAATTATAGTTCATAATAAACAATATATTATTTATTCTACATATATATATATATATACACACAAAGACATATACATTTTTTCTCCAGTTTATTTATCTTTTAAGATTATTTGGATTATTTAATTTTTGGGTAAATTTTATTCTTAATAATTCAAGTTATATATTTAGAATTAAGGTATTCGAAATAATTTTTTGTAAGTCAGCTTTTTAAATCAATGACTTTGAAATTTAGGATGTAGTTAAAATCTCACTAGATATTCATGCGGATATAATCTTGGTGCTTAGAAGCAATACAATCCAAGTTCATGATGGTGACAACTTTGTCTTATCACAAGGGTAAAAAATTCTATTGCTAATTTAATCAATTTCAATATGTTACATAGTAAGCATCAGATTGATTAATACTTCTATAATCCAGTTTTTAATAATAATAAGTAAATAAATCACAATATAATCAATTATTTCATTATCACAATTTCAATCACAACTTAATACATCACACATTTATCCTATCATCCAAAATAAAGGTGGCCTTTATTTTTTTTTGGGTGAAATGTAAGTAAATTCATCCAAGAATATGTACAAAATACTCCTGGCATACCCGGAGAGTTACAATTCCACTCTGTGGATTAGGACATAATCAGCCCATGTGGAAAAAGTGCAAAAGTATCCTATAAACTGTAATCCTAATCGAGATTACAAGTCCCTCAGGACAAGGCGTTTTGCCTTCAAAAATAACTTTGTTGCGATGTCTCCATAAGCTGTAGACCGTGCATGCCAAAGCAATGAGTCTCGCTTTGTTTTGCACGGAGGACCTCGTCTTTTCTTTTATGAGCCATTTCACCGCACTGAGGAGTGTGGACATGCGTCGATGAATGCCAAGCCACTGTCGGATGTTGGTCCACACTAAATTACTGAATGGGCACTCAAAGAATAGGTGCTTGGCCGTTTCTTGAGTATTGATGCATAGTGAGCACGAGCTATCCTCTTGAAGGAACATAAGTCGGTCGCGTGTAGATAGCCTGCCCTTAAGCCCAAGCCATAAAATGAATGAGTACTTCGGCGGGATAAATGTCTTCCATATTACCGTCTGCCAAGGCTGTTTTGCTCGTTTTGGCCTGAAGTACTCATATACTCTGGACGTATCAAGTCCCTTACTGCTGCTCCATTCGGCCATGTGCTCGATTGCCGCCTCGGGCGAGCCAAAGGCAGTAATGATTCTGCTGCGAATTTCGGCAAGCCGTTGAAGGAGTGGTGAGTCGCCCTTCTTCGGTTGCCAATCCCAAACTGATCCTCCTTTGAGATAGACAGAGTCGACCCACTGTACCCAAAGTGTGTCTACCTTGCGGTGGATGTTCCATAAAACTCGGACAAGGAGGGCCACGTTCCAAGTTTGTGTATGCCGGATGCTAAGACCCCTTTCATTTTTGGGATGACAGATATCCTCCCAAGCAACCGGTGCTCGTTTGGAGTTCCAGAAAAAATTCCTACAAAGTCGGTGGATTTTCTCAACGATTGCCGCTGGGAGTGGGAAGATTTGTAGCCAGAAACACTCCACTCCCTGAATAACGGAACGTATGAGTTCCAACCGTCCCGCAAAAGAGAGGGACTTTGCTGTCCATTTGGAAATACTGTTGGCAATTTGATCAACGAGCGGCGACTAGTCCCTAACCGACAGCCTCTGTGCCGTAAGGGGAATGCCGAGATACCGGACTGGCATCTCACCCCTAGTAAACTCAGTCCTTGCAAGAATGTCGCAGAGTACGTTGTTCTCAATTCCTGCCGTAAAAATGCTGGATTTTGACGTGTTAACAGCAAGGCTGGAAACGTCCCGAAACTCCTGAAGGCATTCCATCAAGATGTGAACGGATGGAAGGTCCCCTCGGGAGAACATCATAAGATCGTCTGCAAAGAGGAGGTGTGTGATCTTCAGCTTTTCACATTTCGGGTGAAAGTTGAAGTCTGAATCTGTTGTTTTCCTTTTGATCAGTCTTGAAAAATATTCTATGCAAAGAAGGAATAGGCCCGATGACATTGGATCTCCCTGTCTAAGCCCCTTCTTTCCCGCGAAAAACCCATGGAATGAGCCGTTGAGTGCCACTGAAAATGATGAGGTGGAGACACATTCCATAATCCATGCAATAAAGATAGGGGGAAAGCCATACCCGTGCAGGACTTGTGAAAGGAAGGTCCACGATACCGAGTCGAATGCCTTGTGCAGGTCAACATTAATTGTACAGCGAGGTGAAATTCGTTTCCTCGTGTACTGCCGGACCATTTCCTGCGCAAGGAAGAAGATGTCTGTAATGCTCCGTCCCCCAACGAAGGCTGCCTGGCATCGGTCGGTTAGGTGTTCCAGAGCAGTAGCCAGCCGGTCAGCAATGATTTTCGTGATGGCTTTGTAAATCACGTTACAACAAGAGATAGGTCGGTAGTCTGCAACCGTCGGGCAGTGGTCTGACTTGGGCACTAGGGCAATGATACTGTGGTTGAGCTGCCTCAGTAGACGACCGCTCCTTAAGAAATCCAGCACGGCCGTGCAAACTTGATCGCCCACAATATGCCATGCTCGTTTGAAGAAGCATGCTGAATATCCGTTCGGTCCTGGTGCTTTGTTGTCATTGATATGAAAAATTGCTTGCTTTACCTCCTCCGGAATGACAACTCTGCAAAGCTCCAAAGCAAGCTCGGAAGAAAGCTTTGGCCCCTAATTAAACACGGCATTGTCCACTGGAAGGGTCGGGACCTCGGTGCCTAAGAGTGAGGTGAAGTAGGAAACGAATTCCTGGCCTATCTCCATTGCCGACGTGATAGTGGTGCCGTCAGTTTTGGTGATCGCCAGGATAGAACTCTTTGCTGCATTCCTCTTCACCATATCATGGAAGAATTTCGTGTTCCGATCCCCTATTTTTAAGAAGTGGAGCTTGGCCTTTTGGTAGTAGAAGTGCCTCTCTGCTTCGGCAAGGAAGACGGCTTTCTTCCTAAGCTCCCTCACTGAGTCCTGAATGGTTGCGTTCTCAGGATCGGACTCCAGTTGAATCTGTGCATCTTGGAGGGCAAGGTCAGCATCCTTGGCTCTGACCGAGATGTGGCTGAAGTGTAGGTTATTGAAGGCTTTTAGATGGCCTTTGAGGGCCTTCAATTTCCTGCAGAGACAGAATTGTGCTGTGCCGTCCACGTTCAGATTCCAGCCATTTTCCACAGTTGCCATAAAATCCTAATGATCTGCCCACATGTTGAAAAATCGGAAAGGTTTAGGCTGTGAGGCAGGTGGATCAAGGATAGAAACAATACCTGGTGAGTGGTCGGAAAGACATCCCGGTGGGCTGAAATGTGCATTACAAAGCAGGCCGGCCTCAAGCCACTCATTGTTGAAAAGTACCCGATCAAGCTTACACCACATGGGATTGCTCTCACTGTTGGAGTACCAAGTAAAGTAGCATCCTGTTGTGGGGGCATCATTAAGTCCAAGCGAGAGGCAGCAATCGGCAAAATCTTTGAGCTCATACCAGGTCGGTGTAGCTCCAAGCTGTTTTTCTGTCGGTGATTTCACACAGTTGAAATCTCCAAGAATCAACCACGGCATGTTCATAGGCTGCCCCAATTCCAAAAATTTCTCCCACATACTCCTTCTATGCACAACAGTGTAAAGACCGTAAGTAAATGAAATGTAAAAGGAGAGTTGGGAGGACTTATTCACGGCAGTGGATCACTTGTGGGGAAATGTTCTCCGGGACAAGATCAATGACGGCCGGGTTCCAAATGATGAGAATGCGTCCGCCCGCAATGACGTCAAAGTTATTTGTTTGGCACCATCCGGGAAATGTTCGGTTGATAATCCTTGCAATAGCCAACATAGTAAGCTTCGTCTTCAAAATGCCCAAGAGACAAAGCCGGTTATTCTTGATGAGGTGGGCAACCCCATTGTGTTTGAGGGGCCAGTTGAAGCCCCTCACGTTCCAAAATCCAATCCTCATGGTGATTGAGGGGGAGTCTCCCCTCCAAGCTGCAATTTCAGTCCATGGTAAGACGTAGTGCCCGGCATAAGGTGCTGCGTTGAGCCCGAGGAGTCCGGCTCGCAGGAGGAGGCCGAGGAGTCTACTTCTGCTTTTTTTTGCCGGCGAGGGCTGCTATGTCTTTGTTCTTTCAAGCTCATTTGTTGCTTAGGAGATTCCGGCCGCTCGTGGGCAGCAATGTCGGCCGTTTCTGTGACAGTCTGCTGTTTCCGTTCTGTGACTGTAACGCTCTGTTTCAGTTTCAGTTCTGTGGCTGCATTGCTCTGTTTCTGTTTCGACTCTGTTGCTGCAGTGTGTGGTTGTTTTGGCTCTGTTTTTTGCCGTCTCTATACTAGAGTCCATTCGGTTTGTGCCTTCTTCGTCGCAGCCCGTTTAGTGACTGCAGCAATACCAACAGCGACAGTGGCAGTGGCAGTGGCAGATGCTGGTTGTTGGCTATCACGGCATGAGTTTTGGTGGTGGCTAAAATGGTTGCATTCGGTGCAAAACTTAGGCGTGTATTCGTAGACGATCGGCTGCCTACGGGTAACGCCATTCGGCATCTTGAATTCCACGTGGTCCACTAGTGTTTTTGAGGCATCAACCTCGACCAAGATGCGGGCATAGGATACCCTCTCCATCCTCATAGTAAGCGAGTCCATGGCAATGGGGGTGCCCAATCTAGAACTAATCTTCCCGAGTGCATTAGGGTGCCAACACTCGAGAGGAAGTGACGGGAGGATGGCCCAAACCGGAGTCAAATTGATATCATCTTCCTTGAAATCAAAGCAATCGGGCATAGCTTTGAGAAGGAGCGGTCGACCGTAGATAAAATATGGGCCTCCGGCAAGGATGCGTTGCCGATCGTCATCCCTTGCAAATCGGAACACCAGCCAGCCGTTGTCGTGTCGTTGAAATGAAGCTCCCCAAGATTTGGACAGCGTGCGAATGGCTTGCAAGCCGGGGAACTTGCCGGCAACATAAACAACGTGCAAAACCCCAATTTACTTCGGACGTCGATCAAATCGTCGGACTCGAGCGTAATGGTACCTTCGTCAATTTGGAATTTTGACAGCTTGTTATCCGTGGTTAGCCTTCGATTTGTGCTGAATAAACCGGCAAAAGACGGCTTGGCCGAGACGGTTGCTTCAGTTTCTTTCCCCTTTCCCGACGGTAGCTCATCCTCTTTCCAGTCAGAGGTGTTAGAGCCATGGCCGGCACTTGCATGGCTGAACGGATTGAAGGAAGGGGAGGCCTCCAAGTCAGAAATAAAGGCTTGAAATTCGGTGGAGTTAGCCTTGTTGTTTTTTCCGTCGGCAGCAGCAGTAGCGGCAGCAGCAGTGGCCACCTTGCCGGAGTTGTCTGTTGTGGTAGCCTGATTTTTTGATTTTTTTCCTTTGGCCATATAGCTTGCAGGCCTATGAGGAAAGCTCCAACAGCAACTGTAGCCTAGGAAAGTGAAGTAAAACTTGCCTGAATTGCAGCAGGTAAGAAAGTCCAAGATGTCAGGCTGTAGGTGACAAATTTAGGCTGTAGGTGCTGCACAAGTCCACAAAGACAGGCTGTAGGTGCTGCACAAGCCCACAAAGTCAGGCTGAAGGTGCTGCACAAGTCCACAAAGTCAGGCTGAAGGTGCAGCAGCTTAATTTCTGCAGCAGTGGCAGGCAAGTTGGCAGCACTTTTCACCTACCCTTTGACTGTAGGAAACAGCTGCAAATTGCCGGAGATGTGGCCGGAAAAACGAAGGTTGCAGCCGGAAAGATGAGCAGCAACGACGGGCAACCTTCAGCAAGCAAAAACCTCCACAAGCCACATGAAGATGCAAAAAACAGCAGCCAAAAGATGCCCAATACAGTGTTTTCGGCAGACAGAGGTTATCTCGTCGGAAAAAGCTGAAACGGACGGCTAGACACGATCAAATCCACAAAAATAAACAGTAGAAATGAAGAGAATCAAGAGAAGATCACTTTAATCGGAACCAAACTTGCAAAAACTAGAAAAGAAAATTTCTCTCTAGAGTGCCTCACTATGGAATCACTCGTTTATGGCTTCTCTTCAAGTTTTTGCAAGTTTGGTTCCGATTAAAGTGATCTTCTCCTGATTCTCTTCATTTCTATCGTTTATTTTTGTGGATTTGATCGTGTCTAGCCGTCCGTTCAGCTTTTTCCGACGAGATAACCTCTGTCTGCCGGAAAACACTGTACTGGGCATCTTTTTGGCTGCTGTTGTTTGCATCTTCATGTGGCTTGTGGAGGTTTTTGCTTGCTGAAAGTTGCCCGTCGTTGCTGCTCATATTTCGGCTGCAACCTTCATTTTTCCGGCCACATCTCCGGCAATTTGCAGCTGTTTCCGGCAGTCAAAGGGTAGGTGAAAAGAGCTGCCAACTTGCCTGCCACTGCTGCAGAAATTAGGCTGTTGCACCTTCAGCCTGACTTTGTGGACTTGTGCAGCACCTTCAGCCTGACATTGTGGGCTTGTGCAGCACCTACAGCTTGACTTTGTGGGCTTGTGCAGCACCTACAGCCTGTCTTTGTGGACTTGTGCAGCACCTACAGCCTGAATTTGTCACCTACAGCCTGAAATCTTGGACTTTCTTACCTGCTGCAATTCAGGCAAGTTTTACTTCACTTTCCTAGGCTGCAGTTGCTGTTGGAGCTTTCCTCATAGGCCTGCAAGCTACATGGCCAAAGGAAAAAAATCAAAAAACCAGGCTGCCACAACAGACAGCTCCGGCAAGGTGGCCACTGCTGCTGCCGACGGAAAAAACAACAACAAGGTTAACTCCACCGAATTTCAAGCCTTTATTTCTGACTTGGAGGCCTCCCCTTCCTTCAATCCGTTCAGCCATGCAAGTGCCGGCCATGGCTCTAACACCTCTGACTGGAAAGAGGATGAGCTACCGTCGGGAAATGGGAAAGAAACTGAAGCAACCGTCTCGGCCAAGCCGTCTTTTGCCGGTTTATTCAGCACAAACCGAAGGCTACACCGACCTGGTTTGAGCTCAAAGATTTTGCCGATTGCTGCCTCTCGCTCGGACTTAATGATGCCTCCACAATGGGATGCTACTTTACTTGGTACTCCAACAGTGAGAGCAATCCCGTGTGGTGTAAGCTTGATCGGGTACTTTTCAACAATGAATGGCTCGAGGTCGACCTGCTTTGTAATGCACATTTCAGCCCACCGGGATGTCTTTCCGACCACTCACCGGGTATTGTTTCTATCCTTGATCCCCCTGCTTCACAACCTAAACCTTTCCAATTTTTCAACATGTGGCCAGATCATCAGAATTTTATGGCAACTGTGGAAAATCACTGGAATCTGAACATGGACGGCACAGCACAATTCTGTCTCTGCAGGAAATTGAAGGCCATCTAAAAGCCTTCAATAACCTGCACTTCAGCCACATCTCAGTCAGGGCCAAGGACGCTGACCTTGCCTTCCAAGATGCACAGATTCAACTGGAGTCCGATCTTGAGAACGCAACCATTCGGGACTCAGTGAGGGAGCTTAGGAAGAAAGCCGTCTTCCTTGCCGAAGCAGAGAGGCACTTCTACTACCAAAAGGCCAAGCTCCACTTCTTAAAAATGGGGGATCGGAACACGAAATTCTTCCATGATATGGTGAAGAGGAATGCAACAAAAAGTTCTATCCTGGCGATCACCAAAACTGACGGCACCACTATTACGTCGGCAATGGAGATAGGCCAGGAATTCGTTTCCTACTTCACCTCACTCTTAGGCACCGAAGTCCCGACCCTTCCAGTGGACAATGCCGTGTTTAATTGAGGGCCAAAGCTTGCTTTGGAGCTTTGCAGAGTTGTCACTCCGTAGGAGGTAAAGCAAGCAATTTTTCATATTAGTGACAACAAAGCACCAGGATCGGACGGATATTTAGCATGCTTCTTCAAACGAGCATGGCATATTGTGGGCGATCAAGTTTGCACGGCCGTGCTGGATTTCTTTAGGAGCAGTCGTCTACTGAGGCAGCTCAACCACAGTATCATCGCCCTTGTGCCCAAGTCAGATCACTGCCCGGACGGTTGCAGACTACCGGCCTATCTCTTGTTGTAACGTGATTTACAAAGCCATCACGAAAATCATTGCTGACCGGCTGGCTACTGGTCTGGAACACCTAACCGACCGATGCCAGACAGCCTTCGTTGGGGGACGGAGCATTACAGACAACATCTTCCTTGCGCAGGAAATGGTCCGGCAGTACACGAGAAAACGGATTTCACCTCGCTGTACAATTAATGTTGACCTGCGCAAGGCATTCGACTCGGTATCGTGGACCTTCCTTTCACAGGTCCTGCACGGGTATGGCTTTCCCCCTATCTTTATTGCATGGATTATGGAATGTGTCTCCACCTCATCATTTTCAGTGGCACTCAACGGCTCACTCCATGGTTTTTTCGCGGGAAAGAAGGGGCTTAGACAGGGAGATCCAATGTCACCGGGCCTATTCCTTCTTTGCATGGAATATTTTTCAAGACTGATCAAGAGGAAAACAACAGATTCAGACTTTAACTTTCACCCGAAATGTGAAAAGCTGAAGATCACACACCTCCTCTTTGCAGACGATCTTATGATGTTCTCCCGAGGGGACCTTCCATCCGTTCACATCTTGATGGAATGCCTTCAGGAGTTTCGGGACGTTTCCGGCCTTGCTGTTAACACGTCGAAATCCAGCATTTTTACTGCAGGAATTGAGAACAACATGCTCTGCGACATTCTTGCAAGGACTGAGTTTACTAGGGGTGAGATGCCAGTCCGGTATCTTGGCATCCCCCTCGCGGCACAGAGGCTGTCAGTTAGGGACTATTCGCCGCTCGTAGATCAAATTGCCAACAATATTTCCAGATGGGCAGCAAAGTCCCTTTCTTTTGCGGGACGGTTGGAACTCATACGTTCCGTTATTCATGGAGTGGAGTGTTTCTGGCTACAAATCTTCCCACTCCCAACAACAGTCATTGAGAAAATCCACCGGCTTTGTAGGAATTTTCTATGGAATTCCAAACGAGCACCGGTTGCTTGGGAGAATATCTGTCATCCCAAAAATGAAGGTGGTCTTGGCATCCGACATACTCAGACGTGGAACGTGGCCCTCCTTACCCGAGTTTTATGGAACATACACCGCAAGGCAGACACGCTTTGGGTACAGTGGGTCGACGCTGTCTATCTCAAAGGTGGATCAGTTTGGGATTGGCAACCAAAGAAGGGCGATTCACCACTCCTTCAACGGCTTGCCGAAATCCGCAGCAGAATCATTACCGATTTTGGCTCGTCCAAGGCGGCAATCCAGCACATAGCCGGATGGAGCAACAGTAAGGGACTTGATACGTCCAAAGCATATGAGTACTTCAGGCCAAAACGAGCAAAACAGCCTTGGCAGACGATTATATGGAAGGCATTCATCCCGCCGAAGTACTCATTCATTTTGTGGCTTGGGCTTCGGGGCAGGCTATCTACACGCGACCGACTTATGTTCCTTCAAGAGGGTTGCAAGCAATGTTTTACTTCTTCTTATCCTTTTCATAATTTCTAAAAATTTAAATTAGCCACTTGAGTAATGGTAGAGCTAAAAGAGATATGCTGGTAAAAGGCCAAGCCACTGCCAGACAATTAATATTGAAACAGAGAAGTATAAAGTCATTGTAACTGATTTTAAACTTTTTATTCCTTTTTCTGCTTTTCTCTGTCTAGGCTAAACTTGTAAACTAGAATTGGCATCTTTGCTTGTGTGTCCTTCTTTTTAGTTACTTTTAGTTTAATCCATCTGAACATGGATTCATAATCTGACAGATATTCTCACTCACGTGAATGTATATATATGTAAATTTTTTCTTTATTGAAGCAGTGATTCTTATTTATATGTATGTATATATATGTAAATTTTTTCTTATTGAAGCAGTGATTCTTATTTTCTGATTTTGTTCAATTGTGCAGTACAGTGATGACACATGTCTTGCATACACATTGGCTGCAATTTCTAACCTTGGCTGAAATAGGAGTATCAAAGACCTCTGGAATTATTGGCTCCTCATACTGGCCAGTTGCTGGTATAGGCACTTCATTGTCTGTCCAGCAACAATTGTTTGTGCTCTTACGGAGATCCTTAAAGAGAGCTGAAAGTCTAAAGTTGAAGCGACTGGTGGCATCTATTCATCTTGAAATTGCTAAATATGACATAATGGTGAAAATTTATTTTTTGTTGTTTGAACTGTATTAATATAAATTCTTTGGTTATCTTCGTGTTTTTAAACTTCACTGGATAGTTCAATATGAATTAGAAGTGGGATGTGACGAAGTATCAGTTTATCATGGGATATTCTGAAAGCTGATATTATGACTGGATAATTCGTGTTTTTAAACTTGACTGGATAGTTCGATGTGAATTAGAAGTGGGCTGTGACAAAGTATCAGTTTATCATGGGATATTATTAAAAAATAGTTCTGATAATTTTCCATCTCCAGTCATATGAAATGTTGCTAGTGCCTTGGATGGTCTCTTCACTTTTGTAATGTTGGCTGGAAACATGATGCTTGAGTTGGCAAATGAATGTAGTAAAAAGTAAGAGGACCCCATGGATTTCATTAACTTCGAATTTTATTACACGTTGTTTTTGGGATTTTTTGCCACCACTTACCACCTGATTTGAGGAAGGAAGCAGTGACCAGTTTCTAAGGCCTAAGTTATCGTCTTGGAAGCATGGGCTAAAACATTTTGGTAGTGCCTGGTAATATTTAACACAGCTAGGACGTTGACCAGTCTTTATAGTTGGTATGAGAGCCACTCCTAAATGGATTCATGGATGGATGGGACACTTCTTAGATGGGATTAGATGCATGTATTTGAGTGTTTAACTGTTGAAGCTTTAATTCCTCGCTACAGATCAGTTTGAGGAAAAAAAAAAAGTTTATGACATCTTCATTACTTCTATTTGTCAACACAAGTTTGAGCATCTTTTTTCCAGTTGCCTAGAGCTCAACAATGTTGAGGTGGTCTGTGATGTATTGTGGATATTTTTGTAGAGTTGTCATGTATCTTGATGGGGATAGTTAATCTTAATTTCTAACGCTAACTTTGTTTAAATTGCTGGATCAACTTCTGCATCTTGTTGCTAATTTTTGTCATGTGTCTTTTTGTTAAATTGTAAAGAAAGTGATGGTGGTATAGGGTTCATCAAATGGAAGAATAAAATTTTCCTTTCATTGTTCAGTAATTTTTCTTGGTCTTTGGTGGTGGGAAAAGAAATCTAAATTGCACTATTTTGATTTGCAGCATGTTCAAAGACCACTGCTTTCTTTTGGCCCAAAGGCTTCCATGAAGCTTAGAACGCACCCTGCCAATGTGTACAAGGTTTGTTGGTTGAGAGATTCAATGTCAGGAAATTCTTCAGTTGAAACTTCTCAATAGAAATAATGCGCCCCTTTTTTCAACTGTTTGTCATTCTTGTTGCAGGAATTATGGTCGAGTTCTCATCTAATTAATGAGTTTGGTGAGGAAAGTTCATTAATGACCACTGATGGTGCTTTCTGCACAGCGTGGCTGAAAAGTTTGAAAAAACCAATGGGCTCATTGATTTTTGCTCAAGAAAATGATACCCAGAGCAGTTCCGATGCTTTCGAATTTATTGCACAGCCAAGTTCTATACCTGGATCAGTTTTACAGTTATTAGGGTCTTCCTATTTGTTCGTGCTAGTTCATGGGAGATGTATGGCAGGTGATCTATTGGGCTTCCTTCTATATTATTAGTACTTGAAGTTGGACACAATTTTTCCATGCCCTTCAATTAGGAAACCCACATTTGCTTGTTTATGTACATTTGTACACTTTTATACATGTTATTTGCATATGTGCTAATATGCATATATATGGAATATTTAACGTGTATTCTGTAATGGGGAAAGATTTGATTGAGAAACTACTTTCTTTTCTGTTTTTCATTAACTGTTCCTGTGAGAATGAATTGTAATTGTGAGTGTAGGAAGATGATTTGGTATAGAGAATTGCTTGAATTAGTTTGTCGGATCGCCTTTGTCATACACATATGAAATTGTTGTTTGAACTAGCCCTGAGATTGCCCATCTTCATGGGACAGCTTCGCCAATTTGTCAGCCACTGCTAGATTAAAAGGGCACCATACTGGAAAAATCTAATTGTCTCAGAATTGTAACACGTGATATCAGAGATAACCCCTTTGGAACAAGGATCTTGCTACTCTAATTGTCAACATATCTCTGTTAACTGCTGCCATACTATGGTTTTCTGCCTTTTGTGTTGTTGAGATATATGCCTTTGATTTGTTCTTCGCCGTTGTTAAGTATATTATGGAAAAAGGCGAATAATTTGATCAGAAAACGACTCAAGAAAAATCAGAACACAGGTTGATAAGTTTCACTTGTGGCTCAAGCATCAATCATTCAGCACTGGGTTCATTTGTGTTTGTATGTCTGCAATGTTTATCACCTTGGTTGATCTTTTGAACCCTGCCTGTTGCTTTTGTTTTTTTTTAAGATGGACACTGTATGTTTAGTCCCTGGATGTTTTATTGACTTTTAGCTTGTAGCGTAATATCTTGAATTCCTTGGTTGTCTCCATGGTATCTTGATTTGCACCATCACCAAGCCACTTATGACATACTGTATTACAGCTGCATTGGTTACACAAAAAATTGATTATTCTCATTCCTTAACATTGCGGACAAAATTGCGCTGTCACTTTCACTGGTTTTTCTGATGTATAGTAAAATTTAATGGCAAAGAGTTTTAGTGATCATTGCATTAATTGGCATTATCTCCATTTGTAATCTGCAATAGTCTCTTTTTATTTGTTGCATTATCTCGTCTGTTGTGATTTTCTCATCTTTCTTCATCTTTCTTATTCAGCGCTCCTCTAGCTCGAATAAATGCACTGGTGTTTGCAACTTGCTTTGCAGATTCTTCAAGGTAGTTGCACGCTGTCCAGAGTCTTTTTGGTTTTTACCTGCTGCTGCTTACTGTTATATTCATCCCTATCACTTGTCTGCTACTGAATATCACCATCTAAGAAACTAGCATCTGGTGTTTGGCAGTTTATCGGATGCTGCATTAGCATACTCCAAGCTCATCCAACATTTGGCTGTGTATAAAGGATACAAAGGTTGGGAAATATATGTCCCAGACTGGACCATCGTTCTCTCTCTGAATTGTGTGTGTTTCATTACATCTAATCTTTATTCTTGATGCTAGCTGGCTACATTGGCGTCTATTAGCATAACTACTTTTTGCTGTTATCTCTGAATTTACCTTAATGCTGCTAAATTGCTGTGCTGATCTCTGATTTTTCTATATTTTAGTTGAACAGAAAACTACAGTATTTGTTTTCTAGAATCCTATTAAATCTGTGATTACTGCAATTTTCTCTGTTCCAAGATGGCCTTTTGTTTCTTTATTTGCTGCACCAGGAATAATTTACCTGAAAAGATAAAGGCTTGTTCAGTGTTGAATGCATAGCAGCAATGAGAATGAAGTTAGGCTATCATACTTAATACAGAGTGTGCAAAAAAGACTTTGAATAAGGATTGAAGATTCATTCTTTGTCAACCTTGTCTGCTCACTGTACTTCATTATTAATCAAAGTTTCAAGTAGATAGTTTATGCCCTCTGCTTGGTAGTTTCTTTCTTCTTTACCTATTCGTTTTCAATGATATAGTAGCAAATAAATAGCCATATTTTGCATGCGGTTTTCTGGATAAATGACTTTGTGAATAAGTAGGATTCTCTGAGGACTTGTAGAAACATAGCTATGCTTATAAGACTTAGCTCCTTGCCCCTCCCAACCACACAGCCAGAAGAGGGATGATGAAAATAACATGACAATAATTCCAAGATACTCCCCTCTCTGTCTTATTTCCCCAGGAATGCATGCTGATACACTCTTATTATAATCTTCTTTTCCCTTTACTTATGTTCCATTCTATGTTTGCAATATTGACAGATGCTTTTGCTGCTATGAGAATAGCAGAAGAGAAGTTTATGTGTGTTTCAAGATCCAGAATACTGCTAGTGAAGCTGCAGGTGCTGCATGAATGTGCCTTACATAGGTACAGACCTTACAGTACCTTCAATATTTATTAAAGTAAATTATATGTGCATCCTTGAGGTTTGCCCAATTTCAAATACAAATACATTGCTGATAGATTGAAAATTACATTTACCCAATCTGGTGTTTGTAAAACCTTATAATGCATGTTGTAGAAGTGCTAAGTACAAAAATACCCTTGAGTTTTCTGGCAAAAAGGAAAATTGAAAAGGAAACATATTTTTGAAAAGATAAAAAAGCTCTTAGTGACATATCAACTCGAGAATTGGTGCTCAAACACCGTCAGACTGTTGTTCTTCCGAACAAACCCACTTTCGTTTCTCCTCTTTCTTGTCATTCACTCTCGTTTCTCCTCTTTCTTATCAATTCACTTTCGTTCTGTCCATTATTGCCAGCCAAGTTCACCCTTGTCTCTTTCTCTATCCATCAACTCACAAGATTACTTTGGAGACGTGAACATCACTAGATGGAACCCTTGTGGGTGATCTACATGTAAGACAAAACAAACCTCACGTGAGGTTAATAGTAATTTTTAATATAACATGGATGCATTTATAATTAAGGCAAACCTGAGAGGGTGCGGATGCAGTTTACCCTATTTATTATTCAATGGGTTCATACTTCATAGAGATAGTTCACTGTGTCTTTGTTTTTTCACTTCCCCAGGGGACACTTAAAACTTGCTCAGCAATTCTGTGATGAGCTCGGCGTTTTGGCCTCTTGTGTAACTGGTGTGGACATGGAGTTAAAGACAGAAGCTAGTCTCCGACATGCTCGGACATTGCTTTCTGCGAACCAGTATAGCCAGGTTTAGAGAATCTTCCTGATATTCGTGTTCCACAAAATAAATGAGAAATCTCGAATATTGCATATTTTGGATTTTTGGTTGGTGCTTCATGTTATGATACCCATGTATACAATTGAATACTAAGGTCTAATTTCATAGTTCAAACTCGAAAAATTCAGGAAACTGAGCAGACCCTGAAAACTTTGGACTTCGTGCATTTTTATTTCCATCAGAACCCTGTTGAAGTATTCCCCCCAACCTCTGCCTGCTCTGCCCCCACACGAAGTTGAAGCTTCAGTATTTTTATGAATTGGGACGAGTGAGAATGGTATGGGTAGTAATCTGTGGAGATGGGACGATCCTTCAGGTTGATAGATTGGGGAGGAGAATGAAGCATTGCAATTGTGTGATATGGATTCAATGTATTCAGAAACAAGTCCATTCAGTGAAAGGTGGCCATTTTTTGAAGTATGTCATTGTATCATTGAGGACTTGGTAAGAAGAAATGGCAAAAGAGAGGCAAGATATGAAAGCTTGCATGATAAAGACAAAATTATGGAACTTATAAGGAAGGCACTATAAGATAGTCTATGCCCTCTGTCTCTTTTCTGGGAGTGGGGGAGTTAGTTTGCACTGGATCATAGAACTTGGGTGACTTTGTCCTGTCAGTTCTTATTAGTCTGAATTAGAGAGGATTCCCAGGAAACCACCAAAGGTGTGTAAATAAGTCAGGGTTTTGGATTGGGAGAAAGTTGGTTCTGTTGCATTCTTTTATGACCGTGTGTGATATCAGCTCTCTAAAAAGACAAATGAGTACTATTATTCTGTTAGTCTTTGCATTTTAAGAGTATCCTAGTTGACTGATTCATTTTTCAATTTGATTCTATGTGAGTTGTCTTGCAGGCTGCAGCTGTTGCACACTCTCTATTCTGCACCTGTTATAAGTTTAACTTGCAAGTTAAAAATGCCACTGTTCTTCTCTTGCTGGCTGAGATACACAAGGTACTTAAAACTGGATGGTACTAGAACCCTCTATCAACTTGATTCTCAGTATCTGGGGATAAAGAAGTGACTTCAATTGCTGGTGGGACATGATGGTTGTTGATTGTGATTCTATCTACTATAATTTCATTGAGCATGCAAGTTATTTGTCGGTAATACCCCCAATTGAACAGCTTATGTTGAGGAAGCATTCTAGTGCTGGAGCAGCATTGTGTTTACTGCATCTGATGTATTTTTCTTTGCTTGAGATTCAGTTTTTCCTTTTTATCGGTTTCAGAGGTCAGGCAACGCGGTTTTAGGCCATATCTCTGCTCTGCTTGCATTTCCTTTTGTCAATCATTTAACTTGGATCTTCTTAAAGCCTCCGGAACACTAACACTGGCTGAGCTATGGCTCTCTCTTGGATCAAATCATGCGAAAAAGGCCTTGGCCCTTCTACACAGCTCTTTCCCAGTACTTCTTGGTCATGGTGGACTGGAGCTCCGGTCTCGAGCATTTATAACAGAGGCAAAATGCTATTTAGCGGATCCAAGCTTTTCAGGTAATTTAATGCTTTCTACCTCCATTCTGCATTCAAATACCAAGCTGACTTCTATTCCCGCATGTAATTGGGTTTCTGCTTATTGGGTCTCAAGAATTGAACTACAAGATATCTTCAGTAACAATTGGAACAATGGTTTGCATTGCAAGACATCCATGAATTTACGACACCTGTTCTCCAATTCTGCTTTTCTTGGAGGATCTTAAACATGCAACTTTTTTCCTTATCTTTTTTTCTTTCAATAGTTTCAGACAATCCAGAGATGGTGCTAGAACCTTTAAGACAAGCTTCAGAAGAACTTCAACTCTTGGAGGTTGGTCAATCTCTTAACTTGTTAGATGAAATTTATGCATATATGTCAGGCCCAAGATATGTTGGCTGTTAAATTACATTCCAATAATTCTTCTCTTGGAACCTCTAATCAAAATCCAATTCAAAGTCGAAACTAGAGATTTTTGTTTCGTCTGCCATTCAGTCCTTCATGCTTAAGGGCTACAAAATCTCTTGGGATTTGTTGGGGGAAGTGTTGTGCTATTTTCATCAAATAACTTCACTTTGCAGATCACATTCTAAAACCAACATGAATTTATCTGGGCTTCAAGCTGCTTCTGTAAGAATATAATTCATATTCTCGACTACTGAGATAGTAATTCTTGTAAAAACAGTATAATGAGTTAGCAGCGGAAGCATTCTACTTGATGGCCATTGTCTACAACAAGTTGGGGCAGCTGGATGAGAGGGAAGAAGCTGCGTCTTCATTTAGGAAGCATATTACAGCATTCGAGAATCCAGAAGACATGGATGCTTCCGGCTACGGCACGTTGTAAATAAAGTTTTGTGTATGAACATATGCGCATTTAGTTGTACTAATGTTACTGGCTATCTTAAGGAAAAAGTATGTTTAGTATCTGCGGTGTCAGCATGTAGCTACCATGTTGTTGGATTAAGTTTTGAGGTAATTCTTCGTTCTGGGATGTTTAAGTATTTTATTCAAATTAGGGTACTTGCACATTTTGCACGCATCCCATGTTTCAAATAGGGTCCTCCTAAACTATTTTTGATGTAACATTTACCTCCTAAATTAACAAATGTGACACTTATTTTCTTGATTGGACAAAAATACTTCTTATGCTTTGAATAATTATATTATTTTTAAATATATATATATATATATATATTAGTATTTTGTATATTAAATCATCACTAAATTATTTTTGAATTAATTTTGAAATAAGGAAAAAAATTTAAACTGCAAGTGGAGTATAAATTAATATATATGTTGTAGATACATAATAAAATAATATAACCAACAAAATTCATGTTTTTTTACAAAAAATTGACAAACATATATATATGGTTAACCAATAGTTAAATACTTTAAAAAAATGAATAAATATAAATATTTAATCATATTTCTTAAAGAAAATATATTCAATAAATATTTTTATCATATTTTTTTAAAGAAAATATATCCAATAAATTATTTAATTATTCATTTTTATCTAAAAGAATAAATAGTTAATAACTTAATTATATTACCAAATTAATAAAAAAAATTATGAAATTATTTTGTGTATTTTTTGTACTCATTCATTACATAATTTTGAGTTTGTAAAAATATAATAAAATCCAAACTATTTAATTTACTAATTTTCTATTACTTTATTATAATTAAAAGATTTTTTTTCAATTGAGAAAATTTTAATTAAACTTGAAACACAAAATTGTTAGAAAAAGAAATTCTTGGAACTATATTTATAATATAAGGGCAAGATTGTCCAAAAAATAAATTATAGAGAGTAAGTGTTACATTTGTTAGTTTAGGGGGGTATAATTTAGAGGGGCAAAGTGTATTTTATCCTTTCAAATATGTAAACTTAAAAATATTTATTCGGTCATTTGGTGGTAGAATTTTGTTATTCGCACTACTTATTTTATTTCACTAGCCGTTGTGGCACGTTATTCCTACATTATATATATATATATATTATATATATATATATATATATATTACAAAAATATAAACCAGTATATTACATAATAAAAAGAAAGAAATAAAAACATAATAATTTATCAATTAATGTAAATTTTGAAAAGTTGAATAAGTTAGTTATTTTATCATTAAGCGCATTCTTGACTTTTCAAAAAATCGGTACGTCGGTGTCACTAACCACTGTTTGTGAGTATGAAATGAATTTTTCTCATACTAACTGTTGTGGCACATTATTCCTACGTGCATACAATAAGTTCACGCTTTAAAATATATTATAAATAAGATAAAAATATAAACTAGTACATCACATTAATAAAAGAAAAGAAAAAAAATAAATTTATCAATTAATGTAAATTTTGAAAATTGAATAAGTTAATTATCTTAATGAAATGTATTTTTGACTTCACAAAAAATTGGTGCGACGGTGTTAATAATCGCCATTTGTGAATGTGGAGGGGTCTTTTTTCTTTATATTAGTATAGATATATAAATTGAGAAATAATTGTTGAAGTAGTTAAATATTAGAATAAATAGAAGAGAAAAATGCGGACTTACCAACGAATTAATTGGAAACTACAAATTACGGCCACTTTACCAAAATTGTTCTGAAATCCACATTACCTTTGTTTTAAAACTTTAAAAGTTCAAAATTTGCAACGTGATTAGTTGAGATGAATTCTGTTTTTATATTACTAAAAAAAAAAAATTGAAGTTTGAAAGTGGAAAAAATAATTTTAATTTCAAAATTTCATCAATATGTTTTATAATTTTATTCTTAAATTAACAAAATCAAAATATAGCAAAAAGTTAATCAAGTGTTTATTTTAGTGGTTGAAAGCTGAAAGCAGCAGTTGAATGGTATAGGTATAGCGAACTTCCGTGTGCCGTGTTTGATTTTGCCTACAAAACCCTATCAATCCACTCTATCCATCACCTCTACTGCTTCACATCTTTCCACGTTTCTCTCTCTCTTTCCACCCCTCTCACTCTTATCTATACTCATTTTCTATATCATCCTATCATTCCACGTGTTTTTCACGAGTATATATATTTTTTTAATATAAAATAAAAAAGTTATAATTATAAATTATAGTAAATGTGTAGAAATAAAATGAGATAGATAGAAAGATGAAGTAGTGGGTAGTTAACATAAAAAGAAAATTAATTGCAAGATTATTAAAAAATATTGAAATTATTAATTTAACCAATTTTTTTAAAAAATAAATTTGAATATTTAAAAAATGGTATGATAATATATATATATATATATATATAATAGTGTATATAATTAATTTAACTCGATCGAAGATATTTTAAGTAAGAATTTTGTCCTTTTCAATTAGGTGGGTTACAAAAGTTAGGCCATGATCTATCTGATTGTTCAGTTTCATATATTTAACAAGTACAAGTGTTTTTTAATTGAACACTTAATAGATAAGCATCGTTCGTTTTCATATTATTTTTGAACTGTATGTCAATCGTATTACAAAATATCACTATTTTCACATGTAATAATACGTAGGAGTACAAATTTGGTGTATATTTAAGTAAATATAATTTAGTCTCGAGTGAAGATGAGTATCCAATTTGTGTCAATAGAGGGAAATTAAATTATAAAAAATCATTATTTTTAATGAAAAGAAAAAAAGAAAAAAAAGAGAGTATTTTGAAAAAGAATTTTAGAAGTTAATTAATATCACTCTTCTTGACAAGGAAATGGATGATAAGTGAATAAGCAAAGGATGGGTCATTTTCAATTTTTGGTAATTTTGAATTTTTTAATTGTAAAGAAAATTTTTTATTGATTTAAAACATCATCTACTTAAACATATTAAATATTACTTTGTATTTGTCCAAAATCTTATCTCCAGCATTATAATTGGATTTTTTAATTATCAAGAAAATATTTTATTGGTTAGAATTATTATCTAGATTTAATATCTTAAATATTAATTTTATATTTATTTAAAATCTTATCTCAAATATTATAATAAAATTTAAATTATAAATAAAACATCAGTTAGAAACATCACCTGCATTAAATATTTTGATATTTATTTTGTATTTATCTAAACTTTTATCTTCAATATTATAATTAAATTTTTTAATTGACAAAAAAATTCTTATTTGTTAGAAATACCATATGTTTTAAATATATTAAATATTAGTTTTTGTATTTATATATAATATTATCTTCAAGATTAAAATACTAATTGAATTGTAGTTTATCTTAAATAATATTAATTTTTAATTTATCACTGTGCATTTACGTGACTTTGTTTTATGATTAAGTTTTATTTATTAACACTAAAAATATCATAACAAATAAAAAATATATTATTTATGTATATCCAAACTAAAATTATTTAAATAGAACAAAGTCTACCAACATCTCTTCATTTATTAGGTAGGTGCAACAGTATCAATTTTGTATTCTCTATTAAACGATCTGAAAAGTTATACTTTGTATATTTTTTTCTTTACAAGATCTATGGCGGAAGTGATGTTTTACACTTTTTCTCGATAAAATTTTATTTGATATTACTCATATATTTATGTCCATTAAATTTTAATTTTATTGGTATTTACACTCATTTCCTATAGTTAATGATGTTTTGCCTTTATCATGATATTATTCATTTTATATATATTTTTATTATGAACTTGAAATATATTAAATTAACAATATCTATCATTTTCTTATGTTTTTTTCTCATCAAATTTTAATACTTATTTATCTTTTGGAGTTTAATTTTTACATTTCTACGGTGATTGCTTGATTTTGTTATACAAGAAGGAATAAATTTATTTAATATTTAATAAGTACAAATTTTATGCTTAATTTGTATAATTCTACTTAATCGGTCATATTTACTCTTTTTATATGTTTTACACACCAGCTTATATATATATAAATAAAGATATATTTATATATATATATATGTATATATATATAATCACATCTGTTAAATTTGTATTTTATAGTTTATCTTTGCTGATCTCTTTAGAATTTTTTTTATTTTGCTTTTTGTTTTATAAGAATGAATATATTTATTTAGTCAATGGATACATATTTTATTTAATATTTATTTGCATAATTTTACTCAAACTAAAATTTAGTTTTTATTTCTGTTCATATATTTACTCTTTGTTTTTTTATAAATATTATAATTTTGTCCATTAAATTTTTTCCTCTTTTTTATACTTTTCATCTGTTTTTTTTTTTGTTTTGCAACAAAAAGAAATAAAATCATTTGTGCTAATTGATATATATCTCATTTAATATTATTTTGTATAATTCTACTCAAACTACCATTTATTTTTCTATTTTATTTTAAATATTTCTCCCTTTTTCTGTTTTCTACACCATTTTTTTTTATATATTATAGTTTCATCCATAATTTTCTTTATAATTTAATTCTTTTGTTTTTATTTCAGGTTTCTTTTGTTTTTTGTTTTTATTTTTCAGATAAAAGGAACAAAATCATTTAGTTCTTATAGGTGCATATTTATTTAATATTTATATATACAATTCTACTTAAATTTGATATTTAATTTTATTTTTATTTAGATTTTTATCTTTTTTATTTTTATATACCTATTTTTTAAATTTATTATAGTTTCACCAATTAAATTTGAATTTTATGGTTCAATTTTGTTGTTCCTTTTTAAATTGAATAATAATAATAATAATAACAATAATAATAATAATAATAATAATTATTATTATTATTATTATTATTATTATTATTATTATTATTATTATTATTATTATTTATGTATTTATTTGTCTTCAAATGATGTTTTATAAAATGGAACGGATCATCAGATATTATTTTACGTATAATTTATTTTTCAAGTTATCTAAATATGATTCAACTAAATTTATGATCATACATGCTACTTAATTCTTATATTTACATGTACGTGTAATTCGAGTTACTCTTTGAAAAAATCTTATTCGTGAAAATCTTATTTTCTACCGATGAAAGTTCTTTTGTTCTTTCAGGCCAGTGAAAATATTGCTATATTTATGATTTTATTGAACTTAGAAATTTTATTTTATTTTTTTCATTTTATTTTCTAATTTCTTAATAATTTATGTCTTTTTTTTTAAATCGATGAAATGATATTGAGATTTTAAAATTATTTTCTTAAACATCCATCTTTTTTTTATTTTTTTCTTTCAGTAGTCTTTCTTATAACTTAATAGAAGTAAGTTTCTATTCATTTTTTATTTTATTATACTTTTTACAAAGAAAGATCATTTTAAATTTATATACTTTAGTGTAATTTTGGAAGATAAATTATAGCAAACAATACATTTAACTAATTTTTTTTTATATATTTCTATGGAGTTGGACTTTGTAAAATAAGTAATGTACATATTTAATAGAATGTCATAATTTTATGAAAGTAATCCTCATAAAATACAAATTTTGGTTATGAAAATATATTGTATGTGTAGGAAAATATTATTTTCGATAATAATCAAAATAGATTAAAAATTCAAAACAATTATATTTTATCTATTAAAAATAAAAAGTTTTATAATTTTTTTATTTAATATTCTAAAAAAAGAAAAATTATATAACCGTGCATAGCATGGGTTCTACGCTAATTTAAAATAGCACAAAAATATAAATTGCATTAAACTCCTAAATTAAGTGCCGTTGGGATGATGCTTTATTTTTTCAAAAAATTCAAATTTGAAGCTAAATATAATCAAAGCTCAAGTAATTTGCTTTTTTTTTTTTTATAAATATTTCCCCGTGTATCAAATTAGGTTCGATCTCGAATTTTTTTAAAATAAAAAAAACTTTAGTAATTTATCCTGTCCAATACGGAATAGTTTTACTTAATTATTTATTATTCCTTTGTTCTTTTTTATTTATTCAAAATTATATTCAACTTTTATAATTTGCTCATTTATATATATACTAGTTTTCGTTGCACGCGGTTCTCTTTTATGAAAAGAATAAATTATAACTATAAATTATAATAAATATGAAGAATTAAGGTGTAAGATGAATGTGGAGTAGTGGGTAGTTAAAAAAAATAAAATTATGAAATTATTAAAAAATATTAAAATTACTAAGTTGACCAAAAAAATTAAAGAGAAGAATTAAAATAAAAGGGTAAGTTTGGACATTCTAAAATTGGTACGTCAAATGGATTTCCTTTTATAATAGTAGAGATATCAAATAGGATGATGTTGTAAATATAAAAATCTTAAAATACGGCATGACTTGAATACATTAATAAAAAGAAATTAATTTAAATTAAAAAAGTATTATAGGGGATATATAATATATAGTAATATTTATTTGAAATAATATGTTCCTGAAAATCCAAAAAAATATAAAATAAAATAAAAGATAATAGACCTATGCACAACATTACACTTAAATATGGTATGAGGTAAATTATTTCATAACTCATTATATACCAAAAGAATTTGGATAAAGGTATTGGTTATATACTTTTATATAATTAGTTCTCTTGTTTTTTATTTTTCTTCTTAAGTATAAAATATGAAGAGGAGAAAATCGGAGCAACCCTTTTGCGATATTGTAAATCATCAAATTATCCTTCTATGAAAAAAAATAGCAATTTATCCCTCTGTATTTTTTAAAAATACAACAATTTACCCTATGTGTTTTTCAAAATGAAGCAGTTGACCTTCTTAAACAGGAAGGTAAATTGCTTCATTTTAAAAAATATAGAGAAATAAATTGCTAGAGGAATAATTTTTCATTTACAATATCACATGAAAGTAAATTGCATTAAACCCGATACGAAGATGTAGTATGGGAGTACTCAAAGTATCATATTGTATTTAATTATTGACATATATTATCTCTTTATATAGAAGTATTCGTAGATCATAACTAAGACCACCTTTACTTTGAGTCTATGATGCATGGACATGGACACGATACGACACGGATACGGCGACACGAAAAATATAAAAAAAAATTAGGACACGATACGGCACTGACATGGCTATATATAATATATATTTTTATTATATATTCTCAATTTCTCATAAAATTAAAATATCCAATATGAAAAATATTAGGATAAAATATAAAATAAGACTGTCTTACTTTATATTTTTAATCAAATGTGGCTTCAAAATATACATAATCAGTTTATTTTAAAAAGAACGCAATGAAAAATTCTAATATAATTTAAATTAGTTCATTATCATGAACATCTCTCGAATATTTAATAATTTTATCCTAGTACTTTTAGTTTAAGATGAATTAATTATTTATTTTTCTATTTTATTAAGCCTATTCTTTTCTTAAAAAAAAGTCCAAATTTTTTAAAAATTATAAAAGAAATTCGAAAAGTGTCCAAAACGTGTCGGACACGCCAACAGCCGTGCCCGTGGCGTGTCTGACACCGTGTCCCTTTTTTTTTTTTCTTTGTTTTTTTTTTAATTTTTGGACACTCCGATGCCGTGTCCGACACTACATCGGGTAATTTTTCGAAGTATCCATGCATTATAGCTTTGAGTTATTGGTTGGGATATCCCACTTAATTACGTTTAATTTTTTTTGTACTTTGTTTAGAATCAGCTCGATATTAGTAATTAAAGCCTGCTACTATAACTTATTATGACCAAATTATAATTTTAAAGTTATTTATACCATTTAAATTCCATCACATCAAATAAGAGGTGACAAGGTTTAGAGAAAAATAGGAGGATATGAATTCATTGAAATTTGTGGTTGTACCCAAAGAAATATCATCATTTCCAACTTTTTTATTTATGAATAAAAATTTCGATAAATTGAATCGTCCCTCGTCAGCACAGAGCTTGTTGACGAGGGTGGTTACACTCGGGCGGTTATAGACGGTTTTTGAAGGCTTGAGTGGTGGGAGACAGTTACCCGGTAACTGCCGTCCACTTAGCATTGACCAGACGGTTAGGTTGGCTGACTAGACCCAACAGTTAAGGGTTGTTCTCTGCACAGTTTTATATTGATTGTGTAGCATCAGAGTTACACGTGAGTGTGTGTGCAAGCCTGAGGCATTCCTTGTATTTGTGCATGGTGATTAATGCAAAGTTGGGAATATTTCCTGTAAATCGTTGTGCATTGCTTATGCTTATGTTGATTGATTAATTAACGCTCGTTAATTAAGTCTAAATTAAACACGAGCGTTGTGAGATTGAGGGAACGGGCTGATTGGTTTGGGCAGAACCAGGCCGCACAGTGGGTGGAACAGATAGAAAATTCATAGTCGTTAAAAACCCCTGTGACAGTAAGCATGGTGATATGATTGGGAAGAAGGAATAATTTAAAAAAAAAAAAATTTAATAATTTAAAATATTTTTTATAAATAAATTATTTAATTTACTAATTCTAATAAAATTTATATAAAAATGGATAATTTATTTTGAATATAATTTATTAATTTTAATAAATTTTAATTATAAATAAAAATAGAGGATAAATAATTTGTTAATTTTAAGAATTTAAAATAATTTGTACAAGTGCGATAACTTTTTAATTTAAATTTATAAGCTAATGATTAATTTTATTAATATATTAATTAAATAATTTAATATTTTAATTATTAAGAAATATAAATTTATATAGAGATTCAATAAAAAAAGGTTAATAAAATAATTTAAATTTAAATTAAAAATTAGTATAACTAATAAAATATATATGTATATATATGGGATCATATTATTCATCCTCATGAACATTACTTTGACACCCTCTCTAACTTTTGGTAATTACAAAACACTCCTGAAGGTATTTTTCTGTTATTGAAAAATTAAATTAAAGTTTAACCAAGTCAACAGGGTATTTTGGGGTTTTAAAGGCTGTTAGGGGTGATTTTCTGTAACTTTTGAAAAGGCAGGAATGATTTGTGAATGACAATAGACAAAGGGGTGCAAATAAATTATCCCAAAATAGAATAAATCGTGGATAGATAATTTGTTTATTTTTTAAAAATATTGCTCTTGACTCTCCATGATTTTGAGTCATTAATTGATAATATTATATTAATTCATTGGTTATAAATTATTTGTTATCAATAACTACAATCAATTAACATGTATTAGTTATAATTTTTTTATAAATATAAATATTAAGATGATTAATATTATACTTTAGAATGATGCGTGTTGATGTATTGACAAGTTATATAATGTGTTTGTTCAACTATATAATGATGTGTTTGACTGGAATAAACTTATTTTTTAAACTTATCAGTTGAGTAAAGTAGGGTGGCGGTTACTTTAAGTAAGAAATTTTTGGGTTATAGGATTGATTAATATGTTAGTTGGCTAGCTAAGGTCGTAGCCAATCGGGCTGATGTGTATTGCTTGTAAGCTTAGTTCATGCAAGTTTAGGAGGCATCACATACTTAATTGGTTATAATTATTGATTATTAAATAATTTATGATCAATAAATAATATTATATTATCATTTAATCTAAAATAAAAAAATTGTCGTGGACTTTGAGTATATATATATATATATATATATTTAAAAAAAAAAAAGAGTCGTGGACTCTATCCATGACTCAAGGTCGTGTATTGAGCAAATTATTTTTAAAAAAAAAAGAAATATATGCAAGTCGTGGATAGAGTCCACGACTTATTTTGCTTTTTATTATTATTGAAATAGTAGTACTGTTTATTTTGTTTCTTATTTATTTTAAACTATTTTAATAAATAAGTCAATAGAGAAAAAATTTTGTTAATAGCATCAAATTCAATGAATTTTGTCGAAGAGAGACTTATTTGTTAGACAAAATCAAACCCCATGGATGTTAGATCTAATTTTCAAACCACAAGAGGTTTACGTATAATTATACCAAATTTCAAGAAAGAAGAGTGTAATTATCCTGAAGAAATTATATTGATTATAGCAACCAAATGAACTAATACTCACATATAATGCATCTTACATTAATTTTTAATACTCAGTTAAATAAATATTTTGAATTAATATTAATTAAAGTTAGATTTCAAATTAATATATATTTTTTTTTGAATGACTAATCTCTGGAAATAAGGATTTCTATAGGAACGAGCATTCCTAGAGCTAAATTATCAATCATATATGTAGGAAGAGATTTATAAGTATAGTTTAATTATTAAAATTAAATAGATTTTGAATAAGCTTTAATATAGTTGAGTGTGAGGAATTAAAATAATTTGCCCTTTTATCATATACATATTGTTATTTTTTAAAGGGTAAATTTTTTTTTTTTTTTTTTGCTGACTTGTCATTTTAACTTTGCAGACTTTATTGTTTACCATATATGATCATTTTCTGGCTGAATTTTCTATTGAAAAAAACATTACATTATACACATATGAAAAATATCACATTACATAACCTTTAAATATCATATATGTTCTACATGCGAATTTTTTTTTTTTTTTTTGGACAAAAACTTGGTGGAGAAACAATTATCAATGGCAAAGTGCAACATCTCGTAAAATAGACAGAAAATAAAAAAATTAGATACCATAGTGTAAAAATGATTATAATTTAGATGATAAAATATAATTAACCCTTTTTAAGAATTAACTAAATTAACTTGAAATTCAATTTCAAAATTACAATTTTAAAAAATTTAAATTATTTAAATTAATTTATAATCAGGTATCAAATAAAGAGTTAATTAGACGAAGATTTTTTCTAAAAGTATGAAATTATTTTTTGCTTCTATTTTCTTTTAGAAATTATTATTACAACCTATCTTAGAATTATTTGTTTGGTAATTGTACCCTTTATTAAAGTTTGGAAGAAAAATGACATAACATTTTAATTTATCCCCCTTCCAACATGTCATATAATTTATTGACAAACCATTCGTAGTAATATTTTATATTTTAAGAGATAAATGTAATATATGTAAAGTGATTTTTATAATAAAATATTATTTTTGCATTTTTGCTATTGAATAAAAAAAATTATTGATGAATGAAAAAAAATAGTGAAAAATTATCAATACTTTATACAAAATGTTGAATAAGAATAAAATTAAAATTTCATATACTTTTTTTCTAAAAATTAATATTTTTGGTTGAAACCTTGTATAATTATAAATGAGAATTATAGAATGAGTAAATTTAAATCTTTTAGAAAGAAAATATAATTTTATATTTTTTAGAAGGATTTAATTGTAATTAATCCAAATTTTGTTTTCAATATTGTACCATGTACATAAAAAAAAAAATAATTAATCACATAATAAGTGTGATATACTTACTTTATAATTAATTTAATTAAATAAAATAATTTTTTTTAAAAATAACCAATTATATAGTAAATGTGATACACTTACTTTTTAATTGATTTATTTGGATAGGAACAAAAGTTTTTCCATAAATGAGAAGAGAAGTGAGCAAGTGGTAAACAACTGCCTATGAGCAGTAGCACTCTTTTTCTCTCCTCTCCTGTCTCTATATGCAACAACTAGCCACCACCACCACCACCACAAACACCGACGCTTCCGCCACCGCATAGTAACTCTACCGCTAAAGACCAAAGCTACAATGGGTAAAGAACCCATAACTACCGCTGCCACCGCCACCGCCACCTCCGCCGCCGGGGCTGCGGCCGAGTCCGAGTCCGAGTCCGCAGCTGCTCATGCAGAATTTAAGCTGGTGGGCTTCAGGAATTTCATTCGGACCAACCCCAAGTGCGACCATTTCCTCGTGCACCGCTTCCACCACGTGGAGTTCTGGTGCGGTGACGCCATTAACACCGCCAAGCGCTTCTCCTGGGGCCTCGGAATGCCGCTGGTAGCCAAATCCGACCTCTCCACCGGAAACTCGGCCCACGCCTCCTATCTCCTCCGCTCAGGCCAACTCAACTTCGTCTTCACCGCGCCGTACTCCCCTTCCATCTCAACCCCCTCCTCCGCCGCCATCCCCAGTTTCTCCTTCTCCGTCCACCGCTCTTTTACTTCTTCCCACGGCCTCGCGGTTCGTGCCTTAGCTATTCAGGTCGAATCGGCCTTTTCGGCTTACTCTGCCTCCGTTTCCCGGGGGGCCAAACCCATATCGCCGCCGATTCTTTTGTCCGATAACAAGACCGCCATTGCTGAAGTGCATTTATATGGGGACTCCGTGTTGCGTTTTGTGAGCTGTGGCGATGATGGGACAGGGTTTTTGCCGGGTTTTGAGCCTGTGGATAATGAAATGTCTTATCAAGAATTGGATTATGGAATTAGGAGGCTTGATCATGCCGTAGGAAATGTGCCTGAACTTGGGCCGGTAGTCAACTACTTGAAGGAGTTCACCGGGTTTCATGAATTTGCTGAATTTACTGCAGAGGATGTGGGGACGGCAGAGAGTGGGCTGAATTCGGTGGTTTTGGCAAATAACAATGAGAATGTGTTGTTTCCTTTGAACGAACCGGTTTATGGGACGAAGAGGAAGAGCCAAATACAGACTTATTTGGAACACAATGAAGGGCCGGGAGTGCAGCATTTGGCATTGGTGAGTGAGGATATTTTTAGGACATTGAGGGAAATGAGGAAGAGAAGTGGGGTCGGTGGCTTCGAGTTTATGCCTTCGCCCCCGCCTACTTATTACAAGAATTTGAAGAGCAGGGCTGGAGATGTGCTTACTGATGAGCAAATTGAGGAGTGTGAGAAATTGGGGATCTTGGTGGACAGAGATGATCAGGGGACCTTGCTCCAGATTTTCACCAAGCCTGTGGGGGACAGGTATATTCAAAACTTATGCTGGCTAATTATTTGTCCCTTGTAGTAGTTGAACTTGTTTATATTTTATCTGTGTTTCTGGGATTTGAAGTTAGTTTCCTGCTTGTGCCATTTGTTGTTAGTACTTTAGAACAAGCAATGGAGTAAGAGAATAGAATTTCTTGACTGTGATAGTAAGGTGGGGAGACTGACTGATGAGTTGTTTCAACATTCAACTGGATATTTAAAATAGGTTATTTGATAGTGTTTCCAATTCAATCTAGTTGGTTGGATGACAAATAACTGCATCGGAGTGCAATTATCTGTAAATATATTTGGCCTATTTCTTGATTATATTATTTAAGGTAAAAAAATTGGTGCATTAAAAGGCGAGTAGGACTTTTTAGTCGGTCAATCCTTGAAGTGTTAAATACAAAAGGCTGAAGTTTTTATCTATGTATTTTATTAACTTAATCACCCATTATCCTGTTGCTTACTCCTGTGAGATTGTTTTGTTAAATGTTATTGGAGTGATCACCTCTGAGTTTCACTTTTAACATTTCCTTTTTTATTTTGGTCTCCTTAGTGCAGTAATCTGCTCGTAGAGTAGCTCTTCTCTGTCTAAAGTAGACGGCTGTTTACTTGCGCATTTTCATTAGTATAAGTGAGACAGTATGTTGCTCTACATCTTTCCTTAGAAATGCCAGAAAAAGGAGATAAATTCTTTAACAGGTGTTTCATTTTCCTTCATGACTGGCTTGTAAGTATACAAATGGCAAGTGACTTGGCACCTACTCTATGATTGGCTGAATGAGTGCGGACTTGGTTTTTGTTGATTTTATTGGGACAAAAGAGAAATAAGAGAGAGTAGCACTTTTTCATTTTTAACTTCCACAATCATCCTGGGAAACCGAAATAACTGGCTTTAGTTCATTGATGTGGATTTCAAGTAGTCCAGGTCTTATATGTGGTCAGTGGTCTAGCGTAGTGCTAAGCATGTAGAAGGGCGTTAGTTGACGGCTACAATAAGTCATGATGCTTCTTTGCACACGAAACTGGAATTCGTTTCCAATGACCCTGGCTTGATATCCTGCATTTCTGACATGTAATCCCTGGGAGTTCTCTTTGCATCTTTAACCGTGTTCTAGTCTGTATGGACTTTACTCTTTCTTAACCATGTCCTATTTAGATCTTAACGAACTTTTCATCCCTTCAACTTGGATGTTTGAGCTTATCTCAAGTAAGTGGATTGTATTCCCTTTATTGAGCTTGTTAAAAATGAAAGCTATCTACTGCCTTGCCCAAAAAAAGGTAAATTGGAGCTTCTAGTCTCTTCTATTGTTCACCTCAAACTACTTTTTATTCTCACTAATCCAATCTTAACTGGTACATTTCATAGTATTCTGAATGACTAGATAATGTCAACTTGGTTTAGAAAGTTTTCAATTTTTTCCCACTCATAATATCGTCTTTATATTTGTTATTATTGCCTTTCTTTTTGGGTTCTATTTCACTGTTGAAACACCGGGACTCATTATCAAACTCTTAGAGCACCTCCTCTAGGAGACCTAATTAATGCAGTTGTAGGGGTTTATCATCTTGTGTAATAAACTAGGAGAAGCTCTCAGCCTGAGGCTCCAATAGATTCATCTAAAATCACCACACAACTATATTGACCATTCTCAAAATTTGAGCATTTAATTGATGTCAAATATTTGTGCTTCAGAACATCTTTTTTTTTTTTTTTTTACGGAAAATTCAAATATATTATAAATGTGGCAAATCAGCCAAAGCTAGTTCACTGCTAGGGAATGGAAGAGAAGATGATCCTTCAGTACTCCCAACAGCATGCTTCAAAACATCTTTTGCATTGAGCTTTTTGTGGCATACTGATTCTTGTTTTACATAGTAGTAGGTGAGAAGTAAGTGCATGGCAGGTGAATAGCAAACTGTAAGAAATGTTATATATATTTCAATGTAAACCAAATGAAGTTTGTAAGTTTTGTAAATAAAGTTCCCCATTAATACTTAATAAGTACCTTACTTTTGATTTGAGCTCCAGATCTCTTTCTTTGGAACATTGATCCGGAGTTCAATTCCTTTTCGAAGCATGTTTTTGTCAATTTCCTAACATAATATTACAGCACAACTAGGTTTATGCACTCCATTAAATGAGAAAAAAAAATTGGAAGTATGGGGGAAGGACTCATGTGACGTAAATGTAGTATGATATAAATGGATGTACAGATGTGGGTGGATTTGTTTCCATAATCTTATATCTGATTCTTATATCATTTATGCAGGCCAACTATATTCATCGAGATAATTCAGAGAATAGGGTGCATGCTCAAAGACGAAGAAGGAAAGCTTTACCAGAAGGGTGGCTGTGGAGGATTTGGGAAAGGGAACTTCTCAGAACTCTTTAAATCCATCGAAGAATATGAGAAAATGCTCGAAGCAAAACATGTCACTGAAACAGCAACCACTTGAGCCTATGTATATATATTAACGGTCATTGCAACGTAAGTCAGCTATGCTATATGTAAACTCTATAATCAACTATGGACTTCTACTCGCAAAATACTTGCTTAAAAGTATACTGTACGCTGTATTTATAATAGCCGTGAAGTTCGAACCTTTACATCATGTAGTTGTTCTATAATGGGATCTGATTCTAGTCATCCCAGCCAAGCTTTGATTATTTCCAGCAGGATTCAGACAGTAGTTACTGCTTCTGCTTCTCTTATGTTGTTTGTAATGTTCTCCCCAACTGCAGCTTCATTCTTATTTTATCTGTCGTCCCATGTATTATGCGATGTTTATGCTTCTATAGAGATCTATTGTCCATGAAGCTTCTGTTGATTTTTAGGGATAATTACAGTTTCTTTTTCTAAGGTTTAGTGTAATTTCACGCAAATTGAACCATTACAAGTTTCATGTGTAATTTGATGTATTCTTTAATTTTGCGACGTTGAATTGTAAATATCAGCAAGGTAGACAAGAAATTATGTACAACTTCCCTCCTAATTATACTGAATCAATCTATGAAAAATCTTCAAATATGTGCAAACTTCTGTGTCATGGAGTCCTTTTAGACTATATTGCTGAAATTTTGATGAGATGCTAAATAATAGAAGACTGAATATGATTTATTTTAATTTTTTCACACTAAAAATTTCAAACAATAATTTTGAACGTGTTATCTCTATAGGGATCAGACCAAATAAACACAACAGGGTTGACAAGTGAGGCAAAACACTCATATCGTCTCTTGCTAAACCAAACACCAAAACTGGGCCACCCCCAACCTGGAAAACCAGAGTATGTGACACTGCCTTTGGGTTTTGAGGTGGGTGGTCAAGCCCTGTGCATTGATGATTTATTTGGGTTTGAGTTTGGGAACAATCTTATCCTATTTATTGATAGGCCTACGGTGGATGTTGATATGCCAAAATTGAAACATAAATATAATATAGATGTAATTTGTTTTCCATTTTTTAAAAAATAAAAGCAAGAGGCGATTTAATGCAAAATTCATTATGATGCGTGCAAAAATCGCACGGATCTCGTCGAATGCGGATTTGCGTTTGGAAATTGGGTTGAAACGTTCACAAGCTTAGGAAAAGGGAACCTGCAAACAATAATGTAAGCATTTTGACCCAAATTAGTATCGAATTAGTAAAAAATGATATTAAATAGAGACAATGAATATGAATCGAGATAAGGTATGATGAAATATTATAGTAATAGAGAGATATGATAAGGATTGTTTATGAGAGCTAGCGAGAGTTGTCCTCAATTTAGAGGGACTGAACCTATAGGTTTGGGATTTGAGTAGACTAAGGAAGGTAGATGCCAAGGGATAAGTCCTTCCTATTACCCTTAACCTACAGGTCAATCAGTCTAGTGAATCAGTCTAGCAGGAGTTCTTCCCGATTAGGAGACTTCAGCAGGATGAGGAGTCTGTTGTTGCAAGGGTTTGCTCCTCTGGCCTTCTCGTGGTGACTTGATCCAATGGCAATTCATTAATTGGTTGCCACGTCGAATCTTGGACTTCTAGGATCTACTTGCTCTCTGGGTCTCGAGCTTTCTTGGATTGCTGACGAGAAGAGGGGCTGAAGAGGGTTCCTATACGTCTTTGTTCGTATTGCGCCTTCTGAACTAGTTTGTTAGGTTAAAAAGGGGACTTATTTTTGGGCCCCCTATATGAGGCCACATCACATTACATTATAATGTTTTCCACAAAACAATACAATAAAGATGTCTTATTTAAATTTCTTCACCTAAAGTTGCTATTAGCAACCCAAAGTCGCTACAAGCTGAGGACGGAAAAGAATCGCATATTAGACGTCAGTTGTTCAGCTTGCGCCCACGACTACGTGTTAAAGCTGTCGTAGAAGTTAGAACCCCTCCACGGTAGGATTTCTCGTTAATTCTCAGAACGAAGAATCATGAAAAGAATTCAGGGGCATAGGGAAACCCTCTGAGATTCAGTCCAGTGCAGTTGAAGGGCGATGAGCGGGAACGAGTTTCGTTTCTTCTTGTCATGCGACATTAATCTTCCAGTCACATTCAAAATCGAGAGGTTGGATGGGAAATTGTCTCCTCCTAAGCCTCCTGATTCAGGTATTATACTGATCTTTTGTACGTTTTACTACGTTATAATAATGGGTCGCTTTTGTTTTCCTTGATTAATTGGAATTTAAGTGTTTGAAATTTTTACTTTTCGAAAAGAAAAAAAAAAAAGATGGTGTTTTTATGGAGTGTTGATTGCGTTATTGAGTATTGAACTGTAGATTGAGATGTTCTGTTCATGGTAGTATAGGTTTTCTTTTCTGTGGACTATGGGATTTTAGTACCACTAGTTATTTGATGAAATTTTTGCTGACTTTAGTATGCTTGCTGATTCATGGTATGATTATTGTACTCCGGATTGGATTTTCCAGCTGATGGTGATGGTACAATAGAGGATAGGAAACCAGAGTTGTATGTTGAGTGCTCGTTGTATATTGATGGCGCACCTTTTGGGCTCCCCATGAGAACAAGGTTTAGATTTATATAAATTTTGTTTTTTAACTGTAAAAGTCATTTCCCGGATAGTTTGGGTGATTTTGTGTGGAGATGGTGTAATATTGTAGGTTGGAATCCGTAGGTCCATCATATGGTTGGAATGAACTTATTACCCTGAGCACCAAGTATCGTGATTTGACAGCAAATTCGCAACTTGCTCTTACTGTAAGTGGCCACAAATTGCTTCTTTAACTTGTTCAATTCTCCAGAGAATGTTAATAGGTGTTTTTTGTGTAGGTTTATGATGTTTCTTGTGGGAAAAATGAGGAAGTGGTTGGTGGTGCGACCATTCGTCTGTTTAACATGAAAAAACAGCTCAAGACTGGAAAGCACAAGCTTAGGCTTTGGGCAGGCAAAGAAGCAGATGGTTCTATAAATACTACTACTCCTGGAAGGGTATAACCGTTTCCAATTAATTGGTATTCTGTCCATTCAGAATTTTGTTGACTTATGGTAGGGCTTTGCCTGATTAAATTGCCGTTGTTGGGTTATGAAGGTTCCTAAAGAGGAGAGAGGAGAATTAGAGCGTTTAGAAAAGCTTGTGAATAAGTATGAGAGAGGACAAATTCAAAGAGTTGATTGGTTGGACCGGCTTGCCTTCAAAGCCATGGAGAAAATTAGGGAACGTGAAAGCATTAAAAATGGGAGTTCCCATTTGTATGTTGTTGTTGACTTCTGCAGCTTTGAACATCGTGTGGTTTTCCAGGTAATTCTGGGTGCCTGTTGTCTTTCTTCATCTCTTTACTGATCTATGAATCACCTGAATACCATGGTTAATTTGTGTTGCTTTCAACAATTAAATTTTATATGGTCTATCTTTCTCTCCAATCCAGAGCTTGATTTTAATGGGTTGAATCAATAACAACAGACCAAATTATAATAATTATTGAAAATTCTAATTAATTACCAAGTGTATAATCTGCCTTAAAGAAGAAATAAAATCTAAAATTGTTGCCTCACTTATTAAATACTGTATAATGAGTATGTTGACAGTAGCATGTCAATAATTCTTGTAGGTTTTCCTTTCTGTGCTACATTTCTTATTCATTTTTGTATTCTGTTCAGTAAAATTTCCTACTCTGAATTTCGGCTACAAATTGGGGTTGCAAACAGATTGTGTTAATAATGACATAACACCATATAGGTTGATTTTGAGTTTCTTAAATGTCATTTGATATGTAGGAGTCTGGAGCAAATTTCTTAATTCCATCCCCAATAGCTTCAACAAATGAACTGGTTACAGTGTGGGACCCTGAAGTGGGAAAAACTAACCCCTCTGAGCACAAGCAACTAAAGCTGGCAAGAAGTTTAAATCGTGGCATCATTGACAGAGATCTTAAACCCAGCTCTGTGGAACGGAAGTAAGAACTTTCAGCCTTTATTCCTAGATCTTCCTTCTCTTTTATCCATTTATGTTTTCATTTCACTCAATCTGAACTTGCTTAGTTCTATTAATTACAAATCCAGAGTTATCGGAGTTGAATCAGAGATTTTTTTCAAGCTTGGCATGTATTATCCAGTATTATCAATTATGGGAATGAGACTATCTTGGTACACTGCAATATGCTTCCGGTTTTTTCCCTAGTATATCTGAAACCTAGTATGTTACTCTCATAATATGTCAGAGCTTCAAGAAAGTTACATATGATCTCATTAGAGCATACAATGTGCAGACTGGTACTTAATTATGCTGTTGAGTATTTTCATTATTCTGCTACTCAGATAGCCTATCTGATATCCAATAGGTCTATTCAAAGAATATTAAGATATCCTCCAACAAGAACTTTGACTGGAGAGGAGAAACAGCTGCTCTGGAAATTTCGTTTTTCATTGATGTCTGAGAAAAGGGCTCTGACAAAATTTTTGCGCTGTGTGGAATGGAGTGATGTTCAGGTAAAGTTTTGGGAATTACGGATGTAATTCATCTTAATCACAATCGTTATGTATTAAGCATTTTATGTTTTGTTCTCAAGTATTAATATAATGGTAAAGTTGTGAACCATGTTATAGATTTTCATTATGTCACTATGCTCATAGCCAGATATTCCCACCCTGCCTCTGAGGTGAAAATCGCCTCCACTGTAAGTATTCCAAAGAAAGTATTAGAAAATATCATCTATATTATTTAATTACTGAGTGATGGAGGAATAGCCAAGGAAAAGAAACTCAATTTACCAATCTTCCATTGAATCTTCTCAGTTTTGGTTGGTTAGTAGGCTTACCGTCTTCGCCTTCAGTTATCATACCTTTCACATTAACAATTTGTTATTGTTCTCTACAGGAAGCAAAGCAGGCATTAGAACTGATGGGCAAGTGGGAGACAATTGATGTTTGTGATGCCCTGGAGCTTCTATCCCCAGTTTTTGAGAGTGAAGAGGTAAATTGTGTACACATGGTTGCTCTTTTGTGCTACCCTCATGCTTCTATTTTACTTTTCTTTAATATTATTTCTCAGTAATATATAGCTTGATTATCTGATGCCATTGGGGAGATACATAGTTCACAAACTAATTCATTTTAAGCAGGGAAAGATGTATATTCTTTATTTACCACATTGCAAGTTTGAACCACTCATTGTTGATTTTATGGATCATAATCTTGTTGCACAATCTTTAAGATGTATTTGGTGGATTTAATTTTCGGTGGTGCTAGCTTGTTTTGTGCTGTGAATTGAGTTGCATTTTGATGACAAATAATGAGAAAAAACATCTGAAGCTGCTTACAATAAGAAATACACTCAATCTACCGTTTTGATTTGCTGATGCATTGCTGTTTTATATGCAATTTTGGTGATCGTTTGTTAAAGGTTTCAAGTGATTACGTGTCATCTTTTGGATTTGAAATATCATTATTATTGCTACTAGCTTCCCTGAATCTTAACGTCATCAACAGGTCCGTGCCTATGCTGTGAGTGTTCTTGAAAGAGCTGATGATGAAGAGCTGCAGTGCTACCTACTTCAGTTGGTTCAAGCTCTTCGCTTTGAACGATCTGACAAGTCTCGCCTTAGCCATTTCCTTGTACAACGGTGTAAGCTTGGTGCAACAATGAATCTAATTTTCTGATAAGATGTGAGAATTTTCTAGCTCATATAGGTTTATTTGAATCGTTTTTGCACGTGACAGCATTGGGCAATATTGACTTGGCTAGCTTTCTCCGATGGTATGTGGCAGTGGAACTTCAGGATCCTGTATATGCAAGACGTTTTTATAGCACCTATGAGCTCTTGGAAGAAAGTATGCTAAAGGTGTGGGATTTAAGGATAAACGATGGAAATTTATTAGTAACTGCTTTAAGGATATATCAAAGACCTGAATGGTCTGCTTCTGTTCCATCTGTTCTTTGATGAATATAATCAATAGTTTCCTTTGGATTCCTTGGAATTTCCTCAAATGATGAAGAGGAGAATATATATACGTCCTTCTAAACTTGTTACTTATTTTTCATGGACTTGCCAAGTTTGGAAGAAGCCATATTTTCATACTGAAGGTTCTGTTTTATAATTATAAGAGAAGGCTACTAGTAGTTCTGATAATAATTGAGTTTACTGGAATCTTTTTTTCTCCTTTCTTTGTTATTATGAACATATGATGACTGTTATACATCATATCAGCTGGGCCCGTCCGCAAATGGTGATGAAGATGGATTTAAGCTTTGGCAGAGTTTGGTTCGACAGACGGAATTGACTGCCCAGTTGTGTTCTATAATGAGAGATGTGAGAAATGTAAGAGGTGGAACTCAGAAGAAGATTGAAAAGCTTAGGCAACTTCTCTCAGGGCTTCTTAGTGAGCTTACCTACTTCGACGAGGTACTTGCAACATGGCAATTTCTTGTTTCTTGATCATGCTTCTAGCACGCCTATTGTGGCTAATATGACATGTGGGCTGTGCATTTGACCAGTTCACGACACAATTAGATGCTATCTCCTTCAGTTTATGTACAGAAGTTGGTCTAACTGATATTTGTATGGAGATTGAAAGAATTAATCTACTTTTTCAGCCGATACGATCACCTCTGGCACCAAGGGTCCTTATATCTGGGATCATACCATCAGAATCATCAATCTTTAAAAGTGCATTGCACCCTTTGCGGCTGGCTTTTCGAACATCAACTGGGGGAACCTGCAAGATCATATTTAAGAAGGGTGACGATCTTAGGCAAGACCAGTTGGTATGCCTCATGCATTTACTGCTTTATTGATTTACAAAAGCTTGATTTCAATGGTGTAATCTAACAAATAAAAGATCAGGTTATTCAAATGGTATCGCTCATGGATCGATTGCTCAAGTTGGAGAATCTTGACCTGCATTTAACTCCTTACCGTGTATTAGCAACAGGTCATGATGAAGGCATGATGGAATTCATTCCATCCAAATCTTTAGCGCAGGTAATTTATCCTAAAAATGATTCTATGGTGATAATAGACATGTTAGAGTTTATATGTGCCATTTTGATTGATGTTGTTTGGAGGTGGTTAATATGCTGCCTTGGAGCAGGATTTTGTCATAATTAGAATGAGAAAAAGAAATAAATAGAAGATAAAATTGATTTACTTTATGTCATTGCAGTTGCAAGACCTTTTAACATTATACTTCATCATTTCCGAACTGATCCCTTTTGCACTTTCAGATTCTATCAGAACATCGAAGCATTACAAGCTACTTGCAGAAATTTCACCCAGATGATGATGGGCCTTTTGGAATAACTGCGACCTGTCTGGAAACATTCATAAAAAGTTGTGCTGGCTATTCAGTTATCACATATATACTGGGCATTGGTGACAGGTATGCCAAACTGTACAGCAGATATGCATGATGAGCAATATCATGAATTGTTTCTCGAGTTGTCTCAATTTTCTTTCTTCATGTGTTTCATTAATAGCATTGACTGTCATCTTTAACTTACTATATTTTCGGTTGATAAATACTTATATTGCTCTATGAATTCTTTATGCCTTTTAATCCTGTCATTCCGGGAGCTTGATTTTGATGATATCTATGAATGAACCTCTTTGGTTATGAATCTTGGTTCACAGGCACCTTGATAATCTGCTGCTGCAAGATGATGGTCGGCTTTTTCACGTTGATTTTGGTTTTATACTTGGCCGAGATCCAAAGCCCTTCCCACCACCTATGAAACTTTGTAAAGAAATGGTTGAAGCTATGGCTGGAGCAGAAAGGTATCTGACTAAATCCGAGTTAACTATTAATTGGCAATTTTTTCTCGTCGAATGTGTTTCTGCATATCGTTGTGCTCATTTGAGAAACATCAATATGAGCCAGAGGATTTTGTGGAAGAACAAATGAAACAGCAGTTAAAAATACATTCTTTGGAATTAAATACATCTGCAACTCATGTACACAATGTTCTCACATTCATCCTCGTTTCTTCACTTGCAGTCAATACTACACCAGGTTCAAATCCTACTGCTGTGAAGCATACAACATTCTAAGAAAGTCGAGCAACCTAATACTAAATCTTTTCCACTTGATGGCGGGTTCCAACATTCCTGATATTGCTTCTGACCCTGAAAAAGGCATACTTAAGGTGAAATTTTACTGCATCATTTTCTTTCCTTCCGAAATGAATCATTCTTTTCCCTCTCATGACATGGTTTTCGCTCTTTATGTAGCTTCAAGAAAAGTTCCGTCTGGACTTAGATGATGAGGAGTCGATACATTTCTTCCAGGATCTCATCAATGAAAGTGTCAGTGCATTGTTCCCACAAATGGTGGAAACCATCCACCGCTGGGCTCAGTATTGGCGGTAATCTGAGATAGAAGGCACACTTAACTTCAGGTCAGCACAGATCATATACTTTCCCTTAATTTTTATCATAAATTGTTAGGAATCTCCAGATAATTATCATTCTGAGATTTGATTATCATGCCATCTTGAAAACTCCAGATTTGCAAAATCACACGTCCTTAAACTTGCAAGGCAAAAATGCAGGAGTCCACTTATGAAAATATTTGAAAGTTGTCATTCATAGAACACAAACGACAGCAGTTGCTTTTAAGAACACACTCTACTACTACATTCTTGAGGCAGACTGGAATTTCCTAGCAATTCACTTATGATGATTGGAAGATTATAGTTTCTGTATTCAAATTTTCAGCAAAATCATGTTCTTGAAGTTCTGCTATATTTTGAAACCAAAAATGCATTATACTTAGTTTTGTACTTGGAATCCCTCAGCCACAGATACACGCTCCATTTCTTGATTCTGTCGAGCCTCTGATCCTCATGTCTTAGACAAGAAGAATGAAGAACGCTATGTATCTATTCCGTGTCTATATTTATCGATCATGAATCTCTTTTTTTGGGTTCTTCAGTTCCATGATTTCTCTCTTACTGTATTTTGTGCTGTGTTGTGTTTGTTCTCCACAGTTGACAGAGACATATGGAAGTGCTAATGCAGAGGAAGCATGTTCTATAGATATATCAAACATTTGTATATAAATTGCATCTCAACTCCACACGTATATTATTTAATGTTGTATATAAATTGCTTTTTTTTTTCTTTTTCCAGAATTTTGAGATGCTTTTTTTCCCCCTCTCTGAATAGTTATTTGAAAGTTCTGATCTCCGGATTTTAAGTTAAATCTTTCATGCGTAAATGAGGGAACTTTTAACTGTTGTTTCATTCCCCTTTATAGCCTCAAATGACCTCACCCCTAGGTTGCTGAGTTTTCACTCAGATGCGAAAAGACAATTGTACCCTTGTAGTTAATCCAAAAATGCAATTTAGAGGGTGTTATTTGAAAGAGCTGTAGATAAGATGTTTGATCTTATTTTAAGAATAGATTTTTTAAGCATTTGTATAAAATAAGATGATGGTGTTCATCTGATAATTTTGTAATTAGTTTTAAGGAGTTTGTAAAGGTAATTATTGTGGTAAAATGTATATACACACACAGCCATCCATCCATCATCATCCATGCCCACTCGTCACCTTCTTTAATAACTGTGTGAAGCAGTGCGTTATGGGAATGTGTGAATAAGAGATCCAACCACCACTTCCCCAATTCAACCCACTTACCATCTGAACTTGGACTCTACCCAACATCTTTTACCAGTTTTAATTGATCTTAAAATGTTCAAAGTACTCAATTTGGGTGCTCATCAACCGCTACAATAACAATAGACCTATAGCAACAGATTTTTGTAAAGAATTTTATAAAAAATTTGTGGTAAAACAGATTTTCCATGGATTTATTTTGTGCAATGGAATATCATCCATTGCAATAGGTACCACTGCTATATAACAATGATTTTTTTGGTCTTTTGCAACGACTTTTTATCCGTTGGAAATAAATGTATTATTTTAAAGTTTGATTTTTCATATTTTGCAATGACTTTTGCAATGGTATCCGTGGCAAAGTTGATGGCCATTTGTAGTCATGGACTCTCACACTAATTCTCTCCCCTCTCTCACACACTACACCTCATGACACACACACTACTACTGCGGATCTTCTACTTGCTGATTCTTGCGGTGGCCCGAATGGCGGCAATGATACGGCGACTGTCAATGATGAGGGGACGGATCCGATGGAGCGCTTACACACGGAATTCAACTTTAAGGAATTCCTTTTATTGGCAAACAGGGTTATTGACGAGGGCGATCACGGCTCGTTGGAAGCCCTCGAGAATCTGAAAGCTCGGTGGTATGCTAAGTTCGGGGAAGATCATTCTGATGATCGCCCGCGTTCGTCAGTTGGATTGCGTCTGATTTTATCTCGTTCACTTACGCCGTTTAGACAAATCATGGTTCCGTTAAGGCCTGCTCGTCGTATTCCTTGTATTCCGACAATGGAGTAGATGTCTTCTATGCTTCAGATTGAAACGCCGCCTACATCTGTTGCATCGCCGGTGCCGGAACCACTCCCCACATTGCCGCTGGCAGTTGACACAATTGCTAACCCTAGTCCAATGGTTCCGCATGCTCAGCTTCTCCTAGCGCCGCCCCCCCCTACTAGGGTTTTGAATCCTCTCATGCAGCCTAGGGTTTCGTCAGAGTTGGAGGCTGTGCCTCACGTTGTCCCTCCTGCTACTTCGACTGCTTCGGTTCTAGGTTTTGTCAATCCGCGGCCAAGGCAAAAATTAGGTCTGTCGTCGTCTACTCGGAATGGAGTTTTTATTGGTAACATTCCGCTTAATTCATATTATTCCCCGATTAGTTCAGTTGAAAAAATGGCTGCTTCATTCAATAATTCTACTCAAAAGACACTCAGTTATGTTCCTCCTACGATTCAAAATGGTGAAGTGATTGTTCGTCCATCGTTGGACATAATTCGCAATGGTTCTAGTAGATGGTTACATACGACAGTGGGATATTTTCTTGGTCGGAAACCTTATTTTACCATCTTAATGACTTTGTTAAGCAGACATGGCCGAATGTGAAGAGGGTCACGACCACTATTAATGGCTTCTATTTCTTCCAGTTTAATGATGAAAAGGCGATGGAGGAAGTATTGGAGGGAGGTCCTTGGCTGTTTCAAGGACAACCGATTGTCCTACAACGATGGGAGCCAGGGATGGCTCTACGAAAACACAAGCATACGGAAGTTCCTATCTGGATCAAGCTATGCCACTTACCGGTAAAATTCTGGACTGAGGAGGGACTTAGTGTGGTGGCTAGTGGGATTGGCAAACCCCTATATCCGGACATAATCACAAAGGCATGCACGAGACTGAATTTCGCTCGTGTGTGTATCATGATGTATATCTCTTTGAAACTCTCGAGGCATATTGTTATTATGGCTCCAAGGATGATGGTACTAAGGCCCCGTGCAAGGTGGCTGTGGAGTATGAGTGGATTCCACCTAAGTGTGTCAAGTGCATGTGCTTAGGACCCTCGACTATTGCTTGTCAACAGGCTCGAACGATCCCTAAACCAAATGTGACGGTCTTTGTGCAGAAGAAAACTCAGCAAGTTGTGTCGGATCCTGAAGATACTCATACGAGGACTTAGGCCACTTTGGTACCTAGCTCACTGGGTACATTAAATGCTTATGTCAGCAGTCGAGCACAACAAATAAAGGCTAAAGAATACAAACAATAATAACAACAATAAAGATGATCTTTGATTTCAGATAGAATTTCCAGCCTTGACAAAGAAGAAAACTATAAAAAAAACAAACACCCCATCGCCAGCCACCACGCTCCAATACCGCTGTATACAATCAACATCGTCCTGGCCCCCAAAACAACATCTTACACTCTCTGCCCCCACTCCTCCTCACCCAACAACCGGAAACCTCACACTTGACTACACCACAATTGAAATCGCCTAAATGACATATTGCAGAGATATGGAACTCGCTTCACTCCCAGGCCTCAACAACCACACCCCTAACGTCCCCACACCACACCCAACAACACCACACCATACGACGCCACACACACATCAACAACCCAACACAACACACAACACCAGGATCGCAGACAACAAACAGTGGGAATCTATATCTAACTGATTTCAAACCGGTCGCAACTCACTTCCTTCTCGTCCTTTTAGGAACAACCAACACAACCACACAACCAAACCAACACAAACACCTAAACACACCAACCCACAAAAACACCCAACCAACAAACCAACACCCCACAAAACACGCAAAAAAAAACCACACAAACAAACAGAAACACCCCACCACCCCCCCCACCAACCCCCCACCCCCAAACTCCAACACAGGAGACACCCACCACCACAAACCACAAACCCCCCCACCAACCCCACCAAAAAACAACCACCCCCACACCACCCACCCCCACCCCCACCCACCCAGAACAGCCACCAACAAACTCAAACCAACACATCGCAAACCACGCCTACCAACCCTACACCCACCACCATCACCAACACAACAACAATGTCAATTACTCAACATAACCACAACACCAAACAAACCACACAACCACGCATGTACAATCTAACATCCAACATACTACCTACAACACCACTCTTGGAACCTGGTTTTCGGATTAACTCTAGCCCTCGGTAAACCAAGAAATACTGGACTTAGCTACCCCACGCGCAACACAAACACCCAACAACCACCCACCCACACATACCAACACAAACAAACCTACCAACACCCCACACACAAACACCCACACCCCCCTATTTGACAACACCCATTACGACACACCATCACATTCAAGATTGTTGACACACAAAACCAAAACCACACAACAAAAAGCCCCACGACAAACCCAAACCCACCACAACACCAAAAACCCCCACACAAACCAACCACCTACCAAACACCCACAAGAGAACACAACAATCCCCCTATGATAAACCCACATCAACCTCCCCACACAAAATCCCCCACCCAAACCCCATACTCCCCAAACCCAGTTCCCCAAATCGACACACAACCGACAATAAAAATCCCTTATGCCATATGAGGACCACAATTCAACACTCTCCAATCGAACCACACAACACACCCACACCTATCACAATGAATGCTACTGTTCACTACACAGATCGTCCCCAACCACCAAAACCATCACCAACACTCCACACCCACCATTCACCCACGCAAACACCCCTCACACCACACACAACCAACCAAACAACAACCACACCCCCCACCCCATAAACTAACCACTCAAGAACTAACACTTCCACCCCCAGAAACCTATACACCGCAACTCCTCCGCATCAACTAACACAAAACACCTGACGCCATACCCGTTCATCTGTCAGACCGACATTCACCACAGACACCACAATCCTACACAACTAACTAGCATGAACAGTGGAATATTTGTGCTAGGTGATTTTAATGCGACTCATGACATGAGCGAGAATAGGACACCACCACAACCTACAGCAATGTATGACGCCACTCAATCCAGCCACCCCCGAACAGCAAAAGCCAACCACATACAAACCTACACACAAACTAAATAGGATAGTTGCAGCACCCCCACAACCTACACATACCGACACACCTCACCACCTCCACCTCCATAAACGACCTCTACTTACTACGCCACCCCCCACCACCTACATCAAACTAACACCAAAACCACACACACCACCACCAAACCCAAATACTACCACCACCCAACATCATCAAACCCACAACCCCACCACACCCACAAACAAACCCCCCCCCACACACACACAAAAACACACCACACCCAAACACAACCACCAACAAACACCACCACACCCAACACCCACCCGAAGACCCACCAACCAACTACAAACACCCACAAAGAGAAACATCCATGCAACCACCCTTCAATCCTCCACCAACCCAAGAGAGAACACACACGCCACCACACCCCACACATCCACCCCAACCAAAAACACAAATCACAACAAAAACAACCCCCACACAACACAACACCCACGAATACGCGCACCACAACCACACAACCCCACACATAAACCGAAACTAAGCAGCACCAGCACTTCCAACACACTCGACCACACGCAGACAACACACCGCGAACCAAGACCCCAAGACCATCTCCGCACCTCGACCTATCACATAGCTACACAAACCACACCTCAAACAAATTGGGAGATACAAATAGACTTAGAGGATGACTTTATTCAAGATTATCTAAAAGCCTTGACCCCCCCCCCGAGAACATCTGATCACTCGACCACCCCAATAGTAAAACTTCTAGTCAGCCCACAGCCCCACAACCAGCCCGAGAACACACACGTCGTCACCCTCCACATGTCCAAGTATGTTTCGCGCATTTCCCCGATATTATTTGGCAATAGCCCTCCACTCAGCGCAATTTATTCCCATCATGCCAGACACTATTTCGACGGCATCACCCGATTACGAATGCAGCACACACGGCCTCCACCCTCTCTACATCTATTAGCCCACCCACCCTCAACCCCACTCCTCACACGTAATACAACACAATATGAAAAGCCCACTCATCAAAACCCAGAATACTGAGTGCTCCACACAACCGTCTAACTGTAACAAGCCGAACCAACCACCACCACCACGACAACGAACGAGGAAAAGGAGACCCCTTGATCAGAAATGTTAAGCTAGCGGCGGAATTCCTTGCTTCTGCCCATACAGTCTTGCACCTGGACCAACACAACCCACTCCTTATTAAATTGGAATATTGTTGCAGACGTGTGTACCTGAAGGCGTCAAGCTTGAGCAACGTAACTGCAAGGCCAAAATCCAATGGCACAAAGGGGAAGACCAGTGTACACGGGTCTTCTTTAGAAAAGTGGCGAGGACGAGAGCTGCTAAACGCATTTTTTAGATCACCACGGCTGAAGGATAGGTATGCAAAGATTATCAATGCATTATTGATGAATTTGTTAGTTATTATCAAACACTGTTGGGTGGTGAGAGACGTACAAGACGGTTGGATATTGGCTATCTTCGTCCATGTGCTAGACATATTTTAACGGATGCTGAGGTCTCACAGCTAGTGACTCCTATCACTAGGGAAGAGGTCAAGGAAGCTTTCTTTGATATTGCTGAGGACAAATCCCCTAGGCCAGATGGTTACTCATCAGGATTCTTCAAAGGGGCATGGTCGATAATTGGTGATCTGGTCATGAAGGCGGTTTAAGAATTCTTCGTACAGGGACGCCTATTGAAACATATCAATGCTACAATCATTTCTTTGATTCCTAAGGTACAATCTCCAGTTACAGTTGCTGACTTTAGGCCAATTTCGTGCTGCAATGTCTTATACAAGGTAATCACTAAGATCATTGTGAACATGATTCGACCACTTCTTGATCAATTGATAGGTCCATAACATAATGCTTTCGTACCTGGGCGAACTATTAGTGATAACATTCTTTTGGCTCAAGAGTTGTTTGCAGGATATAATCAACAAAGGTATCTCCGAGATGTGCAATGAAAGTGGATTTGAGGAAAGCATATGACACTGTCGAGTGGGATTTCTCATTGGCTACGTTATATCTTTTTTGGATTTCCTAGTCAATTTATTGGATGGATTGAGGATTGTGTGACGACGACCTCATTCTCTATTTGCTTGAATTGTAGTATTTATAGATACTTTCCAGGAGCTTGGGGCCTACGTCAAGGAGACCCTATGTCTCCTTACCTGTTCGTTCTTATAGTGGAAGAGCCAATTTATACTCTCCAAATTAGCTCAAGGAGACCGAGATACACTTCTCCAAGTGCTCGACTTTCAGGAGGGCTATCTACCGGTGAGATATCTTGGTCTTCCATTACTGTCATCGAGGCTTAAAATCTCTGATTGTCAACCACTGTTTCAACGAGTTGAAAACAAGATCAAAGAATGGGAAGGACTACAACTTTCCTTTGCAGCACGAGTCCAGTTGATCAAGTCAGTTATTAAGGCTTTCAATATTTATTGGGAATCGGCATTTATTTTTCTAAAGGGAGTCATCCGCCGTATAGAGAAGATGATGCGAAATTTCCTCTGGAAAGATTCATCACAGATTGTGTATACTAAGGTGGCATGGTCTCAAGTTTGATACCAGTGGATGAAAGTGGGCAAGGTATACAAAATATCCACGCTCTTAACTTACCATTAATGAGCAAACACCTGTGGATGATTATCATTAGCAACTCATCATCCTATGTGTTAGCTGGATCATGTTTCTATCGCCTTAGAGGCAAATCGGTTTGGTCGGTCAATGACGAAGTGGAAGTTGGGCTTGGCGGAAATTACTTCAGCTTCGAATACATTTAAGTACTGGGATCACTTATAGCATTGGTGATGGGAGCACGATTTCACTTTGGTATGATCCTTGACATCCCCTTGGGCCTCTTCTTTGGCATTTCCCACGAGGCCCTCGGCTGATGAATAGGGTTCCTACGGATTTAGTTAGTTGTGTCATCCGTGCAGGAGATCAGAATTGGCCACCTATTACGGACCTAGAACATGTGGAGATTTTACATGCACTGCCTATTATTCATGGAGGTAATCACTCGATTATTTGGATGAATGAAGGAAGAAGGTTCTCTACCGCAGATGCTTATAGCTTCTTCCACCCTCTGAGACCTAAAGTAGCTTGGTTTTCACTACTTTCAGGCCCCTTCAAAATTCCTCATAATACATTCATTTTGTGGCTTACAATTCAAGGTAAGCTGTCGACCATGGACAAACCTTAGCTGATTTATTTGGATACAATTTGCTCACTGTGTACTGGCGGCACTTGGAAACACATGTACACTTATTTCTTTAATGTTGGTTTTCACGGTAGTGCCTTAGCATCATTACAAGAAATGTTCGGGTCCCTTGGCTTAATCGGTCCTGGGATAGAGATATTGAATGGGCTGCAAGGAAATGGAGAGGACGACACGTGATTAACGCAACCTATCGGGCTCTTCTGGCTTCACTGATATCATGTATGCAGGAACATAATCGATGAAAATTTCAGCAGACCGAGAGGACACTGGCGATCGTGGCGGCTATTGTCATGGAGGAGATTTGCCAACGCATACTAAGCTATGACTTGACTAGTAATATTAGTACAATAGCTCCGTGTAGATTATGAAAAATAGCTTGGCATGCAAATTCTGTGAATCATTGATTGTACTTGATGTACTGTACTCCTTTATTACTTAATAAAATTTACCTTTACCCAAAAAAAAAGTTGGTGGCCATTTCGTTGCAAAATGACTTTTTGTTTGCAATGGTATGTGCAACGAAAAGTCATTCCAATATTGCAATGTGTTTTCCCACCAAAAGTCCATTGCAAATTTTGCAACGAAAATTTTAATATAATCTGTTGCAGAATAATGTTTATTTATAACGACTTTTGCAACGAAAATCGTTGCAATATTACAATGCATTTTTTGCAACGACATTTCATAATAAATTTTGCAACAAAATATTTTTTTTTTAAATTCCGTTGCAAAATTTTTTCATTTGCAAGGGAAGTCATCGCAAAATTACAATGCATTTCTATAAAGAAAATTCATTGCAAATTATTTTTGTTTGCAATGATATTTGCAAGGTAGTTGTAACTTTTTTCAAAATTTAATATTTAATAATAAAATTATATTTGATTTGACTCTCATAATTTATAAATTTAAATATGACAAAGTATTTGAACAAAAATACATATAATAAATATGCTTTAATACAATCCACAAAATAAAGATAGTTCAATACAATCCACAAAATAAAAAAACTACAATCCACAAATGAAAGTCTTAAATTTTAAAGTATTCATAATTAAAAAGAAGGATCAAATTCATTTTCACAATCTTCGTAAGGTGGCTAGTCGGAAAGGGATGACAAGTTATTATTACTGGAACTATCTTCTGATTCACTAGTATCTTCTTCGAGCTCAGTACAAAATTTATCTGTCATTACGCTTATTAGCTTTCCCATCTTTTTGCTTGTGCACTTTACTTCTCGCCTCATGGTCTTGTTTTCTCGGCGCATGGTCATGTTTTCTTGAGGTAACTTATGCACTAACTCCTGTCTGTTGTGTTCCAGTATGGGAGTGAGAGTGGTTTTGTTAGTTTTGATAGAACATGTGAATGCTCTTGCCTCCGAGCCAAACCCCAAACTCGCCCCTTCTTTGCTCCTCCAATTGCCTCCAACCACACACTACTGATCGTTAATCGATGTGCTCAATGATGATTCAGGTAGACTTTGAGAAGCAATATTGCGATCATTAGTCAGCTTCTGAAAAATTTTCTATACAATTAAGAGTAATATAATTAGCAAATATATTAAATGCAATTAGCAAATACATATAATTAGCAAATAATATAAACTTACAACTGCATCTACAACTCTCGGACCGACCCAATTGCCTTCTTTTATTTTCCAACGTTTCTTCGATTGTTCAATGAATGTGGGAGACCAACCGAGCGATTCCACCTAACAAAGTTTAAAAAAATTACAAAGAGTAATTTTGATTAAAAAATTAATTATGATCTAGAAAATAAAAAGTAAACTATGTATATCTTACCAACTTTCTTTTGTGTTTTGAAATAGAAGCAGAACCACCTCGATAGACAGTAGATGTTGAAGCAATATTTTGTTTTCTTTCTTTTTATTAACTTGTGAGATAGCTTGAAACTTCTTATCAGCCCATACTTTTGCACCTCCCCAAACTTCATCCGACATCCAACAAGCTCTCGTGTTTTGCTTTCTACATCACGGCATCACCTTGCTACTGGTCAAGAATGCCATTCTGGTGACCCTCACCCTAAAATTATTTTGAGATTTCTTCCAAGAGTTTCAGCCAAGTTCTGTATCACCAGAATCATTTGCTTCATTCAGTTGGGATTCCATCGCCTGTACTCCGTATTACATCATTTTTTACCTTGCTAATTGACAGACTTGTGAATACCCTCTCTACAGCTCAGCATAAATACTTAATAACAACATCCCCAAATAACTCTTAAATCTTTTACAGTGAAATTAAATCTCAACATTTCATAACTTTCCACCACGTAAATGAATTTTATACCCAAAAATCCATGTCTCTCGGAGATACCTCATTTCAAAATAAATTTATAACCTTACCTCATATATGGAAATGCGTGCTTCACATAGTCACAATTTTGGTAGTACTCTATAAATCTTTTCCAGCAAATCATTTCCTTTTTATTTTTTCAATGAATATTTCTTATTATATTTTATTTAGGTATAAAAGTAGTAGGATCGATTTGGTCCTTGGGTGATGATTGAAAATTGAAAATGTGCTTTGAACGCTGTGCTATATCGTGCTATTTGTTTAATTTTACCAAATCATCATTCATATTCCCATTATATAATAATATATTTATATTTTAAAAGACCTACCAACCCTTTGCATATATAATTTAAATTCTAAAGTTCACAAAATATATATAGCAATATAATATGAATTGTTTCAGCCAACCAATTCGGACTATCCACCAAATTTATGAATTAAAGCCCTTCCACATTAGCAACTTGTATATATAACTTCTATCAAATTATGATCTACAATCTTATATCTTTATTCATATAGTCAAACATTATAAATGAAAGTATGAGACTAATACTTATTATTAGACATATAAAAAATTAGTGGGTAGAATGTAAAAAAACAAATATTACAACCCAAATACCCAAAATAATTACCTCTTAAGAGCGAATTAGAAAATTGCCATCTATATTTGTATCTTGACCTCCTGACACCGAGCGTCATATGATTAAGTAGGACTAGAATATTGCCCATCCATTGAAATGCTATATAAAAACAGGGAATATTTTTCACTTAAATAGAGCATATTTTTTTTAAATTAAAACTTATCCCTCAAACCGATATCCGTTTACCTCTTATCTTTAATTTGACCTGTGTTATTGTACATTTTATTTTATACTTATTGTTTAGTGGAGCCCTTATGCTATAAGGCAAAAAAAAACTATTCATACAAAAGATGAGTTCGTCCATCGCTTTAAATTATACCGTTCAGTTTTAATTGAGTGTGAACAAGGGAGCTTTTCTTCTTTTTAATATAGTATAATATAGAGTTTATGTTTTAGGCCAATTATTTTTTATACCTCTAAATATATAACTATATGCTTTAAATAAATAATTAGACCAATGCCGTCATTAATCACGATAAATGTTCGTAAGTTTAGAATTTTAATTTTTTTATAAATTCTCAAATTATATTAATTTTCATTTTGTATTGGTTTTGATAATCGGAAACTTGGAAAGAGTTTGAATAGCATTTTATTCTTTTTAATTCAATTTTTATTTCAGAACGCAGATATTCCTAATCCCAAAATACTACTTCTAGAATACAAATCGACAATCATGATCCTCTCATCACATGCATTTTATTCCCAATAAATCATTAAATGAATCAGTTACATAATTAACAATCTTCCTATATTGCCACTAATAAATTCTTCATCTTACCAGGAATATAATTTGTTTCTTAATATAGTGGGAACACTATAAGAAAAGTATAGCATAATTTATGACCATGTGCAATTTTATTGCTCCCAATTATCAAATTTAACTAAATAATGCATAGGAAACGAATCCAAGTTTAATTTACCATTTAATCCACTTCCACAACTTATTTCCTTTTTTTTTGTAAACTTAATACCATGTAGTGATCAACCCACACTGCCTGCAACGATATATAGCTCCTTGCCGCTACTTTATCGTTCCCTCATGGTCCGAAACTTAGGGTCGGCAATTCTGAAATACATTTATCTTAACTGGCGTCTAAAGAAAATCACGGCCCAAATATTTTACCATTAGCCTCTCTAACTGCCGATTTTTGCGTTATATTTAAATGAAATATAATTTTCATGAGTCTATGAGTAAAAAATACCTTATTACTCTTTGTTCATGTCAAATTGTCCTTGGTTTTTTCCCCTTTGATGATCATTACCAAAATGCTTAGAATATTAATTATATAACTACTAATAATAAATAACTTGTTGTCTAATATACCCATTATTTATTTCTATCCATTATTGTTTTTTAAGCATAGTCTTCAATCCCTAAAGGTTAATATATTTGACAGTAGCCAAAACAATTATTCTATCACAAAAAATCTTCATGCATGGAACCTTCAATTGTTAGGCGTTCTCCATGAACTTGAGTGTGTTAATACTTTAAGATATAATGTACCATAGTTGACTGAACAAGTTACTTAGATGTTGCACATGCATCGTTTAACCCCATTCAGTATAAGAAAATATATTTACATTTTGAGTACTCAATCCAAATTGTGATGATTTATTTGTCAATTCAACCAATTGAATTTGAAGGGGTAGTAATCATCTAAATGATACGGAAACACCATCTGTCTAGACAAAGACAGATATTAAAGACAGAACCCGAAGAACCCATAAATTTTCTTTCCCTCGTTATTGGGCTCTTATGTTGCGCGCTGATCTCATTTGTGCAAGATTGCTGACTCAATTATCTTCATGGACCCTTTCTTCTATTGTTAGAAAAGACTTTGTATTTAATTTTTTTCATTTTATTTTTTATAAAAATGTAAGCCCAATGCGTGCATTTCAAAAAAAATGAATTATAGCTATCGATCCTACATATATATTTGACCAGATTTTGATAACCTCCATCCTCCCATTTGCGTGCCTGTGAGTTCTTTGATAGTTGAGACAAAATATGCTCGTGTTTTTGATTCCAAATCCTTTGCATAGCATATTGACAAGATACCATCATTCTCTGCAATTATCCGGCCGATTTTTATAATTTACGCTCTATTACTCAACACTTACAATAGATCTTTACACATACGTCATATTACAATATAAGCTCGTTAAGTCAAGTTCTAGAGGCAGTACTGTTACGTATCCACATATTGTCTCCACAGACCCCTCTCTATTAAGTGAACAATAAAAATCTTTTAGTAGTGCATCTACGTTTGTGCATGCCTACTTGCTATAAATTCTACCAACTCCTCAATCAAAGGCTGCAAGTACACATTAATAAGTCGTTCTGGATTAGAAAAATAAAAAATAATTAACGATAAAAATATATACTCAGATTTCATGTACATCCCTGAAGGAAGGTTGTATGGTGTAACGATAACTGGCCAACAAGAACATGATTTGCCATATTGTCTATGAGGGGCAAAACAATCAGCATAAAGGTCAAGACGAATATTAGGGGGTTCTAAAGCAAAATCTGGATGTGTCTCATTGAAATATTTTCAAGCCTCTGCATCAGATGGATGACACATAACCCCACTCTCTGTCTCATGAGTAGCATGTCAACTCATGTGCTCAGCTGTTTTTGTATAGAAGCATATAACGCTCTACAATCGCGGGAGTAATCGGCACAATATCTCCTGCATCTGCCTACAGCCCATACACTGCAGATTTCCTTCTACCACACCGAGGCATTTGACCCTTTGGCTAAAGACACTACACACTCTCCATTCCAAAGCACCAACACGCACATACAACACCCGCGCTCTTACACCTGTATCACATTCTTACATTACACTTCCCCGCTCCCCCCCCCTCATCACCACGTAGCGTTGCGCACCTAACGCAATGCACGTTCCTCTCACCAGATTCACCAATCCTCCTTCCTCTCTTACCTCATTCGAACTTCTCCTCCATCACACTCACCTTCTCCCTCCATCTATCATCCGACTTCATCCACCTTCACCACCTCCACCCTTCGTGCGGCACTCCTCACCATAATAATACACTCCTACGCAGTCCTGAGTCTCTTGTGAGCACGGTCTAACGTGTGATCCCGCTCGGGTCCCCCTACTCTCCTCGCCCTTTCGATGTCGTTATCAATCGTCACTATCGTCTAGCATCTTCATTTTTATTATAATATGAAATGACAATTGTTGTGTACATGTATCAGATTTGATGTTTACTGTAACCCCGCCACTGCAGACAATTGAGAATGAGTTTCACTCCCACTGTATAATAATCGAGCGGAAGCACGCACAACATCAGAAAACTTTTTAGATAATGCTCCTAAATTATCATATATAGTGTACCCATCATTAGAATTCGAACCAGCTTCATTTGCCTATGATTCATTAATGAATACATTCCCCTGCGGCCGAAGTACAGTTATACAGTTGCAAATCACACGATTCTGTGACCCCAATATAATTGCTCATAATTATTCTAATAAGTCGTTTGATCTACAAAGTTGTTAACCAACATTGGATGCTCATAATCTATCTGTAGAGGCTCACCATGAGATGTCCAATTGTAGTAATTTTTCACAAATCCTTTTCTATAGAGATCATATGTTACCTCCTTTGTGGATTAGAACTTACTATTTTTACAGTTATTATATGGATAACGAATTTTCTCCCCATTCATAAAATCATGTTGTGTTTTTGTCCAATTTATAAACTCAGTCATCCCATCGACAAATTCTTTTCTAATACCAATATTATCCGGGTAGATTCTTTTCATACATTCCCTTTCTCAATTCTCTCAATATCTTGTTCTAAAACCAACAACTATTTATATACATTCATTAACACACATAGATAACAAACTAAAATTTCTCTAATTTAAATTACTACATATAAATAAACTAATAAATTTTTTTAGTACTGACCTTAATGAAAGTCAGCTAAGTGTCCAAACGTATGACTAGTTGCACCAACGTGATCATCTAACAATTTTATATAAAGAAAATATATAAGATTGAGAAAAAGGAGAGGAGTGAGAATTGGTAGAGCTTATAAAATTGAGGTTACGCTTGTAAGGTTTGAATTTTAGGCAGACTTCGCAAAGAATTTTCGTTCCGCAACTCCGTGGCAAAGTATCGAGTTCAAAATAATGAGATATAGTTGTCATGTAAGGATTGCAACATATGGCTTCCGTTGTTAATATAACAGTACAATAATTAATGACTCCAACTATAATGTACGGATTTATAAGTCGTTGCAAAAGTCATTATAAAATTTTGATAAATTTGCAACGATCCATTATTCGTTGTTAATTCTGTGGCAAAATCATAATTTTATTTTCTAACAAAAATTGAGTATAAAAAATCATTGCAATATAATCAATAATTGCCATGAACAATGTTTGTTGCAAATATTGTGGCAATATTGTAATGGTATTAGCTTCGTGGCAAAAGGTATGTGGTAGGTCTTGGCAACAAAATCATTACATTGCAATTGATTTATTTTCGTTGCAATTGTCGTTGCAATTTTTTGAAATAGATATAATACACAAAATCATTGCAATATTGCAACCACTGCTATCCGTTGCAAATTTTATTGCACATTTGCAACGGTTGAGGCCCTAGCAACATTTTGCCATGAAATTTGCAACGACTTATGACAATTGTATGTCATTCATGAGTTGACCATAATAACAACGGAAAAATTACAACGACCAATCTTTTGCAAAGTTTATTAATTTGCAACGGAATTTGCCATGAAAGTACAAAAAAATTGCAACCCCATTGCAAAATCGTGGCAAAAATCATTGTAAATTTACAACAGACATATCCGTGGCAAAAATTCTGTTGTTATAAAATTATTTTTTTGTAGTGAACAATGTAAAAAAGAGTATTGGTACCTCCCTCAATGATTTTTCTAAAGCCCATAAAGTGATTTTCCATCTTTATTAATCTGGTAAGCCCAAGGAGCCAGCCCATTATCAGCCGAACATATAATCAAAAAGTCAGGTAGATATGTCGTATAGGTTGCCAATATATTAGGACACATCACTCCAAAATATCTTCAGCAAACTTTCAGCCATCTGGTGGCAAACTTGCTGATAACCAACAAGTAACCTAATCACAAAAATCTCAGACTGACAAGGCAAGACTCACGTCAAAAGACCATAACTCCTTCAAGATGTCCAAATTCTAAGATTCTCTTTATGTTATTTAGCGAACTCATGTAGGTATCCACTGGCACTAGATTCGCCCTAACTACTCTATACTCATAGTCACTCATTATTACTATATTTGATTTCGTTTTCAAGTTATCTTCCGGATGGGCCAAAACATATCTAATATTTGTCTTTATACAAAATACCATATCTTGGTGTTTTTATCTTATTTAGCATAAATACACACGCACACACACATATATATAGACACACACATACATAAATATATTCAAAAGAAACATAATTTGACAATGAACACTGATTTTTTTCTCCAAAAAAATACAACACTAAATATACAACATTGTTATATATATATAAATATAAATAAAAGAGATATAATTTAACAAAGAACAATAATTTTTACCTCACAAAACACAATATCAACATACAATACTTATTTTAAATTATTTCCAAACATATGTAGTCTATCTCCAACGCGTACTTATTTATATTTGTTTTTCTCTCTCTATTTCCAGAAAACACTCTTTTTGAGTACTCTTTTCCAAACATATGTAGCCTATCCAAACATATTGAGTACTTTCTGTCTCAATTCTGAAGCTATTATAAGCTCTCTTTTTGCACTCCATACGAATATATATCATCTTAACACCATTTGCAACTATTATTCTCACTTTGATTCAATATTTTCATTTATTTTATTCAGTACACTATTACTGACTTAAGAATTTGAGTGTTAACCTCTGTTTTGCAGGTTAGTCCCCCATTAATCTTAGAATTTCTTTGAAAATTCTTCGGTCTTTATGGTGTGGCTGAAATTTAATACACATAATTGGCGTCTTCTATGGAACACTCGAGTTAAAAGCATGAGAAATGGTTAGCTCAAACAAAAGAGGTGACAACAACAGAACATGTACATGGTTAGTAAAATGTTTCCCTCTCTACTACAGCAGGTTTTGCGGTCCCACCTCCAGAACATGTACTAGGGGTCCTCAATGACCCTGATCATGTTCTATATCTGATAACCTTGCCTACTGCTTCCAACTTGCGTTTTTGTGAATAGCTCCATGAGTTCATTGTTGAGACCATCAACTCAACCCTTCTAGGCCCCTTGCCAGCGAAGCGGGATAATGCTCTCAATAGGTAAAAGGTATAGCACTAGGTGATCAAGTAACCAACGAGAAAATTTCTATTGTTCTCCAATAACACGGTCTTGTACCTGTTGAGCTCGCCAATAAGGAGGCAGTCGCCTAGGAGCCTCTCGAGTGTTGCGGCTCTCTCATGGAAAGAATGATGGAATTTCACCAGGAGGTAAGGAAAAATACCCCGCTCTTGGAGTGTAGTATTCCCTCCAGCGTTGATATCATGGTAGAGCAGCTCCCTGCTCATTTCAGGACACCTCCACATCTATTTGCTTACAATGGAATTATAGACCCTGTTGAGCACATCCATAACTTGAAAAACGCAACCCTACTGCACATGTATACTGATGATACTAAATGTAGTGTATTTCTTACTACTCTAACCGATTCTACCTAATAATAGTTCGATTAGTTTCTAAATGGATCAGTACGACCTTTTGCATAATTAAATTCTCTTTTACTATAACAATTCGCTAGTAGCAAGAAATATCGAAAGTCGACTATCAGTCTTTATGGGGTGAAATAGGAAGAGGATGAGACTTTGAGGGCATATGTCCAACATTTCAACAAAGTCGTCCTGGAGGTTCCAACTGCCTATCAGGAGGTACTAATCAATACCCTCGCACAACGATTTCGAGTAGAACCTCTCTATCAGCCCATGACAAAGAAACCCACAACCAGCTTCCATGACGTACTGGCTCGGGCAAAAAGGTACATGAACTTAGACGATATAGTGAAGAGGGGTCATGATTGCGAGAAAAGCAGTGACAATGAGATACAGAGGGTGTTCACTCACCTTGTAATGATGGACTTGTTATTTCTTTGACTCTTGCTAATTATTCTATTTAGTGTATATTTCTGGATTTGGCATCTCGATTGATATATTATTTTGCAAGGTCTACTAGTAGATGGACCTTAGTGATACCTCGCTCTATGGTTTTGTAAGGGATATGATCTATACCCTAGAGCAACTCTTGCTCCCCCTGTCACTGATAGAGCCCAATTGGAAAACAAAAATGATATGTTTCCTCATAGTAGATAGGCCCTCTGCATACAATGTCATCTAAGGGCAACCCATCCTGCACGCCTACCAAGCTGTGATGTCCACTTACCACATGAAACTGAAGTTCCCTACTGGAGTGGGAGTGGGAGAAGTGATAGATAACCACTACACAACACGAAAATACTATACCAAGTCCGTGAATGGAGACGCAAGTGAGGCATGGAGGTAGATCCAACTCAACCCATCAAACAGAAGGGCGAACGACCTATACAATATGATGAGCAAGGAAATGAAATCCTCTGCTCCATTACAACAGATTAAAGATTTGATTGAGTATCCTACTGGCAGAGCCCAACAAAAACATTAGGATCGACTCCGAGCTGAGGTTTGAATTAGCATAAGCACGACAGCCACTCAGATTCCTACTGGTGACCCACTAGGTGGAAGGTACCAAAAATAGCCAAGAGGGAAAAATGAGGAATAATCTATGAAATAAATAAGTTTTAGAGCATATTGAAAAGATTCTAGCTTCCCCAAAGTTCCCGCACGGAGAACAATAAAACAAATTACCTTGCTAGGCTAGCTAGTTCTCTAGGTAACTGTAGGACTCACACTATAACTATAAGAATGCTCACTAAACTTACTAATTCTATTGATACTCGTTGGAATGGGTGACCAGAAATCAATTGGACTGATTATTTGTCATTCATCAATCTTTATAAAATAACATTGAGTTAATGAATATGGCAATGTGCTTTATTGTGCTTACCACTAATGTTGAACGGGGATTCAATATCACAATGAAATGCCCACAGACCGAAAGGTTAAAGCCTTGGAGTTGTGTTGCGCATAGGTTGGTAGCTATGAAAACAACTCCTCAGAGTAGGTTTGATATATTTGAAGTCGAGGATCTCGATACATGGTATTGAGGGTCCTATAAAGACTCGCACTAAATATTGCAATCGTGTTTTGTCGGCAAAAAACATTAGTCGTCTGTGTAGTTTTAGTAGGTTAGTTGGCAAGATAATCGACTGATTGAACTGATTTGCAAGAATCATCATATGAAAACCTCTTAAGGCTTGGTCGATATGATTGAGATTCCCGAATTTGGTAGTACGAGATTAGTCTCAAACTTGAGGAATCATGACAGTCACATGCATACAAAGATCATGTATTGGATATGGCGAGTAGTGACTGTATCATGAGGCGTGGTCATCATAAGCCTATTCAGTACAGTCGGAGTATGTAGTGAGAACGGTGGATTTCAAGAAAGGATTTGTCCTTATAAGTATGTGATAACGAGATCTCCTATGATCCCTGAGACATATTAGATTGTAAAAGTCTTTGGCCAAAGCGATTGATTGATCAGGATAGGTTTCTTAGATCAAATCAATAGAGTAATCGCACATTGAGTATCAAGCATAGTTGTCTAGTCAAGAATGAAAACCGATGCCCAATTCTATGCTCTAAACTAAGGTCAGAAGACGATTGACAGTAAGACCATACTTGTATAAATTGGAGCCTAAATATTCACGTCGTTATTCACATAGTCTCTAGTGTCATGGACTGTTACTAGACGACCACCCATGATAATTAAAATAATTAATTAACTTATATTTAATCAATTGTGTTGGTCACACACGCCTAAGTCTAGTTTAGGATGAACCTAAAGAGTCACAGCCTACCACTATAACGGGATGGAATTAATTTAAAATTAATTCCAAAAGAGTCAGATTAATTTAATTGGACTAAACTAATTCTTGAAAAGAATAAATGATTATATCATTTATTTAGACCAATCCATTGGATGGATGACTTGAAATTTAGTTGATTGAATTAGTTAATATTTTAAGTTAGCCATTAAAATTAATTTGATTAATTTTATTGGACTTGGTCCAATTTATAAATTGGATTTATAAATTAAAAGAGAGTTAATAAAAGACTTACATCCTTTAATTGGATTAAAAGACGTTTTAATGTTGGACTTGTAATTAAACTTGGTCTAATTAAAGTTCATTAGACGTAGGCTTGATTTAATTTAATTAATCAAGCTCGATCCATTAAAATGCAAGCCCAAGTCTAAGTTGGACCTTAACTAGGTCAAGGAGAACTTTGTGAAAAGGATGGCCGAATTTTAGAGGGGAAAAATTGGCCATGAGAGGTTGCAAGGGTTAGGGTTTAATGATGGGAGTTTAACTAGGTTAAAACTCTTTGTATGTATGACTCGGTCATATATCTATACTAATATAAAAAAGAACCCCTTATACACTCACAAATGGAAGTTATGTGACACCATCGCACCATTTTTTTGAAATGCCAAAATTAGTCTTTGTATTATCTACTCTATCTATTTGTATCTATATCTTCTATATCTATATTTAAACTATATAAAAAAGAAATTATCATTGAACTAATAATATAACTAACTTGTTCAAGTTATTAAATTTTATTTTAACTGATAAATTAATTTCTTTTTTTTTTTTCTTTCTTTCTTTTTTTTTAAAATTTAATATATTGGTTTATATATTTTACTCTTATATAATGTATTTTAAAGTGTGAAAAATTATTCATTATGTGCACGCAGGAAAGACGTGCCAAGACAGCTAGTACTATTATAAAAGAAAGGGGGTTTATAGATTTAAAGTGGTAGTTCTCATACCACTACACCAAAATTTTTAAATACAAAAAATGTCCTTCTATTGATAGAACCTATTTAACTTCCCAACTCATATTGAATTAACTACTCAATCACCTCACTTAAGAAAATCAATTCCATGAAATTACTACATTCATAAATTTAATTTACTCAGTTTAGTTTTATTTTCTTATTGATTAAATTAAACGCAATAAATCAGTATTAATTTTGCATGTAAATATAATCATCGCTATTGATATAATATATATTACAAAGTTTTAATTTTTAATTTAATTATAGTAAATATGTATAATGTATTAACAATTAATGCATTAAAAGAGGTTATCACTAGCTTTTGTACGTGAGGTTGTAAAGCAATGACAAACTTTAATATTCATGAACAAATTGTGAGTTTCAATAAAATAAAATATTAGTAAAAATTACACGCGCAGGTATTGCGTGCCACGGTGTCTAATATACCTATATTAAATCCTAGTCACACACACAACACATACCGGTCTCTCAAAACACTATCCAATTCATCTCTCTCTCTCTCTCTCTCTCTCTCTCTCTCTCTCTCTCTCTCTCTTTCTCGAACTCTCCCGATCTCTAAATTCTTCTTTTGGTCTTAGAGATCAAAGAAAAATAAAAGTGTGATCAAAGCACGTTAATTGATAATAGTCGTTTTAATCTCTACAATTCCATGGTTGTTCTTGCTCGCACGAGAAGAACACGTCTTATTAGTGGGAGGGTGGACGATTTTAGAGGGGCTCATTATCGAGATCTATCCGTCAATGAAACCGAAATGGAGAGAATCAATGATTGTAGCCGTACAAAAAAAACGACGAGGGTAAATATGTTTTACATTTTTGTTTCTTGCAATTTTCTTGTGTGATTCTTGGCCTTTAATATTTTTATTGTACACCAAATGCCCAGAAAATAAATCAAGGGTACAATTTTTGGCACTTCTACCGCGATTCCTGGGCCGATCCACTCCCTTCAAACAAGCATTTTGCTTATCAAAACAGGTTGGAGGAAACCCCTGCTTGACTACTTCTCGGAAGGAACCCTTCCTACTGATGGACATGGTAGGACCATTCTCAATTGCACAAAAGGACAAAGAAAATCCTACTGGTAGCAGTGGATTATTTCAACAAATGGGAAAAAGCCCCCCAAGCTATAGAATGCCTACAATCTCATAAAGTATAGGATAATAATCTCACTTTGCTGGCTTCAAGCCCTAATAACCTGCCATTAGCTAGCGCACACTTACTCTCTCATTGGTTGCGAGACATGATAAACTGCCCATAGTTGCATACCTCCTCTATTATTGGTTGCGAACCCAAGTAAACCGCCCCTAGTTGGCACACACTTACTATCTTACCGGCTAAGAACCTTAGTAAATCGCCCCGAGCTAACGCACAATTTCTATCTTGTTGGCTTAATAGCCCAGCATACCTTTACTTCCTCACTGGCTTAAGTTCTCTGATAAGTCCTAGTACTAACTACGCCCTACTTTGCATAACCATTACTCATATTTGTCATTTATTAATGGGTTCTAACCTTATTATTCTAACTAAGTGGCGTATAACAAGTTACTATTTACAATGTTTTTACGACCTGCCTCACTAGATATTTAGGTCTACTCCAAGTGACACTATGCATTATTCTATCAGTTGGTTCTAACCTGCCCTTAGTAGTCTACGTCTTGCATTGCCCATGAACAGGACTTAACTGGCTCTATCAAATATGTAACTCATAGTGGGTCATATCTTGCTCTATTATTTAGCATGTTTCACCTTACTCTGCTAATTAGGAAGCTCATCGTGACTAGCTTTTCTCAATAGCCAGGAAATATCTCCAGAACACCTGTCACTTAGCGAATCAGAACTTGGTCTGCTGCATAATTTGATTCCCATCATGTCGCGTATTACACTACTCATCAGCATACTGAATCTTGCTTCACTGATGAATCATCTTACAGCCAGAGGTACTTCTCATTACTACAATAACACATCTTGACCTGCCCCATTGGGTATTCGGTCTACGATGGTGGCCACATCTTGCACTGTTTCAGCATGTCCTAACCTTATCTACAAAGTAATTGACCTATAGTAGGTTGCTTCTGCTTACACCCAACTCTCACATGCCAAAACGTAATCTATCTCTTATGGCATTACTTATCAACGTGTCTCGTCCTGCTCCACTAAAAAATTAACTAACAATAGGTCGCATTATGCACTGCTCCATCAGTAAGTCATTCCCTATTCCATTAAGTAACTAGCCCCAACAAACTGCATCTTACATTGCTCATTATCTAGTCGCAACTGTTCCAGCAAATAATCAACTTGCATAAAAATCTCAACTTTCCCTTAATATTGGCTTCATTAAAATAGGTTTTAGCCTTCACTAGATGAACAATTGGGCTTCTCTCGACATCCTCGTAGAAATAACATGCTCACAGCAGACTGGTCTTCATTTCTTATTCACAATTTGCTCTAATGTTAAATGGCCCGCAGTATGTCGTATTCTTCTCTTCTCATCCATAGGATGGGCATATCAGAATAAAGAGCCCACAACAGCCCATGCTTTGCTCGGCTCATTAGCAAGATCGTTGACCCATAGAAAACTGCACCCAACTTCCCTTAATAAGCAAGTTATGCCCTACCCCTATTGAGTAAATGGTTTTTAGCAAGTTGTTTTCTATTGCTCAACAGTAGACTAACTAACTATGAATAATCAACACAAAAAGATGTCGCTTACTTGTTATGTACCCACTCCCTGCTTAACTTAAGCAAATAAAGTGTTGGAATGAGTGACCAAAAACCAATTGAATTGGTTTTTGGTCGCCCATTCCAACTTTCTCCTACTTGACCGTTAAGCCAATTACCCATGTGACTCAGAACCTTTTGAACATGAGCAATCTATGATACCATTTGAAGGAAACGGATCGGAGACCCGGTTGTATAGGCCTAAAATATAATGTGTGGTACGTGTTTCAGCATGTTTACATATTTTAAATCGGCTTTTGAAGCATGTTTTTTTATTTTAATTGCATGTCTAGATTTAGGGTTTATGTGTTTAATTTTTGGGTTTTTTTAAATTTAGAATTTTCAAAAATTGATTATTTTGTGTTGTTTCAGAAATTGCAGAAAAAAAAAAGGAAGTTTCAGAAAAAAAAAAGTCGAAAAAAATGCACAGACGACCGTTGTCTGCTGGCAAGCTGGCAGGCGAGCATGCTGGGCTCTCGCCCACCCGCGCAGCCTGCCCAGCAAGCCTGCTGGTAGGCATGCGCTGGCGTAGGGGCACTGAGGCGCCCGCGCCTGTCTGACCCAATTTTTTTTTTTTCAAAAATTTATTTTATTTGTTTCCTTTTTTTGCATATTTTCCTGAACGATTAATTTTGGTGAATTTAATTTTTTATTGAGATTTTGTATTTCCTAAAATTAAATTACTAAAATTAATTTGCATGGGTTGCACTTATGTCCATTATTAAGTTGCATTATTATCATATAAATTCTCGAGATTGGATGTATAATTAATTTATAATATTGGATGTCATTTATTATAATGCATGGTTTGCTTTATATTTTATGTGCATGTTTATTTTGAAAATAAATGTGTTATGTTGTTAATTAGATTAACATGGATGATCACGAAGCCTATTGGACCCTGTGTATGGTTTATTTTCTGTTGGGTTGGGGTCCACGTGCCTCTTATTTTCTCTTTCTCTTCGTTTTTAACCTAATATATTTAAGGCTTACTTTCTCTCTATTTATGTACTCTCCCCAACTGCTGATTGGGACTTATTTTTAAGTTGTAATGAGAGTAGAATAGGTGGAGAGGTTTTTACTTTTATTTTTTAATAATTGTAAATAAAAAGCCTAGACAATGGAGGCCCATGGAGGAGGCCATGGGTTGGCCCACGGAGATCCATGGAGAAGAGGCCCGAAGGACGGAACCCACGAAGGAGATGAAGAAATAAAGAGAGATTGCAAAGCCCATAATGTGTTAATGGGTTAAATATCTTGTAATAGCATAGGCCTACCCTTTGACTGACCATAGATCCACTGCAAGCTCAGTAGGTCGCATAGGTTTTGGACTTGTGATCATCCAACAAGGGCGTGCTAGTCTTTTATTTTGCATGCGATGCATTTTATTTAATGCGTTAATATATTATATATATTTATTATGCAAGATACTAATATTGTGATGAGGTCTGGATCATAATAAAAATGAATTCACTTGGTTGGACCAAGTTAAAATATTAGATCCTAAAAATAGAAATAAATAAATGGTTCATTATTCCATACATTTCATCCATAGTAATGTAGTGAGGAAGCCAATTTCAACCATACGTGTCTCACGAGTCTTAGCACATTTGGACTGAAATGAAGCTACACTGTTACTGTGAACGAAGTGAATACACATCTATTTTCCTGTCTCACGAGACGTGGGGGGCGATAGTGCGTGCTATGATTTGGTTGATGGATTAGGACTAATGTCAAGTGATGTAATTTCCATGTCTTCCATCCATAGTAATATAGTGAGGTAGCTGATTTCACTCATACGTGGTCTCATGAGTCGTGGCACGTATCAACTGAAATGAAGTTGCACTATTATTGTGAACGAAAAGACTACGCTTCTATTTCCATATCTCACGTGTCGTGGGGGCGATAGTTTGTTCTATGATTCAGTGATGGATTGGTGTAACACCAAGTAACGTGATTTGCTCGAAGCCCTTGGAATCATGTGACAAAGGTGAGGCAAAATATCTTGTGGATCTCGTAGGACGAGAATGGTATTGGACACCTCCCACAAGGCTATTTTTATGTGAATCGTAAAAGTGGGGCATGGAGAATTTTTCTTGTGGACCTCAAGCCCACTGGGAAAATGATTTTCCCAAAACCCCATTTGAAAGTGATGGGCATTCGCAGGAATAGTGGGAGGTTTAATGACTTAAGTCCAAGTTCTTAACTTGAACCTAATATTATCATAATCTGCTTATATATTTTTTTTTATTGTTAATAACTAAGAATCCAATTACTATGTAATTGAGGCTAATAATTTGATGGAACAAACTATTCGGATTAACAGGAAAACCTGAGGATAGTCCTCGATTTCGAGAACCAGACTTATGTTCTAGATAAGTCTCTATCTCGGACTTTACTGGAAGGGTTCCTGCCCGGAGAAGGTTCGACATTCAAAAAGTTTACTCAGTGGCATGAGAACAACCAAAAAGTACACAGTATCCTACTGTGCCCGACAAGTAACGAGATCCAAAAATAATCGATAATGCACTGCATAAAGAACTTTATTTGGTACCGGAATGGCATATTAGACATGCCGTGACGAAGGCATTCTCGACATGATAATGATTAAGGAATCGTCCGTAGGAGAGCATGGAGTGATGATGCTATCCATAGTGGAGAAGCTAAAAGATCTCCAGTTGATTTCAAGATGAAGAAATGTACCTTGACATAATTCTACAATCACTATCTCCCTCATTTGATTAATTTACTATCAGCTATAACATGAATGAGCTTGAGGAAAGACTTCATGAGTTGATTACTTGGTCAAATCTACACCGTCAGTACTAGTGGGAGAGACTTCAACCTCTAAAGCAAAGGGCAAGATTGGCGGACACGAGAAGAGGAAGAAGGGTGAGACGTCTTCTACTGCTGCTAGCACTTCGAGTGCTCCTGTTACACCGCTAGGCGGGGGTAAAGGAAAGAGGAAGAGGGTTTGTTAGTCAAGAATTTTGAATGATGTTTGCATTTATTGTCATGAGAAAGGCCATTGGATTGGATCCAATGTGAAATCTGTAGGTCCTCTAAATACACAAGATCAGTATGCGGGTTCACAAGTCTAATTTTGTTTGATGAGTTTCAAAGAATTAGACTCGGAGTGGTAATTAACATGATCACCTTTCGATTGGATCGAGAGGGTGTGTATTTAGTTTGGAGTTTTTGAATATTGAAAATGAGATTGTGATTCTCACTCGGTGAATTTCTTCCTGAAAGAATCATGATTAACCAGTCTCTGATAAGGAAGAAATCAAACTAAGTTGGATTTCATTTTATCAGTGTTTTACTGAAATAGATTGGTCCTTATTGTATGATAAAACTATTGTCCTACAAAGTACTTGAGTTGATAGGGTAGTCCTAGACACGTCAAGGAAATAGTGAGAGTACTTTTTCATACAAATTCTCAAATACAATCACATTCGAACTTGATGATAGGCATGGTAGCTTGAAAGGATTTCAAGCAGACGCCCCATCTTAAAAGTTGAATGTGGGACGATTTTAACAAGTCAATCTAGGAAAGTGGTTTGGATCAAAAAATCATATCCATTGGATGGATGTGGTGCCTAGCATGGTCGAGCCAATTATAGCCTTAGAAGCGAATGACAAGGCTAAGGCAAGAGCCTTATGGGCCCGAGATCTCATCACAAGAACCGCGAAAATTCTTAGATAACAACCATCTGCAGGCAGTGATGTTGAAGGAAATACACGGTTCGACCGTGTAGATCCCACAGAAGATAAAGTAAACCCACGAAATTAAGTCGGTATCGCAGATTGCTCATGCTCAGAAGGTTCTGAGCGACATGGATAATTGGCTTAATGGTCAAGTGGGAGATTATTGGAATGGGTGACCAAAAGCCAATTGGATTGACTATTTTTCATTCGACAATCTTTATCAAATAATATTAAATTGATGAATATGGTAAGAATTCATCAAGATGGTAACGTGTTTCGTTGTGCTTACCACTGATATTGAATGAAGTTTCAATGCCACAATGAAATGTCCACGGACCGAAAGGTTAAACCCATGGAGTTGGGTTGCGCATAGGTTTGGCAGCTATGAAATCAGCTCTTGAGGGTCAATCTGAAACGTTTCAAGTCGAGGACCTCGAGACTGGGCATCGAAGGTCCTATGGAGACTTGCACTAAGTATTGCAATCGTGTTTCGTCAGCAGGAGACGTAGGTTGTCTATATAGTTTAAGTGGGTTAGTTGGCAAGGTAGTCAACTGACTGAAGTGGCTCGCGAGAATCTTCATATGAAAGCCTCTTAAGGCTTGGTCGGTATGACTAAGATTTTCGGTTCCGATAGTACGAGAATTAATCCTCTGACTTGAGGAATCAAGGCAGTCATGTGTATACGAAGACTATATCTTGGATATAGCGAGCGGTGGCTGTGTTGTGAGTCATGGTCATCATAAACCTTATCCAGTGCAGTCGGGGTATGTAGCAAGGACGGTGGATTCCAAAAGAGGATCTGTCCCCTGTCATTATATGACAGAGAGTTCTCCCATGCACATTGAGATAGTTTAGACTCTAAAAGTTTTTTGCCAAAGCGATTGATCGATCAGATATAGGGTTCCTAAATCGGATCTGTAGAGTTACCTAGTCAAGGATGGGAATCGACACCCAATTCCATACCCTAAACTAAGGCCAGGAGATGATTGACAGTAGGACCGTACTTGTATGGATTCGGAGCCTAAATATTACGCCAACATTTACCTAGTCCCTAGTGCCATGGACCGTTGCTAGACGCCACCCATGGTAACGGGCGGTTTCTGATTATGGGATAATTAAAAATAATTAATTTAATTTAATTTAATTAATTGTGTTGGTCACACATGTTCAAGGCTAGCTAAGGGTGAACCTAAAGAGTCACACCCTACCACTATAATGGGATGGAACTAATTTAGAATTAATTCTAGAAGGGGCAGATTAATTTAATTGGATTAAATAAATATTTGGAGAGATTAAATGATTAGATCATTTATTTATACCAGTCCATTGGATGGATGACTTGAAATTTAATTAATTGAATTAATTAGAATTTTAAATTGGTCATTAAAATTAATTAGATTAGTTTTATTGGGGTTGGTCCAATTTATAAATTGGATTTATAAATTGGTGGAGAGATAATAAATGGCTTGGATCCTTTAATTGGATTAAAGAATATTTTAATGTTGGACTTATAAATTGAACTAGGTTTGATTTGAAGTCCATAAGACGTGGGCTTGATTTAATTTTAACTAGTCAAGCTTGGTCCATTAAAATGCAAGCCCAATGCCTTAGTTAGACTATGGCTAGGCTAAGGAGGAGTCTTGGTGTGGTGTGCATGAAATTGTGCCTAGGAGTGCACCAAAATCAGCCATGATGGTGGCTTGGAGGGGTTAGATGGTTGTTGGAGTCTTGCTAGGTCAAGACTCCTTGGTATCTTGTGACTAGGTCATATATAAAACCTAAAAAACCCTCATAGCCGACCAGTAGCTGCTACACACACATTAGCACGAAAATTCTCTCCCTTTTCTCTCCAAAATTTCTCTCAAGATCTTAGAGATCGAAAGAGGAACAAAGGATCCAATGTTAATCAATAACGTTGTTGATTCTTTGCACTTTTGTGGAGGTTTTACTAGCACGAAATCTCCACATCCATTAGTGGTGGAGTGTTAGTCTTTGGAGGATCTCAAGATTGAGATCTCGTCATGGATGGATCCAAAAAAAAAAAAAATAGAGAGGAGACAACGCTCGTAGTTGTACGAGAAAATCGACAAAAGGTAAATTCTATTTACGGTTTTCGCTCTTGTTTTTCTCGTATTAATTATGGGGCTATGTATTTATTTTGTACACCAAATGCCCGGAAAAGATCAAGGGTACACCCCTTGATCGGGATTAATTTCTTTAATAATCGCATGATTTATCGTTTTTCGATTTCTCGTGCTTCCGCCGCGCTTCTCGGGCCGATCCGCTTCCTTCAAGTGGTGGCTCGCAGGAATCGTCATATGGAAGTCTCTTAAGGCTTGGTCGGTATGATTGGGATTTTCGATTCTGATGGTACGAGAATTAGTCCTCTGACTTGTGGAATCATAGCAGTCATGTGCATACAAAGACTGTATATTGAATATGGCGAGCGATGGCTGTGTCGTGAGGCATGGTTATCATAAGCCTTTTATCTAGTGCGCTCGAAGTATGTAGCGAGGATGGTGGATTTCAAGAGAGGATCTGTGCCCTGTCATTATATGACAGAGAGTTCTCCCATGCACCTTGAGATGGTTTAGACTCTAAAAGTCTTTGGCCAAAGTGATTGATCGATCAGGGATAGGTTTCCTAGATCGGGTTAGGAGAGTAAATACATCTCTAGTGTTAAGCATAGTTACCTAGTCAAGGTTGGGAACTGACACCCAATTCCATGCCCTAAACTAAGGCCAAGAGACGGTTGACATTAGGACTGTACTCGTATGGATTCGAAGCCTACATGTTCACGCCAACATTCACCTAGTCTCTGGTGCTATGGACTGTTACTAGATGGCCACCCATGGTAAGGGGCTATTTTTAATTATGGGATAATCAGAAATAATTAATTAAATTAGATTTAATTAAATGCATTGGTTACACACATGCCCAAGTCTAGTTGAGGGTGAACATAAAGAGTCACACTCTAATCACCGGCATGTGATGGAATTAATTTAGAATTAATTCTGGAAGGAAAAGATTAACTTAATTAGATTAAATTGATTTTTTGGAGAGGATAAATGATTGGAACATTTATAAGTAAATCCATGGATTGGATTTTTTCAAACATTAATTAATTGGATTAGTTAATTTTGGGTTTTAATCCTTTTGAATTAATTGAATTAATTTAATTGGCTTGATTTAACTTGTGGATTGGATTCATAAATTAAATGAGAGAACGTGTCTTTTAATTGGATTAAAGGACTTAAAGTGATGGACTTAAAGATTAAATTGGATTTAATTTAGGTCCATTGGACATGGACTTAATCTATTAGAGCCTAGTCCACTTTAGACCAAGCACATGACCTGTTTTGACTTTGTATAAGTTAAAAGAAGAGTTGGTTGGTTTGGGGACATGGTGTGCACGAAATTTTCAGCCATTTTTTATGAAAAAAAATGGCTAGGGTTTCAAGTGAAAGAGAGGAGAGAGTTTGGAAGAGATAGACCTCATCTAGTGTGGTTTGTGACTAGGTTAAAAACACTAACACACTCTCCCATCTTGAGGAATCCTAACCCACGAATTTTGCACCTCTCCAACAGCTCTCCCTCTAGTTTTTTTCTCTCCCAAATACTGCTCTCCATCTTTGTTTCTTTGGTTCATCGAATCAGAGAAGGAACGAAGAGAAATCGACGCCTTTAACTAATAACGTGTTGTTGATTTCTCCCTTTCCTTTCTTTATCTTGCTAGCACGAGGAAAAGGAAGATCCTTGGTGATTATAGTGGACAGATTTAGAGTGTTTCAAAGTTGAAACCTCGTGGAGGAGAATCGGGTTGAAACAGGAAACAATGGTTGTAGCCGTACGAGAAAACAACAAAAGGTAAACTCTTTTTACTCCTTATGTTTTTCTCGTATTATTCTTGGCCCATGTGTTTATTTCATACACTGAAGGCCCGGGCAAGATCAAGGGTACACACCTTGATCGAGAATTAATTTTGTTAATTATCGCATGTTTCATCATTTTTCTAATTTTTGGCACTTCCGCCGCGTTTCCCGGGCCGATCTGCTTCCTTCATAAAGTGCATTCCATAGGCTCGATATTATCTCTTTCTTCGGAAAAACAACCTAGTGACTCCTAATGAGTCCCACAACATTTTGCAAGGAATAGTATTTGTTCCATAAAGGGCAGGTCATGACCTACCCTAAGCACAGTTGGCCTTTAACAAGTCACAACATGAAAAAACTGACCCTATTATATCAATAGGATGCTTCACCTTTTAGCATACTTACATATTTGGTTAAATCAACCACGATAATGCTTATATTTGATCCATACTTATTAAGTAGAAGTAATTCACTAACAAATGCAGGAATGCACATATAACGTTATTATTATAGCATATGCACACTCGCCTTGCTATATCAGCAAAACCGGTATCATCTTTTTCGAAGGATTTCCTACCTGATCTTGGAAAGAGCATTGGCTTGTTCCCACGATAGGTTTTATCTACCTTCGGGAATAAGACCAACATTAGTTGGCCTCAACTTATTCTACTAGATAAATGACTCCCAATCAGTCGTGTTTTGCTTTGTAGCAGGAATACAAATGTTGAATGATCATTACTCAGCAAGTTCTAACTAGGCTGACAGTATGAATGATCATTTACCTATATGAATGGGATACCATTGAGGGGTCCCTCGCATTATTCTCCAGTAGGACAGTCTATGCCTCTCTCACTGACTTGTAAAGGATAGTACTTATAGCAGGATTTAGCCTGCAGGCCTTTAACATGCCTTAGCACCACAAGAATAATCTGGCTCTATCACCAAGTTATTTCACCTTCTAACTTATTTATGTTTGGCTAAACCAGCTGTGCTATACTTTTTCACCTAGAGAGGATTTATTTCCTTCTCAATAGCAAGGGACCAACTAATATGCAGCATGAATACCTTACCTTGCTCTATTAGAAGGGCGCAATTTTTATCTCCTACACATATTTACTATTGCAGATCTGACACTGTCCTCAATAAGATTGGAATCACTTGGTCCTCTTCTTTTATTATTACTTACCTAGAAGGAAAATTCGAAAATAGGGTCTGGTCATGAAGGAGGGGTTGGCTTCCACTACAATAAAATATAATTTTAGTGATAAAATATCAAGTGATAATTTTTAAATTATCACTAAAAATATACATTAAGTGGCAATAACTTTATGTTGTCACTTTATAATTATTAGTGACAAATATTTTGTATAAAATTGATACTGAATACAATTAGTAACATATCTATAGTGACAATATAATATAGTGATAACTATTATTTGTCGTCACTAGATCATCACAATAGATGAGTCACTAATTGTCTTTATGACAGCTTTGAGTATATTTTTTTGTCACTAATTCTTGCTACCAAAAACTCTTAGGTAAATAATAGTAATTATTAAAATCATAAAATTTATTATTGTGATAAAATAAATATTTTGTCACTAAATATATATAATTAGTGACAATATTAAAATTGTCACTTGATTTTTTTTTTTTTTTTTGTCACTAATCTTTGTTTTTTTTGTGGGTAGTGTTCCCTTAAAGAGCAAACCTGTACAGAAGTCTTATCAACGCCAGACTTTGGCACTCTCTCCCCGCACTAGATACCGCATACCAATCAAAGGCACATAGCTAGCCTATTGACAAGTCTATCTTATTCTAATATAATCACTTGCTTCTTTTGAGTTTGCACAGGTTCCCCCGAATCTTCATACACAGGAAAAGCAGTTACGCCTAGCACAACTAGTTATGCCTATGTGGCCTAACACAAATTTCTGCAATAGCATAGTAGGAAAATTATACAGCTCAACAGGACTTTCCCTACTAAATCAGAATCAGAAAAATGCTTTAGGAGGATCTTTCGCATAGCAGGAGTACTTTTTTCCACTCCAACAATCCAATATAAGTCTTGTGCTATTGGAGTAGGGGGAGTGATGATACCTCTCTCAATCATTTTTCTAAAGCTCATAAAGTAGTTTTCCATCTTTACTAATCTGGCAGACCGATGGAGCAAGCCATTATCAATCAGGCACGTTATCAAAAAGCTAGGTGGACACGTCATACAGGTTGCCAAGACATAAGGACGTCACTCTAAAATATCTCCAGCAAACTCTTGGTCATATGGCGACAATCTTGCTGATAACCAACAAGTAACAAAATCTTGAAAAACTCAAACAGATTGGGCAAAACTCAGTTAAAAGGTCACAACTCCTTCAAGATAAGTCCAAATTCTGATATTCTTTTTCTATTATTTAACTAACTCATGTAGCTATCTATGAACACCGGATACACCTTAACTACTCTTCGGATTCTGCTTGACGAAGGCCTATAAATAGAAATTCTATTCAGTTATTTGGTAACATATATCCTCGTACCCTCTCTCTCTCTCTCTCTCTCTCTCTCTCTCTCACACACACACACACACACAGCTACTTTAAGCTCTCTTTTTGCACTCCTTACAAATATTTATCATTTTAACACAATTTTCAACCATTAGTCTAATTTTGATTCAAGGTTTTCATTAATTTTTATTCAGTAAATTGTTATTGATTTAAGAATTGGAGTGCTAATATCGATTTGCAGGTTAGTCCTCCATTAATTCTAAAATTTCTTTGAAAATCCTTCAAACCTTATGGTGAGGCTGAAATTCAGTACGCATCAAGTACAATTTAATTATTTTGCATATACATAATACATTTATTTTTATCATAATTATATTTAAAGAATAAATAAATAAATAAAGTTGGGTCTAATTTTGCCTAAGACTGAACTATAAGGACTAATTTCAAATTCATGTCAAAAGTCAGGTACCAATATTGTAATTCCCCCCCCCCCCCCCTCCTTTTTTTTTTGGTAAATAATGAAAAGATGCTCAACTGCAGTTGATCCCTCAGTTCGTACTGCAGGAACCGTAGGCAAGCCCACCGCAGACGGGGAGAGAACCGGGACGTGGTACAACACCTAAAGCGAAACGTCCAAAAGCTTCCCGCCGACGAAGAAGATCGAATATCCTTTCCGTATATGCAAACGTACTGACGGTTAGAGAGGGAAATCGTCAGTAATTATGGTTTTAGAGAGAGAAATGGAGGAGGAAGAGGACGAGGAGGAGGCCATGCTGAAAAAGCAGGAAGAAGAGGAAGCAGAAGGCGAGAATAATAGTAAGGATATGCCGCCGCCGCCGCCGTGGAGTCGGAAAATGATGGTGGAGGAGGTGGCGAGGAAGCTGAACAATGGGGATCTGAGGGCGAAAATGGAGGCGGCGATAGACGTGAGGAGGCTGGTCAGGAAGTCCTCCAGTTCCAATTCGAAGTCCGCAGTACGCTGCCGCTTCGCCGCCGCCGGAGTTATTGAGCCGCTCGTTTCGATGCTTCACAGCTCGTTTCCTCTCGTAGCTCGCGAGGCTGCGCTTCTCGCGCTCCTCAATCTGGCTGCTCGGAATCAGAGGTTTCAGCTCTATTTTTCCCGCTTTTATGTTGAGAAAAGTATTTGGCATATGAACTTTTGGTTTTGTGAGTTAATTAGTGCTTGGAAGTGTACATGGTTATTATTTTATGGGAAATTAGAGTCAAGGTGAAATGATGGATTGAGTAATTTGGTACCTAATTCGGATTGGAGATTGATGATAAGATGTGTTTATTATCGTCATCATATACATATGCCTCGCTGCTTGATGAAGAAATTCAAGGTTTTCATATATGGAATCTGGGTTAGAGTGTATATTACTGATTGGTTTCCGGAGGAATTGCGTTTTTGGTTGATTGGCAAATGTTGTACTTCCAGATTCCGTGTGTTTAATCTTGTCCAGAACACTCAAAATGTATTGGCAATTTTTTTCACATCTATATATATGTTACGCCTGTGTGGTTGCATGTGTAGCTTTTGGTGGAACCAGCTAAAGTCCTGTTTGAGTTGTGGAAGTTCGGAAATGGAAGGTAGTGAGAGTGTCTCCCATGATTTCTTTAAGTTTAACTCAAAAATAGTTCTTTCCCTTTTGTTTTGGTTCCAATTCCAAAGCATCCACGGTGATACTTCATTGAGGTTATATTTGGATTCATGGATTTGGAATTAGAGATTTCAAATTCACAATAACCAATCCTTTCAACTTGTCTGGATAATTCTATCTAGTTTCAAATCCTTGAACTCCTGTTTTGAACTATATTTGGTGTTGTTGTTATGGGTTTCAATTCCATCGAGTAGAGTTATTCTAAATATTTTCTCCAAATCCTTATTTCTAATCCAAATCCTTTCACTCATTGTAGCATGAGGGTTTTGATTGAATCATGAGTGTGAAGGCTACTGCACCCAAGCATTGTTGTTGTGCCTGTGAAGGATCCCAATCATGTTCAGTTTGTTCACGACCATATATGGCTTATATCACGGAATTCAAGCTGGTTTTCATGTTGAGTTTGGTATTTCAAACACTAAAGGCTAATGATTCAATTGACTTGTGGCATAACTTATTGCGCACTTTTACTTGAATCTGTTTGAGGTTCCTGTTAACATAATGCGGCAGTATATAACTTTTTGTTTGCATCTGGTAGCCTATTTAATTGTACTCTGTAGTCTGTTTTCTTTTTTTTTTCATGTCGTATTTGTACATGCTTATACATCACCACTCTTTGCTTGATCCATTGCTGTCAATTTAACTCTTAGGACAATATTATTTACTTGTGTATCAGAAACAAGATCAAGATAGTCACTGCTGGTGCTGTTCCTCCTCTTGTGGAACTCCTCAAATATCCAAATGGCAATCTGAGAGAATTAGCAGCTGCTGGGGTTCTGTCATTGTCATCTGCGGCATCTAATAAGCCAACTATTGTTGCTTCCGGGGCTGCACTTCTGCTGGTGCAGGTCCTGTGCTCTGGAAGCATTCAAGGAAGAGTTGATGCTGTCACTGCCCTTTACAATCTTTCAACCTGCGACGAGGAGCCTAAGCTGGTTCTTGATGCTAAAGCAGTGCCTCCTCTAATTGACCTCCTGAAAGAATGCAAGAAGTACTCCAAGTTTGCGGAGAAAACTACTTTCCTACTTGAGATCTTTTCTGGTTCTGATGAAGGAAGAAGTGCAATTACAAATGTGAATGGTGGGATTTTGGCTTTAGTGGAAACTGTAGAAGATGGATCTTCGATCAGCATGTCTCATGCAGTTGGAGCTTTGCTGTCCTTGTGTCAGAGCTCTCGAGATAAATACAGGGACCTTATCCTTAAAGAAGGTGCAATACCAGGCCTTTTGCGGCTGACTGCAGAGGGTACTCCTATAGCGCAGGATAGAGCTCGGACTCTCTTGGATTTGCTTCGGAACTCCTGTCCCGAGAAAAGATTGACATCCTCTGAATTAGAGAGGATTGTTTATGACTTTGCTGCACACGTTGATGGGAGTGATAAGGCTGCGGAAACTGCAAAGAGGTTATTACAAGACATGGTTCAAAAGAGTATGGAGGTCAGCATAAGCCGAATAAAGATTAGAACTTCACCTTCTACACCTGCAATGGTTCAGTCTACATGAAGAATCAAACAGTTCCATACAGCAAAGTACATAGTAGACGAAACAAGTAAAGGAGGAGCTCTTGAGGATGTGTTACATGTTTTTCAACTCGTGTAGCTTTCGCGAGATGGAAATCATGCATGGATGTTGCTGCATAGATCTGGCACAGAAATAAACATCTTGAGTTGGCTAATGCTTCTGCATATCTGCGAGGTGATTTTTCATGACCCTACTCAGAATTTTACGGTTTTAACCATGGCCCCATACTCCTGTGTGAATGCTTTTACTTATATCTATCTTAGTTACAGTCAGTAGAATTACAATCTATGCTCATGTAATGGTAATTTAGCTTTAGCCCCTGAGCTCAAATGACATATTGCCTACTTAGCCGCTGTCTCCGAGCAGGAAGTTTATCACTAATTTCAGTCCTTACGAGGTTATTTTTTGTGACCGTAATGTGACCAAGTGAAAAAGGTTAACTTATTGGCTATAACTTGTTCAGTAGAGCGAGTGGTGTTAACATTTTGGCTTCTATCTAAGGTTTCAACGGTTGCTTTCCGTCTCCTTATATACGTTCGGTATCTACTTTTTTTTCTCCAGATGTTATTTTCTTCTGGTTTATTGAACAGGGAGGTATCTGCTTGTTCATCTAAGCCTTTGGACCAATCTTTTTGTCTCAATGCTATCTTGATTACTACAGCACCCACAACACCTCTCTTAACTAAATGTCAGTTGCACTTGGAGATAATTCCACCGTATTCCCCACTCTAATTACATATAGACCTTCTTAGATGGTTTGAAAAATTACACCTAGTATTACTGACGTTTGTTTTTGCCCAACAGATAGATCCATCCGTTAGTAAAATTCATGGAATTGCGCACATCAATAAAAATATTTGAATGAAATTCTATATTTACTCCAGTTTGATTTGTTACATACTTAATACATGTCAATTTATTAGATATATTACACTATTTAGCCTTATAGTTTACATACATGCATTAACCTGGAATAGTATGTGAAGATGTCTGTTGTTAGTATAATCATATTTGTTTAACCTACGATAAGTTTATAAGTCAATCGAGTAAATCTAGATTTCTTTCTTTTGTTGGTGTCGGCAAATTTTGTGAATACTACTAATTGATTGATTTAGTTGTTGAATGGACACAAAAATAAGAGGTATTAGGTGTGCTTCCCGTTTGTTTGTGTTTTCCCTTCCAGTTTTAAGTTTCTTAAACTGTAACTAAAGTAAAAATATATTGATTTATATGTATTTCCGTTGGAATTATATTGATTTAAAATCACAATTCAATATAAAGCACAATCTCAGTAATTGATCCAAACATATTCTCATTTCAAATAAAAATCTTTACAAAATTGAAAATGCATATTTTCCAAAAAAATGGAAAATGAAAACACAAATAAATTTCCAATACCACCCATATCTCAAAACAATGTGAAAAGCCACCCTATTTTAACAATAGGTTAAAAATCCTATATTTTGAAAGAAAAATTCTGTTTGAACTCAATTTGACTAAAATAGCTTCTATGACTTTATAAAATCACCTCTTCTACTTTTTTATTTTGAGATTGTTTTTATGGGTGGGGGGTTTTAATGTATTTTTAAATACACTAGGTTTTTCAGCCTTTTTGAAAAATTTAAGTGTAGAATAGAATTTGAACATTTAATGATTTAGGATTCGTTTTGTACAAGTGAGAGGAAAAGATAAGTGGAAGAGAAAGGGAAGGAGGAGAGAAAAAATAATAGTTTTCCTTCAAGTTGTTTGGTATGAATGAAAAGGGAGTAAATCTCAAATACTTTTCTTTGTTTGGTATGAGGAAAAAGATTGAGAAAAAAGACTAACTTTTATAATGTTATTGAATTACCATTCTCTTCATTTCGTATCAGAAAATAAATTAATTAATATTATATTAATATAATATTAGTATATTAAAATTTTAAAAATCTTATTAATAAAATAATATTTATCAAGTAAGAATAAGAATATTTTTTATTAATAAAAATATTTCTCAAAATTAGTATTGTTCATTTATTCTAAACTATTTAATTTAAATAAATAAATATTACTAACAAGATTGCTTAGCTGATTACTGATTTTGATGCAGTAGTTTTTCAACGATTTTGTTATATTCTCTTCCGCAAATTATGTACGGTATTATCAGTGAAAGGAGAATAGAATCGGAGAGAAATTATATATATATATATATATATATATATATATGTGGGTAATAGAATAAATAAAAATAAAAATTATACTTTTTTTTTATTTTTTTGCTTTATACTTCCACTGTTCCGCACAATTTTGGATGGAAGCAAACTGAACTCCGGAGGAGTTTCATATACATCAAGTTTTACTTCACCTCCATTTCTTCATCATAACCAAACACAATATTATCTCTTATACATCCATTTTTACTTGCATTTCTTTTATTCCTCCATTTTCACCCCAATCAAACACACTCTTAGTCAACAACTATTGACTAACAGTTTTCTTTAATATTTGACAATGCAGGATCAATAGTATTAAAATTTCAAGATTTTGGAACTAAAAGTATCAGTTCCGTAAAATGAGAAATCAAAAGTGAGAATAATCATATCTAGTGAGACCAAAGATTGCAATTTTGCCTTTAGTAGTCATATATCATATGGATATCTTGAATGAAATGTACCAAAATTTTCAAATTTTTTAAATAAATAAAGGGATAGTTACGTTTCCCTCCCCTAAGGTTTAGTGTAATTATACGTACATCCCTTGTGGTTTGGAAAAATCATCCCTAAGGTTTGCTTTCGTTTAAAAAATAAGTTCATCCGTTAATCAAAATTCATCAAATTTATTGATATTAACAACAAAAAGATGGATATAAATTTATACTTACTTTCAATTGGCTTATTATCGATTTATTGTATTTAAAACAATTCCTTTTATAACCAAATTACCCTCATACACATATTAATGCATGTGGGAGGTATATCTTCATCGTTATAAGGGTAGTTTAGTTGAAAAAAAAATATTTGATCTGCAATAAGTTAATAATATGTCAATTGATGACAAATATCAATTTTCATTCATTTTTTTTTTTCGAAAGAAAATTGGATGATTTTATAACCAACTAAGCCAAGGCAAAAGTGATTGTACAAATGAAAAATCGCCAACAAAAGCAAAAACAAAGAAAACAGTTGTTACCCAGGAGAATGTACACTACAAAAGCGAAGAGCCTGGGAAACAAGGGTTTGTGTGTTCGTTTCCCTACCCTCGAAGGGACATCTATTATGATTAGACCAAAGCGACCAGCATAGAGTGAGAAAGATAGCAAAATCTAAGCGCGATAGGTTCCTATGGACTTGACACATCCAATCCTCCATCTCCAGACCGTTGCGTATCACCTTATCCCAAGGACTGCCGGACAACACCCAAACTAACCTTGCAAGTGTACATTTCACTAGGGTGTGTTCCAGGCTATCCTCCATTGCTCCATAGACCGGACAAACTCCATCCACTTCCACTCACCGGTATCTCAGGTTATGTTGCGTGGGAAGGGTAGAGTGGTAACACTTCACACTGGCTTGAAGTTGTCGTGCTTGCCGAATGAGTGGCAAACCAGTGGGCACTACGAACTGAAAATTTCCCCTTCTTGTTGTAGTGCCAAAGTAGACGATTTGCCTCCCCTGCATGTGTAGGAGTGTTGAGGCCACTCAACATCTAGTGGTTTAAACTCGGATCTCACCATTTCTTCATTCCAACTTTGGCCATCATCCAGTAATATGTTCACCGTCTCGTCAGTACCGAGAGAACGGGCCGGCAGCACAAATCAAAACATCGAGGGTTGCAATATCAATGGAGAATCAGCTATCCATATGGAAGAACCAACTCCTATATATCCTCCAGCGGCATCTGAACTGCAATAGAGGTCTGGCAGACAGGATTGACCTCCACGCATACGAGATAGAACCTTTCCCCAGAGCGTCAACGAGCGTCGTCCTAGAGAAGTATTGCGCCTTAAACAATCTATACACAAGACTAACAGTCGTTGTCGACACTCTCCATGCCTGTTTACACAACAAAGCAACATTGAACTCCTTAAGGCTATGCATTCCAAGGGCCCCTTCTTTCTTACTTCGACATACTTTAGACCAAGCAATCCAATGAATTGACTTTCTCGCTTCTTACTTCCAAAAGAAGGCCGCTAACAAACCCTTCACTTCTTTTAGGAATCCCTAATGGAGTTTGAAACAGCTCATTGAGTATGTAGGGATAGCTTGGAGTATGGACTTAATCATCACTGCATTGCCTGCTTGTGATAATTTCTTTATTGACCAGCTCTACATCTTCTGCCAACTTCGATCCTTAATACTCTCAAACACAACCCATTTTGATTGCCTCACCACCAAGGGAAGTCCAAGGTGCTTGTTATGCTTGTCCACCATTAGCATCCCTAGAAACCACCCACCTTCTTCCTCAAGTGAGGGGGTGTTCTTGCTTAAAACAATAGCTGACTTGCTCATATGCATCCGGCCACCCCTTGTCAATTTATATATTTTTTTTGTTAATATTAATAAATTTAGTAAATTTTTACTTGTGGAATATCTATTTGTTAGATGAAAGGAAATCTCAATTATAATATATTTTCTCAAATTATAAAAAAGTTATATTAAATTTTATGAAAGGGGAATATAATTATTCCCAGAAAAAATATTGGAAAAGTCAATTTATTAGTGTAGGCTAAATTAAAAAGTCTACGTAGCGTACTGTAGATCGAAATTAATAAGTAGTCCAACTTCCATTACCAACACGATATAGGGTCTGACTTGAAATGACATTTATGCCACTACTAGCTGTCGGTGTCGGTACACATCCAGTGCGTATTCTAGACACCGCCACCAGTCACTTCCACAGTTTATTTTAATTGTGACGGAGCGGATCCCCATTGCACCGAGTGCGCATTGCGCCAGTACCGAAGAAATCAACGCCCTACATTGCATCAATCTCTGAGTTCCTGTTAAGGCTGCGTTTGGTAGTCCCGAACACGCCAACCACATAGCTCAGTTCTTTCAGTTCTTTTTCTTTCACCTTATGAATTTTTAAATTTTTAATTGTGATGGCAAGAAATTTTACCAAACAAGGAACTATGGACACTCTTAGGACCATCACCCCCGGCTCATTTTAGCAACACACCTTGTAGTTCACCATCATCACTTCCAGATTTTGAAGCGGCTCATACCAAACACTTCTGTCCTCTCTCTCTCTCTCTCTCTCTTCCACTGAAAGAGAATACTGAAAAGAAAAAACAAGAGAGAAGAATGCTGGTGAGCTGATCTTCTCTCTGTCTCTCTCTGATCTGATCATTGCATGAGATAATAGCTACTCGCAATTTAGATACAGGTCTTTGTATCTACAGCCGCACTTGAAGCAGATCTGTGCAGCCCAGGTCTCTTCCTTGCTCCTTTTCGCATTTTTTGAACTCCCTTTTTGCTTAATTACAAGCCCTTTCCATTGTTTCGGCGCTTCTCCACTCTGTTGTTTGATTTCTGTTTTGTTCATTTTTGGTTATTATTACGGTATCTGGATAACAGAATAAGGTAGAAAGAAAATGCTGAGTCGGCCTTCGTTGACGTGGTCTAGGAATGGAAGTTTCAGAGCTGAAAATCTTGGTCAGAATGCTCTGGCAATGATAGGGAACCTCTGTTTTACTTTATTTGTGGTTGGGGTTTTAGTTTTCACTATAATTGCTGCTACCTATCAGCCTGAGGATCCGTTGTTTCACCCTTCCTCAAAGATCACGACGTTTCTCACATCCGACTCCAATGCTACTTTTAAGACTGATATTGCTGTTGTTAAGACCGGCGAGGACTTTGTAGCCTCCAATCAGACCGCATTCGACACGTTTATTAACATTACGGATGTCGATTCTGCAGTCGTATCCACCGAGCCTGAGGAGGTAGAGGCTGTCGCTGAGACACGGGATTGTAGGATCGATGACCCGATTAACTGTCGTGATCCCGATGTGTTCCATCTCTTGATGAGGTCTGCAATTGAGAAGTTTAAGGAACATCATTTCTACCGGTTTGGGAAACCAGTTAGGGGAAATAATGATAGTTCTTGCCATATGGCTTGGCGGTTTAGGCCCAAGGAAGGTAAGGCTGCTGCATTTTATAAGGATTATAGGAGTTTTACAGTTGTAAGGTCGGAGAATTGCACACTTAGCGTGGCTGGAATAGGAGACTATCATTCGGGAGGGAATGCCAGGAAGAGGAGAGGGAGAGGGAGGGGAAAGAACAGGGAGAAGGATAGGGAGGGATTTGAAAAGGTGCCCGCAAAGATGGCGGATAATCCTATTGCCCTGCCGGAGGTTGGGGAAACTGTGAATGATGCACTTCCTACAGTTGAATCGGAGAGTTCGTTTAGTCAAGGGAAGTACTTGTTATATTCTGGTGGTGGGGATAGGTGCAAGAGCATGAATCAATATCTCTGGAGTTTCATGTGTATGCTGGGCGAGGCACAGTATTTGAATCGTACGCTAGTGATGGATCTGAGCATGTGTTTGTCTAAGATCTACACTTCGTCTGGACAGGATGAGGAAGGTAAAGATTTCAGGTTTTACTTTGACTTCGAGCACTTGATGGATTCGGCACCTGTGTTGGAACAAAATCAGTTTTGGTCAGAGTGGAGCAAGTGGCAAAAAAAAGATGGATTGAGTCTCCACCTTGTGGAGGATTTTAGGGTGACGCCAATGAAGCTAGCTGATTCCAAGGATACTTTGATCATGAGGAAGTTTGGATCTGTCGAGCCAGATAACTACTGGTACCGAGTTTGTGAAGGCGAGACAGAATCTGTTATTGAACGGCCATGGAAAATGGTTTGGAAGTCGAGACGGTTGTTGGATATTGCTTCTGCTATTGCTGCGAGAATGAATTGGGATTTTGATGCCGTTCATGTTGAAAGAGGGGAGAAGGCAAGCAACAAGGAGCTGTGGCCTAATCTTGATAGAGACACTTCTCCAGAAGCGCTTTTGTCGACACTGAACTACAAAATTGAAGATGGAAGGAACCTTTATATTGCAACAAATGAACCAGACACATCCTTTTTTGATCCGTTGAAGGACAAGTACTCTACTCACTTTCTTGATGAATATAAAGATCTCTGGGATTCCAACAGTGACTGGTATGCTGAGATGGCTAAGCTCAACAATGGAAATCCAGTCGAGTTTGATGGTTACATGAGGATATCAGTTGATACTGAAGTGTTCTTGAGGGGGAAAAAGCAGATTGAGACTTTCAATGAGCTGACTAAGGACTGCAAGGATGGAATCAATACATGCACGTCTGCCAGTTAAATTACAACGATCAGGTTCAGTACTCATTGATCTTAGTTTTGGATTATGACCCATGTACTCTTATGTAATGTACGTGTTGCTTTCCCTTTTTCATTTTCATTATTGATAGGTTCCTTTGAGAAGCTCTCCACAATATTTGTACTTCAAAGAAACAGGCATATTTGTTTCATTGGTTAGTGTCGTGCAAACTGTTGCAATGTGCTGCTAAATTTCACTTCTATGTACCATTGCTTCACCATCCAATCTTTAGGTGCAAAACTATTACTCCATCAACTCTTGAGTTCAATTTTCTTGGAGAATGTTGTCCATGGCTGGTAGTTTAAATAGTCCTCCGGTTATTGCTGCTATAATCCATCGAAAATCATGCATCTCTTATTGACATGTTCATGTCTTCAAATCCCTTTCATTATCTTGTTTATGGTATAAATTTGAGACAAGCAATCTCTCATGAATTGTGGATCACTCTCTATAGTTAAATCCCATGTTTTCTTCAGAATTGATATGCTAGGCCTGAGTTTCTTTCTCGTCCAAGGCCTACGGTTGAGTTCAATGGAGCTTATACGGTCCGAAGTTCGACTTGCTGTCAGTGATATCTTCTGCTACATTAGTACATTGATCGTCTGTTGATTGCCTTGTTGTCTGGTATATTAATAGAGGGAAATCCTTCTGTTGTTCTACAGTTGCACTTCATTCTTGTTTGTGAGATTAAAATTATGATCTCCCCATGAACTTATGCAGAGCAAGTCAGATGTGTTCTGTTTGCAGACAGGACTTTTTCATAGTTTTTGAGCTTCCCACTGCTTCAACTCCGTATGGTCACAAGTTATGAAAATCTACAGGTTGAAGTATATTCCTATGAAGAACAAGAAGAAGATATGCAGGTTAACGGAACAATTAATTATGAAATTGTGAATCTAAAAGCTATAATCATTATTTCTAAAATTAACTATTTCAATAGCAATTCTTTCGATAATTAATTATGCAATCCCCCAGCCTGGATGGACTATTAATGCAATCAAGTACTTTGGTCTAATGAATTCCAAATCATGTCTAGAGGTCTTCAACAACCTCTGAACAATATTGGAAAGGTCTCGATTGTAATCCTTTAATATTTAGGTCATTTTTAGAAGTTAAACGTGTGAGGAATGTTAGGGTACCAAAAGTTCTTCTTGGGAGATGCAGCGAGTTGTACGATTTCACTTGAACCATTGATGACGTTATTTGCGGATGATTGTATTGAGTATGTGTCTATTCAAATTGGATCGGGTTGGGTTCGAGTCGATGGGATCAGACCTTTTATGCACGGATCCCAAATTCGTTAACTATGATTTGTGAGCATTTTAACCATTTGAAGAAGTCTAGTTATAGTTCCCACATCAACACTTTACTGCAGCTAGATCATGGATGCAAGTAACCTTGACAAAGCATTCCAATTTTATATGTGCAGAAAATTCCTTTTTCCTCAATTTAAGTTGCAGGCACGTTACAAGATTGGAAGACCATAAGACTTGTTCAAAATTCTGCAAAACATAAGCACAAAGTAAGTTCTAATTGATAGTGATGAAACTAGATTTTTTACGAGGGATGTAGATATTTTCTTATTTTTATTAAAGATTGGAAAAATAATATTTTGGTCTAACTAGTAGTGAAACTTTGGATTCTTTCAGCTCCTTTAAGACATGAGCAAAACTATACCCGTAACACCTGTGTCACATTTTTATCTGAATATAAACAAAATACATCGCTTTTCGAATAATCATTCTAGAAGGAGTCTCTTGAAGATACTCTACCACCCCAATTTGATTTCAAATTGTGGACAACTTTGGACCCGCATCACTCACTTCGGGTTATTATGATTCGTTTCTATTACGTTCAAACCCTAATATATATGGACTCATCGTAATTATTAGATTTTTTCATGTCTGTTGTTCAAGTGGTATTGTATAATTAGAAAAAATTTCGAAATAACCGCCCTCAATGTTGCAAGTACAACTCTTACTGCCTAGTCATTTGTTATGATTTTAAATATTTTCACCTTACGATCTATTTAACTTAAATATCAAAAGGCTATGACTGAATCTTTTCGGGGTAGTTCTGATGATTTCTTGCCTTATAGGTCTCTAAAAACATAAAGATGTTAATTACACTTGGATTTTTTCTAAAAATGTGAAATTCTATTTTTCCCCAAAGAAGTTTTGAAAATACACTTATATCCCTTCCAAAAATTCTTCATTTAAACTTGACACCCTTTTGTTAGGGATTGGATGAAAAATGATAATGCTAACAAAAAAACTACATAAATTTTCAATCTTGCCCCGCATTTAATGTTTTTATGTATATTTTTGTATTTATAAAGAAATAAATATAATATATTTATGTGGAGTGACATTAATATCATTACAAATTTTTCCTTATAAGTACAAAGTTACTACATGAGAATGTTAAATGAGGTGTAAAACTTTATATAACTTTTTTTTACTAACGCCAGCATTTTTCATTCAAAGTCTAACAAAAGCGGTCAGGTGTAAATAGTGAATTTACCGAGGGGTTGTAAGTGCAATTTTAAAATGTTTTTAAAAATATAATAGCATTTTACATTTTTGGAAGGGGTCTAACTGTAATTAACCCAAATATTAATTAACCCAAATATAAAATTTGAAATTACAAATAGACGGGGGACTGCCGTTCAGTCTGAGTCCAGCCCCCGTATTGATTTTATCTCTGCTAAAAAACAAATTGTTTACTTAATTTGATAACTATTACAGAAAATTACGTATATTTTCACATTTCGAAGTAATGAGTTCATAATTTGAACAACTTAGTCAACATTTAAGGAGGAAAGAAGAGTCCTTACCTTATCCTTTGCCAACTCCTCCTCTTCTAACAATGGTCAACAGTTTTTTGTGCCTGAAACTTAGGATTTTACAGCAACATCACAATATAAACTTCAAAGGCTAATAACAAAAAAAAAATGAGAGAAAGAAAACACAAGTTCTATGTTGTATTAGGCTGACCAAATACTTCATCTTTTTCCTCCTATGAAAGAAGATATTGTCTGAGATTGGACAGCCTTTGCAACTCAATCGACTCGTAACGTTCCTCGGGTAATATACGTTGGTCGTGCTTATAATGATAATACATCGCGTAATTGATATACATAATTCTTCGTGTTTGTAATAATAATACGTCTAGTTGAAGTTATTTTGATTCGTATTTGAGTGTTCATATCCTTTCTACCTTGTTTTCTGATTAAGTTTTGAGTAACTTTTGTATGGCATATCGATCTTTTTTCTTTTTCGGTATTTCTTGGTGCTTTTGAACAATTAATATATGGATGTTTCTTTACATTTTTGCCAAGTTAGTGGTCATGGCAATCATTATTATATCTGTAGTGTCATTAAGTTGTCATTATAAATATATCGTTGATTATCTGCAACGACAACTTTATAAACAGTTTGTATCAATTGTAATTGTATATTATGATAAAGATCAAAATTATTGTCGCTTAATGTATAGTAGACATGTTGGTGTATTGAATGACGTAACTGACTGTTTTTTCAGAGGATTTTGCTGTCGATCACAAGAATGGCAGAAGAATCAAAGCCGACAGAAAAGCCAGAGAGACCAAAGACGACACATCTATGCATAAGCACCAAGAAAACTCTATCCCGAACCACATCCTCCATACCATTGTCGCCGGGCTTGAAAAAGACCGTGTTAAAGAACAACTGCTTGTGCTCGCCCACAACACATGTTGGCTCCTTCAGGTGTCGGTACCATCGATCAAGCAACGGGCTGAAGCATAGCAGCTTGTCCGTTGGGTCAAAGCTGTCGGAGTTGGCAGACAAGTCTGCTCAGATATGTGAGACTCTGCAAACTCAGCTCATCGCTGGGAAGGCGCTTGAGTAACTTATACACCTAACCGGAGTGTGAATAGGCACTTCTTGGTTTTGGATTGTGTTGTTTTTGCTGCTTTCTTGTTCTTTCGGAATTTACGTATTTGACATAGCTTGTGTAGCTATGGATCTTGTCTGAACTTGATGACGATCAGTTCTATGAGGTAAATAAATAAACAAATTGTTGTGTACATAATTGTATGTGTATGTAATTGATCACTTTCTTTGAATTTTTCGTGAATCACATGATAAATGAATTATACATGGCACGTGATACATGAATAGAATTTCTCGACGACCAGACGACTAGGGAAGAAACAGAGATGATTATGTAAATAAGACAACATGAGACATTGAAAACCTCAGATGCATTGAGTTTCAGAAGCCTTTCACACTATATTCACAGAATACAGATATCAGTCAAGCTGACCCGTCGCTTCGAGAGGACGCATAAACATTGGCAGCTCAAAATACAGGCACATCAAACTAGACGACCCAACGTTTGCGATTTTACAGATCTACACACTATGCTGTACAAAGTAACAACTTCCTCATCGAGAATTCTGTTTAAGTCGCTCACTCACATAGGACAGGCGTCGTCTTCGACTTCTTGGGGCATCATGGAATTCCGACAAAGAGGGCATGTCGTGTTCCAATAGTTCAACCACTTCTCCAGGCATGACTTATGGAAAACGTGGCCGCAAGAGAGGTGGTTGATCTCTGCCTTTGGCTCGAATTCAGTCAGGCAGATGGAGCACTCTTGTTTGGGGCAGCCGCATAGGAAGACCGAGTCGTATCGGATTGCTGGCGTTCGGCTTCTGAACTCGTCCATGTATGATTCAGAGGGACTTCTACAACATTGATCAGCTGAGTCTGAGGACTCGACCGAGAATTCGTCCCATGAAGCAATGTGGATGCCGATGACATGAAGTATAGAGCGAACAATTTCCTTGACGATGGAGATGGATATCGCTGTGTTTGCTAGAATTACACAGAGTACGCCAGCATCAGCTGGAGTTGGATACGATGAAATCGCCATTTCAACACCCAAACCTAACAGAAAAGTCGAAGTTTTGAGTCAGCCAAAGTGATACAAAAACAACCAAGAATGACAAATTCGATTACAAACTTATTCCATTGTCCAAGAATGTAGCTTTGAAGAGATCACACTAAAAGAACATAAACCCATCTCACACATCTTTTTCTCTTCAAAAACGCGATCTTTCCACGGATTTCAAACAAACAAGTAAATATTTCAAGCTGAAACCAAAAGAAAACATGCTCAAAATAGAACAGCTAATGCACCCAACACAATAGTAATTTCAAGAGCAATCATCAAAGACATATTAACAGTTTGTACCATGATTGAGGAACCAATACTAATGACTTGTTTCCCATCAGATGCATAAACTTACTCTGAGAAATGACTGTAGCTCAACACAAACAAACTCTACCAAGAAAATGCTTCTAATGCACCACAGCAACACACTGCAAATAAATAGATCAACCAATCTATGCAGCAAATCACAAATCAAAAGAGGGGCTCACTCCCAGTTGAAGTGTCGGGTAAATAATTAATGTATTTATTTTTAGCAGGGGGCAGTGTGGTATTTATCTGTCAACAACCAATAAATAAACAGCCAAGTGTCTTGCCACAAGGCAAAAGGGGAAGGGGACAGAACCCACTCTGCATTATTACAGATGGATAAATGTGGTGAAACAAACTTTCCAGAACCCCAACAATTATATTTTCCATTTTCTAACACCCCACCCCCACCCCCACCCAACCCCACCCCAGGAAAGAAGAAAAGAAAAAAGATCAAGAAAACCTCTGGAGCTTAAGCCATATAGACATCATCTCCATATACTATGCCTATCTTCATTCAACAGAATCAAGATTACAGCTTGGTTTGCTAGTGAACTTGTGGAGGGATTCCTCAACTTAGTTTGCAAGAACAATTCAGAACACACAGATTCAGATATTAGTTAAAACTTTTAGATTAAAGAAGTCAATAATTCAAAGCACATATCATGAACAAACAAGAACCACAAGAACAGCAAGGATGAATATTCAACCAAACATCATCAGTTGAGCAAACAAGAATAGACCCTTAAAAGGGAAAGATCCACACAAAATTAGAAATTTAAGATCCCCAAAAAAAACCCTCCAATTCCCAAATGAAAACCCACAAAGAAATGCAAACGAAAAGACCCCAAGTTATATGTCCCACTTAATTGGGAAAAAATAGAAGATAATAACCATAAAAGGTGCTCTCTTTTTTAAAGTAGTACTTACAGGGTTGAAAACAAATAAGGTGAAAGATTTATGTTGTTGAAAATCTTTAAGGATTGTGAAGAGGAAGCAGAAGATGAAGAGGTTGGAATGTTATTTTTTGAGTTGAGTTGAGTTGGGGTTTGAAATTAATGGCAGATATAATACAACAAGTCTTTGTTTCTATCTATTCTATGAATATGAATATGAATTTCTTTAAAGATCAGTCTCTCCATTTATACTGCAGCACAAAGGACTGTTGACCCCACCACAATTATCACTTTCCTCCTTTTCCCCATGTTACCTTTCTACCCAAAACTATTATTTTCTTTTACACTATACCCCCTTCAACTATCCCTCTATTGCAAATACCACCCCCAATCTATGTATGTATTTAGTCTAAATTCAATGGGAAATTTTGAAACCCCCCCCCCCCCCAACCCCCAAAAAAAAAGGAAAAAAATGTAAGCAATCCCTTGTGATATTGCAAATGAGCGAATTATTTCTTGTAAAAATTAATAATTTAACCTCCTTTTTTTTTTTTTAAATGTGCAATTTACCTTTATAGATAGGAAAGTAAATTGCATCATTATAAAAAAATATACATGGGATAAATTATTATTTTTTCATAGGAGTGTAATTTGAATATTTGCAATATTATAAGGGTAAATTTACACTCAATTTTAAAATTTTGTTAATGTGCTAATTAATTTAAATTTGTGGTCTTATATATAATTTCATGAACTTGTAAATAAGGCTCAACTCTCTAATGTAATTAACTTTAGTTGTCGAAATATCCATTGATTAAACTACCCTTCAATACATTTATTTATTTAATAATATGACTATCTTTTAAATGATTTTGTTCCATCAATTATTTTTATACTCATTCACATTAAAATTGAATATATGCATTCTTTTTATTTAATTAAATAGACGTAATGTAAATTATACATACGCATACATAGTGTGCTTAAATCATTAGTAGAGATAATAAAGTCTATATGCTTCTCTCTTGTACTCTTTACTCAAAAGAGGAAGAGTACAAGTGTACAACTTACATCTAATTTACTTTGACTCCTCTTCTACCTTATAGTAATTACAAAACACCTTTGAGGGCATTTCTATCATTGAAAAGTTAAATTAAAGTTTGATAGTGTTAAGAGGGTATTTTGGGGTTTTAAAAAACTTCAAGGGTGGTTTTTAATTTTAAAAAGGCAGGAATGATTTGTGTAAAATGATAATAAGTGGGATTGTAAATATAATTATCCCTAAAAAATAAAAGAAGGAGGAGGAGAAGAAGTACATTTTTGCACTTGAGATTCACATGAAATGGAATGAAATATGTGGAGGGTTTTAAGTTTTGCACCTAAACTCGCACAAAATTGCACCATTAATTAATGCACAAATATTCAACATTTGAGTTGCAATCTTCTACTTGGTTTATGAACACATTAATTGACTTTCTTTTTCTTCTTTTACAAATTCAAGGGTTTAAGAAAAAAGAATATTAACATTATAAAAGTATTTTAATTTATGATTTGTTTATCACTATAATTTTTTAAATTATTATTATTGTTTTATCGATATTACAGCTCAACATGCTAAAACGACGTCAAGAAAAACAACTTTAATATGTAATATATATGTATTTTCTTTTCCCAAATAGTTTTTATTGATAATGTATAAAGCCATCAATTATGATATTCTTCTCATATATCTATATATAGTTCAAATCTTCTATTATAAAATAGAGTTGCATCTCCTATTCATTTATATATATATATATATATATATATTATATATATATATCATGTTTATAAAATTTAAGTTATTCATATATTTAAAAAAAAAATCTTATACATATAGCATGCATATATATGACATAAACAAACACCATTTATGAACTTATATATATATTGATATTGCAAGAATATTCTATAACATATATACCTGAGTCTATAAATAGGACTTCACATAACTCATTTTAGAGAGCGAGATCATGTGTTCTTTCCAAATTATTTATATGAAAGTTAGCAATACTGACAAACATCCCACATTAGTGCAGTTAAAGAATTTGAGCGGTTCACAAATCTCAAAAACTTCATCATCTAATCGAGGGCCCTTTTTAAGGATAGACACATAAAATTTCAACTAAAATGAATAATATTTCGAGCCATAAAATAATAATCGCATTGTACGTCACATCATATATATATATATATATATATATATATATAATATATATATATGTATATATATTATGTGGATTTCTTGGTTGTGTATATATTTCTTATGGAATCTATTTAGTTTTTGTCAAGAATCAACATGTACAATGTACTAAATGAACAAATCAAGCTTAATGAGTGCATGTGTACGCCCTTTTCAAACCACTCAATTGGGAGCTAATAATATGTGCATGCATCCCACATTAATTGTATTTAAAAGAACTTGATGGGCTTATAAATTTCAAAAAATTTGACTTTAACGAGGTGCTTTTTCAAGAACACACGCGTAAAGTTTTAACAGAAAAATGCAATTTAATTACTCCATGTGGTATGAGCAATGAGCAATGAGTAAAAAAACTCTTGTGAAAAATAAAATAGCAAATTATAACCCGTGTTTTGAGAAACAAAGCAAATTACCCTCCCCCCTATTGATAGGAGGGTAATTTGCTTCATTTTTTTGAAATACGAGGGATAATTTGTTAGTTCTTTTTTTTTTTTTTTTTACAGGAGTTTATTTGCTCATTTCACTTATCATAGGGGATAAATTACAATTAGCCCAAGCTTTTAATTACGATAAATAATATATAAGATACAAAACACAGATCGTACTACACGTCGTATCATATATATATATATATATATATATATATATATATATAATAGGACTTTCTTGATTGTGTATATATTCTTTTTGGAATGTAATTAGGTTTGTGAAGAATGAAGATGTACAATGTATTGAAACAAGAAATCAAATATAATGAGTGCATGTGCAATGTGAATGAAGAGTAGTTTGTTCCATGTGTGTTGCCTAGAAACATGGTGGAGATTTGCTATGTCCACATGCTGCACCATTTGCAACTCAACCTATTTTCTTTTTATTATTATTAATTAAACCTACTTTATCTATTAATTCCCCTACTAATTAATTTAAACCTCCCCCGACACCAAAATCCTTGCCAAGATTTTGGCATCAAATTAATTAAAAATTATCATGTCTTGATTTCCTAATTGTTGGTGGGGTAAGTCAACAATATGTAGTTCATATCACAAAATTGTCCTCATCTTTTTCTATCTTTATTTCAAGTGAATCATAATTAATAGGGATAATTACACTCTGTCTTTCATGAGGTTTGATATAATTACACGTATAGACTCTCTGTGGTTTGAAAAATTACATAAAACACTCCTAAGGTTTGTCTCAATCTAACAAATAAGTTCCTCAATTAGTCAAAATTCCCTGAAGTTTGTGGTATTAATAAAAGAAATTACAATTTATATTTACTCTAAATTGACTTATTACTGACTTATTGCAGGCCAAACAGTTTTTTCAGACTAAATTACCCTTCTTACATACCTCCTCATATGCATTAACGTGCGAAGACGTATGAGGATAATTTAATCATAAAATAATTTATTTGACCTGCAATAAATCAGTAAAAAGTCAATCAGGAGTTAATATAGATTTTTTTTAATGTTTTTGTTAATATCAACGAATTCGGTGATTTTTTTACTAACATAGGGACTTATTTGTTGGACTCCAAATTATAAAATCTTGAATTTCAATTTCACCAAAATGAATTATTAATTTGTTATGTGTAGGGTTTAATACATAATTTTTTATTTTATAATATGGTGAATTGTAATAGTTGATATTTTGGTACAATAAAATGATAATGCGTTACTTCTTAATAAAAAATATAAATCTACGAAATTCTCAAATAAATAACAGCCCACTAAGTGAGAAGGCCCAATAAGGTTTAAGGCCCAAGCCTACTACACATGCCTAAAACCCTAAAACCCCAATACAACCCTATTTGGCTATTTCTTTCTTTTGATCTGAGTGGGGGAAATTCACGCTAAATTGTTCGGAAATTGAAGGGACGGAGGTGATGGGAGAAGTAAAGCAGTCAATTGAAGTTACGAATGGAGGAAAGACGAGAAGAGTGGGGAAAAAGAAGGGGAAAATGGCCAAAAAAAGGCAAAGAATGATGCCTCAAGGTGCCGAGAACAGGATGAAAGTTGATAAAAGAATGAAGAAATTGTTTCAGAAAAGGGCGAGGGATTACAATTCTGACGAAGAAGGAGAAGATGAGCAGCTTCAGCAGTCTGCCCCTGCCAGGTTCAAGAAGAGTGATGATGAATTTGAAGGTGGATTCTCGGACGATGGTGAGGAAGAGAACCAAGGGATTGAGGAAGACGAGGTTTCGGAAGACGAAGGCGGCGGAATTCAGCCCGGTATTACGAAATTTACGGAGGGAATAAAGGCTTTTAAATTGGCGTTTAAGAAAGTTGTTAAGAAGAGTGGTGGTGATGAAGATGTATTGGTAAGCTGAATTTTCTGTTTGTCTGCAAGAAGAATTGGTCTGTGAATTTTTATTTTTATTTTTGTTTTTTCCCTGGTTTGGAAAAAGAAATTGTCATTACCAGGTTTGATGTGCTTGCAGGGCCCTGTATTATCTGCCCACAAAAAACTATTAGCTGAGAAGCTTGCTGAAGAAGAAGAAGAAAAAAAGTCAAGGGGGAGGCAAAGAAAGAGAAGCACTTGGTATTGGATTTTTTGGCTTAATTGCTAATGCTGTTCCACTTCTTTGCTTCCCAATTGCTTTTTCTTAATTTTATGTTATGGTTATTTTTCATGAAAAGATAGGAGAGAAAGGGCATGTGAAGCCTGCAAACTATTTGGATGCCCACGAAAAGTTTCTACTATCAGTGGCCACCAAAGGAGGTATACATTGTTTTGTTGGTTGTGGTTGTGCTCTGAGTTCAATTTACATCCTACGTTTGAGAGACTAATAGTGGTTCTTGTCCTGCCCATGTGTAATGTTCAATGACCAGTGGTGAAGCTGTTCAATGCTGTAAGTTGCTCTGCCTACTTTGCATCAGTACCTACTAGGGGTGCAAACGAGCCGAGCTCGGCTCAAAATTTGAGCTCGAGCTCGAGCTCGAGCTCCCTTAACTGAGCTCGAGCTCGAGCTCGACGAGCCCAACAAAGAGGGGCTCGAGCTCGAGCTCGAGCAGTAGACAGCGAGCTCGAGCTCAATTGATACGAGTCGAGCTCGAGTCGAGCTCGAGCTCGAGCAGCTCGCAAGCTCGACTCGAGCTCAATTAATTTTTTTTTTTTAAATATTCGAATTTAAAAAAATATAGACTATTGTACCATATGGAACATATTATTAAAAAATTTAAATATGAAGCATGAAGAGAATATTCATAAGAAGACTAAAAAGAAATACGATAATTTTTATATGCATTATATTAAATATTAATTTACAAAAAATTATGAAAGTGTACTAAATTGTTGATTAAGATTCTTTTTGGATAATATAAACTATAATACCATATTTTAATATCATCTAAAACTAAAATATGAGATATGGACTAATAGCTTTAATATATAGTGAATAAGTACATTTTGTTGTAATGAAATGAAATTGCAACAATAAAAATATGCATTATATTAAATATTTATCTAAACGTATTAAATTATTGACTAAGCTTGTTTTTAAATAATATAAAACAAAATATCATATTTTAGTATCATCTAAAACTAAATATGATACACTGACTATAAATTCTAATTATCTAATATATGATGAATTTTTAAAAGAAATATATTTGTTGTAGTGGAAATTAAAATTATAAACAATAAAATTCATATACATTATATTAAATATTTATTTACAGAAAATTATTAAAATATACTAAATTGTTGATTAAGCTTCTTTTAGATAATATAAACTATAATACCATATTTGAATACCATCTAAAACTAAAATATGAGATATGGACTAATAATTCTAATATATAGTGAATAACTGAATTTTGTTATAAGAGATTGACAATGATAAAATTTATATACATTATATTAATATTTATTTACAAAAAAATTATCAAAACGTACTAAATTTTCTAATAAGTTTGTTTTTAGATAATATAAACTACAATAATATATTTTTAATATCATCTAAAACTAAAATATGAGATATTAACTAATAATTCTAATTGATAATGAATTTTAAATATTTATTTATAAAAAAAGTATCAAAACTTACTAAATTATTGCTTAACCTTTTTATAAATAATATAAATAAAAATACCATATTTTATTATCATATAAAATCTAAATAAGAGATATATTGACTAATAATTCTAATATATGATGAATTTTGAATATAAACTTGATACAATATTAAATATGCACTTTAATAATATATATATATATATATAATAAAAAATAAATAAAAAAAGGGGGTGAGCTCGCCCTAAAAGGCTCGAGCTCGAGAAGCTTGAGCTCGAGCCGAGCTTTATTACGAGCCGGCTCGCGAGCTCGCGAGCCGGCTCGGCTCATCTTGCACCCCTAGTACCTACTACATTCACATCACTTGCTGTCTTCTGTACTTTCCCTGTTCTCTGCCATGAACAATTTGCCATGTCTTGAAGCTACTCTGCATTTCATACAGGTAAATAAAGCACATAATGCTCAGAAAGGTTTAAATCCATCAAGATCAAAAGATGAGAAAGGTATGCCACTAGAGTTATGTTTCCCATTTCAAACTTCTGCAGTATGTTTGGTTCCTGTGATTCCCTTCTTGGTTTACTTAGATTTATATGAAGCTATTTATTCAAATTAGTTTGTTAAAATTTCCAGAAGTTTTCGACGGACATATATTTGCTGCTTAACATCCTAAAAATGTTAACTTTTAGTGTCTGCAGCATAGGTTTCACTTAGCCATCACTAAAACTTAATGTTTTGTTGAGTTTTTTGACTCGTACTCTATTAAGCTCAGATACAATCAGGGTTAATGATGATACACTCAGACCCAGTCCATATTTTTAAAGTTTTTTTATGAGCTTTGGGTTCATATTGGTTTGGTTATCATTCTGTAAACCCCACAAAAAAAAGGAAATATGTGATGATCTCAGATGCGGAAATTGGAGTAACCAGTGAATATGATGAAGCATTCTTTAAGAGATACCATGGTTTGTGAACATGAACCAAAAGAGCTAAAGAAGGGAGAAGGATTTATACGTTTAGTTGCATATTTCTTGAAATACTTGATTTTACTAGAAGCCTCAATGAGAGTGGGAAATAGGAGACAGCCAATTGTACGGACAGAGGGGGTTTTAAGATAACATTGCTCAAATGTGAACTTGTAGATGGCGGATAGGAAGCCATACCAGCAAGTCCCTTTTTTCTTGGAATGTAAAGGCGGGGCTTGTGATGTACTTTATTGAAGCTTTTGACTGTATGTTATGCATTCAGCGTTGCAAATTGGTAATTTCTATGTTGATGTAATATTTTTGCATGTCCTTCATATTTATGCTTAAGGAGACCCTATACCATTTATAAGGAGGTCATAGTGAGTGAAATAAATATTGCCTTTGCTACTTTTTTGGGATTGAATATCAACTTTGACTATTTGTGCTTAATAAGGAACTCTACTTGATAAAACAGGATTAGCAAATTTCTTCATAATCGTTGTTCAGAAACACTTTGTTGCTTTAGGATCTGTTTTTATAAAAAGATTGATTATGATTGCTTTCATTGAGAATGCTGTAAATTTGTTTCGATGTGATGATATATGTGGTTAGGTTACTTGTGTATGCTATTGAAACAAACTACTGAAGGAACTTGATGGAGAACCTGTACTCGGCCTTGTGTTTTGACCTTTTCTACATTTATCATGATGGTTTTGATTAATCTTGTCCAATTATCAGCCTTGCTAACAAATATGGACTAAATTTTCTAGTAATTAAGAAGCGAAGGAAGGAAGCCTTCTTCTCAGAGCTTGGAAAGACATCGTCTCAATCAGCTGGGACTGTTGTTAAGGTTCTCTTTTCTCTCCATCTAGGAGATCCGTTTGTGTGTGATTAACCAATTTATGGTGGGAATAATGAAGTTTATTTGCAAATTAATTGCGCTTCCGCAGGTTGGCGCCTCTAATGGTTCTGTGGATGGTGAAACTCCTGCATGGGCCCCTCTGCGTGATAATTACATGCTCACAAACCCCAAGTTGAAAGATTGGGATAAGATGCAGGTAAAGTTTCTTGGCTAATCACAAAAATAACCAAAAGCTTCAAAATGGATTTTGAAGTTCCAAGTAATTGTCTAGTGCCTAAATGTCTTGGTCAATTTTGCTTTATGGATTTCTTGCTATAGATGGACAAACATGAAATGCCCATGAACCTTAGATGTTGCCTTTTTAAATAGATTATTGCAACCAAAAAAAAATAAAGAAAAAGGCAACAAAGAAATCCTTAGTTTTCTATGGTAGACTGTTGATCCATTACCTTTCCTTTTTTCTTAATAGCAAACAGGTAATTTTTCTACATGCACTAGGGACTCTACGTGGTTTCTCAACATGCATTGTCCCATCAATGTGAGGAGCCACATGGTTCCCCGAATTCTCTGGGTGGTTCTCTATCTTTTTATTTTTTAGTGCAAACCGATGTTTCAGATATCGATTTTGCCTAAAATTTTGAACTTTTTCAAATAACACCATTTCAGTATTTTTTTTTTTTTTTTGGCATTATTTAAATAATTTCCCCGAGTTTGATGCCTCTTTGTTGTGCTCCTCGTAGACAGTATCATGATTGTGGATAGAGCTCGACAATTTTATCAAGTAATTAGAGTAAGGTTGGGTGATGACATGTATGTATGAAGCGAAACACTGGTTGGTTATAGAACTATGGTAGTTGAGGCACAAGGACGGAATAGAAGAGATATTTCTCTAAAAAATTAGAAAATGTAACTTCAACTGACAGCGTGATTATTTTTTACCAACAAACTCTTCTGCTTGCATGGTTTATCTTACTCCTTGTTCCAGTAATAACACTTGTCGTTTGTGTGCTTTCCAGGATGCAGATGCTGCTGATGATTATGGGAGGCCATCAGATACAGATTCTTCGTCAGCTGATGATTGATGTCATTGTCCTTTAGATAACTTAAAATTGTTCTACCCATAGGGGGTAATGGTCAGTTGAAATGTTGGTTGGAAGGAGTAACTTAGAGAGACAGTACCAAGCTATGGATGATCAATTTTCAACAGTTGGGAATGAAGAAAATCTAAAGCCATGCTCTGAGGATCTTTCATCTGATGATCCAAAATCCAGATCTAAGATTGGAAAAATATTGCAGCATCCCAAGCTGGATTGACAACATAACCTTGTTCTGTTATAACAATATAGGGCCTGATCCATTTTAGATGAAAAGTAATGGCCTGTGCTCGTCTTTCCTGTCAGTTTTTCTGGCCTCTCATGCAAGGTATTTCATACTCTGCACAGAGTGTTGTGTGGTAAAAGTTACAGAATATCTTGATTCTCTATAGAGTGGTCAATGAGTTTTTAAGCTTTGATTTCATGTTTTATAATCTTAAAATCTGCAAGTTTGGTGAAATCACCTGATGTATTGCTCCAAGAGGCAAACTTCTCACAGTGCTAGACTCCTCAGATGATAGCTTATCTCCTCTGGGATATCATGATCCACCACACTTCTTGAATATCTGCAGGAAAGCATTGGGCAAATGTTCTTTTGCAGAATATAGACCTTAGTACTGGTTTTAGTTCATCAAATGTTAAAGAGACTAGTCACAAATAGGGACATTGCATAAAGTATTTGACGCAAGTGAGAAGAATCATAACTTGGAACCTCAATATTCAAGAGTCTCACAGATCATAATATACATCAAACATGGATCACATTACACATTTCCTTGTTTTGTTGTGACTTAGCAGCAAGTAGATAATCACAGTGAAGACAAGAAGCACCTTTTACTGTTTCAGGCTCTTGCTGGCACACCAACCTTACGGGTAAGAACCAAGTAATGTAATATCAACAAATCAAAATTTATGCAGTTACAATTTAGCTATATTGCTTGATTGTACACGTCATCCAAAAATGAAAGAAAAGAGGCCAATATTATAGCAAAGCTGCCCGCTCTTATAATTCATCCTTCTGGGAAACTGCTGGTTCTCTTATAGTGCAATTGCATTGAATCACTGGACTTATAGTGCAATTGCATTGAATCACTGGACTTCTGCCTGTGAACTACCTGACCTACTAATATCATATGATGCTCGAGTCTTCAACAGGTAGTTAGCCTTTGCCATCTCACCATGTTTTGGCCATCCAGTTAGAGGTTCCAAGGAAGAAGCAGAAATATATTCAGACATGAAGAACACTTATCATACTTAAAGCTGGAGATGGTGAAAACAGTTTGCACCCTCAAAGAAGGCTGACCATGTAAGCTTTTACACCAAAAGGCGAAAGATACCTCCCTTTTCCTCGTAAACATTAACAATCCATACCAGCTGTTAAAACTGCAGTCATAAATCCATCTCTCTTTCCATTATGGATGTGCAACTCAAACTTTCTAGGCCAGTAGAGGAAATCAGCATGTTTCGTCTTGATTTATCTGTTCATGGCAATATAACCCCCCTGACACAACCAAACAATCTATCACTGGAAGGTGTCATCCATTTAGGATCTCCAACTTAGTATTGCTCCCTCATATCTTCAAATGAAGAGCAAAAGACTTTACTCAGCAGCTTCGGCTTGGGCTTAATGGATCGTAATCATAGGCATCACCGGCCTTGACAAATCGTCCCTTCACACGCCTCCTTACATCAGCTCTTGCCTTGCGAGAAGCATACCTTACCTTCTTCTCAAATCTGACATATTATCCATATGGAAAGAAAATGTCAAAAGAAGGATCCGATAAACACTTTATTCCAGGAAAAAGGCGGGAATAGTGTCACATGAGCCATAAAATACATTGTCCCCATGTTTGCATTTGCTAATGCCCCTAAACAATTATATGTCCTGATTACTTACTAAAGTGGTAGCTACAAATAGTTTCCATTGGAATAGACCATTATAAGTGAATGATTAAGTAAATAATCATTGGAATAAACCATTATTAGTGAAAACTGTTAGAAATTACCAATCGTTCTCCTAAACTTCACAAATTGGATGAAAAGAATCCAATGAAAAATCTAGTGTTTGGTTTGGTTTCAATTTCATTGCCATTTTCCAAATTCTAAAGACAAGGGCGATTTTTATGTTTTTGGGATCACTGGTTTTTTTGTGGCAATGAAAATGTTTTGGATTAGTTCATGTGGGTTGCATTTTTTAATTGTTCCCATCAATGTATTTTTTTAATCTAAATGAAGATTAATAGTTGTGTTCTCTGTAGATTGGAGTTGTCACTAGTGTTGAATTAATATATTATTAAATGCATATATTTGATATTTGATTAAGTTAACAATTCAAAGATACATGTATGTATAGATATATTTATCAAATATGTATTGATTAAGGTGAAAAGATGTTGGAAAAAGGGTGAAAGTGGGAAGTTGGTTTCAGTTGGAAAACAACAAAAATAAGCATGTTTTCAATTCCCAAAGCATAAAATTGCTGACAGCGAAATGAAAATGAAGATAAAGCCTTACTTTCGTGCCTTCTTCTTCTCCTTGTAACGCATGACAGCATCATTCCTGCTAGTAGAAGGCATGGAACTTTCGGTACCCGGAGGGTACCATGGTGGCTCTCCCATCATCGGCTTTGATGAAACTCCACAATCTTGATAATCTCCAGCACTGCTTTCTCCAGTAAGGCCAGAGAATGAGAGACTCGAGTGTGCTTGCCTCGCAAAATATAAGTTGGGATCTGTTTTACAGCTAAGAACTGAATCTGCAGAGGCAGCATTGCTGCATGCTGGTTGCATCACATTTCCCCTTCCAATTGATGACCCCTATGAAGTATCAAGAATTAAGTGCATCAGCATACTATAAGCATGCAATCTTTAAGACATGAGGAATGATCATAGAAATGATCGTAGTTGTTATGAATGAACAAAACTAACATATGATTGCTAAAGAGGAAGCATCATAAGGTCTATAGCAATGTCCTACGCATTACTCAATCATATAAATAAGAATGAGCATGGCATAAAAGAAAATTTACAATTGGAATATGATAACCAAATATCAAGAAATAAGCTGGCATCATCCATCAGTCTTGAGTATAAAGTTGACCATAATTCAAAAATCTAAGTCATACCAAACTCGTCTAGGATAAAAAAACTTAAGTCTTGCCTGATGACAATTTAAGTTTAGAACAAAATAACCTTTTACACGCTAACTTAATAACTGAACTTCTAAGTCTCATTCAACGTCAGACTGAGTGTCACCCAGGGGACAACCCAGCGGCTTGGGCTTAAGATTTATTAAGGAAGATCTTGGGTTCAAACCTGGGTGGGTGCATGAGCATGTTGGATGTGTGCGTCTAGAAGATAGGGTGAATTACATTGACACCCCCTAAGCTTGGGTCTAATTACACAAACATCTCCTGCCCTTTGCAAAATTACAAGTACATCCTTTGAGGTTGTAGTTTGTAGTTGTGGTTACAAACACACCCCCTACTCAATGGCGAAAACTTTACACAAACACCCCTGGGTACATTACACTAACATCCACCTATAATTTTCTAAAGGCTGGGGGTATTTATGTAATTAGGACTAAGCTCAGGGGTGTCCATGTAATTTACCCTAAAAAAAACTAAAAACGTAAAACTGAGCAATATGCAACTTTATGAGCACAACTTGATATGCCAGATTCCACGGAATAAAATTGAGATGACGTCATCCAAAGCATGGTTATTACATGAGTGAAATATTTACAATGCAAGGATACTACTTTCAATTTTTATTTGTAACAATGTCAGCATGAACTTTTAATGCAAAGAACCTGGATCAGAGGGAAATGTTCCCACAGGCCCAAGGAACAGAAGAAGAAAAATCCATTACAGAATTGGCTTGACTTTGTTGATATTATCACATTGTCATTTCTCACTCAAAACTAATCTTTAAAAAAATTCTTTAGCTGCAACGGACAACACCGGCCAGTTTTTTGCTAAGTCTGGAGTCTGCTAAACTTCTTTCTGACGGGATTTGTGATATATCTCCTTTCATTCAGAGATCAAGATGGTTAAGAAACTCAGCTTAGCGAATCATTATCTCAGCACAATCAAGATGACAATAAAGAGCTAATTTAGAGAAGAATTTACTTGGGAAGTTATACATAAGATTATCTTGGTAAGAATCAGATGATGGTAAGAAGTTTAGCTTCCACCATTAAATGGTAATAGTATATGCAGTGAAGTAACAAGATAACTGTGAAATAAAATCATAGAATGAGGTACTACCTCAGCAGCGTAAGCACCCTGACAGTTCGATCCAGACATATCTTTTGTGCCAAATATCCCGTCAATACCGTCATTACCAAAGAGCTGTGGATTATCAAGAGCTGCACCAAAAAGTTCTTCATAGTTTTCAATGCTTAAGTCAACCTCATCCATATATGAAAATGTCATAGAAATCATCATCCTCACACACAGCAGTTTCCTTTTCCTTTGCTCCAGGTAAGAAAACCTACACATGAAAGGCCAAGTTATTCCAGTGCTTTAACTAAATGAAGGGGAAAGACTAAATGGAAGGCCAACATTATACTTACTCTCTTCATATTACCCCCCAATGCCAACCCCCTGGGGTGACAAATCATGGTCTAACTACTTCAAACTTAATCATGGCCATACACTGTCATGCCATCTATACTTCCCCACTTCTGACAAAGAAGATCACTGATGCTGAGCCATTCTTGGATCAATCATTTTTATGATCAATGATAAGTCCGAACAGAATAAAGAGGCACAAGTCTAACTGAGCACATCTGTGAGTGCTAATTTTATCGTGTTTGAAAAATTAAAACACAAATAAATTGTCACAAATAAAATATTTGGATTGAAATGTCAATGTGAGTACAATCTCTATTCTATCCCTTGATTATTCCCTCCAAAATATGTATTTGACAAATTTGACTAATTCAAAGAGTAATCTCCACGTAGATCTCCTTTGGACTTGAATTTGAATTTCTATAACGTTAATTTGAGGGCTTTCGCCAATAATCCCAAATTAAACTATAGTCTTGACTGGAATTTGATGACTTGAAAGTGGGAATTTTGCAATCTTCCCTTGCTTGGCTCTTTCTTCTCGAGCTCTGTCACTTGAGGAATTGCGTAGAGGGAATTTTGCAATCTTCCTTGCTTGGCTCTCGAGAGGAATTGCGTAGAGGGAATTTTGCAATCTTCCCTTACTTGGCTTTTCCTTCTCGAGCTCTGTGTGTCAAATGACGGTGTAAGGACCCCTTTATATAGGTGTCAGAGAGGTAGAGTTGTTATCTACTTGAACACCTTTGGTATTATCTCTTTATAATTTAATTTAAAGAAATAAATACATAATATATTTGGAATAATATGATTGGTCAATTTGATATTATCTCTTTAATATTTGCATTTTATAAGAGATAAATACAACCAATATTTGTCTTGATTTGATTGGAGCGTATATGCAATTGCTCCACATGGCGCGGTCTGATTGGCCGGAACCTTTGACTGCGAAGCATTACTTGATTGGCCGAAATACTTCGTTTTGACACTTGTCGGCCACTGATTTGATGACAAAATATATATTAAAATATCAATTATATTGACTATTTATACTTGGAATTAATTTAGTAAATTCCAAAATACAAATAAAATTGATAAATAATATATTATTTTACACTTGTCATCATTCAATTAGACATGAAATTTTACATGTCTACAAATGCCCCCTCGAGACTTGTTCATGAACATCGAGTGCAGCGAAGTGAAGATGTGGACATGTCTCGAAACTGATTCATGACATGTGATTTTTTTTTTTTTTTTTTTGACATGTGACTGAACTTGAAAATATATTTCAAGCTGCCTACGTACCTCGTTGGAGGATCAAGTCAAAACGTAGTTCACTTGAATTTCTATTGATAGTTTATTCTCATATTAAGGAGTTTTTCAATTTGAATTTATAGATAGTTTATACTCATATCAAGGAGTTCTTCAATTTGAATTTGTAGATAGTTTATACTCGTATCAAGAGTTTCTTCAATTTGAATTTGTAGATAGTTTATCCTCGTATCAAGGAGTTCTTCAAGAGATTTGTAGATAGTTTATACTCGTATCAAGGAGTTCTTCAATTTGAATTTGTATAGTTTATACTCGTATCAAAGAGTTCTTCAATTTAAATTTGTAGATAGTTTATCCTCGTATCAAGAAGTTCTTCAAGAGATTTGTAGATAGTTTATACTCGTATCAAAGAGTTCTTCAATTTGAGATAGTTTATACTCATATCAATGAGTATTGAGATTTATTTGTCAAGGGCATTAGACAGTTTATACTCATATCTAAGAGCATTAAAAATTATTTTTTGGAGGCATTAGATAGTTTATGCTCATATATAGGAGTATTGATTTTTTTTTTCAAAGATATTAGATAGTTTATGCTCGCATCCAGGAGCATTGAGATTTTTTTCTTCAAGATATTAGATAGTTTATGCTCGTATCCAGGAGTACTGAAATTTTTTTCTTCAAAGATATTAGATAGTTTATGCTCGTATCCAGGAGCATTGAGATTTTTTTTTGTTTTTGAGACATTAGATAGTTTATGCTCGTATCCAGGAGCATTGAAAATTAATTTTTTTAAAGATATTAGATAGTTTATGCTCGTATCCAGGAGCATTGAAAATTAATTTTTTTTAAAGATATTAGATAGTTTATGCTCGTATCCAGGAGCATTGAGATTTTTTTTTTTTTTTGAGACATTAGATAGTTTATGCTCGTATCCAGGAGCACTGGAAATTATTTTTTCAAAGATATTAGATAGTTTATGCTCGTATCCAGGAGCATTGAATTTTTTTTTTTTGTTTTTTGAGACATTAGATAGTTTATGCTCGTATCCAGGAGCATTGAAAATTAATTTTTTTTAAAGATATTAGATAGTTTATGCTCGTATCCAGGAGCATTGAAAATTATTTTCAAATTTCATGGTGTTGCATCACCATCATCACCATCATCATCATTGGGATCAACTGAATATTCATCTTCTTTGCAATTGAAGCTCATTTCAATTCCATGTGCTCGAGTGGCTAACTCTTCAAAAGTGTTTGGTTTTATTGCTTGAAGAATGTAACATAGTTCCCAATGCATGCCTTGAATACACATCTCAATGGCGGAAGCTTCAGATAATCTATCTTTGCAATTAAGGCTCAAATTCCTCCACCTATTGATGTAGTCGACGACTGGTTCTTCTTTCCATTGACGAGAATTTGTAAGCTCGACCATGCTGATGGTCCGCCGTGTATTATAGAAGCGGTTGAGAAATTCTTGTTCTAGATGTTCCCATCCATTAATCGAGCCAGCCTCCAAGTCAGTGTACCAATCAAATGCATTGCCTTTCAATGATCGAACAAACTGTTTGACTAGATGATCACCATATGTCCCTGCATTGTTGCATGTTTCAACGAAGTGAGCCACATGCTGCTTAGGATTGCCCTTGCCATCAAATTGCTGAAACTTTGATGGTTGATAACCCATTGGCATCTTCAAGCTGTCGATCCTCGGAGTATATGGCTTGGAGTAAGTAAGGGATGACTTTGAGCTTCCTTCGATCTTGCTTTTGATGGTTCCTTCAATGAATTCTTTTAGCTGGTCCACGGGAATCAATCCGTCAGAAGAAACTTGAAGCTCCTTTGCATATTTGTCCCTTTCCGTATAATGTTGCTTTGCAGATGCTTCCACCTCATCATGAGCCTCAACTTGTTTCCCCATGACATGACTTGCATCGACATTATCTGCCTTGTTGATCAATCGAGCAATCTGTGCGTCTTGTTCTTGGACGTGCTTCATAAGTCCCTCAATGGCTCTCGTCAAATCCGCAAGTTGTTCCTCTATAGTTGTAGCATTTATCACCATAACCGGAGCCACATTTGTTGTGAAGGAGTAGCTAGACACGGAACAAGGAGAAGTCGGGGAGATTTATTTGCATCACTTTCGCTTGCATAGCTAGGTGAGTGCAAGTTCTTTTCGACGTACTCAGCGAGAGGAGACATTTGGGAAGATTCTTTGAGCTTCTTCGACATGTTCCTCGTAGTAAACCAACACTCTTGATACTTGAGCTTGAAGACTTTGATATGGCGAGTTTGGAATTTACCGGCTTCACAGCTTTTTCTTGAATATCCATGTAATGTCTTTTTCTTTGATGAAGAGAAGAGATGAAGGGTAGAGCGGTCCCACTGGGCGTGCCAAAATTTGTGAGTGCTAATTTTATCGTGTTTGAAAAATTAAAACACAAATAAATTGTCACAAATAAAATATTTGGATTGAAATGTCAATGTGAGTACAATCTCTATTCTATCCCTTGATTATTCCCTCCAAAATATGTATTTGACAAATTTGACTAATTCAAAGAGTAATCTCCACGTAGATCTCCTTTGGACTTGAATTTGAATTTCTATAACGTTAATTTGAGGGCTTTCGCCAATAATCCCAAATTAAACGCTATAGTCTTGATTGGAATTTGATGACTTGAAAGTGGGAATTTTGCAATCTTCCCTTGCTTGGCTCTTTCTTCTCGAGCTCTGTCACTTGAGGAATTGCGTAGAGGGAATTTTGCAATCTTCCCTTGCTTGGCTCTCGAGAGGAATTGCGTAGAGGGAATTTTGCAATCTTCCCTTACTTGGCTTTTCCTTCTCGAGCTCTGTGTGTGTCAAATGAGGGTGTAAGGACCCCTTTATATAGGTGTCAGAGAGGTAGAGTTGTTATCTACTTGAACACCTTTGGTATTATCTCTTTATAATTTAATTTAAAGAAAAAATACATAATATATTTGGAATAATATGATTGGTCAATTTGATATTATCTCTTTAATATTTGCATTTTATAAGAGATAAATACAACCAATATTTGTCTTGATTTGATTGGAGCGTATATGCAATTGCTCCACATGGCGCGGTCTGATTGGCCGGAACCTTTGACTGCGAAGCATTACTTGATTGGCCGAAATACTTCGTTTTGACACTTGTCGGCCACTGATTTGATGACAAAATATATATTAAAATATCAATTATATTGACTATTTATACTTGGAATTAATTTAGTAAATTCCAAAATACAAATAAAAATTGATAAATAATATATTATTTTACACTTGTCATCATTCAATTAGACATGAAATTTTACATGTCTACAACATCCATCACGCTAAAACAATTCTGCCCAGGGCAAAGTGCTACAAGTCCATGTGACTTAAGTCAAACTATTGTGCACACCACATTTCATAATCTGAAACTTCAACAGTATTCGCATGACTCGATGTGGAAACAACAATACTCCATCTATATTTGGATGGCTTGGATCTCATTATATGCGCTACAATACTAGAATTTGTGCACTAGAGGACAATTTTGTGTATAATACTATTATGACACTTCACTTTGGCGACTAATATATTTATTATTATCACGAACAACAAATGTCATAAAAACAATGATATTTATAAATATCAAGTAATCCACATATAATCCAGAAAACAATAATATTGTATATTAAAGTTAAAATAAAGTACCTAGTTTTTGAACAAAAGTTATTTTTGAAAAAGTTATACTTCTTATATAATAGAAAAATAAATACATTCAAGTTTAAAGATAAAAATATTTTCTAGAAAATCTGAAGAAGTTATCTGGGATAAAAACTCTAACTTGAAGATGTTACCCAATAACAACTTTAAAAGAAATTGCAAGGCATTAGCTTGGACAATGTCTTTGGAACGATGTAATCCACGTAATATCTCTGGATTGAAATAATTTGAGGAAAACAACAATTATCCAAGCAACATTAACTACTGGAAGTCGAGGAAGAGCTATCACCTACTGGACAAGAAAATCTAGAGACAAAGAGAACCTTGGGTCCAAACTGTCATGGTCAGTAATAGCTGAGTCGGAGCTAAGCTTCTGTCAAGTACCTTTAGAATAGTCCATGCTTTCTCTTATAGATAAGCATGAGCCTGGTTCATCCCTTCCTTCTCATTCTTTTTCTCTCCTCTATAGTCGTCTTCTTTTACTATGGCAATTTATCACTTTTCTCTATAGATTCAGCATTCTAATTCTTATATGTTCATACACTAAATTTTGCACTGACAAACGTTGTGTAAGTGCTGATTTTATATGTGAACTTACTATAATGGTTAAGTATCAGGGAGTTGCATTTTTTCTGCAACGTAATGTCAGTTTTGAATCCCACTGCCTCCAGTCCCTAAAAGGCAGGGGGTGTGGGAGCAACTAAAGCAGCTCAATTTCTCAATCACTTTTGCCATTATATTCACAAGCATTCACAGCAGAACCATATCAATTTTTTGACTCATATTTCACTTAAAATATTCAATAAACAAATCTAACCCTATGTTAACCTTTCAGCTATTACTTTTAGTAAACCTAACTCAAACCTTGATGTGATCAAGTTTGTTCTACATAACAAATATTCCGGCCAAGAGATGAAAGCTTCAAAGATTTAAAAAAAGTAAGTAGAAAGATAGCAAGATATCTGCTAAAGTAGCAACTCAACGTTGTTCAACAAGCCAAGGTTTTGAAATTCCTTTCTTTTTGCTTTTATTATTGGTCCTTGCAGCATCTTTATAAACTTTAGACCTCTTGACTGGTTGGCCCTGTACGAGAATTACAATAAAGAAGATGGCAAGGTTCAACAACAGCTTCTGATATAAGTCAGTCTTCCCTTCTTACTAAATCTCACCGGTGCCAACCAGAGTACAAATATTGATGCAAAATAGGTTCAAATAAAAATGAGGATAAATAAATACTGTCATTGCTTAATGAAACTTTTATGCAAAGATAGCTACCTTGGCACAGTAGAGCTCGTAGAACCAGCTGCCTGATCCACATTCTGCAGCCTGGGATCATGTGTATGATTTAACGACTCCATCCAAACTGTTGATTTATCCATCTCCACATTATGCACGTTACTAGCTTCTCCCAGAAAGGATGCATCTTGAACGTTATTCTTTCCATGGGGCCTTGGCAATCCATTGGCCTGTTATCAGTAATGCTCATTGAACCCATTCCCTGCTCACAGGTGGAATCTCCAACAGAAGGAAAATCTAAGAGAAAAGACCAAATTGACGAAAGTTCTGCAGCTGAAGGGCATCCAGAGTAACAATTAACAGCTTGTCTCTTATGTCCAGGACTTATATTTGAACCAGCATGCCCCACCCAATCACAATTCTGGCAAAGGGATACTTTTTCCTCAATACATCTAATGAAAGCTGGCTGAGAATTGCATCTTTCACAAACAAGTGTCCTGGAGTGACGTTTTGAGAGGGCATTTGCAGAATGGACATTACGATCACAAGACAAACATAAACTTGCTGCATCAGACCGACAGTAGATTATAGATCTTTGTTCCCCACAGAAATCACAAAGGTAACCCATATTACAGCTGATCAACTTCTTAACCAAGCTCTTTCCTCAATCTCGAAAATACACACACTTTTGTGCAAACAATTTATTCAAACTGAACGGAAGCAGAGTCGAGATGACTGTGACGAGGTTGTTTTCCTGGGAAAGTCTCAGAGTTTAAACAATGTTCGACGACTTTAATTCGAGATATATCACTATCTACATTAAAAGGCACAAAAAGAAATTATTAGGACACAGGCAGCTATCATCAATGCGTAAGCCTGTACAATAATTGAATCATGTCCTGCATTTAACATTGACAAGAGCAGGGTAGTCTATAAATAGCATCACCCGCAAAGAAAATGCATCTTCAAAGCCCAAAAATACAGTTTTCAACTCAATAGTAATATTCCTATACAAAGACGGAACAAATTCCATAAGGATACAAAAAGCCAAGTTACTTTATTACATGAAATAGAACAAATTCTTTACTGATATGTTATCCCCATATAACAAATCAATATATGAAAGATGCTAAACGAATAACAGTAGAGCCGATTTATATTAAAAATAGAGGAAAAGGTGCTCCAGGTCTCCAACATGTTGGGAATCAAGATCCAATAAAAGTGGAAGCTTTAAACAAATTAAAACCAATTTGTTCCGGTTTAACACAACCAAGATTATTAGCAAAAATCCAAGACGTCATTCTTGTATTCTGCAGTGAGCAAGCTGAAAAATTCAGTGATTCGAAAATACAAATATAAACCCTATCCCAAGGGAAAAATAGACTGACATTAGATTCACAGAATTCCAGCAGAAGATTGGAAATTCCAACCACTTCCCCACCAAAAACACACAGAAATCGAAGAAACAAGAAACCCAACTCTGAACTGAATTCTCCAAAAATATTCCAATCACTAGAATACAAACAATAGAACACAAAAATAACACTACAACTACAATATGAAGCTACAAAGAAGAATCATAGAAACGAAAGAACAAAGAAAGCCCATTTCGAAGAAGTGCAGTATTTTTACCAAAATTGGCCGTAAAAGCGTCGAGAATCATAAGATGGTAGAAAGGGGAAAAAGCACATGGACTTTTCTCTGCAGCTCTCAGACTTCACTTAAATCCCTAACAAACAAACAGCAGAAAAGAAAGATCAAAGCTTTCCAGAAGGACTTTTGCTCTCTCTAGAGCAGCAGGAGATGGGGTTGAAGCAAACTTTTCTTGGGCTGAAATATTTTTGAGCTGTGACAAAAAGCTTCAACAATAATAATAAATTAATCCAAAAAGGGATAAAAAGTGCAGGAGAGAGAAAGTGTTTGTTGAAGAAGACCGCGGGGGTCGGGTGGGTGGGGGGGGGGGGGGTGAGGGTTGTGAGGTGGGTCCCATTCCCTTTTCATCATCATCAACTAAAGTTAGGCCTTCACTTTTTCCCACCCAACCCCTCCCCCCCTACCCCCCCCCAAGAAAATACATCATTTTTACTACTACTAGTAAACTTTTTTTTTATTTAATTTTTGAGATAATTATACCTCTCTCTTTCTAAAATTTGATATAATTACATATAAAATTCTTTGTAGTTTGAGAGTCACATCTAGCACATTTGAAATTTACTTTCGTCTAACAAATAAGTCCATTCGATAGTCGAATTTCACTGAATTTACTGATATTAAAAAAAATTAAAATATATATATATATATACTCTCGATTGACTTATTACTAATTTATAGTAGGTCAAATAAATTTTTTTATATCAAATTTACCCACATATATCTTTACGTGTTAATACATGTGATGAGATATTTTAATAGTTACAAGGATAGTTTAGTCCAAAAAAATATTATTTGACCTGCAATAAGTCAGTAATAAGTCAATCGAGGTAAATATCAATTTTTTTAGTTTTTGCTATTAATATCAACAAATTCAGTTAATTTTGATTAATAAATGAAAGTGTTAGATAAAAGCAAACATCAATAATATTAGATATAACTTTTCAAATTACAAGAGGTTTATGTAAAATTATACTAATTTTTAGGGAGGGGAGTGTAATTATACCTTAATTTTTTCATCTTTAAGATAAATATTTGTTCGAAAAGTACTTTAATGTAAATAATTCATTATTCCACCCATCAAAATTTAACATATATATATATATATATATATTATTATATATCCAAATTTTTTTAGTTTACTATTGGAGAATTTTGGATTTGCACTTAGAATTTGCTTTTCATGAGAAAATGTGATGTTACTATTATTATTGAAAAGAAATAATTATATTTACATTCTCTCATCTATTATTCAATTACATAAATTATCTTACCTTTTGAAAATTTAAAAAATTACCCGGATAACGTCTTGAGGGCTCTTGACAACGTTTGCAAAATACTTAATTTATTATCTTCAAGAAAATTGCCCATTCTAAATTTACTTCTATTATTTTCCAATCCTAAAATAATAACTAATAATTTGAAAGTATTCTTTTTTGTCGAAATTATGGTTTCAATAAAGTTTCAATATAACATCAATAATTCTCGATACAATTTCTAAATGTAAAATCAGGTCAAATTTAAATATTTGATTAAAATTTTATATTGGTTTTAAGTACCACATAATTTCAAGAGGGGAGCAAATTGCCACGCAACCCTGATACTTAGGGTTAAATTCATTTTGGCCCCTTGTGATATAAAAAAAATATCAAAAAATCTTTTATAAAAATTTAAATATAAAAAATCATTCTTATATTGTGAACGATAACTCACACAACTCCTTGGTCAACCTAGTATCATGGAGTTTTTTAATATTTTTCTATCACAAGAGGTGTAATTGATACTTTATATTTCTCAAAAAAAAAATTTAACATTCCCAATATTACAAGGGGGTCTTTGAATTTTTTCCCTATTACTTAGTAGTGTTGGTTGTGATTGAAGATTAAATCACGTCAACAGTGAAATTTATATTTTACGAATATAATTTGATTCGCATTATTTAAATATTGTACATTTAATATACAGATATCAGGAATATATGATGGTGTTAGATAAAACCTACAAGATATTTAATAGGGATAATTACACTCATCTCTTTTGAGATTTGGTGTAATTATAGTAGACCCTCATTTGTTTAGAAAATTACACCAAGCACCCCTAAAGTTTGCTTTCGTCTAACAAATTAGTCCATTTGTTAGTCAAAATTTACTAAATTTACTGATATTAACAGAAAAACTAAATAAAAATTTATATATACTCTCGATTGACTTATTGATTTATTGTAGGTCAAATAATTTTTTTCAGACTAAACTACTCTTATAACAGTGAAAATATACCTTCTCATATGTATTAACGCATGAAGACGTATGAAGGTAATTTTATCACCAAAAAAAATTATTTGACATGCAATAAGTCAGTAATAAGTCAATATCAACCAATTCGGTGAGTTTTGACTAATGGAGGACTAATTTGTTAGAAGGAAGCAAACTTTATAGGTGCTATGTGTAAATTCTCAATCCACAAGGAGATTTACATGTAATTATATCAAATTTTAGGGAGAGGGTATTATTGTCCCTATTTAATATGAAATTGACTTTTTTTTCTTCTAATCATTAAATGAAATGATGTATTACTTTGGGTAGGTGGCAGCTATGGAAAGAGTCGAGCGCATTTGATATTAATGCCTACACACACATATATAGATATATCTGGAGAGAGAGGAAGAGAAAGAGAAAATTATGTGCATTTTTCACATTGAAAGTTTACTCCACAAAATATATAATGGGAAAAATGCAAGCAATTTTCATGTGATATTGCAAATGAGCAAATTACCTGTGAAAAAATAAATAGCATTTTATCTTTTTGTGTATTTTTTTTTAAATACAACAATTTATCTTCCTATGTTTTTAAAAATGAAACAATTTATCTCATTAGACAGGGAGGTAAATTACTTCATATTAGAAAGTACAGGGGGAGGGGGGTAAATTGATATATTTTTTTATATGGAATAATTTGCTCATTTTTAATATCACAGGAGATAATTGCTATTTTCCCATATATATATATATATATATATATATATATAATAGGATCAAAGTCGTCGCGATTGAAGAATAATTCTGAAATCCACAATAAACATAAAAAAATATCAATAGTCCTCCCCACAAATATTTTGACTGTCAAGTTACGAACAGTTTTAAAGTTCAATAAAAAGCAAGTATTTCACTATGCAAATATACCTAAGTATATTTAACTTAAGATTGTTTATAAGAAACCTTTAGCGTATGATTGTCATCTTAGGACTTCAAGATGTTATCGTATGTCATTCGGTCAACAACTACCCAAAATATGGGTAAAACGGGTTCAAACGAGTCAAAACAAACATGATCTGAACAAAAACACATGGATCTTGAACTATTTTGACATTTCAACTACATTTATAGGAAAAAATTGTGGCATTTTATGGTTTTTACCCATATTAATCTAGTTGCATATATTGAGCTTCTAATTATTTCTATATTATACAATTTTTTTAAAAAAATAACAAAAGCTCGAATTATGTTTTAAATGGAAGTTTGATTAAAAATTGAAAACCATTAAAAATAGTTTATGAAATAAATAAAAAGTTTTAAGAGGTAAGTGAAAATGTCATTTTCATCTTATAAATTATAGTGAATATAAAATTTATTACTTTATAATATTTTAATGGGTAAAAAATAGGTATAATTCAAGAATGAAAATTATATTTAATGTTGATGAAATAAAGAAAATTATTTAACGTAGATCAATATTTACATATTAATTTTAATTTTGGTAATTAAATTAAGGTTTTTGAATAAAAAAATTCCAAAGAAATGCCAAAAAGGTGTTTAGGAATAATGAGAAGCACGTGGCGTCCAAGGAAAGAGAGGTCTGTGGATTATGGTGGACGTGAGGTGACGTGAGCATGACTCTGGGTAAAGGTTGGTTTATAGTTTCGTACAACCACAAACACACTATCAATTTATTAAGAAAAAGGGTGGGTTTTGGATAAACCCACTTTGTACATTAAACAACCCACAAAGCCGCCACCCCCACCCCCACACACACACACCCAAATTATGATAAGAAGATATGTGAGGGCAAAATGGGAAGAAAAGAGTTGGCTAATCTTGTTTCCATTTTGAGACTGTTGGAAAATACGTGTGGGAGAAGTCAGACAGTCCATGAGCATTTTTCGTCTAATTAACCACATTTATTCCTCAATTCAGTACAAGGAACCTACTTGTACATGATGAACCCTCACCTCTACAAAAACGTGCAGGTCTAGATTGATTAAAGTAAAGGATGATATATCGCAGTTGACAGGCCCAATTGATAGGAAAATTTGTGGAGAAACTAACCAGAACTAACTCAATTTTTCTTAGACTAGCCTACAAACTTATGTTGTCGTATGGCAGACAGTTGTTTGAGATAAGACAATACCAATTGCCTGTCTGAATCGTCCCTTGCCTCAGCCTGCAACCAATCATCAGGACTTGGCCCTATCGATTGTTTGTGTATGTCGTTAGGCCATCCTGCACACACCGTCTATCGAGGAATCCCGAACATCGGGTGCTGCCTGGGCTCCCCGTCTATCATCTATTCCGCACATAGCCACTCAGCCCGCACATATATGCACATTCCTCCATCGTTTTCCTACATACCTCACATACTTAGTCTTAAACTTTGTGACATTAGCCAATGATGCCCACAAAATACCAAGAATCGATTAACGACGCCCCATCCTGTGCCTAAGGCCTGCACATCCACCCATCATGCAACCAAGTCATACACCGACTTGGCACTTCTGATCGACCAACATTCTTAAATCACTGTGCCATGTGGCACCAACACCTCATTCCACACCGTATTGCCCTATGATTGACACCTACTGTTTTTAGCGTGCAAGCATCCCGAGCTAGACATGACGATATCTCAAAGGGGGTAATAGTAACCTTTTGCTCACCAGAAAAATATTGATTGTGTAGTCTGATTTCTGAGAAACACTCAACGTTTTCAATCAAATATACGAACAGTTGTGTGTTAAATAATTCAAAAACATAAGCATATATGGCAAAAATGTAAATAATAATGTAGTTACAATCTTGATGCGTGCAAAAAATGTCAATCCTTCGATGGACTTAAACTCCTTAATGGGCTAAAGTTTCCTGCAAGCTTTAGGATGGAACCTGGAAAAATAATGTTAGCACTCCAATGCTCTAATCAATATTCATTATTCAAATAACAATACTGAAATAGGAGAATATGAGTGAAGTATAATGAACTATGATTAAAGACTGTGAATAAGAATGAAGGTGTGTAATGGAAATTGCTTGTGAATATTCAAAAAACCATCTCCTGCTTGAGGGGACTAGACCTGATTTTATAGCCGAGGTCCCCCAATAATGAGGGGTCTAATCTCAAAGAGAGTTGAGGATGCAATTTTTTAGTGGATAAATATCCTAGGCATCATTATGTAATTAGTTGGAGGGGGCCCCAGGAGTCTATCCCAGCTTGGGAAGTCCAGCGAGATAAGAGTCCTTTGTCAGGAGATTGTCTCTCTAAGCCTTCTCGTCAGCTCCTTCTTTCAATCATATTTCACCATTTGGACTATGCGCACAACTATCTACCAAGGTGGAATTGAGCTCTTTGGGCCTCCAACGATCAAGTCTTTCTCTTGGGCTTTTGCTTTCTCAAGCCATGGCTAGGGGAGGCCTGTGGTTCCTTCCGCCTTGTTTCCTTCATTGGGCTTTTTAGATTGATTTTTGGAACCTACACACAATTCTCTCTCTAACTACACAAAAATGTATCAGTTAATGCATAATACAAGAGATTATAATATTATAGTTGTCACTTCTAACTGTTAGAAAATTGATGGAAAAATGACTAATTGTAGCGATCATCCTAGCGACAATTTGCAGCCTAATCTGCCATGTGACAAGCAATTGTCTTGAGTGAAACAATTCTGATTGTTCATACATGAGTTGCTCGTGCATCTTCCACCCATTTTTTGCCTTGGCTCACAACCAAAGAACAAGTGTTGGCTTTGTCAACAGCCTACTCGACCTCCATGTGTTGTTAGGTCATGTCGTGTGCCATGTTTGACGTTTGCCGAGAGATCATGCACATCAGGTACTACCCATAGGCATAGCACCAAGTTACCTCGCACATAGGCACACAACATTATGTGAGCCAAATTTCATGCACACACATCGTGCATTTCGTCCCTTTTCTTCCGCTGCACTTCAATTCTAACATATTCACTTCTAGAAATGTATAATGATGGTAGAGAGCAAGCATATAATTTTTTAAAGTTGAAGATTACAATACAACGTAATATGATAAAACATCAAGAGATCTATAAGTAATTATACCAAATAAGAATTATGATTACATTATAATTTAAATATTGAGGTGGCATGCGATGCAATGCAATGCTTTAAGCCATGGAGTCTTATTATTTGAAGATTTGGGATGTGACAATGTGAAGTCCTCATCCTGGGTATGTTTGCTCACTCTGATTCATCAGTGTGGAAGAGACTTGATTCTTCTATTACGTTACTATATGGGAGTTTTTGGGGGGTGGGTGAGAGCAAACCAATGTTGATAGGGCTGGACTTGGTCTAAAGCAAGCAAATGTCAAAACAGTAATGATCCCGTGCCGTTTTATTTGAATTCAGGTCTACCCAATATGTCTGACCCGGCTATTCCAAATTCTAATATGTACAAATTTCAGTGACTTAAATAATTGAGTGGATTTCAGATCCATTATAATAGACTAAAAAAGCAATCTCAAATTGATTGTTGAAGAATTTTAAACTCACAATAATGAAAAATTATTCAGAATTCTTAACCTCGAAATCGTTCGATTCAAATTTCAAACACATCATTGTACCTCAGCAACCACACTGGAACAACAGACTAACATAACAGGACAACAACTCGTAATTTGCTTGAGAATCAACATTTTTCATAGCAAAGCTGTTGTCCCTCAAGGCATCATGCAGAATACTTTCTCGTAGAGCCAGAAAAATTTTAAACCAAACAAATCTAGCAAACTAGTAATTTGCTGTTGTGTTTGACATGCGTCCTCTTCTTGAAAGCTAGTTGAAAATTCAGCAATGGGACTACGTACAAGTATGATATTGTTTGTCGATGTCAAGCGATTCTGAGGACATTTTCTCCAAATGGATTCAACAGTTCTCATGCAGGTGATATAGGTTATGAATTTGAAGCTTAAATCACCTGGGAGATGCACCTGCACAGCCGTAGAATCCTCATGTATCCACTTCTAACCCCCTTAACTGCATCACTAATTTCATCAATGATTCGCCCAGACAACGAACATTTCTGGTTGTTCACAGGCTCTGGCAATTGAAGTGGAAGGACATCTGAAGGATAGATTCCACTGCAAAATCAATTAGGCACTAAGTATCGCATGGGGAATTCGGTTCTTGATGCTTTATGATCTATTGTTGTGTTCTCTTTCTAAATGTTTATGTTTATTATCCATGCCTCAAACAATCCAGCTAATAAACTGATGGAATTAGTAGTGCTGTAGATTGGAACAACAGATGCCGCTCCAACACAAGGAAGAAACCATAAGGTAATAAAACTAACCGTTTCAAGCAAGACATGTCAAGTGTGAGGATCACCTTTCTCCCGGAATTAAAATTAAAGAAAGAAAGCATCAGATCAAGCTGTTCATCTGCAATAAAAAGCTCACAAATTTAGCGGCATAAGGTACGGATTACGAGTAAATTCAATTTCAAAAAAACATGTGCTCTATCAATGCAATCATATTCGCATATGCAAATGCAAGAAGGATCATATAAATATCACAATATATATAAATATATTTTTTTTACGAGTTAAAGCAAGAATGCCATCTTTCCTCACATGCAAGGCAGAGGGATTGACTCATCATGCGTCTACGGGAATAGAGGTGCAATGTCATTATAGCTGACGAGAAGTGGCAATATACAACTTCTATGAAAACTTCAAATCCTTCATTTCCATTGGAAAATCCAATTAAATGACATTTTACCCCAAAGTAATTAGTAAAGGAATCCACTTAAATGACAATTTACTTCAAAGTAGTTAAGAGATTAACAAGAAAAAATTGGTCAAGTAATTTGCACAGTCATAATGTTACTCATAATGTGTCAGTTCCAATTAGTATTTGCAAGTATGTTTGTGAAAACAAAAAACCAAAAAACAAAAGCGCTCAAAACATAGTATCTGAGACCAACAAAAAAAAAAAGGAGCTTATTAATGATCCTTGGATCCACGTCCCTTAGGCGACCACCCAATGGTTTGGAGCTCAACATTTCATTGTGGAGTTGTTGGGTTCAAAACTCATTGGAAGCGTGTGTGAGTGGGTAAAAAGAAAAAAGAAAAAAAACGATCCTTGGATCCACATGTTTCTCAAACATTTGTCATGTTCTTCAAAAATGATTGATTTGGCAAGGGAAATGATGGTGGGATTGTCAATTGTGGACAAGTATTGATGGTCATATTGACCAGTCTTTCTATTTGTAAAAAGTTTAAGTATCAAAAAATTGTTATGCTTTCTTCATTTCAAATGAACACCTAAGAAACATAGGAAAGCTAAGGATGTGTTCACAAGTAACATGGAGGACTTGAAGCACTAGCAAAGTGCTACATTAGTGAGATTAAGTTAAAAGCAAGTCCTACAGATCAAGAATAATAGCATCATATGGGAGGTGGCAAGAGGATCATAGAAGAAGTATTTGCACAAAAGAACTCAAAATCGGACCAAAACCACAGAATGCATTAATCAGAGAAGAAACTACCATATACAGTAAATCCACTTTGCAGACATTCTAATATTAGTTGTGTTATAACATTTCTGAAGTTAAAATGGAAGGACATAGAGGAAAACAATTACCAGAAGGTGAAGAAAAGCTAGACTGTGTCAGGTTTTGCAACTCCATCTGGGCTAACTGTACCTCCTCAACCACATCTAGCAAGGTACCTAGAAGTGAACTAGTTACCTGCAAATTGGTGATATAGGTAAGAACAGAAGCGCGATGAACTATATGAAACAAAATTTAATGGTGAAATTGCTAGTGAGATTAACTCATTTCATCTCACAAAATATTTTTTCCATGGGATAATTACGCTGACCTCCCCTGTTACTATGGGAATATACAAATCCCCCCTCTTACTATGAAAATTACATAAACCTACCCTGTTGGTTTATTACCATTACAAATTGCCCCTCCATTAGTCAAACTAGCGGTCGATGCTGATTTCAATCCAAATATTGATTTAATCTTCCTATTTTGTCCTTGGGTAGGATTTTTATAAATTTTACTGACAAAAATACACTTGAGGATGAATTATTTGTGAGCTTCCAAATTCTGAAAATCTGTCACGATCACCGATGGAATTCTCACCGTGGCTCTTGTGCAAGGGGAACAGTTCTTGTGGTATGAAAGGGAAGTTTGATGGAGAAGGAAAGCGATGGGTCTTTTGCAAGACGGGAAAAGCATAAGGGCATTTTTGCCTTTTTAATTATTTTTTATTTTACCTGATTATAAATATAGGAAGGTAACATAAATATTTGGATTAAAATCAGTATTGACCGTTAGTTTGACTAATGGAGGGGCCAATTTGTAATGGTAATAAACCAAATAAGGTAAGTTTATGTAATTTTCATAGTAAGAGGAGGGATTTGTAGATTCTCATAGTATCAGGGGAGGTCAACATAATTATCCCTTTTTTCCATAGATGTAACATTCTACTATTTTCAAAAAGGACATACAACACCAATGGTAATCATTTCACTGTATCGCTTACCTAACACCTTTTAACATAAAACATCAACTATCATCACGCTTCACATCCTAACACATACTCAAAGCTTTTCTCCATCTCAACAACACTATTTGTATCTCACTTTTTCATTTTGAGATGAGATGAGATGATCAATGACAAGCAATTAAACATAGCATTCTAGCAACTGACATGCCATTCACTTGGGTTATTCAGCTCAAGAAATTAATATCCGCATGCTACTGGACAACATAGGATCAGAAAGAGCAAAGCCCAGGTCCACAGTAAAAATGTATGCCAATACTGGAGTCATTTGAATTGGATTTCTATAAGTTGCATATGAATGACCAAATTACGTTTTGTTTTAAGTTGCAGAAGGCATTAAACTATTCTTTAGACATGTTTGGATGTAGTTGACATTAGATTACACTTCTGCTTAACTGTTTCAAATTAATCTTTCAATATGCCAAAGAGGAGCAATAGAAGAAAGTTCCAATGACAAACCGATACAGAATTATCAATGCGAAGCAGCCATTACTTTACAGAAAGGTGAAAAACATAAGCTCGTTATCCTTTCCTTCAAGATGATGCACGATTTTACTTACTTGCGTTTCCTGCACCAAAGTTTTAGCACCAACATATTTCCGAGCGCTCTGAGCACTAAACACAAATGCAAATGCTGTGCAAGCATCCAAATTTGGGAAGTTCTAGGAAGCAGAAAGCGATCATATTAAGCCGTGATCATTACAACAAAAAAGATACATGAAGGCAAACCTGCTAATGTTACAACAGTTTCACCTTTATGATGTTTGTCTCATTCAGTTTAAATGAAGTTGCAGCACTTGATGTAGGACCAACAATGACTTTTATGCTGTAACATCATTGATAAAATTGATGAGCTGAAAGGAAGAGCGGAAGCATAATAAATTTTGCCATCACAACTTCATAAAGCATACGCAGCAAAAGAAACTGTTTTGGGAGAAACCTCTGAAAAATGAAGTCAAGGTAGTTCAGAACAGCGTTGTGCTGACCATTCACACTGCCTACGCTATGGACCACCCACATCTGGAGAAAGAGCACACAGGATCTCTCAGCAAAAGGCAGCAATATTGACTGAGAAGACGCATGGTTCTCCATTTGCATTTATTTTGATTTCAATTCCAGTAAGGCAATTGTCAGTCAAATAGTTGGATACTAGTAAAATATCAGCCATCAACTCCTTGCACAAATGGTAGCATATTTTTCAGATCTCAACGTCCTCACCTAGACACATCACTCACTTCACTTCCACCAAGAAAGTGAGAAACAAATCGAAGAAATGAGGAAGCAAAAGAATGACTAGAAAAACAAAAAGAAACTCTTTTCTAGACCCACTACCATTGGCAAAATTTCACAAAGCAAGAATATCCACCTGCATATCTAGTCGAATGAACCTGCAAGAAGCCCTCTTTATCAATTGCTCATTAACTAAAGCAATTGTGTTGTCACAGCTTTGTTCAGCTTTCAACTTGCAGCATGCATGAAAAGTTCCCTTCAAGTTCAAAATCTTCCTATCTAAAGCTTCTAAGGCCTGCTGCATTGCAGTCAATTTTTCATGGCAAACCTGGCATTACATAAAGTGAAAGCAATCATATAAAAGACTAGCTTCTAAAATTTGCAGGTGTGTTGACATAATACACTCACAAACAACCAAGTCACAGAAAACATCTGAACACATAAGCGCACAAACATAGCATTATCATAACCAGATCTTAATTGTTGACATCACCAGACATTAACAGCAGCCACCACCAACAGGTGGCACCCCTGGTATCCTTTTCATACTAGCAGCTATATCTTATTCATTAGATTGAACCCATTTACTTTACCAGCCACTACAACAGGCCTGTCACTGAATAGCATATTCATGTACTGACTGGACAATCAGATGCATGCACCTCTCCAATGTGTTTAAATATATGCATATAAACAAGTGCATGAATGCTCTTACAAGTAGCAGCACATGTATTTAAAATGCATGCATACTAATCATTATCATTGAGTAGAGAAGCAGTTAAATGAAAAAAAAACTGCATGAACATACCATGAAAATGATTGAATTAATAAATTCAGTAGTGCTCTACAGGTATATAGGGGGCATTGTGAAAGAACATCTTTTTGGCCACCCACACACTGCTTCAGCAGCATTTCCTGACAGAAATAATTTAAGTACCAGATAATAGACCCATCACCCTCCATCCCCACAAGTCTCTGTCCCCTATCATTTAAGGGCTGACAAGAACCAAGTCTTCATTCAAAGAAAACTGAACTAGGCCGACTTCTATTATTCAGTTCAATTTTCCAGACAACATGGTGTGCTTGAACTCAAATAAAACTTTAGTTCTGTCTGCAGCATGAGATCAGACCACATTGAACCAGAAAGCAAACTGCAACCTAACAAACATATAAGTTATGGTTCTGTTACAAATGATCAAAGATTGCTATGCGTCATGCTAACTAACTTGAGTCTGCTGTTGATGTGTATATGAGATACGTGGAACTCAGTGAGGATGATTTTGTTATTGTGTTAGAGATGATCCGTCTTGATTGAAGTGATAATACTACAGGCAGCAGCAGTGGTCTTAATGCATGCGTGATGAGGTCTTCCAATTCTTTTTCCTATTCTCTTTATATATACTGAGTCAAAACTGGATGCTGAGATTGGTATATAAGAGAGATTAGTCGTTGTGAGCTTAAGACATACATCAATTTAATGATTCAGCAGGCTAATTTAGACAAAATAGAGAATATGAGACTGTATCAAAGTCACACTTCAAGGACATGTTAGTTACATGTTCAGTATTAGTAGCACGATAAAACAAAAGAGTGCCTAAGAACAGAAAGGGTTTTTCAGAAACAAAGGTGGTCAGCTGCTTTATACTGACAAAGGGCTCAATCCCCAGAACCATCTTATCAGGGAGAAAAAAATATGAATATAATTCAAGCATAAAAAGGACAGCAGCTCCAATGCGGCAATGAATTATCTTTTAGGCTCCCTCTCTTTCTAGAGATGGAAGTACACATAAATCAATTGGCGACTTGGCGAACAAGACCAAAATGCCCAAAAGAAATTTCAATTTGCACATCTTGCAGATGCATATTAATTTGTCATAATACCTCATGTCCGTCCTTCAACCTGACAGACAATGACCGATCACCAACAGCATCAACTAGGACATTCGTAGTGTGTGTCCCCAGTGGATTTGACAAAATATTTGCTCTCAAAATTAGTGACTCGTGAACCCTGGAGCTCAGTATCTGTAACCTTTTCTGCACACAGAATGTGACTATGTTAGTGAGAAATGAAAAGGCTCACATATAAAACGAAGACAGACACAAAATTTACCAACAGTTTCTCCCTCTGTACATTCTTCAGCTGTAATTTTGCCTTTTCAAACACAACTCGAAGCAGCAGTGAGTTTACTTCTGCTATCCTGCATCAGCAATTGTTTAATCAATCCAAAATATTTCCTATCCTGTTTCAGTCGCATGCTGAGTGAAAGCACTTACTTTCCGTGCTGGGGATCATGAAGAACAACTGCATTCTGGAAAGAGACACATAAATGAACTCAGGCAATGCAGCTAGCAATAATTGATCAAAGCACTTAAGAATGTGAAGACATATTTAAGTATCCTTGTACACCAGCAGACCTGGGGCATGACTCCAAGGTGAAGCATCTCATATATTTTTGATCTCTGCTGGTGAATAAACATATCTCCAAGTACATCAATCTGAAATATGAAAATTATTATCCAATAGCCAAGCACAAACAATATGTGGGTGAAAGAATGTAAAAGAAATTGGTATGCACCATACCATCTTATTATTAAGCTTATCAGCTGATCCAGAAATCACTTTTTTCATATCCTTGGAGAATTTAGAGTATATCTGCAATGTACAATTCAAAATTAGGTGAGACAAAAATGTTCGGCTGCTGCAGCAAGCCCCTTCCGGTATGGCAAATAAGTAAAAGAAGAATCAAACATACATCAGTCCACTTCTTCCTTTCATCGCAAGACAGTGTTGATCTACCTTTGTTAGGACACAACTGTCTCTCTGGATCAACATTTCCACCTTTCTGAAGTTTGGGGCTCCTCTGCACTGTGGTCATTTCAGTTCTATATTGTGTGTCCCTCAGCAATAATTCTATACTTCTCTTGGTTCCAGAAAATTTTTCCAGTCTGCCACTCAGCTGAATGGTGCTTGGAGAAGTTATTATTGGGGAGTGTGTATTCTCGATCTCTTTCCTTGAGGGGATTGCTGTAGGGAACTCCACCAGATTCTGATATGACCATATAGAGCAAGAAAATAAACCACTATCAGAATTCATCTTAGCCTCTACACTGTAACCAGAATGGTTGGATTGGATAGACAGACAGTTGATATTTTCTCTACGAGGACCCTTGGAGATTCTGTGATTGCCTAAAACTGAGAAATACCAGGCCTCTGATATGATCAGTATTGAGGCACTGCATATTTATGGACAATAGCAGACAAAATGGAGAATGAATGTAAATGAAATTACTTATAGAACGAAAAAACTAGAAGACAAAAGTAATTGACCTTTTGCAATGTTGGCTCTTCAAGATTCTTATAGGCAGATGGAGAAACAGAACCATGAGATATGACTCTGAATTCTCCACCGGGGAGGTCATCCTCAAACCTGGAGATAGTTTGGTTACCCACATCCAGAATTTCGGAATGCTTGACTTGGGATTTGTTCTTCTTAGCAGGAGTAATAAAATTATCAATGTTTTCAAATGTTCCATTCCTGTTTAAAATGTCAACTTCTCCATTATCAATTGCTCGCTCTTCAATCAAGTTTTTGAGGTGGTTGACTTCAAGAAAAGGTGAGCCTAACTTTCCATCCATTCCATTGGATACAGCATTTGAAGTCGAGAGGTTACCATCAGTGAGATTTCCCTCTGGAGTTGAATCTCGGTCTTTGTCAGGGTCTGAAATTTGCTTGAACTGACTTTGTAGCACTAAATCTTTAGATTGACTGGATTGAAGACCTAGTGTAGTTGAGAATTTCTTCTCCAGCAATCTACCAGGAGAAGAAACAAACTGAGGACTAAGAATTTTTACTCCTCCTTCACCTGAAGCAATTTCAGCCAATGAAGACTCAGTTTCAGTCATTACTGCATCTTCATTTGAATGTTTCGGTGTAAACAAACTACGCATCAATTTATTCCCAGACCAAATCTTAGAGGGTGAAGATCGCTTATATTTTGATTGATCTGCTGAGAGATTTGTGGCACTCAACTCATTCGGCAATTTTCCACTCATTAGTTGGCCCAAATGTTCTTCCAAATGATTTTCACCATTGTCAGCCCTGGTCCGACTCATGCTGAAAGCATAACTCCTCTCTTTACTCTGATCAACACTAGCAAGTTTTTCTTCAGTAACTGAATCTTCAAAACTCATTCTAGAAATATGTCGATTCTTTTCCAGAAAAGCATCAAAATTGGGGATTTTAAGAAATCCAGCGACTTAATAGTGGAATTGTCAACTTTAGCACTGAAACTAGAAGAAAAGGCAGATTTCTCAAGTAATTCCAGTTTGGAAATGCTTTTCTGAATAGATGTCTGGGTCTCATGATGTTCTATACTGTCATTTCTGAGCAAGGAAACAGTTTTGCAAGCAAAGGAGAGACTGCTCCCAAAAGTCGAGATGGAGAGACAGTCGTCCGAAGAAGTTGGCGTTGTTTGACACGAGAAGATGTAGATGGCACCAAAGCGGTTTCAGATTCATCCTGTGCCAAACTTAAACTTATAAGCTTGTTATCAATTTCTCGAAGGCCATCTGCCATTAATAAATTCTAACATGCGAAGCTCCTCATCCTCAAATTTCCCTATAACTTTCAAAATTGGGTTCGAGGAGGGGCAGTGGAGTTGGAGACATTTTTACATGCGTAGGAAAAAGAAAAAGAGAATGTAATCCATTGCCTTCAAGCTAAAGCACTAGATAATCAAGACAAACAGAAAAAACTTCAGAAAAGAAACAAATTACAATTATCAAATTTATTATATCAAAACAACCTTTTTAGCATATGGAACAAGGCGCAGTTGATGATTAAGATAACTAGTTATGCAGTAAACATTTTGCTCCATTTATAAATTGATTAAGATATATAGTCTTTTCAACAAAGACAAACCTTGGGCTGATTCAAGAATCAAGAAATCCTAAAGTTATGGAAAAAGTATAATTTATGGATAGCATGTCAATTTAGATAATTAAAGGATAGAGATAGATACACAACTTTTGACAAAATGCAGTGCATCTAGTGCCTTTTATCCCCGAAAGCTGGCCAATGAACAAAAATAGTAGTCCACTGAACTCACAAAATTTTAACTATAGTTAAATGGCAAGGAGGCGAATCCACAATAACACAACTAGGTTGAGTTTATCCAGCTAATAACCAATTACATATGCAGAATGAGCAACTACATGGGAATCACTTTGGCAATGACAATTACTTTCTCAATTACATACAACCATAAAACATTTAAATAAGGATGAACCAGTGACATTTATCAACTGAAACCATCAAGTGGAGATTACAAGGATCAACTCTCTCCCAATAACCTTCAAGCAAAAATCTTCAGAAGCATAATGGAGAACATACACTAAGGAAAAAAAAAAAATAAAGCACACAAGGAATAAGCAGGACAGACATTTCAAAAGGCTAAACATTGAATAAGTGCCTGCAGAGTTGCCAAAAAGCCATATCATACAGCAAAGGGGCACATTTTGAAGAAAATCATAGATACATACTGCTGCGGGTGTGAATACTTACATTACTCAACTGGTCTGGTGACGTATTTGGTTTATAATTATCTATGTTGGAAGCTGCAGCGCCCAATGTACTGGATGAAAATGTTTTAGGAGAAAGACCTCTCTGAAAGGTTCTGTGAGGACCATTTGCCTCACCAAATTCTCTGCGAGGAGTAGATTCTACCCCATTCAGGACATTGCGGGAATTAATCCCACCGATTTCTTTCCTTATACAGTCACTTGGATTTACAAGGTCAACCTCATGATCAACTGATGGCAAAACCTCACTTTCCTTTCTTTTAGGTGATGCTGAAGTGGTGACATCATCAGATACACTAACAGAAAGAAGATTTTTACTGCTCTCCGCCAGGAGTGCATCCAATCCTGGTGATAGTTTATCATAGTTATACTTGTTAGGGTTTTCCCCAACAAGACTCATATCATTGGAGTTATGGCTGTCATTTACTTCTGTGACGGGCATAGAAGATTTGGGAATAGGCTTTTTACCTAAAGTGAAAACCATGGAGCTTCCTATATTTGCATTTGTTGGTGTTTTCTCTTCAAAGAAGAGTTGACCCGCCGTTGGTGTCTTTAAGTCTACTCCTGACTCTGATAGAGCAAGACTGCGGTAATGCATGGAAAAAGCTGTTGAATCCATTGTAACATCATGATTATCGTCAGAAGCTGCAGAGTCCGACAACCGACCGGGCCTTATAAAATTGGCGGATACAGGGCCAAAGAAATTATCTTCTGCTTGAAGAGAAGTAAAAGAAAAATCTAAGTGATTAATCTTTTCAGAAGAATAAAAACTACAAGAATGAAGGCGAAATATCTGGAATCTAATAATGAAGATACAATCAGAAAAACCTGCTCTTGCTACCAACCCACTAACTAGTACTCCCAATATTTACACCAGTAAAGCATTTCTAACCCTTGAAGGAAATAAGTTGATATAATACTTCAGGCAACAACATCAATTGATTATAATAGATGAAATTTAGCTGTAATCAAGCATAGGTAAGATAGAGCACAATCAATATCTTAAGAGCTAATGCTGACCACAATAGTGTGGACGTTAAATGACAGAGACACAGTTCTTCAGTATTTTTGTTATCAGTCATCCAGGGCCTAAGGGAAACTCACAGATAGGGATTAAAGATTAAAATTTCTAGATTCCAGGTACTCTGGTTTATGAAACGAATAGTTGGATTTTCATTTTTCTTATGGTTAGTTAGTCATTAAAGAAACAGCAGGTAAATGAAGACTGCAAAACCTTCAAAATGATCCATGATTTTACACTGTCATGAACCACGGGCTAGGCAGCAGTTATCTGTGCAGTGTTGATTTCTGCTTAAATGTGCCAAAAGGTTATATATTCTAAAACCCATAAGAGAAGTACGAACAGCAGCAGGAGTCATGATAGTCAATTCATACATAAGATTTTACATTTTCTGGGTTGTCTTCTGAAGCTAGAATTTTCTAGCACTATATGATATCATTGGCACGATCTATGAGGCAGAAACTGTAATGTTTACAGTGGGTTGTGTCTGACCTTCTACACCTATTAATTGGAAGGTGAGTATGATGCATAGTTATGGGGAAGTGATCAACAGACAGATTCATTATTGGCTATAAATCTATGAGGCTGAATGGAATACCAGTGCAGTAAATGATTGACTTGAAAGATGTCAAAGTTGTCATTTTATAGAAAGGGAAGTGAATCTCTTTCCTATTGTGATCAGGGTTGCAATCCTTAGTGTGGAGGCGCTCTGCAGCTTCATTGTTGTCACAGGCTGGACGAGGCTGAATGAAATCGCAGTGTAGTAGCAATATGGTGCTGGAATAGATCAATGATGTTATTGTTTAGAAATTTGAACTTAAGTTTTGGTTCCAATTTTTTATGAGGCGTGCATGACAAGGGGCATTAACTTTAGAGACAGCCTTCAATAGACTAAGAAGAATCAATATTTAATCTCAAAAAGAAATGAAATGGGTTGCATTAACATAAAATGTAGGGGCAACCTACCCATTAGGGCATTCATGAAAGCAATGGGGCTAGAAGAATTGGCTTTTCTCAATAAATAGCTACTGTTTCTCGAAAGTAGTTAAAGAAGGAAAGTCATGCAACTAGGCACAAGCCACAGGAAGATGCAGGTTAACATTTTTTTTTTCCTTTGTGTTTTTTGGTTAAAGCACCAACATCAATGAAGTACACATTTTTTAGTCCTATCATCATTTCTTGGGGCAAGGGTTTAACTAGAACTTTAGTGCAATAATTATAGATATATCTATGTCAATTCCAACGTTGTATGTATAACTAACTGTAATAGGCTTCATTAGTTTTACTAACCATCATCAAACCAGAACCGCTTTCGTTGATGGTAAACTGAGAGTAAAGCCTAAAGGAACTGCAAAACTAAGTTGTCTTTATTATCTTCAGCTATTGTTTATTTCGCCCTAGATTCACTGGACACTATTACTTGTGCATATATGCTGCAAGAGCATGCAATTGTATTTCACTTTGATATTACATGCATGTTGCCTGAGCCCGTTAGCGGCCTTTGATGCACCAAAGCATTCAATCAACTATTGATTGTCAGTAGTTTACACTTGGGACCAACTCAACTCTATCTAGTTCGCCATTTTATGGAGTAACATGATAATAGACTTTTCAACTTAATACTGTCTCTACCCGTCCGCCATAGAAGCTAGATTCAAGAAGAAAAAGAATGACAGCCAAGAAGTGTTAAAATGAATCCTTGAGAAACTGTTTTATGCAAAACACTACCACTTCAATATAGATTCTTGAAGAGCAAGAATGGGATGACAAGCGAGAAACCCGATAATGAACCCTTCAAAAATGGTTGGGTGTTTTTTTTTAACATTACCACCTCAACATAGTACCAAAAAGTGCACAAATGGGATGACAAGATGTACACTCTTGAATGAACATGCAACCCTTCGACCCTTCTACTTTACAGGGTCCTAAGTGCATGAAAAGGTCACAACCAGTCTAACATCTAAACTTCTAATACTAAGACCTCATTCACTTAATGGAATTGGACTAGATATCCCAACTAATCCAGTCAGTATCACGTTTACTTTGTTTTTTGCCAGCCTGGGCCCTGTTATAAATGCGTCCGGCTCATTACAATGTTGATTATGAGCTGATTAGAATCCCACTTAAGGAGGTGCAGTTCACAATCCGGACCAGCCCACCTGCGCTGGATTAAAATTCTTTTGCCTAAAATGTCATCTAAATTCACACCAATAAACTTCTTTGACCTTGCAAATTTTGGAAATTACCAAAAAAACCACCAGATATTTATGACATCTCAAGACACCTTTGTGACCAATGAGATGACATGTGACTTGGCCAATTTTGTGTTATCATGGGGTACTTTTGGAAAATCAAATTTTGTCCCAAATCATTCCATGTTAGTAAACACGAGATTAAACAATTCACAGATTAATCCCAAATCTTGTCCAACTAAGTAAACAAATATCTTTTTATCTATGAGCACCTATCCTCAATTTTGTCATACAATAATCTATCCCTACATAAATCCCATCTCACAAAGTAAATGAGGCCTAAAGGAATCATCCTTAACTATTTTAGAAGTATTACAAGTACATTTTTCAAGATAAAATTTCAGTTCCTGCTGAAGGAGATCTACTCTCCAAAACATAATATGATCTAAAGGAGTTGGCAGGCATAACAAACCATTAGAGTTAAAGTAGTTAGCGAATTCCGGATTGTTTTGGTTCGCATCTGGCAATAGAATCAAGTAGAAAACCCTTGAGAACTCATACATATCGTCCACCCTACTTCTTCCTCACTACTCAGTAGAATATAGTCCCAAGTATATGCACGCATTCATTTCCGACAAAAAAGAGAAAGAAAGCTTCCACATTTCCATGTCAACATTCAAGCTCAGCGCACACAGTAAAACACAACAGGAAAGACAAATAACTACAGAAAACAAAGCAGAAGAATGAAACTTGCCATCGTTCGAGGAGGCAGAACCAAAGGTGCTCCCTCCTGGAGAAGGGGACCCAACCGGACGCAAAAATGAACTCCTCATTTGCATCATCTCATCATCAACATTATCATCGCCATCATCCTCCCCTCCAAACTCCTTACTACGCTCCGATTCCCCGCCAGAGCCTAATTCACCAGCCGAGTCGTCACCAATTTTTGCAGTTCCCGTTGAGGGAGTCTCATTAAGCTCTTCATCGCGGTCAAAGAAGTGAACCGACGTCATCTCAGCAAAGCTCACTCTGCGAGCCCGCTTCTTCTGCCGAGCTATGGTGTCCGAATTTTCCGTCGCCGTGTTGTGGCGGTGGCCATCGGCATTGGGATCCTCCTTGGAATCCATGGCAACTTGAGCGCACTTTCGTTGGGTTTTTCTCCTTTCCGAGGTAGGGCTTTACGAATTTCCTTTTCCTCCTCCTTTGGAGGGAAATAGAGAAGGAATGCCGTTTATTTTGAATGCTTTGGAGAAGCGGCACTCTTGAAAATTGTACTTTCCACCCCTGATGTTTTAGAAATAGGAAATTGGCCACCATATTAACAATTAATTCGACAATACAAGCCCAAATCCAGAGATGCCGATTGGGCCAGGAAAACTGGGGCTCCGAACCCGGACTCGCGCCTTTTGGAGCCGATTTGGTATCGATTTTGGTGGATTCGAGGTCAATGGGTTGGGACCTGACGGGGTACGGGTTTTGCCCCGAATCCTCTCCAAACACAACCCGACCATATTTTATATATTTTTTATTATTTATATATAATATATTATTAATAAAAATTATAGTACTATATGTAAATTTTAAATAATTTTGTATATATCCAACTCTATATAAAAAAATACAAAAAATAAATAATTAGTTGATGAAGAACTTAATAATTTATATAAATGTATACTTTATCTTATACAATTTATTTTAAATTAAAATTATTTTAAGGTATTTAAATTTAAACAGATATTACTTATTTAAAAAATAAGAGTTAATTGCAGAAACTCCCCAACATATGAGGGGTTTCGCATTTTACCTCCAACGTTTGTTTTATACTCGACTACCCATCCTTTTCTTTTTATTGCACTTTACCTTTTTTAACACTATTCGACGAATCAAATGAGAATATTCTAATTATGTGTATACATGCGCTTTTGTGCGATAAATAGTAGGGTAAAGTTGTAATTTTTTACTCCAATTTTAAAAAATAAAAAATCAAAAGTGAAGAAAGTTCTTTTTTTTTTTTTTTAAGTAAGAGCGATGAACTATTATTAATTGAAATAAATCGATTACAAGTACAAACATTCCTATCAACATCAATATCTAACAAAAACTATGAAAATAATCATATTATACTCAACAACACCTATTATTACAATAAACACAAATCATACCATGCAGTAGAAATTTCTTATTCATCATTGTAATTTGCACCTCCCAACCCTCCCCTTTCTTTTCTTCTTCATTTATTGCCCACTACCATTTCCATTTTCCTTTTTTTCTTCTTCATCTGCCTTCCAACACCACCCCCACGTACTTTTATGTTTTCTTCTCATATTTATACCATAGGAGCTTGACCTTCCAAATCTTCCATTAAAATTGAAGATTACACATGAGGAATTTGAAATTAGTCAAAACAAAAAGGTTTCTTTTATTCATGGGCTACTACCAATCAACAAAAATTAGTTGTTGTTTCTTATGCTAAAATTGTGTTCGAATATTCGAAATTTGATTTCATTTTGCACTAATTGAACTAGCTTGAGATCGTTTTTTATTTTGATCTTGGAGGGTTGGAATGGGGCAGTGGGAAAGCAGCGCTGCTGGGCTCTAGCGAAGGGACAGTCAGCCTCACACGGGAGGGAAAAACCATTGATGGGAAGGTGGATGATAATGGTGAATGAAGAAGAATACACTGATTCTTGATTTATTTATTTTTTAGTTTTATTATTATTTTTTTAAAAAAAACTAGGATGTGAATTTATAGTTTTTCCAACTCATAGATCGCCCTAAGGCGTGTGTATTCACGCAGAAGAAATATTCCCTTTTTTTTATTCGTCAAAAAGTGTAAAAAGAAAAAGAAAAAGTGCAATAAAAAGGAAATATTGGGCAGGCAAATGTAAAAAAATAAAAAATAGTTGAGTGGCAAAGTGCAAAACCCGTCATAATGAATTATTAATTTGATAATACTTTCAAGCCATGTTTACCTTCCTTGTTAGTTAATATGGGTCTGCAGTACAACTCATACTAAATGTTGTATTAGATTAGACAAGACAGTATAATGTTATGTTTACCGTGTGTCACTATTTTTGTTCAGTAGTGGTTGACAATTGAATCATTATTTATAGTATTGGATTTCGTGTTGGACTATTATATTGAATTATCTTTTGTTCATACTTTCAATGTAACTTGTCATTTGTCAAAGCATCCTTATACAACCACATATACTTCACTCCCTCTGCAATTTCAATTGTTATATCACTGTATTCTTTCTACATTTTCTTCCATTTTTTCTGGAGCCCATACATCGGAGAGGTTAATCGGAGAGGTTATAGCAAATTGATCTTCCATTCGACGCCGGGCAAGCACAAATAGTTGCCATTGAAGGTTCTTCTCTTCAATTTGCACTTTTTTTTTTATCTCCACTTTCATATTCCTTCTTTTTTTTCTTGAGCAATGCAACTCCATACATTATTGTATGTTAAATCTGGGTGTTATTTGTTAGTTGTTCTTGGTTAAGAATGACCGCTATCATTCCGTGAATGTGGTGAACGGAAAGTGAGGAGGGAGCTCACCTTTGAGCTTCGGCAGAGACAACAATGGAGAAGAGGGGATTCTATTGCTTTTCTTCTTCAAATTCTATCTACTTTCTGACACAATATTAAATAATGGCATGATATAAATTTATTTAAATTCTTGGACAATTCGGACAAAATGACATGTAATATTTGGGACAACAAAGAAAAACAAAAGTTACTAGATAATTTGGTGGAATTCACCTACTAATAATACTTGATGCCAACCCATATTATTGAGTAATACTTCAATTACAATAACTTATCTCGAATTACAAATACCATGTATTGATAATTTTATGTGAAAACAACTGTAAATTTATTTCTTTTTTATTTTTTACTAGTAATGGTAAATAAACTATAATAATACATCTCAATATATTGACAAATATCTCAATTCAACTAATACATTAACATAACTAACAACGATATATAAATTATAATAACCCACAAAAAAATAAAACAACACCCATATAAAGTGGAACAAATACCACGTGTTCATGGAACCACAACCTTAGCCTTAATAAGCTAAGACATCATTTTTATCATCACCAATTTCTTTCTTTCTTTTTTTTTTTTTTTTTTACGAGAAAGTGATGATTTTTTTTTTTAATAAGTCGATTACAATAATCAATATATATCGAATATTAATATCTAACAATTACCAACAACAATAACAATCACATCCAGATCAAATAACTATTTATAATGAACACATTATTAAAGTAAAAACTACACCTACTATTAAAATATAAATATCTCACAAATTGATGAAGTTCGAACCCACAACTTTATGAGACCTCAACTTCGCCAATTAAATTAAATCTCGATCAAACCAATTTTTTACTTAAAAATATAAATATTGATTGTTACTTGATAGGAATCATACACTAATTTGGGTTTTATTTTTGGCCAATTTGAAGAATAAATTAAAAATTTAACTCTAAATATAATATAGTAGAATTTGGTTGTTTCAAACCAGTTCAAAATTCTTGCAATATCCCTAGTGGGTTTATGGGTGTCACTCCTATTTTTTTTATTTTCGCTTACCAAAAAATATAGTGGCCTATAATATCCAAAATCGATTTGAAAATAACCCTACCACGTTTTTCGTATTTCTTTTACATGTATAAAATTACATTTCACTCAATAAAGGCGTGATTTAACATAAACAATGGTTTTTAACTTCTCAAAAATTATAATTTTATCTATTTTAGACCACTTATCAAAACATGTTTTGACGTCTTTAACATATGTCATAAGTTTTGTTTCTTTCTAAAAGTAAACAATATTTTCATTTTTTTAATATTTTAAAGAGCTCTAAAAAAAAAATAAATGTTAATCATATTCGCAAGTGAACTTTCCAAAAATTCTAACTCGTAGCTCCAATAGAAAAAATAAAATGATGTTAACTTCACTTCATATATATATATAATATATATTTTATATTTATAATTTACAAGTATATGTATAGGAATATAAATGAAGGGCAAGTATTAAAATTTATGTAATTTTTTACTAATTTCAACATTTTTCGTTCAAATTCTAACGGAAATGAGTGAAGTGTAATTGCCAAACTCTTTCTTGAGGAGAAGTAAAATTTCGCATTTCAAATGGAGTTTCAGTGTAATTAATCACTGAAAATAAAAGTTAAAAGTGAAAAAAAAAAATTGAAGTTGAAGTATTTGAAATAACAACTTAATGTTTACAATTATACCAACAAGCTGTAAAAATTGGTAGGAAGTTACTTGTAACTTTTGACTTAATTTTTTTTTTATATTTTTCTATGATATAGGACAATATCAGATAATACAAAAAATAAAATATTAAATATACTAACTTATAAAATTTATAGTGTTAAATTGTTCAAATTATTTGAAAACTCTAACATTAATTTTAGATCAGAAATTTCCAAAAATAATGCAAAAGGATAAACTTGAATTAAACTTATTATAATAAGGGTAAAGCAGCAATTTTTTTTTTTGAATTTATTTAAAAAAAATCCAGATCACCTGGAAGCACCCCAAGTTGCTTTATATTGACTGGAAATCACATTTGACATCAAATTTTCTTCTACTTGAAAATGAAAACAAATAAAATTCCACTTCAGAAAACATTTATCTCAAGCACATTCTCATTTCTATAAGGAAATTCTTTTATAATGGTTAGGAAAATGCAACAATGAAATGCCCATAACTTTGTATTATGGAAACAAAACTCATTTTTCATTAAAAACTATCAGTAGCTGCACACTCTAATTTATTCTATATTGAATAGAAGTATTTAGTTACTTTTATGTGATGGGTACTTTTCTTATCATCCAAATATTCTTTTATTTGGATTAATAATATAAAAGACATGATTTAAGAAGAATTTGAAAGGAGAAAGTTGGAGAAGAGAGAGGAAAAAATTATATGGCTGGAGAAAAACAACATAATGTAGAGGCAGAAGGAAAGATTGCAAAAAATTTGTCTCTTCTTATCAATGCAGTAAAATATATATTAGGAAAATTATTCTAATACCAGCAGACTTAAAAAAGAGTATAATATTTAAAGATCGGACATGACTATAGAACCACGGCATACATATAAAAATACCGATATGCTAATTGTTCAAGTCACGTACTCCCAGAGGACAGACTAGCTTGGGAAGCAAGATGATAATAATGGTACTTATGAGTCACTGAGTTGTGATATAATATTATGGAAAAAATTTGTGACTGAAGACAAGCCACAAAGTGTAAACCTAGAGATAAAGAGTTCATGAACTAAACTAAAAGGACTAAAAAAACCGGCAGTTCGGCTACTTTTTTTGTGTATGATCATACATGCTACCAGAGTCAGTAGAGAAATCTTAATGTTTGGCAACTCACAAATTCATAGAGTCTGGTCTTATCCATATAATGTGCGCCAAGCCTCTTTGGTGTCCCTAGAAAGCTTTGGTGGATTTTGGACGACCTTTTTTTGGAAAAACTAAGAGATGAAATGCTAGCCAAGTGGTCTCCTATCTGGCATGTTACCTGACAAAAACAAATCAAATTAAATAGAGATGAATAAAGAATAAGCGCATATGGTGAAAGAAGATAACGGACATCCTTGAGCAGGAAAGCTGTCATTAAGCATGAGGTTGGGCTAGTCGACAAGGTGAAAATGAGAAAACAACAAAAATGCTCTGTACTACTGTGGCATTGTTGCTATAAATGAATTTTGAAGGACAACTGGGACAGGGTTTCAGTACTTAATTTAGGTCCAGCGCCTTATATCAAAATCAGATCAAATAAGGGGCTACATATGTGGTTGAACTTATTAACTTCTTTTACTAGATCCGCAGCATGATATAAATTCTCATCGAACTTAAATAATCTGAAAAGTTCAACTAAGAACAACCACCCCAATAAGGAGGTCAGTTGGCCAAGTTGTAAATTAAAATGGATTTGCTGATGTACTTACTATTGGGCAGTGCACAAGCCAAAAGAATTGGCCAACAACAATAATCTGATTGGTATAAAAGTACCATTACCAAGTTCAAGTTAGTCTTAACTCTTAACTTTTAGCGCACAGTAAAACCTCTAATTTGTTCACAAGATTGTCAACTCAAGAAACAAGAATTACAAGAAGGAAGAGTTAGCACCAGGAAATTCTTCACTTCATAAAGATTATTGGAAGAAGGTTGCATAGCAAAGGTTTCACTTCATAATTACAGGTCCGCTGACTATCTTAAATTGAGAGCAACCAGTTATTCTACCAAATATATCAGAGAATTACGCATGACATGAAGCTGATATGCATGAGACTTTCTAGGTTTTTAGTCTTTACAACTATGCAACTAGTGAACATGTAAAGTTTGATCCTATACTACATCACAAATGCAACAATTTAGAAGAGTAAAATACGGGAAGCTGACATTTTTTGGGACAAATATTGCCATTAGCTTAGGGTAGTGTTAAAGCAAAAAGGTCTCACTACTGCAGTTTATTCTGATTTGATTCTAAATATTTTCTCCTAATTTAAATTTAGAGATAAAGTTGCAACAAACATTCAAGTCTATGCTAAAGGCTACAGAGACTTCTAACCTGTTACCTGTCCACAATAAAGAAAAAGAAACTCAGTGAGACTCGGTAAGAATCATCGTACCTCGAGCTCCTCTGTGGAGTTTTTATTTGATATGTGTTGAGCACTTAGACCAACCAGCATAACCGTAGGAAGTTTCATGACATTTACCAGATGAAGCAACATGGCCAAACCCTCATGATAAATCTGCAAAACTGGTGGGGACTTCTGCAATCTGGAGCTCAATGCCTGACTTACATCTGTTGTTGGGCCTAATTTGATGCCATAAACTGAAACCTTTTCACTTTTCTCTGTATATCTGTTTTCTAGTTTGAGTTTAGATTCTGGCACGAGAAAAGGGACTATTATTGTAGGCACCGCAGATAAATCCTCTCCAGCGAATTTCAACAGAACTTCATTCAGAGCACAAGCTAAAATTGGGGCTCATAATTTTGCAAGTGCAAAATGGACACCTGGGAAGTGTACAAGGTTTTCAAATCTCAGTCCAATGAAACTAGAGAATCAATTTTCTAAGACAACAGAAGCCAAACATGAATATAATTCCACATTTCCAGCTTTTATACAACTAAAAACCTAGTAGTTCAAATTCCAACTGGCATTAGAAATCCAAAGGACAAGCTCGATAGCTGGTAGCTCAAAACGATAATATGACCGAAAATTAGCACTAGTAAACAATCCTAATTGCTGTCACTTGAGATTCCTAAAATAATCCAAGTTCGACGCCCGTAAACTCACCAATTACCACTGAATTCAGCTGCTAGAATCTTATTTGAATCACAGAAAACCCCAAGGAAACAGAACCAATTCACATTTTTTCCTTTTTCTTTAACACAATTTTCCCCTGCTCAGGAGAAACAAATAGGCGAAGACTACTATGGCAATTACCTCATACTGGCCATTGGTACCGACAAAATGAGTGATTTCTCCAGACACCTTCCGATCCTTGACTCCGTAGCATTCCAACGGCAACTCAAACGAATCGTTTCTGAAACAAAGGTAAAAGATCACAACATTATGTTCAGTAATAGCGAAAGCATTCAGAGGAAAACGGAAACAATGAAGGAAATTCCAATACTGCTCACTCACAGCGTTTGGAAGTTTGATTTAGGGATTGGGTGGAGGCCTCCGGCGATGGCGGCGGAGAATCCATCGCCGCCGTTGAGCAGGAGTATCACTTTCTCAGCTACCTTCATTTTCTACGCTTTAATTTTCTTCCCTTCCCTATTTTCATTTAGTTTTGAAGGTTATATCTAAAAAGGTATTTAATTCTTTTGATTTCAGCACTGAAAATTATTTAACTATTTAAATTATTATATTTTTAAATTTAAAAAAATAGAATAATAATGTAAAATATGTTACAAGTATAACAAAAAATGAGTTTAATAATTTTAACCTAAGTATTTTATTTATAAAAATTATTGAACCAGATTGTTAATTTTAAAAATTAATTTTAGAGGTAAAATGCAATTGAAGAAAAGTATAAGGGTTTAAGTGAGATAAGGCGAGAATATATGGGGTTAAAGTGAAATTTACCCTTAATTTTTTTTTCTTTCTTATAAAATTATGATTTAATATATAGTTTAATTTAATTTGTATTGTTATTCGCTTTAACAAGAGATATTAGTTTTTTCTTTTATTACTATGCGTTGATTATATTTTGCCATCCAAACTATTATTGATTTTTATTTTGGCATATAAACTTTTTGGCTAAAATGCATTTTACACTCCTGTGTTTTGTTGAAAAAGTTAAAAACTCCTTTGTGTTTTGAAAATAGGCTAAAACTCCCTCCTATTTTGTAAAAGTCAGCAAAAAAACCCCCATTCTATTAACAATTAACGGAGAGTGGGGGAAACGCGCGACTGGTGCCTTTGGGCATCTTTTTATGCGGTTTAGATCTATATTTTTTTATCCTTTTGGACTAAAATACCCCTTTATGAGTCTATATAATTTATAAGGACATTTTGACTTGTTTGTCTTTTCTTTTTTTCCATTTCTCCCTCAAAAACACGTATGAAGCTTCTTTTTTTTTTTCCATTATATAATATTAATAATTCAAATTATGATTTAGTTAAAAATATTTAAATAAATTATATTTAAATTTAAAATAATTTTTATAATTATTAAATTGAAATTTAAAACTTTTCTTTAATTAAATTTATAAATATTTCAATGAATTATTTTTAATTTAATTAATAAATTTTTTAGTTATTTTAAAATTTAAAATTTAGAAATTAAAAAAATTATTTAAAATTATCCTTAACGAATTATATATTTAAAATTATTTTTAAATAACCAGAATACATATTTAAATTAATTTAAGTACAACAATAATTTAAAATTATTGTTAATTAATTATAAATTTAAATTAATTTAAGTATACTTTTAAATTATCTTAATTAATTAAAAAAATATATTTAATTATTATAATTATTAAAAATTATTCTTAAATAAAATATTTAATAAATATAATTAAATTAATTTAAAAAAAATAAAAAAATGGCGGCGACGGACCCCGCCCCCCCCCCACCCCCACCCCCGCACAGTAGGGTGACGACGCCGTCATCGTCACCCAAACCATGGGCAACGACTTAGTCATTTTCTGGGCGACGGGATTTGGGGGGCGACGCAACGTAGCCCGGATCTGCGGGGGGCGGGGTAGGCAGGGTTGGCAAGGGGAAGAGGGAGGCAGGAGGAGGAGGGAGGCGGCGGTGATTGGAGTGGGGGGTAGGCAACAGGGGTTGGGGTGCGGGGGTGGGGTAGTAAGTTTTTTTTTTTACTTTTTTTATATATAATAATAATAATTTTTTTATAATTTAATTAAACATATAAAATATAAGTTAAATAATTTATTAAATCTTGACCTTTTATTTTTTTAAAATCTAACGGTTGAGATTAATTAATTAGATTTAACGATCATTATTTGATCAAAAGAGATCCAACGATTACTAAAATAAGAGATAATATATATTAAATAAGGGTATAATGGTCAATTTATAAAAAAAGTTAACGCCGTTAGTTATATTTAACGGAAATGGGCGATTGAGCTATATTTACGAAAACACAGGGGGGCTTTCAGCCTATTTTTAAAACAGAAGGGGATTTTTTAGCGGAATTTTTAAAACACAGGAGGATTTTATGCATTTTAGCCAAACTTTTTTTTGTGCCAATTTACTATATCAACTTTACGAAATTTTACACTTTGTTATTTATAATTATTTTTTCACCAAATTTTTGATCAAAAAACATCACCATAGTCTTTGATTTTGTTTTTCTGAGGGCGTGATTGGTATATAGGAATGAAGTGGGAATGAAATTGGCATTCTCAAGTCCATTCTTATATATGTGATTGGTATAAGTAAGGAAATGAATTAGTCATTTCATAGGAATTCTTATTCCCTTATGAAAGGGATTAGTGATTCCATCCAAATCCATGGCATTAGCTATTCCTATGACCTTGAGAATGATATTTTTTTTTTGTGATAAAATTATCCTTATGTTTACATTATATAAGACATTAATTTTTGGGGTGTATTTTGTCGAGTATGATTCTTTTTATTAATTCAAAATATTTTTGAATTAATAAATAATGGGAACATAATATTAATTTATTGAATTTGATATTTAGTTTTAATTGTTATTAATTCAAATTATTTATTTGATAGAGTATAGAAGCATAATTGTCAATGTATTGTATTAGTTTAATATTTAGTTTTAATTGATATTAAATTTAAATAGCTTTTGTATCGAGTATTGAAAAATAATTATGCATCCATGATAAGAAAAAAATAATCACTTTGATATTTAATTATTTTTTTATTACTTTAAATTTTTTAACTAATTATTGAATAAAAATGGTAGATGCACTAATTAAATATATTAGTTCATTTGATTATTGAAATTAATTTGTTTATTTTGGCAGAAAAATTTTATCTATATGTTTAACAAGTTAATAAATTATTTATTATGTAAATACATAATTTTATATAAATATATATTTTTAATAATTTATAAATTGTTTACAATATTTTGTAAGCAATTTTTAAAATACTATTGTTATACAATGGAATTCTATATTTAAAAAAAATGAATGAATAATTTTTTAAAAAAAAATTACTAAAGAGGAAATTTGTCATAAAAATCATTTTATTTTATTACTAATAATTATTTTTTAATTATTAATTTTGTTAATGCAATCAACTAAGAAACTAAGGAATGAATTATATTACCGTCTAATTTATTGAATATATCAATCATAAAAATGTTATTAAATGTGATTCCTTTCCCTTATTTATTCCATTCCTCAGTCAATTCCATTCCTACTTAATTTCATTCCTACATACCAATCATGCCCTGAGAGTTTTGTTGTGTTTTAGGGAGATAGAGAGGGAAAAACAAAAATAAATAAGTGTGTGTTGGAGATAGATGGTATGTTTGGATTTATTTTTGGAGATAATTTAAAAAAAATTAAAATAAGTAATGTAGGTTTGATGTTGGGATTTTGAAAACAAAAGTCACTGTTAATTGTCAAATCATATTTTGTATATATATCTATGTATGTGTGTGCATATATAACATTTTGTTTGTGAGTGGAATATATTACATAGTATTTTTATAGTATTTACATATGTACATTATAGGGGATAGATCCTTGGACTGTGGAAAATTGAATCCCAATTTCACAGAGATGAGCCCAGACACTTCTAATAATTCGCTGTGCCGAGTAGCAGATGTTAAATTTGGTGTCACTTTGCATACGCCAAGTAAACCAACAGATACGAATTGGCAGCAGTATACGAATGTGACCTCTTTGTACAAAAGGAGATGACAAATTCCAAGCTTGGAGCATATGAGAAATACAGCCAGTATGTGGGGGTATGAATTTTAAAAAATTGGGTAAATTGCATAAAATCCCCCTATATTTTCAAAATTTAGTTAAAAAATCCCTATATAAAAAAAATAGGCAAAAAATCCCCTGTGTTTTAAAAAATATTGCATACTCTTCCCTTCTGTTAGGTTAGCCCTAACGACGTTGATTTTTTGCTGAATTGACCATTATACCCTTGTTATAACAACCATTGATCTTTGTATGTAAAAAATAACTGGTCCAAAGGTACATAATTTAAATATATTTAAAAAATATAAATTATTATTTATAAAAATAAAAAATAAAAACAGCAAAATTAACCCCACCACCCCCCTCCCCATCCCCGCCACTAGGTCCCCCCCCTCCACCTGCCGCCCACCCCAACCCCCTCACGCCGCCCAAGACAAAGGGGGCGACGTCGTCGCCCAACGTTGAGAAAGTGACGGCGACGATGACGTCGCAAGGCAGAGGTCGCCCAACTTTCTTTTTTTTTAATTTATTTTTTAATAGTTAATAAATTAAAAATAGATTTAAGAAAACAACAAAATTTAAAAATGATAAAAAACTTATTTAAAATTTTAAAATTTTAAAATAGTAAAATAAAATATTAAATTTTTAACTCCAAGTGCTTTTCACAATCTTTATAACTTAGTTGTCCCATTGAACCAAGATCTTGGGGTCTCCAGTCAACAAGGTTGGGTTACCGCTATAAAGATTTAATTGTCGGATTTTAATCCTATTCCCCTCAACAAATAGTATACTTGATCTCTAGCTTTCGTTAATGAATCAACTAGATTCTTTTGACTTAATATAATCAATGGATATGATTCAACTAGAGATCTATTGTCTTATGGTATTACATCTTTGACATATATATCTAGATTTACCATTATACTATGCTTTGTGCCTTTTTCATAGCGGACTGGCTATTACAATATATCACAATTGCAGGAACGTGCTTTCTCCAGTAAGGAATATCCTCCCAGAAATTATGAAGCCAATCAACTTCTTCTTCAACTTTATTTAAAACTATAGCTCTGATTCCATATTGAAACGAGCTATACAAGTTTATTTTGAGGACTTCTATGATACTGCACCACCTCCAATGGTGAATACATATCTATTTGATGACTTAGTATTTTTTTCTTACGGCAAATATCCAATTTGGCATCAATTTGTTGACTGAATAGGCATTATCACAACTAGTGTGTTTCATGATTCACATTAATCTACCAACCGTTCTTGAATATTCAATTTGACATTCGTGTTCACCTTTGTTCTTTACTAAGTGTAGATTTCGATCCACAAGAGTCTTAGCAGGTGAATTGTCATAAATATTGAATTTTCTAAATATAATCTTAACATAATAAGACTATGATAAGACATGTTTATCAGACGTTTGGAGATCATTATCTCTAGTACTGCATCAGTTAAACCTTATGTCTTTCATATCTAAATATGTTGTCAATAATTTCTTGGTAGCCAAAACAATGTCATTTTTCCTTCATCAATATGTCATTTACATATAGACAGATTATGACAAAGAGCTGGAAGTGCCTTTAACATAGACACATTTATTACACTCATTGACCTTAAGTCATTTGACAATATTATTTTGTCAAATTTTTTATACCATTGCTTAGGAGCTTGTTTAATCCTATCCAATAACTTTACAGACCTTATTTTCTGGGTCAAGAATGACAACCCTTCAGGTTGTTCCATGTAGATCTGTTAATCTAACCCGCCAAATGATGACTTACGTCCATTTGTAATTTTTCTCTAAGGATTCCTAAAAATAAAAACTTTTGCAGTCTTTGTTGGGCAATATACGTTGTATAACGTATCACACATGTCATTTAGGATGTGGTTTCTGAAAAGAAAATTTCCATGTCCTCATGCATCTAAGCATCATTCTTTCGGGTATTAGTTTTCCCTTCAGAATTAACAAGGGCTCCATTCACTTTAAAAACCTTACTAGGTTCAAATATAGTGAAGTAGAATGACATCTTTTAATGCCATCGCTGAAAGTCGTCATTGGATAATTTCTCCGGCTTCTACTCTTGGCTAGTAATTGGCTATACCACGGCTGGTTGGATAACCGAAGAAACAGAATTAGTCAACACCAATTCAAAGACTTCCATAATACACAAAAATGAATAATTATCTTGCACTTGTAGGGAGAAATTTGAAATGTGCGGGTGTAAGAATATTAATTTTGCACCCAATCAAATAATGACAAATGTCATATAATATATTATTTTATCAGTTATAATATTTTTCTATTTATATTTTGGAATTTACTAAATTAATTCCAAGTATAAATAGCCAATTTAATTGATATTTTAATATATATTTTATCATAAAATCAGTGGCCGACAAGTGTCAAAATGAAGTATTTCGGCCAATCAAATAATGCTTCGCAGTCAAAGATTCCAGCCAATCAAATCATGCAATGTGGCAATTGCATGTATGCTTCAATCAAATCAAGACAAATATTGGTTGTATTTATCTCTTAAAAAAATGCAAATATTAAAAAGATAATGTCAAATTGACCAATCATATTATTCTAAATATATGATGTATTTATTTCTTTAAATTAAATTATAAAAAGATAATACAAAAGGTGTTCAAGTAGATCACAACTCTACCTCTTTGACACCCATATAAAGGGGTCCTTACACCCTCATTTGACACACACACTGGGCATTGTGAGTGTTAATTTTATCGTGTCTGAAAATTAAAACACAAAATAAATTATGACAAATAAAAATATTTGGATTAAAATCTCAATGTGAGTACAATCTCTATTCTATCCCTTGATTATTCCCTCCAAAATATATATCTGACAAATTTGACTAATTCAAAGGGTGATCTCCACGTAGATCTCCTTTGAACTTGAATTTGAATTTCTATAATGTTAATTCGATGGCTCTCACCTTCAAATACTAACATCGCAGCAGGAGGTGGAGATTGTTTTCTTTTAAGTTCCATCCCTAGTGGAGGAGTCATAGTCGACGAATGACTAGTCTCAGATTCTTCCCCAACGTCAATAGACTGGACTTCATCTTCTAACTAAAAGAGGAATGAAAGGAGAAACTTCAGCAAAAAAAACATTAGAAAAAGGAGAAGCTTAAACTTACATGATCAAGAAAATATGACCTCCGCAACGAAGAGCCAAGGAAGATCGCGATGCATTTTCAGTAGTCTCTGTTGCGTTCAAAGGCGTAACTTCCTTCTTTTGCCTTTTTCAGTAACAATCCTTGTTGCTACTATCACTATCTGCCACGTTATGTGAAGAACCTTTTCCTTTACTTGCTTCCGCAATGGCAGCTTGAGAATCACACTCGATCACAACAGGAGGAACAAGCGCACGTGGAGGATTGTTCTCGCCACCATCAACTTGCTTGTCCTCGTTCTTTTTACGTTTGAGTGTAATCTTAATTGACTTCGATCTGATCAAACATGCAATGATGTCATCAAAAAAGGTCCCATGGACTTTAGCCCACCATGCTTTATAAGCTTCCGAGCAGAGTTTCTTAGCATTATCAGGCAGACAAGGGAACCAAGCTTTTGATGAAGACTTTGATAGAACACATAAGCTCCAGTAATGGGGTCCTTCTTTTAAAGAGGCTACACGTGTGTCAGATTTGAGGGTTCCCGATACATCTTGATAGTACCCAATTGACGCCCAAATCTATGGGGACTATATGGCTCAATGATGAATCTGCCGCCTTGATGAAAGGTAAGATAACTCGAATGAATTGCAATAAAGTAATTATGATCGAGCTCTTCGGCATGGCCATCATCAACAAACTTGAAGGGCCCATCTTTCACAAACATATTGCAAACTCAAGAGACGAACTCGGCCTTATGAATTCGCTTGCATGTTTCTTATGGCTCAGCTCATAATACTTTGCACCTCCTTCACCAGAAAATCTCGCCATCTTTGGACCATGCAACTCCTGCCAAACCGAGTAATGGGTCTTGAAGTAACATGCTAGCCATGCATAGACAAAGTAAATAGGAAAAAAATGTCTCGTACCGGTTGGTTTTGGAGAAGTTGCAATAGTATTCAAACCCTCATATATACTCGCCAAGAGGGGAATAGCTAAATTCACTCGTCGACCATTCGCCATCAAGGACGCCATCTTAAAGGTACTTGGACGAATGGAGTTGACATCTTTACCAAGGAGAATAAACATGCAAAGCCAACAAGCTAAGTAGGCCGCCAAATAAACTTCCTCCTTGAGTCTCCTTTCAATGAATGTTTTTAGTTGGTCCACAGGAATCAACTCGTCAGAAGAAATTTGAAGCACTTTTGCAGACTTATCCCTTTCAGTATAATGTTATTTTATGGGCATTTCTACTTCAACATGAGCCTCAACTTGTTTCCCCATGACATGACTTGCATCAATATTATCTGCCTTGTTGATTAATCTAGCAATTTGTGCATCTTGCTCTTGGACGTGCTTCATAAGTCCCTCAATGGCTCTCGTCAGATCCGCAAATTGTTCCTCTATAGTTGTAGCATTTGTCACCATAACTGGAGCCATATTTCTTGAGTTTTGAAGAACTTTGTAGAGAGAATTATTTGCAAATTTTTCTTTACTTTGCTCTTTGTTCTCAAGCTGTGTGTGTCAAATGAGGGTGTAAGTACCCCTTTATATAGGTGTCAAAGAGGAAGAATTGTGGTCTACTTGAACACTTTTTGTATTCTCGTTATAATTTAATTTAGAGAAATAAATACATCATATATTTGGAATAATATGATTGGTCAATTTGACATTATCCCTTTAATATTTGCATTTTTTTAAGAGATAAATACAATCAATCTTTGTCTTGATTTGATTGGAGCATACATGCAATTGTTCCACATGGCGCAATCTAATTGGCTGGAATCTTTGACTGCGAAACATTATTTGATTGGCCGAAATACTTCATTTTGACACTTGTCGGCCACTGGACATGCCAAAATTTGTGAGTGCTAATTTTACCGTGTCTGAAAAATCAAAACACGAATAAATTATCACAAATAAAAATATTTGGATTAAAATATCAATGTGAGTATAATCTCTATTATATCCCTTGATTATTCCCTCCAAAATATATATTTGACAAATTTGACTAATTCAAAGGGTAATTTCTACGTAGATCTCCTTTGGACTTGAATTTGAATTTCTATAACGTTAATTCGAGGGCTTTCGTCAGTAATCCCGAATTAAACGCTATAATCTTGACTGGAATTTGATGATTTGAAAGTGGATTTGCCATTTAGATCTTCTTGAGAGGATTTGAATATTTATAACGTTAATTCGAGGATTTAGTGCATATAATATCGAATTAAACGCTATAATTTGTGGCGCACCTTTGACAAAAGACTCGATCTTTGCCTTGAACACCTTTAAATATTCTTGAGCTTTGAAGAACTTTGTAGAGAGAATTATTTGTAATTTTTCTCTGCTTTGCTTTTCGTTCTCGAGCTGTGTGTGTTTTGAATGAGGTCTGAGGACCCCTTGATATATGTGTCAAAGAGGTAGAGTTGTGATCTACTTGAACACCTTTTGTATTATCTCTTTATATTTTAATTTAAAGAAATAAATACATCATATATTTGGAATAATATGATTGGTCAATTTGACATTATCTCTTTAATATTTGTATTTTTTTAAGAGATAAATATAACCAATATTTGTCTTGATTTGATTGGAGCGTACATGCAATCGCTCCACATGGCGCGGATTTTGATTGGAATCTTTGACTGCAAAGCATTATTTGATTGGCCGAAATATTTCATTTTGACATTTGTCGGCCATTGATTCGATGACAAAATATGTATTAAAGTATCAATTAAATTTATTATTTATACTTGAAATTAATTTAGTAAATTCTAAAATATAAATAAAACATATTATAATTGATAAATAATATATTATATGATATTTGTCATTATTTAATTGGGTGCAAAATTAATTTGTCTATAAATGCCCTCTTGAGACTCGTTCATAAATATATGCTTGAAAATGTAATTTTCGAAGTGAATGAGTCATGACAATATGAATCATTCATTTTTTTAGGCCACATATATTATTTACACATATTAATTGCAAAATCTAGATACATTGTATATATATATATATTTATATGTGTATATAACATATGTGGCCTAAAAAAAAATGAATGATTTATATTTTCGCGCGACTAATTCACTTCGAAAATTATATTTTCAGGCATATATTATGAACGAGTCTCGAGGGGGCATTTGTAGACAAATTAATTTTGCACCCAATTAAATAATAATAAATGTCATATAATATATTATTTGAATTTGAATTTCTATAACGTTAATTTGAGGGCTTTCGCCAATAATCCCGAATTAAATGCTATAGTCTTAATTGGAATTTGATGATTTGAAAGTGGATTTGCCACTTGGATCTTCTTGAGATGATATTTGAATATTTATAACGTTAATTCGAGGATTTAGTGCATATAATCCCGAATTAAACGCTATAATTTATGGTGCACCTTTGACGAAAGATACGATTTTTGCCTTGAACGCCTTTGAATATTCTTGAACTTTGAAGAACCGGGTAGAGGGAAATATTTGCAATTTTTCTCTGCTTTACTCTTCGTTCTCGAGCTCTGTGTGTCAAATGAGGGTGTAAGGATCCCTTTATATAAGTGTCAAAGAGGTAGAGTTGTGATCTACTTGAACACCTTTTGTATTATCTCTATATAATTTAATTTAAAGAAATAAATACATCATATATTTGAAATAATATGATTGGTCAATTTGACATTATCTCTTTAGTATTTGTATCTTTTTAAGAGATAAATACAATCAATATTTGTATTGATTTGATTGGAGCATACATGCAAATGCTCCACATGGCGCAGTCTGACTGGCTGGAATATTTGACTGTGAAGCATTATTTGATTCGTCGAAGTACTTCATTTTGACACTTGTCGGCCACTAATTTGATGACAAAATATATATTAAAATATCAATTAAATTGACTATTTATACTTGAAATTAATTTAGTAAATTCCAAAATATAAATAGAAAAATATTATAATTGATAAAATAATATATTATATGACATTTGTCATTATTTGATTGGGTGCAAAATTAATATGCTTACAGATGCCCCCTCGAGACTCGTTCACAAATATATGCTTGAAAATGTGATTTTCAAAATGAATGAGTCGCGAAAATATGAATTTTTTTTAGGCCACATATATTGTATACAGATATAAGTAAATATAAATATATACATGTATATATTATATATATATATATATATATATATATATATTTTGCAATTAATATGTGGGTCTTATTCCAATGGCATTAGGATTGATCCATTCTCCCACCTTGGACTTAAGCAAAACCCGCGAGGTCATCTTGGGCTTAATATATTTGGACTTGACGTATTGGTCCAATCATATTTTACTGGTCCAACCAATTTGCTCTACAATAGACTTATGACTTTGGCTTCACTTGTTTAGTTTGAAAGAGATTCCACATTTCTTTTCTTTTACTTGTGACCCATAAGCCTTGAATTGATAAGAACACTTTGTTTTTCTTTCGAAAGGGACTAAGCAGCAACAACAACGACATAACTATGCTTTTCCTTCCTTTGCAATTTGGAGCCGAGACCTCGAACCAAAAGGAGTCTAAGTGTGGCAGAGTTAGTTTCCAAGCGGACATTAACAAGAGTGACTAAACATGCGGCTTTATTCAATTTCAGTGCCTTTCGGATTATTGAATTTTGCTCGGACTATAACTAAAAAAATCCAATTTCTTCTTGAATTAAAACACTTCAATTGAACATATATATGAAGAGCCTACTCTAGCATAGATCGAACATTGCAAAATTGATTGTTTGAAAGAATTTGTGGTATGCTTCGCTGGTTCTGGCATTCTCAATATGGCATCAATCTTTGCTTGCTCAATTTCTATACCCCACTGGCGGACGATGAATCCAAGGAATTTCCCAGATGTAACTCCAAACGCACATTTAGAAGGGTTCATCTTTAGTTGATATCTCCTCAAGCGTTCAAAAACCTTCCTCAAGTCATGAAAATGATCCTCTCGCTTCTTTGACTTTACCACCAAGTCATCAACGTAGTATTCGACATTCTTGTGAAGCATGTTATCGAAAATCCTTTGTATTGCCCTTTGATATGTGGCACCAGCATTCTTTAGCCCAAAAGACATAACTTTATAGCAATATATACCCTTAGGAGTGCGAAATGCCGTCAATTCCTCATTCTCCGATGCCATACGTATTTGGTTGTATCCAGATGATCCATCCATGCAGGTTAAAGCTTCATGACCCGTAGTGACATTTATCATTAGTTCAGCAATTGGTAACGGAAGTCATCTTTAGGGCATGCATTATTTAGGTCCCTGAAATCAACACATACTCGAATTTGTCCATTCTTCTTTCTTACAGGGACGATGCTGAAAATCCACATAGGATACTTAACCTCTCGGATGAAACTGACTTCAATGAGTTTGTTCACTTCGCCTTCAATCAATGGGATTAACTCAGGTCGAAATCTACGCTGACCTTGTTTGACAGGGCGAACTCCTTTCTTTACTGACAGGTGGTGTACAACTACCTTTGGGTCTAATCCGGGCATTTCCTTGTAGGAGCATGCAATTCTTACTTGGACCTCGCAAACAGGTAAGTAGAAGGTATTTGCCACCCGACTTATGAACTCGACCTCATAGAGCATCATTGGTTGCTGCCCATAGGCTAGTTTAGAAGGGTTCATACCTCGCCAACTTATGCAAGTAATAAAATTGCTTTTTTACCTAATCTCGCTGACTTGTAAACACATAATGTCTCAAGTAGTCTTCCAACAATCATTCACCTGCTTCGTCTGACCACTGATTTGGAGATGGTTAAGGGTGGAATTAACTCGTGCCCATCATGTTAAACAAAGACGTCTAGAACCTTTAGATAAATATGGTATTGCTGTTACTCACAATGTTTTGGGGAATACTAAAATACTCCGTCAAGGTTTTAAAGAAAAATTCAGCCATTATCTCTCAAATTTGGCATTTAAAATTCTATACTTGGAAAAAAACGATCAGCAACACATAAATACCAAAAACTAGAAATAAAGTCCATAGATATTGACTGTCATGGTCTATCCAGAATAGGCAACAACTTCAACAACCCGAGTTCCTTTTTTTTTTCAACCTTGTCTAGCTGGCAGACTAAACAAGTTCTCATATAAGTTTTGACATCCTCTTCCATCTTCAACCAATAATACAATTGGGACAATAATGCCAACATTGTCTCAAAGCTAGGATGTCTAGGATTGAGGATCATAGTCTATCGCAATAAGCGTCTATGCAATGGTCCAGTTGGATTAAATGTCCGCCATCCTTGACATATAACAACCTATTTTTAAGACAATATTTTTTACCTTGGCCGGCCCTCTTTAACCTTGTTCGATCAAATTTTGATAGCCAACATCTTTTTGGAAACTCTCATGAATCAGGTTAAGAAAATATGATTCAACCACCCATCTAACTATTTCCACAACTCGGGCAGCTCCACAAGATAAATGCAGTAAGGGGTTGTGCCAACGACTGTGCACCAGGCTCTAATTCAATACCGTGATTAATGACCTATCTTAGTGGTAATTTCTTAGGTAGTTCGATCCCCGAACTCCTCCACTATCTTTATTATGTCATCTGACACTTTTTTTTTTAAACCAAATCTACCTTATTTAGATCAATGTAGCAAGGTAGGTCTTCTCACCATGTCTGAAATCGTTCTTTTGCTACACTGCTTGTAATTCTGAATTCTACCAACCACAATGCAATAGCAATCGTAAAAGGCGAGTCATGATGTCGTGACGCCGTAACTCTGTTCTAGCCCAACGATAGGAAATCGAACAATGTAGTTTTCTTGGACATATCTCTCACATCAAGTATCAACAGACTAAACTCCTTCACACAATCCCTCACGGTACACGAATGTTTAAGCTTTCCTAGGTACTCCCTCGCAAGCCATTATGTATGCAAGGTAGGAACTGATCTTTCAATTCCTCTTCAAGACATCCCATTTCTCAATTTTATCACATTTCATGCTAGCGTCGTTAGAGAGAAGAGTGCCGCCAGAGTTTTGCATCACTAGTCAAGTACATATTGGTGATTGAAGCTTTCTCAGTATTTTGAAGACAACCTGTCTGAAAATATGTCTCTATATCTAACTAAACATTCTCAAGCTATTTGGTAATACGAGCATCACCAAAGGGCTTTGAATTCAGAACCTTTACCTTGGGTGAGGGAGCATCGTCCTCCTCCCTAACCACCACACGCATACCTCAGTTTTTAATGTCCTCAAATTTCATGGTGACTGTATCAATGAGGATGCTCACATCATTAACAATATAAGTTACTTGGTCCTCAACAAAACCTGGTAACTCATCAACTATTTTCTGAAGCGAATCAACTCTCATGCGTAAGGTCTCAACCTGAGGAAACAACACCGCCTATAAGGGATCTGAGGGTTGCCCAAGTAGTTCCATAATCCGATGAATCTGAGTCTCCAACTAAGCAATATGATTTCACAACAAAATTTTAGTCTCCATAGCCTAAAACTCACACGACTAGATGTAACCTGGCTTTAATACCAACTGTCACAGGGGCTTCAACATTTAGTAATTTTTTGCCCGCTTTGTGGCCTGGTTTTGCACGTTATGGGTCAGCCTTTCACTCAATCTCTCAGGTTCTCGTGTTTGATATAATTCTGAATTGGGTTTAGCAAGCTTACAATACACACTTGCACATATTTGCAACACATTCCACTACATGCACAACAATTTACAAGAATCAATCCAACATTGCATTTATCACCAAGCAAGAATACAAGGAAATGCCTCAGGCTTGCACACACAACTCATTATGCAACTATAATGTCAAAACAATACAAAATCATGCAGTAAACAACCTTCAATTGCTAGACCAATCAGAACAAGCCAACCAAGCATTCGCTCAGTTCCTAGTCGACGACGGTGACATCGCAGTGGACAATGCCAACCGCCTTCCACAACTCCAGCTATGTCTCTAAAACTGCCTGGAACTGCTTGCAACCACACCATAATAGTTAAGCAAAACTGTCAATGTTGGTAAGCTCAACGTGCATCTATTGCTCCCTGTGCGTGCCCCCGCAAGCCATTTGTCTGGTTTGCTGCACATAGTGGGCTACCTGCGCACGCAACACCTACCACCCGCATACCATAAGCTGCCTGTGCGCGCGACATCGAGCCAACTCCGCACATGTGTCCTGCCTATGCATGCAACACCCCGTAAATGTATGTATTGGGTACTACCTGCATGTATAGTCCTTCGTCCACCCGCACATCATTTAGCCAACACCTGCAACTGTCAGCATGGCAAAAGCCGCAAGACGTGCACACCAACCCTGCCTGCGCATGCTACAGTCATGAACCCCACAATGCTCAAGGCTAAGGCACTGGCCCGTACTGCTGGAACCCCCATTTGGCCAACCGATCTGTAAACTTATCAATTTACCAACACTATGATGCATGTCTGATTATCGACATTATTGTTGCATCATGCCGACATCTCTAAGCACATTGATGCTCAAGCTGTCGCACCAGCGGCTAACATCACAAAAACGGGTTTTACACCTATCCACCAAAGGGGCTCGCCCCAGCTCAAGTCGTTTGTATTAATTTTTATTATTGAATAGGTGTTGTACTTATATTATAACACTAATATCGAGGAATGTATTTATTATTTTGAAGATAATATTAGATGTTTGTGCATTTGAATAAAACCTTAAAAAAATGTAAACATAATCTATCCAAAATAAAAAATTACATCAAGCAATTAATGTGCGTCGCTTCCACTTTCTTATACATAATTAGGGTTGTAGTGTAGATTAACATATTTATATATACTTAAAATACAAAATAAGTAAAACTTGAAGGCCTTAATTAATCATAACTAGTTATTAAATAATATTGAGTTTTGTAAATAATGAAGAATGAAAAATTAAAAATAAAAAGGAAGAGCATTCGTTGCCTTAACGAATAATCCAAAACTCCAATCTCCAAGCGTTAATTGGTCAACATTGGCTTGGGAGTAACAACTGCAAGTATGTTAAATAATTCAATAATGTATTTGTGTTGGATTATCTTTAAATAATTCAAATAGTATATTTAAAAACACACACGTGAATAAATGATAATAAGTTAGGGAGCTCGTTGAAAAATTAATCAAGCTATATGTTTAATATTCGATCTCCACTTCTTTTTGTTATATAATAAAAATTAAATTTCATGTGGAGCTTCACTTTGTTATGACAAAACAATTAAGAATATATATATATATATATATATTATATATATATATATATATATATATATATATATATATGCGAATATAGAATTAGGCTTTGCTAGTATCTGATAATTTGATATTACTTGAGATGTTTTTTTGTTGTGTTTTTTTTTTTTTTTTAAATAAGAGCGATGAACTATTATTAATTGAACTAAATTGATTATAATTATTTTTGTTTAATATCCATATTTAACATAGACTATTACAAAAATCATACTCCGATCAATAATATTGAATAAACTAAATCTAATTAAAACCTATTATTATGGTAGAAACAACACCTATTATACAATAGAAACAACATTCAATGCATAATACATAACTTGATAAATTAATTAATTGGATAGAATTGAATTAAAAAATTCAATGCATCATGAGGGAGAAGAGATAAGGGAAAATTAAAGTGACTTAATATAATATATTGCTCTTAAATTTTAAATAAGGCAAAATAATATTTATAGTCCCATAGATAGGATATTTAATATTTTCAGTTCTCTACTTTATTATATTTTTAAAATGGTCCTAAAATAGAAAAACTCGACACATTTAGTTCCTCCTTTACTGAAGTCTAAAATGGTACAAAAATTAAAAAAACTCAACACATGTAGTCTTCTGCTTTACGAGATTTGTGGGACTAAATATATTGAGTTTTTTTTTTTTTTTTAATTTTGGAGCCATTCTGAAAATTTCGTAAAGTATAGGACGAAATGTGTTGAGCTTTTTTAATTTTGAAATTATTTTAAAATTTCATAAAGCAGAGGACTTAAAGTGTTGAACCACCTATCCTATAGAACCAAAAGTGTAATTTCACCTTCAAATAATTAGCTGTTGAATCATAAATACTGATGCGTGTACACAAATTGTAATTTTATTAGATTTAGGATAAATTACAACAAGCTCATTTAAGGTCTTTCATAATTACAAATACTCCCTAGAGTTAATAGTCGTCTAATAAATACTTTTCTATAATGGATTATCACGAGGGGACGTCCACTAATTTTAAAAGGTATTTATAATTTTTTAAATTATGAGAGAGTATTTATAATTATATTAAATGTTAGGAGAGCTGATGTAATTTATCTTTATATTTTTTTGGTTGAATAAAACAGCAAAAGGATAAGATGAATAGCTGATCAAACTCATTAAATAAATTAATTTTAAAGACATCATATTTTTTTTTACTGTAACTATAGGGACTACTTTTTTTGCTATTTTTCTATTGTAAAAACAGATTCAACTCTCCAACTATTAATTCATTAACACATTGGTACTCTAACTATAACATTTGGCAAATTTAATTAATGCTGCAATTAAATAATGCAATTTATCTGTTATTTAGAGAGATAAATTATTTCATTTTAAAAATATAAAATAATAAATTACTGTATTTTTAAAAATATAAGAGGGTAAATTAATAATTTTTTTTATAACAAAATTATTTACTTATTTATAATATTACAGAAGTTGCTTGCATTTTTTTCCCTTTTCTCTTTCCATCATGCAAGCCCTAGATCTTTATACCAATTCAACTGAAGATCCAATTCTCCTTCCCTATTCAACAATAATATTATCCTACTCGACTATTGATTGGGGTTTCATTTTCCTTTCCAATTAAGCTGTTCAATGTTATTTCATTAAACAAGAGATTGAGGAACCCCTAAAAGCTTTATTATGAAAATGGGTTAAATGCAATTTACCCTCTGTGTTAATAAATAGTGCAAAAAAATATCTGTAAAAAATCCCATTATGATTTAAAAATGATGCAATTTACCCCCCTCTTTCACTAGTTATTGCTAATAACAACTTATGGCAAAATAATAGTAACTATTAAAACCATGAAATTTATTATTGTGATAAAATAAAAAATTCTTGTCACATATATATATATATATATATATATATAATCAGTGATGATATTAAAATGGTCTAATTGCCTTTTTTGTCCTATAATTATGGCCATTTGCCACTTAAGTCATGTAATTTATTATGGTTATAAAATGGTGCTTAACCTTTTTACTTTTAGAATTTCAGAAAAAAAATGACAGAATTTTTAAAATTGGCTGACATGTTACGATTACAAATTGAAGAAATAAATCTTATTGAATGATTTTGGCTGATGTGGCAATGTATGATGTGGCATCTTATGGAACGTTGTCGTTTTCTTTTCTTTCTTCGTTTTTTAATAACATCAGCCACCATTTATCATGCATTTATTGAATTTATTGATATTAATAAAATAATAAAAAAATTTATATTTACTTCCGGTTGACTTATTAATAACTTTATAATAGGTCAAATAACTCCTTTTATGATCAAATTACCCTCATACGTCACTACAAGAAAAATAATCAGCAGTTATGAAAAAAATTGATGCTAAAATTAGCGTCGAACTTATTAGTAAGTAAAACTTTCGTTGCTAATCTACATTATTTAATATATCCTCTAAACGGTTTGTCGCTAAATTCGTAGCAAGTTAATTTTTCTTGCTAAATTCATAGCAACTAAATTTCTTTTACTAGATAATGTAGATTAGCAATGAGTGTTTTACTTGTTAATTATCTCGACGCTAATTTATTTTTGTTGTTATTAGACTATTTTCTTGTAGTGCGTCTTAAAGCATTAATACATGTGAGAAGGTATATCTTCACCTTTATAAGGGTAGTTTAGTTCAAAAACAATTATTTAACATATAATAAGTCAGTAATAAGTCATTGAAGGGTAAATATCAATTTTCTTTTAATTTTTTTTGTTAATATCAGCAAATTCGTGAATTTTGACTAACATGGGACTTATTTGTTTGGCGGAAGCAAATTAACCTCAAAAGTATAGTATATAATTTTTCAAATAATAAAATATTTACGTGTTATTTTACAAAATCTCAAAAAAAAAAAAGAGTATAATTATTCTCTTTTTAAATGCACGGTAATAATCTCTCATCTTTTAAGAGACCTCATTATAATCCCCGACAGTAAAGAAATATAATCAGATTAGATGGAATCTTCCACAAATGGGAGATAAGATTGAAAAAAACTCATATAATATAATAATTTATCGATAATTAAAAAAATTATGTACTCCAATAATATTATTTTCCATAACCAAACTAAATAGAACACTAATAATTTATTAAGAAAAAATAAATAAATTTAATAAATGCAAGTTGAATATATTTTTCAAATTTCGCAATTTATTTCGAACTTGGCTTTAAATATAAGTTATTAAGCAATGAATTTCTCATAAATATTGAGAAATAAAAAAAGGTGGAAAGTAACAAATTAAATAATAAAAAACATTATAATCAAGTTTGATAATGTGAAAAAGAAAAACCAGCTAGTTATAATAATGGAAAAATATATATATGTTGATCGAGACTACTCATGCAAATTCTTTTGGTTATATATTTTGCATTTTGATATCTAAACATAAAATGTATTTATTGCATTTTATTTCTTTTTTAATAATTAGTAGTTGTTTTGCTAATATTTTAAATTTTTTGTTTAATTATAACATTATTTTTTTAATAATTATAAATTATTAAAGTACATGACTTTTCTTTTTTATAGTATATTTAAAAAATGAGGAATTAAAAAAATGGAATGAAAAGTGAAGACAAAAGACTAATAAATAGATTGGTCGAAAATGCAATTAGATTATATTAAAATTGTCTCTGGATTCTTTTCTTGTAGTGATTCTTGACAGAGTTTTAACTTTTGATAAACTCCCACCAAATACAACCCACTGTCTTTCCTATGAATGAAATCGAAAATTCAAAATAAATAAATAAATAAATAAAGAAAAAAGAAAAAAAAGTAGATTCACAACTTGTTCACCTTCAACATAAAAGAAATTACAGTAATTCTTAAAATTTGGCAGAATTATAAATATAATTTTATTATTAGAAAGATGATATATATCTTTTGATTTAATAATGTCCGTCTAACAACGAGCATGTTTTTATTTAATTTTGTGGTGAACTTTAATGTCTTTTAGATTATGAACTATAATTATATATATATATGTATATATATATATATTTATATCTTTAAAAAAAGTACTTTTATGGACTATAATATACTGTATGGATTATTAACTCTACCCCACCTAATATTTTTTTACGTCTTTTCAAATATTATTTAAAAAAAAAAAAACCGCAAGGGTAAAATAGTGATTGATTCCACTACATTGTTCAGGAATAACTAATTATTTTTCATTCGAGAGTAGTATTTATAATTTTTCAAATAACAGTAAAGTATTTATAATTATACCAAATTTTATGAGAAGTAACTGTAATTTACCAATAAGAATTGGGATTTATTAACTCATGACTTATTATCACTACTTGAATTCATGATCCATCTAATATGCACTACTAAATCATTTTCGATATCATCAAAAACTAGAAGATCATCAAATTCATTATTTAATAAACAAATTAATTACCCAAAAAAAAAAAAAATGTACATACATATATATATATAATATATTATATGGGTAAATTACATCTACCTCCCCTGAGGTTTGACATAATTACAAATACCCCCTCGTTGTTTGAAAAATTACAAATACCCCTAATGTTTGATAAAATTATGTAATCCTTGGATGGAGGCATAGAAATGTCAACTTTGCCCTTACAGTATTTTTTATTTTTTTTTTAAAAATTAAAATCTTATAAAAATATTGAATGGGATGGATGAAAAAAATTTAAAAATTATAAAAAAAAATTATTGCCTTAGTTGATAAAAAAATATTTTTTAAAAAAATAAATAAAATTATAAATTTTAATTCATAAGGGTATTTTGGTCAGTTCACTATAAAAAATGCATAGATTGGGGTAATTGTTAGACGGTCCTTAAAATTAGGGGGTATTTGTAATTTCTCAAACAACGAGGGGGTATTTGTAATTATGCCAAACCTCAGGGGAGGTAGATGTAATTTACCCTATATATATATATCAACATGATATCATTGGAAATAGTTTAGAGTAGTATTCACGTAGCAGATTTTAGTGACTATTTATTGATTACAAATGGTGTATTGATCGCATCATGAGCCCTAAATCATGGAAAGAAAGACTTAGATCTATGACTTCAGCTTTAAGAAACCTTCTGCATGCTGCTGCTGATCCCCATGCAAGAGAATATTACTCTGATGCAGCAAGGAATATCAGCTTTTTAGCCCTGCACTTCCCTTATCCAAGTAATGAATATAATTTTTTCCCATTAATTATTTAAAAAAAAAAACGTAAAATCGTCGATTATATGTATACTCGACCCTTCTTTTTCTGTTCACAAGAACGTTCTTCAGTCTTAGTAACACAGTGTGAACGAGACCATCGACATCATGTGGCCTTCATCAAGAAAGTCGCATCGGTCTTCTTCATACTTCTCAATCTCACCTTCGACGCTGGTTTTCGTACTTCTCACCCCTTTGCTCCTCATCTCCCTAATACTATGCAGTTTAGGCCCTCAAAAATCCACGACGTTGTCGCTGTTTTCATGGAAAATCTCTAGAGTTATTAAGCTCGTTTTCTATTGGTGGTTCGTCAACGGGCAATGTTGGAGATGATCATGGCAGTAGCAACCTCAATGTGTCGATCTCGTTGCACGATAAGAAACTAGTAAGTTGTACGTTTTTCTGGTTTAATTACTAGCTACTACTGTAATGTAATAACGACGTAGTCTTTATCCAATTTTTTTGTCCGAATACGATCAGAGAAACGAGGAGTTGTCGAGCGCAGAAAGACGAGGATTCATGACGAGTGGAATACACAGAATTAGGTACAGCAGATCAGAGAAGGCTGAGGCCATTCTAGCTAAAGCACGATTTTCCATTAGAGAGGCTGCTAGAAATAATAACCATAGCTTCATCTCATCATCATCAGGCAGTGACTATGTGCCTCAGGGCCCTATCTACCACAATGCTAATGCGTTTTATAGGTATGCTTTCTGCTTATATACACATTTACAGCTAAAGTTGTCAATTCTCACCAACACTTTCATGGTGCACACAAAATCCATTAAATTCATATTGTTCATTAGTGATCAAATGTGTATCACGATACGGTAGATCTTGTGCCAGAGTCGTTGTCGATGCTCGATCATAACAATTTGGGGTAGTGCAGGAGCTACACAGAAATGGAGAAAGTATTCAAGATTTATGTGTATGAAGAAGGGGAAGCACCGATATTCCACGACGGTCCGTGCCGGAGCATATACACGACGGAGGGAAGGTTCATCCATGAAATGGAGAGGGGAGAGCTGTACCGAACGAGGGATGCTGAGGAAGCCCACGTCTACTTCATGCCGTTCAGCGTTGTCGCGATGGTGCAGTATCTGTACGAGCCTGGTGCAATTGATATGGATGCCATCGGCAACACTTTGGCCGATTATGTGCACACAATTGCCCACAACCACCCCTTTTGGAACCGGAGTCTTGGGGCTGATCACTTCATGCTCTCTTGCCATGATTGGGTAAGTAAGTATCTTTCTGCAAAAATTCTTACTCGAATTAGATATGGTTGAATCAAATCAATCACAAAGTAAGTATGATCAGTACAGTACACCAATCACACCGTAATTATATTATACTTATCATATAATTGATTTAGGTATGACCAAATCTGATCGTCTGAGTTAAAAATTTCCCCTCTTTGACTAGTTTTCATATTTATCTTTGAGAGAATATTGTTTTTGTGAATTTGACCATATTGTTGTTGATTTTTCACCATACTGCATGCCATAACGAAAAAGAATTTGTTATTTTAGTTTCGAACCTTGTTTCTTTTAAATTTATGAAACATGTAATAGAGCTTGTGCTCTGCATGTGATGTTTCTATTAGAAATTTAATGAAAATAAGATTCGTGACTAAAATTGCAAAACATTTTGAGTTATGAGATGCAAGTGTTATGAAATCATAGTAATGGGATCAAAATTGCGAAAAGGATTCACTTGTGGAAGTAAAACCCATTTTTGACCTAATTCTTGACTCTTTTGGTAAAACATTTCTTTCTATAAGTGCATTTGCACCCGCCACACTTGTAATATTATATAGGGTAAATTACATTGACACCCCTTAAAATTATGCTAAATTATACAAATACCCCCTATTTTGTGCAAAATTATAACTACACTTTCTTTGCTTTTTAGTGTAATTGTAGTTACCACTATAACATCAAGGAATGAACCTATTACTTTTCAAAACACAAGAGATATTTATATATTGTGGTCCAATTTAAAATGATGTCGATATAATTTACCCTATTATATATTGAGAATAAATCACTCAGAGTTTAGAACGTTTTTCTCAAATAACTATTTATATATATCTTTTCAACTTAGTTTCTAAAACTGGATATTTTGCAAGAACTTATAGGCCCTTTCGCCCTAGTTTTCTGCTTTAATATTTTTAAGATTAATTGCAACAATCTGTCATAGAATTAGTGTGTAATTAACGTGTATATCACTCCCTCATTTTAAATTATTTTAGCTTACTCTCCAAGTTTTTGATATTTGTATACCACTATATTTTTGTTCCAAAATACGGCAACGTTTAGAAATTTGATGGGATGTTAGTATTATATTTTAAAAAAACATGGGATCGAGTGTCAGCATTTTTTATATAAGCCCATGAGATAGGTAACCATAGATTTTCCCTCTTTTTTACACGGAAACTTAGGAGGGAGCGGATTGATTTTTTTATTATTGTATTTTCTATTTTATTTAATATATATATACAATGCCTATAAAATATTTCCTATTATTGCGCATGTGACTTGTACATATTAAATACAGTAGAAAAAATTCTTGTTCGGATCAGATTTGATCGAACTAAGCCAACCACGGAGCAAGTGTATCACGCTTGTTATGTAATTGGTTATTTTTCCTAAATTGTACACTAATTACACGACAAGTGTATTATACTTGCCATATACATGATTAGTTTATGTTCGATCGAGTCGAATTCGAACTGAAATTTTTCATGAAATAGAAGATTAACATGATTTGAAATAAAAAATTCAACCTAAAAAAGGGAAGATGTTGTTCCTAGCTAACTCATTTGAGGTTGAACACTTCCCAGGGGCCTTACACAAGTTCATATGTGCCACTCCTATTCAACAATTCCATAAGAGTCTTGTGCAATGCCAATACTTCTGAAGGCTTCAACCCTCGTAAAGATGCAACCCTACCGGAAATCAACCTCAAGTTTGGCGAAATCACAGGTCTTTTAGGTGGCCCGCCGCCCTCGGAAAGGTCCATTCTAGCCTTCTTTGCAGGGGGGCTACATGGCGACATAAGGCACATTCTATTAAACCATTGGAAAGAAAAAGACCCTGACATACGAGTCTACGAGAACCTCCCCCCCAACGTTTCCTACGAAACGATGCTGAAGAACAGTAAGTTCTGCCTTTGCCCTAGTGGGTATGAAGTCGCCAGTCCACGAGTCGTGGAGGCTATTTATTCAGAGTGTGTGCCGGTCCTGATATCCGATCACTACGTCCCCCCGTTCAGCGATGTGTTGAACTGGAAGAAGTTCTCGGTCGTGGTGGGAGTCGAGGATATACCGAACATTAAGACGATCTTGATGGGGATTTCTGAGGCTAAGTACTTGAAAATGCAGATGAGAGTGAAGCAAGTGCAAAGGCATTTTGTTCTAAATGGAACTCCTAAGAGATTTGATCTTTTCCATATGATTGTTCACTCCGTCTGGCTCAGAAGACTCAACCTCAGGCTACGTGCTTCGGTGTAGTGAAAAATTTGATACATGTATAACGATTCATCCTAACAGGTGATCCAGGGACGACATGCAGCGGATCCGAAGGAAGGATCATAGCCGCTTGTTATCATGTGATGTCTATATGTCAACGCTCAAGATCTCTAGTCCCAATAGCTCCTAAAAATGACTACTCTTGATGATATGGGATTTATTGCTCTTGAATATCGATCTTGAGTTGTGAATTTGTAGTAAAATTAAGGGATAATTCCACTTTCCTCTAAATTTTGGTGTAATTATATGTAGATTTTATGTGGTTTGGGAAATTACATCTAACACTTCTGAAATTTGCTTTCACCTAACAAATAAGTCTATTTGTTAGTTAAAATTCATCGAATTTGCTGATATTAACAAAAGGAAGTTTTTTTTTTTTTTTATATTTAACCCCGATTGATTTATTACTGACTTATTGCAGGTCAAATATATCTTTTTATGAGCAAATTATCCTCACACAATTTCACGCGTAAATGTATGTGAGGAGGTATATCTTCATTGTTATAAGAGTATTTGGACCCAAAAAAATTATTTGACTTGCAATAAATTAGTTAATAAGTCAATTTATGATAAATATAAATTTTTATTCAGTTTTCTTTGTTAATTCAATGTGTTTAGACCAATAGAGGAGCTTATTTGTTAGATATTGAAGACAAACTTTAAGAGTGTTAAATATAATTTTTAAATCACAAAAAAACTATGTATAATTATATCAATTTCAAGAGAAGGGAGTGGTATTATTCCTAAAATTAATCCCTTTCTTTAACTCAAATAAAGAAAAAAGGGCGTGACAACTCAAACATTTGACTTTTGTTTCTTGAGGTGCTTCAAATCTCAAGCAATCAAGCTTGAAATCTGAAATTTCTCACATGGTTGCTTTTATATGCATGCGCTGATTTTGAATGAGTTAGTTGAGAAATTATAATATATATAATTGAAAATAAAATTCTAGCTAGTTGATAAATATAAAATTATTAGTCAATTATAGCAAAAAGGGATTAATTAAATGTTACAAAATTTTTTTTAAATAATCACTAATAATTATTAGCCTTTTATAATTCGGAATAACTATAAAGCTTCAAACACGAGACCCTTTTCTTCTGTTTGATTTCACATACACTTTGCGTACCATTTCTGTCATTTAAAGACGTTTCATTTAATTATATATTTAGTTTATTGATAAATGAGCAATACATTGGTTGTACAAATTATGGTGATTGGATCATGAGCCACCAAGTGTTTGCTAAAAACACAGAAATCCTCAACTTGGACCGAGGGCTAATTTCTATATATAATCAACAAAGAATTATATTTGATTCGAGTCCACGTCGTGGTTACATGGCAACTCTAGTTGATGACGGGTCTAGTCAAAAGCTTGAGGTGGGGTTCATGATAGGTTCTCGATCTTGGAAGATAGGTTGACCTATGATACTTAATGTTTGTGGGTTGGTTCTCAACACAAATCTTTCAATGTTTAATTAAAATTTGTATAATATTATTTTACGTGGGTTGAAGAATTGGATCTCGGTGCCTGGAATGTATATCAATTTAACAAAGTCAATTATTAGAAGTGGCAAATGGACGTTGTGGATTGGGTATAGGTTGTGTCCAAATGGATTGGACCCAAAATGGGTTGGGTTTGCAAATAGGTGGGGTCGGGTTAGCATTAACCGTTTTATTCATTTGAATTATAAAGGTTTCAGAATTTTCACACATTTGAATTGATATGGACTATAAAAATTGGTAGCTAACATTTTTAACATAGAGAGTGTTTTAGAAAAATTTCTACTTTTAGAGAAATAATTTTTGTAAACAAAGTTAGAAGTAGTAGCAGAATCAAAAGATGGTAGGCTTTGTAACAAAAATTGGAAAAAAAGTCAAAGTTAAATAAGCTAATATTTGGGAACAAGATTTCTGAAACAAGTTTAATAGTTTAAAGATCATTTTATCAACATGTGGTAAAAATATATTATTTTTGCTTAATATTTTTCATTTGTCTTTTGCGAATAATAATTAAATTTTCTCAAAACGCAATAGTGTTAAAATAGTATTGATGCCTTCTCAAATATTTTTTCTCAACACCCAAGAATAAGGAGGTAGGCCTGCACTTAGCAGCCCAACAGGTTAGGCCTTGCTAACCCATTAGCAAGATATTAATATCATAACTTGCCTTATATACTTACTAACCTATGAGGCCCAAGAACCGAGCTAAATATAGCAAGATGAGTCAGCATACAGCAGGAACGGCACGTCACACAAGTCATTGATACCTTAGGAGACGTCATATTAAAAGATCTACAATCACAACTAATTCGGCTGAAACTCACTCTTTAAGCAGCACATAACAGATTCTCGGATAGACTGGGCAAGATTCAATCAAAGGGTATCATAGACCAATTTATCTGTTGAGCAGCTAACACGTGCAACATTCTAATGGTGTATGATTCACCATAACCACTTTCAGGATCTTGCACCATAGTTGCCCATAAATTAACTTTTTGTGCAGTCACTTTGGTAACGGGTTCTCTCACACTCTCACTCTCATTTTCTCTCGATATTTTTTGAACTCTACATGAATTATACACTTTATCATCATACACAATCATTGTTCTCACATCATTTCAATGCATCATTGGCACTGTCTGTGGGAACACTTGAGCTATGGACGTGAGAAATGACCAGTTTAAACAATGGAGGTGACAATAGATCATTCGAGGAAAACACTTCCCTCCCTACTGCAACAAATTCTACTATTCCACCTCCCATGCAGGCACTAAGGGGTCAAAAACCCCCGCTCCAGTGTTCAACCTGATATCTCTGCCTAGTACCGCTAACCCGCTCTTTTGTGAACAACTCCACCAGTTTATTATCGAGACCATCAACTCAACTCTCCCAGATTCCCAAGCCAGTGGAGTAGGACAATCCTCCCAGCAAGAATGGATCAGAACACAGGGAGATCAAGTAACTAACTAGCATACTCCTGTTGTGCTCCAGTAGGACGGACCTGTACCTGCTGATCCCACTAACAAGGAGACATCTAATCCTGAACCACCTGACATCTGGTGGTCTCTTGGGAAAGAAGTGGTAGAACTCCGCTAAGAGTTAAGGAAAGAAGCACCGCTCGTCAAGTGGGGGATTTCTTCCAGTACTGACATCATGGTAGAAGAGCTTCCTGCTCATTTTAGGGTGACTTTGCATCTGCCTGCTTAGAATAGCACTACCAGCTACCCTACTGAGCACATCCGTAAGTTTGAAACGTAGCTTTACACAAGTATACTAATGGTATTAAATCTCGTGTATTTCTTACTACACTAACTAATTCTGCTTAATAACTGTTCGACCAGCTTCTAGCTAGATCAGTACGACATTTTTAGAATTCAGCTCCATTTTTCTATACCAGTTCTAGTAGTAAGAAGTACCGAAAATCGGCTATCAATCTTTGGAGTAAAACATAAGAAAAGGAGACTTTGAGGGCGTATGTCCAACATTTCAACCAGGTTATCTTGAAGGTCCACCAGGAGGTGCAATTAGTGCCTTCACACAAGGACTTCGATTAGGCCCTCTTTGAAACCCTGGCAAAGAAGCCTGCAACTAACTTCCATGATGTGTTAGCTCAAGCAGAAAAGTATATGAACTTAGAAGATTCCTGACTGGTGAAGATGACGATGACCAAAACAAGAAAAGAGACAATGAGATTTCCTCCTCGTCCAGGAGCAAGGGAGAAACCCAAGATCAGCTCAATCCCTCGACCCAAAGAGTGATAACTACACGCCGCTCATCACCAACCTAGTGCGAATGCTCATGGCTATAGGCAGACACCCCACTCTTTAGTGACCAAAAGGTCTAAGAAAGGACCTCAACTTTCTGAATATTTTTGTAGGTACTACAAGAACTATAGACACGATATCGACATGTGTCACCAGCTAAGACAGAAAATAGAAAGACTCATTCAGGACGATAACGTGTGAATTTGTTATTTGGTTAATTTATATACTTATTGTTTACTATGGTCAGCACTTGGTTCAATAAGTTGGAAGAAAATCATGATCAGGGTTAAGAATTACTTAGTAATTGATCACGAATAACGTGTGGATCGTTCGATTGTATATAATGTTGCTTTACTAACAGTCAGTTGTTTGTTCATTAGTGATAATTGCAAAATTTTCAAATACTCTTGACTAGCATAAGTGACATGGATAATATGAATTGTGTAATACTTTAATTGCAAATTTGGTTATATATCTAGATTACTTTATTGTTCTGTTAAGTTGTCGTCATATATGTTTATATATGGTTGTGGTGTAAGAAAAAAGGATGAACGATCGTGCGTTACTATACAATTTTATTGTGGATTGAAAGTGAGCAATGAAATTATTGATGAAATGTTGTGAAATCAGATAAAGAGTGGCTTACCTAACTTGGACATATTCAATAGTTTACAATGATGTGATTGATGATGTGATATGCAATATGAGAAAAATGAACATACAACTAGGTACCATAGTGCGAAGGGTACTGGGTATTTGGGGTAGTGGGGAATATTTGTGCTGACTGCTACATTCTGGGGTGATATAGGGATGCCATGTTCGGTGTGATGTCTATGCTTTAACTAACTATATTGTTCCACGTATTTTTGTGGATTCTGGCAATTCTGCAGATATCCTATTATATGAGGTCTACTGGCAGTTGGAGCTCGGGGATACCCCATTGGAGCCGGTAAACATCATTATAACTTTTTGCAGGAGAAGTTGTACTCCCCTTAGGACAAAACTTGCTCCCCCATCCTTAGACCGAAGCCCAATAAAAAGACTAAGATGATCCACTTTCTCATAGTGGACATGTCTGGTGCATACAGCTTTGGGCATCACGTTCGGTCTTCTTTCGTCCACCTCAAGCTCCAGCCTATTACATATGATCTTCAGGTTCTTCCGTGCATTCAAATTGTCTTTCATTTTTCCCTTTATGTCCATCACGGTATTAAATTGTTGTCAAACACATTCTTCTCAATGTGAATGACATCAAGATTGTGCCGTATTAGATGGTCCCCAGTATTTGGTCTCCCAAAAGATTTCTTTGTCCACTTGTGCTAGGTACTGTAGCCTAGTGGGAGTGTCAATGGTACTTCAACTGGAGGATTGAATTCTGCAACCTAATTGCGGATCTCTCTCTAGTTAGCATTAGACGTGCAATCTTCACACTCGACTCTTGGTGACGACTTTCTTGTTCCTGCAGTACGGATGGTCCTAGGGGAGAAACTGTCTATGATAGGCAAAGTAGCACACATTCATACAAACTTGACACCCATAACACTAGCAGTACTCCATCCAGATGCCATCCCATAAGCGGGTAGGCCATTCACGATCCACATTAATTCGACGCACATCATGATTGCCCGATTTGTGGTATTGTCGTGCGTTAGTACACCCACATGCCACAAATTTTGCAATTCCTCGATTAATGGCTCCAGGTACAAATCGACCAGACGCTTGGGATTGGAACGATCAAGGATCACCATCATTAGGAACATAGAGTCAGAACTTATGCAATTTCCAATAGGAGATCATATGGTGTAAGTATAACGAGCCAACTTGATAAGTATGATAGTACTGCCAGTGCGGCGGGAACCAAACAAATCCAAATCTAACATTACGGGGCATTGCTGCAAAATCAGGATATATCCGATTTAAATAACTCTATGCCTCTGCATCGGATGGATGACACATGGATCCCTCTTCCATCTGATGGTTGTCATGCCATGTCATGTGCTCAGTAGTCGCTTTCGAAGCATATAACTTCTGCAGTTGAGGGGTAAGTGGCAAGTACCTAAGAATGGCATATGGGGTCGTCTTGCTGTTGAGGTTTCGCTCTCTGGTCGGATTATACCTAGCTTTTCCATAAAGTTTGCAGTAATCCATATTAATGTCGTCCTTCCAGTACAACATGTAGTCGTTCTTACAAATATTAATCTTCTTAATAGGTAAACTAAAGTCTTTATCAATTTCGTCGTACTATAATAGTCGAGGGGCAGGGCGCGATTGCGGACAATAATATTATTTCTCACTAGGACACCTGATCATATGCTCGCTTTGAAAAATTATTCTTAGCCTTGATATTCACTATACCAACAACTTTTGCCAACTGAGATTGGGCGCAGTCGTTCCACGACGGTTGGTCGACAGCATGTAGTACATTGAAAAAAGATCTGACAATCCAAACATTATAGGAGCCCTTTTCGTATTATGAACTAGGTCCGAAATCAGTAAGACAAGACCTTGTACCATCATTAGGCACACCCTCCTGGTTATAATTAGAAGACTAGAAACGGACTTGGAGATATTGAAAACTCTCCTCTGCTCCTAATTCTCTATGCTACATCACTCGCGTGTGTACTGCCCTCCTCTGAGCAGTTGGAGTTAGCTCCTCCGGCACAGGGGCATCGTGACTGCTTCAAAGTAATCCTGCATTATTGTGAGCGCTAATTTCATCGTTCTGAAAAATCAAAACACAAATAAATTATCACAAATAAAAATATTTGGATTAAAATATCAATGTGAGTACAACTTCTATTCTATCCTTGATTATTCCTTCAATATATATCTTTGATAAATTTGACTAATTCAAAGGGTAACCTCCACGTAGATCTCCTTTGGACTTGAATTTGAATTTCTATAACGTTAATTTGAGGGCTTTCGCCTGTGATCCGAATTAAACGCTATAGTCTTGACTGAAAATTTGATGATTTTGAAAGTGGATTTACCCCTTGGATCTTCTTGAGAGAATATTTGAATATTTATAACGTTAATTCGAGGATTTAGTGCATATAATCTCGAATTAAATGCTATAATTTGTGACGCACCTTTGACGAAAGACTCGATCTTTGCTTGAACGCCTTTGAATATTCTTGAGCTTTGAAGAACCGCATAGAGAGAATTATTTGCAATTTTTCTCTGCTTCGCTCTTCATTCTCGAGCTCTGTTAGTCAAATGAGGGTGCAAGGACCCTTTATATAGGTGTCAAAGAGGTAGAATTGTGATCTAATTGAACACCTTTCATATGATATTTTTATAATTTAATTTTTAAAGAAATAAATACATCATATATTGGACAATATGATTCTTCAATTTGACATTATCTCTTTAATATTTGTATTTTTTTAAAGAGATAAATGCAACCAATATTTGTCTTGATTTGATTGGAACGTACATGCAGTTGCTCCACATGACGCGGTCTGATTGATTGGAATCTTTGACTGTGAAGCATCATTTGCTTGGCCGAAAATTTCCATCTTGACATTTATCGGCCGTTGATTTGATAACAAAATATATATTAAAATATCAATTAAATTGACTGTTTATATTTGAAATAAATTTAGTAAATTTCAAAATATAAATAGAAAAATATTATAATTGATAAATAATATATTATATGACATTTGTCATTATTTGATTGGGTGCAAAAATTACTTTGTCTATAAATTCCCCTCGAGACTCGTTCACAAATATATGCTTGAAAATATAAATTTTGAAGTTAATGAGTCGCGAATTTTTTTATCACATATATTATATATATACACAAATGTATATATATTTTGATCACATATATAATATATACACAAATGTATATATATATTGAAACTAATATATGGGTTGCACCAAAATTTTAGAATTAGAACTCCACTCCAAATTTGCATTGTCTCGGCTACAATACTGAATCATGAAGAAACAAGACTTTGTCATTCCTCTTGAAGCCGCTGGACATAAAATGCTGAAACTTTCGAAATTTTTATACAATTCAAACTTTGGATAACACGATTTCTCTTCGGATTGAGACAAATGAATCGTTGATTGACATCCCAACTATTGCAGTTATTGAGTTCTAATTGGACCACAAATTTGCATCAAAATTATACTCAAATACTTCAACTAAACACCTATATAAGGAGCTTAATTTGTCATTGCTCAAGCATCAATTGTTGGGAAGAATTTGTGGTATGTTTCATTCGCCAAATATTTTTTTTTCAATTTTTGACATGCACGCCAGGTGTTTGTGTTAATGCCACAATGAGTTGTTGCTGAAATTTTCTTGGTTTCTTTGCAGATTTTGCGTCGCTGAAGCTTTCTAATCGAATTTTCCTATGATTTTTCGAGTTGATTCATCCTCGAAGGTCCGATTGAGTCTCCTTTGTCTAATAATTTGAGAGCAACTTGAGGTTTCGTTTTTGGATTTTAACTCTCATGTAAGTTTTTTTGAATTCAGGAGCAACCACAAATTGGATTTGAAATATTTTGTTCGTATGCGGGTGCAATTGAATGATTGAAAACTTGGCTTTATATTCATTAATTGCTAGAACTTGAATTTTTAATGCCTCCAAAATATTTTTTAGACCCATCAAAGCAACATTTTTTTTGTTTTCGTCTCAATTCATGCCAAGTAGAGAGTCACAACATTTGTGCACGGAGATTCATAGAAAAATTCACCAATGGTTTAAATTGTATCCTCCAAATGGGTTTGAAATATTAATCTCGTCGTTCTAATTTCATGCTAAGCTAGAAAATCATATATTTTTCTTATCTAGCTTGCATTAGAGATTCATTAAGAAAATCATACTTGGCTCAAATTGTATCCACAAATTGGACTTGAATCATGAATTTTTGATTGGAATCTTAGATCCACAAATTCGGCTTGAGTCATTCAAGTTCTAGGTTTAATTTCATGCCAAGTAAGAACATCAAATATTTTATCGCTTTGCATAGAGATTTATTGAGAATGAATTACCAATTATCAATTGATTTTTTCTATAATTTTCGTAAAGGCTTACTTGGGGGTGCATATATCACATGCTATATTTTTTTCTAATTTATTTGAGTTTTTTTATACAAATTTTTTTTTGGCCTTGATATCATATAGCATGTTTTACTTCAAAGATAAATCTTCCTCTTCCGGTGAGCACCAATTGATCATCGTTGACAATCAAAATCAATCCCTGGAGAAAGACACAATGTTAGCGGTTTATGCACCCCTCATTAGTGGTAGAAATGTGAACATGTGGCCGAGATTAACTAATTCTTCTCATTTGGGCGAATGGTATCAAAAATTTTATTGAGCAAGAACACCAAGGCATGGACTTTACGAGCTATCCACCATGAGCCTCTTCGTCACCAACCATTAGACGACTTTGCCGATTTATGCACTTTGGGTCATTCCATCATTGAAGATGATGCAAAGTGGGATGGCGATCTTCGATTTACCAGAGAATTCTCGCTGCAACAAAGGATATTGGGAGGGGACTGAAGATGTGCTTAGCCGATGTGGAGATAGATTGGGCCATCTCAAAATATATGATGTTGTTTACGCTTCGCTGTTTACCTATGATCACAATTCCGATATCGTCAAAGAGTTTTGCGAAGTGTGGTGCCCACTTACAAATACTTTGCTTACTTCTGCCGGAGAATTGTCCATTTTATTGTGGGATTCGCATGAACTTGCCGGACTTCCTATGACGGACTTCCTTTATGATGAAGTTGTACCAAGTGCGCTAGAGCTTGCCGGCGTTGATGAAAAGAGAGAAAGATTTATTCCTCGTTCCAGTAAGTATTTGCTTTATGCTTACACTTGCTTCAAATTACCGATGATATTCGATGCTCTCACGTATTCATTAACAAATGGGTGAAGTTTTGGTCCAAGAAAATTACTAAGTATCATCCGCCTCCTCCTCGTAAAGAGAAGAAAACGGGCCTAAGTCAACTCATAACCCTCTTGGTGATAGTGCAATTCATGAGAGGTGGTCGACTTAGCTTGTTGGCTTTACGTGTTCGTTCTCCCTGGTAAAGATGTCAACTCCATTCGCCCAAGTACCTTTAAGATGGCGTCCTTGATGGCGAATGGTCGATGAGTGAATTTAGCTATTCCCGTCTTGGCGAGTATATAGGAGGATTTGAATACTGTTGCAACTTCTCCAAAACCAGCCGGTACGAGTCATTCTTTTTCTATTCACTTTGTCTATGCATGGCTAGCATGTTACTTCAAGACTCATTACTCGATTTGGCAAGAGTTGCGTAGTCCAAAGATGATGAGATTTTTTGGTGAAGGAGGTGCAAAGTATTATGAGCCACGAGAAACACGCAAGAGAATTCATAAAGTCGAGTTCGTTTCTTAGGCTTGCAATATGCTTGTGAAAGATGGGCCCTTTAAGTTTGTTGATGATGGGCATGCCGAAGAGCTCGATCATAATTACTTTGTTGCAATTTGTTCGAGTTATCTTACCCTTTGTCAAGGCGGCAGATTCATCATTGAGCCATATAGTCTCTATAGATTTGGGTGTCAATTTGGGTACTATCAAGACGTACCGGGAATCCTCAAATATGACACACGTGTAGCCTTTAGAATAAGGACTCCGTTATTGGCGCTTATGTATTCTATCAAAGTCTTCATGAAAAGCTTGGTTCCCTTGTCTGCTTACTAATGTTAAGAAACTATGCTCGGAGCTTATAAAGCATGGTGGGCAAAAGTCCATGGGATCCTTTTTTATGACAACATTGCATGTTGATAAGATCGAAGTCAATTAAGATTACACTCAAACGTAAAAAGAATGAGGACAAGCAAGTTGATGGTGGCGAGAACAATCCTCCACATGCGCTTGTTCCTCCTGTTGTGATTGAGTGTGAGTCTCAAGCTGCAGTTGCGAAGGAAAGTAAAGGAAAAGGTTCTTCACATAACGTGGCAGATATTGATAGTAGCAACAAGGATTGTCACTAGAAAGGCAAAAGAAGGAGCTTACGCTTTTGAAAGCAACAGGGACTATTGAAAGTGCATCGCGATCTTCCTTGGCTGATTTCGTTGCAAAGGTCATATTTTCTTGATCAAGTAAGTTTAAGCTTCTCCTTTTTCTAATGTTTTTACTGAAGTTGTCCCTTCCTTCCTCTTTTAGTTAGAAGATGAAGTCCAATCTATTGATGCTGGGGAAGAATATGAGAATAGTAATTTGTCGACTATGACTTCTCCATTTTGGATGGGACTTAAAATAAAACATTCTCCACATTCTGCTGCGGTGTCAGTATTTGAAGGTAACAGCTTTCTTTTCAACTACCAAAAAGAGTTCCTTCAAAAGTTATGGATTGCTCTTCTCGTGAAGATATCAAGTACTCCGGTTGACTTTCTCTCATCAATTGAGGACGACGTCTACCTCATTCTTGAGTCCATGAAGAGTTTTCACAAGTTTGACATTTCAAAGGTAGAGGAATCACTGAACACATTTTTTGTCAAAGTTCATGCTTATGATGAAGCGAGATCCTTATCTTCTGAGAAATTGTCGCGAAGCCTTCATGAGCCACAATTAAAAGAAGCTAATGCTTGTCTTTAAGATGTTAAAGCTAAAGCAAGCGAAAAGGCCTCTAAGGTCCAATCTGCTATGGACGAGCTAGAGCATATTGAGAAAGAGATTGTAGCATTGAAGGGATGAAGAACGAGCTTGTACGCTACTTTGAAGGGGAAAAAACAACTCAACCATGATGCTCAAGTCAAAGTTCATGAGGTCGAGAAAGACATTGCAGCACTTGAGATTACCGAACCACTAGATGACGCAATAGTGGAGAACTTGGAGTCTTCGAGAGCAAGTTTGGAGATACTCAAGGAAGACTTGAAGAGTTTAAACCTTTTTGCTTGAGATTTGCTTAGGATTTTTTTTTCTTGTTGCATTCTCTTTTTTTTCTTCGTTCTTCTATTTTGCCCCCATGTTTTGAATTTGATTACGTAAATAGAATTTTTTTCTTGCTTCTATCTTGCAATTTTTAAGGATACCTTAATATTTCCCATGTAAACAACTTCATATGAGAAATAAAGACATTTTGTATGTTATGAATGAACTTAAAAATATCTAAGCTGCCTACATACCTCATCAAGAGGATCAAGTTATTACGTAGTTCAAAATACAAAATATTTGTTTGGAAAAAGAAAGACCGTTCACAGTTTATACTGATACGGGCCAGAAGTTTTTCTTTTCTCTTTTTTTTAATTTTTTTTCTTTTCTTTTTTTTTCAAGCGTAGTATCGTTTAAAAAACTTTCCATTGATTGGGCCAATTCTCAAACCATCTTCAGCGACCAATTTATATGCACCATTTGTGTAGGCTTCTTTGACAACATACGGACTATCCCACTTTGGCAAAAATTTGTTTCCCGTCCGATGCGTTGTGATTATAGGTCTCCTCACTGCAAGAACTAAATCGCCAACCTGAAAACAATGCAGACGCACCTTATTATTGAACGCCCTAGACAATCGGGCCTGGTAACACTCGAGCCTTTGTTTTGCTTCTAATCTCTTTTCATCGAGAGCTTCCAATTCTTCAAGTCGTATTTGAGCATTTTCTCCTCGATGAGTCCTTCTTGTATGGCTATCCTTAATGATGGGATTTGCTGCTCGAGTGGAAGTAATGCAATATAAGTTCTTTCTTCATCCTAAGTTAGTGAGACACTTATATAAATTGGTCAAGGGTTTTCAATGTTGCCTAGATTAACTTCTTTCAATTCATCGATGGTGTCTTTAATACCCTCCTCAAGTTCTGCAGGAGCATCTTCGGCGTCTTCTTCTTCAACCTCACCATCTTCAATTAAAGTGATGTGGTAAGTTTGCACAATGTCTTATTCAGCACTATTGCTAATGTAATTAGACGACGCTATACTTTCCTTATCATCCTCGTCGTCAGATTGTACTTTTGTGAAGGTCATGGTTTGCGCTTTAGCCTTCAAAACTCTGCCACATGATATGGTTAAGGTTGTCTGGCGCTTCATTCTAGAAGGAATCAAGCTTCAAAATTTTTGTGTATGTGAAGACTTCATGTTTTTTTTCGGACGTACCACCACCTTAAACGCGCGTTTCTTTTGATATCCCACTCTTTTACATGGACCTAACCTTTCAAAGACAAATTGTCTGTTGGGACCGTGCAATGCTTTTCTGTGGGGGCCAAGTCTGTTGAAGACAAATTCTCTCAAGTTTTCTTCCCTCTTGTGATCTTTAGTTGAAGAAAATATTTCAGAAATATAATTGTTGTTGACCCTCTTTATAGCGATGCGAACCGGCTTAGGTAGAGTAAAACCCAGACCTACTCAAGAATCTTGAATTGCATGTCCTTTCTCCTTTAGCATCATTTAGGTAGCGTTGAGTCCATGGAGTTTCTTGCTGGTGGCTTCAGGAGAAAGTTTCCCAAGGCTGAGCTTTCTTTGGGGTTGTATCCGACTTTAATAAGGAGTTTGAAGGCTTTGGGATCGAATCCCTTCTCATCTATAGTCAATGCTTCGTGTCCTCCTTCTTCTTCTTGGATCGAGGGCACAAATCTCTTGAGTGATAGATTTGATGGTTGCTTCAAGTTGATCCGAGTCAATCGCAAAGTTAGATCTTTTGACAATTCAACTTTGAGGGTATATGAATCATTATTTCTTGTGTTTGATTATTGCATATCTTTGACTCTTCGGAGGGCAATACTTTCTTTCCCTTCTTAGCATCTTCAATATAATACTTAGCATCAGCAAAGTGTGACTCAACTTCAGTAAAAGGTTTGTTATCACCGAGCACCTTTTTCACTATACCATTGCAATAATATTTAAAATATTGATGCCATGTAGATGGAACTACTGCATTTTCATGTAACCAGGGACGATCGAGAAGCATGTTGTAAGAAGTCTTGGCGTCTATGACTTGAAATAATGCGCTTGATACCATATCCTCCATAGTCAATTGCATCCTTATAATGCCGACAACCCTTTGGACTCCTTGATTGAAGTATTGAATCACGAGGCGACTATTAGAGAGTTCATCTATAGGGATTCCTAGTTCTTTCAAAATTCGTAGAGGTAAGATATGACTGCAGATCCTCCATCAATCAATATTCTATTCACTTTTTGTTCACGTACATATCCAGCAATGAACAAAGGACGAATATGAGGTTTAGACCCAAGAAGCAAATCTTCGTCAGTATAAATAATTGTAGACATGCAATCATCAGCATTAGAGGAATCCTCCTTTTCGAATAGTGTATCCTCATTACTTGTGATATTATCCCCATGCTTGGTGTTGCATGATTCCTTATTACCATCGACATGTCCACTCTCGATTGTAATAGCATTTGTTGCTGCAGAATCCTCTTCAAGAGAAATCTTACCTTGGCGAGCCAATTGCATAACCTTGTCATTGAACACAAAGCAGTCTTGTATTGCATGCCTAACTAAGCGATGATATTGGCAGTATTTTGGGTCATCCTTTCGTTCGGCTTCCTCCGGTCGCTTCATTTCTGGCAAATCAATAAGATTAGCCTCCAACAAGTCATCAAATATTTCAGAGACATCAGAGTCAAGAAATGGATATTATCTTGCTTGCATTTCCTTCAGAGTCAGTTTCCTCTGTGACCTCTCGTAGGGAACATTATTCTCTACGACAACGTTGTCTTTTGCTGTGCTTTTGAGCTTGAATGGTGCAACGTTCACTACTATTGATTCTTTGCTTGGAACTTTTGAAAAGGTCTTGCCCAATTTCTTAACTTCTTGTTTCTCTTTAGTTCTGCGAAGTTCCTGGATTGGTGGCCCTTCAACTCCACTTGCTGTCATACTCAACTCCGTATCATGTCTCAAGTGGCCAATTCTTCAAAGGATTTGGGTAGGATTCCTTGGGAGGATATAGTGAAGTACTCAATGCATCCCTTGAATGCACATCTCGATAGCAGAAACTTCAGATAGTCGATCTTTGTAATTAAGACTTAGATTCCTCTACCTATTGATATAACCAATGATAGGTTCTTCTTTCCATTGGTGAGAATTTGTAAGCTCAACCATGCTGACAGTTCGCCGATTACTATAGAAGCGATTGAGAAATGCTTGCTCTAGCTGTTCCCATCCATCAATTGAGCCGGCTTCCAAGTCAGTATACTAATCAAATGCATTGCCTTTCAGCAATCGAACAAACTTCTTGACTAAATGATCACTATAAGTTCCCGCGTTGTTGCACGTTTCAACGAAATGAGCCACGTGCTACTTAGGGTTGCCTTTACCATCAAATTGCTGAAACTTTGGTGGTTGATAACCTATTGGCATCTTCATGCTATCTATCCTTGGAGTGTAAGGCTTGGAGTAAGTAAGGGATGACTTTGAGCTTCCCTCGATCTTGCTTCTGATGGTTCCTTCAATAAATTTTTTTAGTTGGTCCACGAAAATCAATCCGTCATAAGAAATTTGAATCTCTTTTGAATACTTATCCTTTTCAGTATAATGTTGCTTCGGAGACGCTTCTACTTCATCATGAGCCTCAACTTGTTTCCCCATGATATAACTTGCGTCAACATTATCTGCTTTGTTGATCAACCGAGCAATCTGCGCATCTTGCTCTTGGACATGCTTCATAAGTCTCTCAATGGTTCTCGTTAGACTTGCGAGTTTTCCTCTATGGTTGTAGCATTAGTCACCATAGCTGGAGCCACATTTGTTGTGAAAGAGTAAATAAACACGGAGCAAGGAGAGACAGAAGAGATTTATTTGCATCACCTTCGCTTGCATAGCTAGGTGATGCAAGTTCTTCTAGACGTTCTCAGCGAGAGGAGACATTTGGAAAGATTCTTTGAGTTTCTTCGACATGCTCCTCATAGTAACACCGACACTCTTGGTACTTGAGCTTGAAGACTTTGATATGGCGAGTTTGGGATTAACCGACTTCATAGCTTTTCCTTGAGTATCCATTTGAATCCTTTTCTTCTTTGTTAAAGGGAAGAGATGAAGGGTAGAGCTGTCCCACTAGGCGTGCTAAAATTTATGAGCGCTAATTTTATCGTATCTGAAAAATCAAAACACAAATAAATTATCACAAATAAAAATATTTGGATTAAAAATCAATGTGAGTACAATCTCTATTATATCCCTTGTTTATTCACTTCAAAATATATCTTTGACAAATTTGACTAATTAAAGGGTAATCTCCACGTAGATCTCCTTTGGACTTGAATTTGAATTTCTATAACGTTAATTTGAGGGCTTTCGCCTGTGATCCCGAATCTTGACTGAAAATTTGATGATTTGAAAGTGGATTTGCCACTTGAATTTTTTTGAGAGAATATTTGAATATTTATAACGTTAATTCGAGGATTTAGTGCATATAATCCCGAATTAAACGCTATAATTTGTGGTGCACCTTTGACGAAAAACTCGATCTTTGCCTTGAACGCCTTTGAATATTCTTGAGCTTTGAAGAACTGCGTAGAGAGAATTATTTGTAATTTTTCTCTGCTTCGCTCTTCGTTCTCGAGCTCTGTTTGTCAAATGAGGGTGCAAGGACCCCTTTATATATGTGTCAAAGTGGTAGAGTTGTGATCTACTTGAACACCTTTTTATTATCTCTTTATAATGTAATTTAAAGAAATAAATACATCATATATTTGGGATAATATCATTGGTCATTTTGACATCATCTCTTTAATATTTGCATTTTTTTAAAGAGATAAATGCATCCAATATTTATCTTGATTTGATTGGAGCGTACATGCAGTTGCTCCACATGGCGATGTCTGATTGGCTGTAATCTTTGACTGCGAAGCATCATTTGATTGGCCGCAAATATTCCATCTTGATATTTGTCGGCCGTTGATTTGATTACAAAATATATATTAAAATATCAATTAAATTGACTATTTATACTTTAAATCAATTTAGTAAATTTCAAAATATAAATAAAAATATTATAATTGATAAATAATATATTATATGATATTTGTCATTATTTGATTGGGTGCAAAAATTACTTTGTCTACAGTTACTTCCTCGCCATAGAAAGTCTAATTATAATACTCTAGCATAAACCCTTTCATATATAAGTCAATATTTATCTCGCTGGTGTTTTAAAAACTTCATTTTTGATCTTCTGACACGGACACTTAATCTTCTCACCTTCCATATTTGCATGTTGAACTTGACCCATTCTAGAAATGCAGTAACACCATCCTCAAATTCTAGCATAAGACCTCCCTCCTCAGCAAGTTTTTCTCATACATCCATCTCCTTAACTATCCTAACATGATGATTTCTACACATACATATACATAGACATGCATTTGAATCCAAAAAAATATAACAAATATAACCAGCTAATATGTATTGCATGCATTTTAGTTAACTGAAAATGGATCAAGTTGTTACTTGATCAAAATAGCTTCAAAGATCAACAAAAATTCGAGTGAGAGAGAGAGAGAGAGAGAGAGAGAGAGAGAGAGAGAGAGAGAGAGAAGAGAATGGATGCCTTTGCTTACTAAGCTCTCACCAGGGGCAGCACCGTAGTGAGCTCCGTGCTCATCAAGGAAGAGGATCGAACCCAATAACCCAGCTACATCATCAACAAGTATTGCATGTGGCTGAATAACACTACCTTGAGGTAGAAAAATAGGTATTCGCTGCGTTGAGACTTCAGGTAGAATTATCAAATAGGTTGTAGAGCTCAGTGAGAATGACATCTCCTACCAGCCTAGAACGATCATTAGGACCCAAGAGTTAGCTGAATTCATGGTCGAGGCAAAGTCGACTGAGAAAGATGAAGGAAAATAGCTACGTCACGTAGATGCCTCCCCCACCTATGTTGGCAGTGGAGCCGAAGTCGCGCTATCTAGCCTAAAAGGAGACGAGCTGGAGTTTGCCCTGAGATTTGATTTTAAGGCCTCAAACAATGAGATCGAGTACGGAGCCACATAGCATGTATCAAAATAGTTCTTGATGCAGGAGTAAGGAATCTAACTGCCTATTCCAATTCTCAGTTGGTGACTAGTTAAGGTGCAGGGGACATATGATGCTTTAAGAGGTAGAATGAAGAAATACCTACAAAAAATAAACAAACTCAAGAGTAGGTGTAGACACTACATTTGTGCCTAATCAAATTGCGCCACATGAAAAATAATATATTAAATATGATATTTTATTTATATTTTGTAAATTTAATTAAATTAATTCCTAAATAAGTAGTTAATTTTATTGATATTAAAAATTTATTTTTTTGGTCAATTAAATAATGTCAAGTGTTTATATTCTTGGTAAGTGTATTATATCTTCCAAATGAAGTAAGTGCAAGTCAATTTAAAATATAATTGTATCTTGCAAATATGAAAGCAAATGTCAAACAGTGTTAAGGGCCAATCAAATCAGGTCATTTCATTAAATAAATATGGAAAAGTCTTTCACCCCACAACTATAAATATGGTGTTTTGCAATAACTCAACATACATAATTGAAAATACAAGTGAAGAAAAGCAAGAGAGTATTCAAGAAGACTTAAAATCCTCTCAAGCGCAAATCAAGGAAGATCCACTGTGTTAAAGAAAATAAAGGCGACTGTCGCAGAAATAATCCAAATTCCACATTTGATTTGAGTACAAGTCAGAATACCGTAAAATTAATATTATCAAGACACAAATCTATCTTGGCGGAAGTTCGAAGCTTCATTTTCACTAGAAAATACCAAAAGTTCAAGTCAAACATTTCAAGTTTATAGCATTTAATTCGAGAATAAGTTAAAAGACTCTTGAATTAACGTCATTGAAGATCCAAGCCAATGTCGAAGGAGATTAAAACATCAAGTTCTACTTTCGAGGTTGCCAAAAATGAAGATCACATTCTTAAAGTGAAGAATTAGAGCTTTTCAGTAGAGATTTGTACCCGCAAAAAGTATAATTGAATAAAAAAATAATTCAGAATAATTTTCTTTTTTTGTTAGATTAGAGAAAACGAAATTTGCATTACAAATCTCTAGAACACCTAGCTGGGCCATATCTACCTCTAATCTATTCACCAAAACTTTGAAGTATAGCAGTAGCTGCCAACAAGTTTTCAAAATTCAAAGTCGCTGTTTCAAGTTCAAATGAAGCTACTGAAGTCTTCACAAGAAGTATGTCTAAGAAGTTGCAAGCATACCTAAGATGACTTTCCATGAAGCTTTGAGAAAGATCTACTCTATATTGAGGGTAAATTGCGTAAAACCCCCAATATTTTTAAAATTTAGTTAAAACCCCCCGTGTTAAAAAAATAGGCAAAAAACCCAATGTGTTTTAAGAAATGTTGCTTACTTTCCCCTTCGTTAAGTCAACCGTAAGGGCGTTAATTTTTTATTGAATTGTCCGTTATACCCTTCTTATAAGAACCATTGATTTTCAATTGTAAAAAATGGACGATTCAGTAGTAGTGAAGAGATAATAAATGAATGTAGTTTCTTCTTACTATATCAGTAGTAGTGAAGAGATAATTGATCATGTTAGGGATGAGATTTCAACAACGCTTCATATAAATTTGAGCTAAGATGATTCTGTCGAAGAAGATGACGTAAAAGTTGCCCCCTCCCCCAGGCTTGAAGAAGGTGTTACGACCACTGTTGATGAATTGAAAGAGATCAAATTGCGCAATGTTGAAGATCCTTGGTCAATCTACATTGGTGCTCTATTGACTGTCGAGAATGAGGAAACATATATTGAGTTACTGCATGAATTCAAGGACGTGTTCGCATAGTAATATATGGAAATTCCTATTCTAGACCCAAATGTAGCAGTTTATCAGCTATCAATAAAGAAAGGAGCTCGCTCTTTCAAGCAAGCCTAATGCCAATCGAACCCGAGTTGGTCCTTCGATCGAAGTCGAAGTTACTAATTTCATTGGGGTTAGATTTATTTGAGGAGTCAAATATCCAACATGGATATCAAGCATTGTTTTCGTGAGAAAAAAGAATAGACAAATTCAAGTATGTGTTAATTTTAGGGACTTGAATAGCACATGCCCAAGGATGATTTTTCCTTACCCATTCGTAGAGCTCATGATTGATGCGATGATAGTCCATGAAGCTTTGTCTTTCATGGATGGGTAATCTTGGTATAACCAAACACGATGTCACCAAGAGATGAAGACTAACAACATTTCGTACCCCGAATGGGATATAATACTACAAAATAATATCGTTTGGATTAAAGAATACTAGTGCAATATATCAAAGGGCTATGCAAATGATATTTGATGATAGGCTTCACAAAAATATTGAGTGCTACATCGATGAGCTTATTGTCAAGTTCAAAAGGAGACATGATCATCTCCAAGATTTTAGGAAGATATTTGAACGACTAAGGAGTTATCAACTCAAGATGAATTGATAGAAATGCGCATTGACGTCACCAAGGGAAAATTCCTTAGATTCATTGCTCACCATCAAGGTATAGAAATTTGAACAAGCTAAGATCGACGTGATCTTAAAAATGCCTGAACCTTGAAACATCCATTAACTTAAGAGTCTGCAAGAAAAGTTAGTGTATCTTCGAAGCTTCATTTTGAATTTGGTTGGATGATGTTAATCCTTTAGCCACATCATGAAAAAGGGTGTTCTATTTGAATGGGATGAAACTTGTCGTAATGCTTTTAGAAGCATAAAGTCCTACTTGATGAAATCTCCCGTGCTGATTGCACTCGTGCCTAGATGCCCATTAATTCTCTACATAACTGCTCAAGAATGTTCAATTAGAGCTCTATATGCATAAGAAAATGATAAGGGGAAGGAAACTACATTATACTATTTGAGTAGAATGATAACTCATAATGAGTTGAAATACTCATCATTTAAAAGATATGCTTGTCACTCATCTTTGCAATGCAAAAAAATTGAAGCACTACTTCAAGCACATACCACACAGCTCATGTCGAAAGCAAATCCATTGAAGTATGTAATATCAAAGCCGATCCTATCTGATAGGCTTGCAATGTGGTATCTTTAGCTAAAATAATTTGAAATTGTGAATGTTTCTCAAAAAGTCATAAAATGACAAGTATTAGCAGACTTCTTAGCCTATTATCTGATCCCTACATAGTGAGAGTTGTATACTGATCTCTCTAATGAAAACGTCCTTGCTGTTAAAATCACCCCTTTTTGAAAGATGTACTTAATGGAGTTTCACATAAACAAGGAGCCGGTGTTGAAGTCATATTCATCACATCTGATGGAAAAATGCTGCCATATTCCTTCACCCTGTAGAATTACTCCAATAATGTTGCTGAATATTAAGCTCTTATCCTCGATCTTGAGAGTCTAAATTGGTGATCAATGAGCTCATCGGATTATATGAGGTTTAGAAACTCGAGCTATTTTCATATTTTAATTATTCTAAAAGACTCATATGATAGCTTGGAGATGCATAAATCGAGCATGTGCAAAGAAAATATAACAAACAAACTAATGTACTTACCAAGCTTGGCTCTATACTTTCCATGCTTGAAGATAATGCTCATGTTTTGATAGGCAAGAGTTGGGTGTTACCGCCTCATTTTTATGATGATGACTACGAAGAGGAAGAAGAACTTCACGCTATAAAAGTATTTTGAGAGACAATGAAGAATGGTGTCAAACATTCATAGACTACCTAAAGTATGAGAAAGTACCTAATGATCTACGTCGAAAAGTTGACATCCAAAGATGTGAAACCCCTTCATTCACTACAAGGACACACTTTATAGGCATTCATTTGATGGGATCTTTTTATGGGGCCTAAGTGAGAGCAAAGCAGTTTAGGCCATGGAAGACACTCGTTTAGGAGTTTGTTGTGCTCATCAGTTAGGCCCAAGACTAAACTTTTGTATAAAGAGATGAGCTAGTATTAGCATACCATGGTCAAAGATTGGGTGGATTATGCACAATGATGTCAAGCATGTCAGTTACATTCTAACTTCATTTACCAACTGCCAGAACCATTACACTCTACAATTACATCATGGTTGGAACTTTGACGAAGTCTTCTGCTGAACATTTATATATATATTCACTACAACATACTACTTTTCTAAGTGGGTTGAAGTCGCACCCCTGGAGGAAGTAAAGAAGAAAAATATTGCTGACTTCATCTGCATCAACATCATTTATCACAATGGAGTTCCCCGCTACATCATCACTGATAATGGAAAATATTTATGAAATAGACTGATAGATAATCTCACTCAAAAGTTCAACTTCAAATAGAGAAAATTCTCGATGTATAATGCGGTTGCAGATGGACTAACTAAAACACTCAACAAAACTCGGTGCAACTTGCCGAAAAAGGTGGTTGCCAAATCAAAGACAAATTGGCATGAGTGAATGGGAGAAGCTTTATGGGTTTATAGGACCACTTATTGCACGCCTACTCAAGCATTTACTTATGCATTGGTGTATTGAGTAGAAACTATTGTCCCCCTTGAGCAACAAATCCTATAATTGAGAATAACCATTCAAGAAGGGCTAACTTAAGAAGAAAATGCGCACTTACACCTTGAAGAGTTGGAAGTTCTGGACGAAAAGAGTTTAGAAATATCGAAGTCCAGAAAACTTCTCATGGATCCAAGAACAAATTGTACATTATCTTTAATAGATGAAATGAAGTCAATTGGAACACTTAATATTTTCACAAAAAAGACCACTCCACATCTTTTCAAAAGACTCATTTTAATGATTAAGGACGAACTCTCTCGCCTTCAAATATTGACACTGCAACATGGCGAAGTGATTGTTTTTCTTTAAGCCTCAGTTCAAGTGGAAGAAGTTGTAGCTAACAAATTAGGCCCCAAAATTGATCCGTGGCTATCTTGATAAATATTGTCATCTTAAACATCTAGGACTTCATCTTCTACCTGCAACAACATATCAACTTAAGTTAGAAAGAAAAGAATATCATATTTCTCAAAATACAACATAAAAGTAAAATGAATGAGCTCTCTTGCTAAAATTCAATACGGATGGCACACGACTTGAGGAATCAATATCAATATCAACATTTGTCGGTTTTTAATGGTTAGAATCACTCTTTGTCCTCTTCCAATGACAGCTGGGGTTGCTATTTCCAATTCTCCAAAGGATCAGAGTGCTTTTTCTCTTACTTTTTTCAAGAGGCTTAACAACTTGAGAATTACACTTGGGAGGAAGAGAAGCAACTTATTTGGGTTGCTATTTCCATATTTTCTTCACGATAGCTACCATGAGTATCAGCCCACCATCTTTTGTATGTCTTGGAAGAGAATTTCTTCGCATTTGGGAGCAAAGAGGAAACCACGCCTTTTCCATAGTTTTGGACGAGATGCACAATGCTAATACCAAATTCTAGCTTCCAAAGAAGCTCGCCTTATGAAATGATTCTCGATACTTTTTGGAAGAAACCAAATTGGTGAGTGAATTGAATGTGGCTACAAGTCTCACAACAAAATGGTCACCTTGCCGCAAAGGAAGATAATTTGAACAGATAGCCATAAAATAAGTTTCTTCAAATTCTTTGGCATGCCTGTCATCTATAAACGAGAATTTCTTGTCCTTTAAGTTCATGTTGCAAGTCCAAGAGACAAAGTCACCTTTATGAAGTCGCATTCTCACTTCTTGTGGATCATAGTATTTCACATCTCCTACACCTGAGAAATGCGTCATTTGGACTTACGAACACTTTGAAAAACTTGATAGTGATTTTTGAAATAGTAGGTTATCTAACTTTAAACAAAGTGAATTAAAAATGTAGAATGTGCACGAGTTGGTCTTGGGAAGTTACAAATCTTGTTCAAACCTTTGTATATGCTTCCCAAGATAGAAAACAACAAGTCCAACCTTTCGACCGACCTCCATGATACTTGCTACTTTGAAAATACTTGGACGTATCAAATCAACGTCATGAATGTGAAAAGAAAAGGTGCAGAGCCAACACGTTAAGTATATGTTGCCAATAACATTTCTTCTTTTAAGCTTCTCTACAGTGCACCACTAACCATGTGCTCTAAAGGTTCTAGAAGGATTATAGTCGACTTGGGAAGAACAATCTCTTTCTCTATACATGGAGGGGGCTCAAAATACTTCATGACTCTTTTAAATCAAAACTTGATCCACTTATCTGTAGAGACTTGAGAAAGTTGACCGTCTTCATTATTTCCTTGAAGCAAATGATAAATTTGAAATAAGAATTTGCAAGAGCGAGGCACAACTCTTCATCCCATCTCATTAACAATGTCAATCTCCTTGGCACTTGTAATGACTTCGTCACAAAGGAGTTTGGTCATAGGAAGTCCAGCAAGGTACGCATGGCTTACAATGAGATAGACAATTCTCTAGAGGACGTTAGGAGAGTGTTGGTTGATGGAACCACACTTCACAAAATACTTTAATGATGTTGGAATTGCAGTTACAAGTGAACAATAAGGTGTATATGAAGTCACATACTTAAGCGACAATTAGCTTATGCTCGGCTAAAGATGTTTTCAATCCATTACCAATATCCTTTGATGTAGCAAATCTCTCAGGACAAATTAAATAGTGTCTTCCCTCTTAGCTTTCCCCTCGAAGATGTGGTGACCTAGTATCCATAGAGGACTCAGTTCGTTGGAACTATGGTGATAAGTTGCTTGAAGAGAACACTTTGAAAGTCTTGCTCAGTGGAACCTCTTGAGACCATTGCTTCGTGTAGAGTGGATTTGTCAATCTTGGTAGTTGCTTCTCATATCGACTGATAAGAGGAGCGTGGGTCACTAAAGTTGTTCCTTCTCTTTGAATTGCTTCTTGTCATCAAGAATCACCAAATGTTACATACTAGAAGAGAAAGTGAGGTCTTTGAAATAAACTATCTTGGAACTAATAAAAGAGCCAAGGGAAAAAGAGTTTAAAAAAAAAAAAGAGGAAAAGAGAATGAATTATTATTCTTTTCAAACAACTCATTATTCAGATCATTACCTTTGATGAGCTGATTTTGTTTATTGAATGAACTCAAACTGGTTTTGGCCAATAAAGCTATGGAGCTCTCAATAGAACATGAAAGAAGCATTATCATCTTCAGCATGAAAGAAAGAAAAAAAAAAAAAAGAGAAGAGCAGATTAAGTGCTAAAATTTGTAATTCTTTCAATCAATTGAACAAACAACTATGTTGTGTTTGAAGTGATGAAAGAAACAAATCGAGAAGACTCTGTAGACAAATTAATTTTACACCCAATTAAATAATGACAAATATCATATAATATATTATTTATCAATTATAATATTCTTTATTTATATTTAAAATTTACTAAATTAATTTCGAGTATAAATAGTCAATTTAATTGATATTTTTAATATATATTTTTTCATCAAATCAATGACCGACAAGTGTCAATGAAATATTTCGACTAATCAAAATATGATTCGCAGTCAAAGATCCAATTAGACCACGCCATGTGGAGCAATTACACGTACGCTCCAATAAAATCAAGACAATATTGGTTATATTTATCTTTAAAAAATACAAATATTAAAGAGATAATGTCAAATTGACCAATCATATATCATTCCAAATATATGATGTAGTTATTTTCTTTAAATTAAATTAAAAAAGATAATACAAAAGGTGTATAAGTGTATCACAACTCTACCCCTTTGACACCTATATAAAGGGGTCCTTGCACCTCATTCAACACACAGAACTAGAGAATGAAGAACAAAGCAGAGGAAGATTGTAAATAATTCTCCCTACGCAATTCAAAACTCAAGAATATTTAACGGCATTGAAGTCAAAGATAGAGTCTTTCGTCAAAGGTGCGCCACAAATTATAACATTTAATACTGGATTACAGGCGCTAAACCCTCGAATTAACGCTATAAATATTCAAATATCCTCTCAAGAAGATCCAAGTGGCAAATCCACTTTCGAATCATCAAATTTCAAGTCAAACTATAGCGTTTAACTCAGGATTACTGGCAAAAGCCCTCGAATTAACGTTATATATAATTCAAATTCAAGTCCAAAGGAGATTTACGTGGAGAATACTCTTTGAATTGGTCAAATTTGTCAAAGATATATTTTGGAGAGAATAATCAAAGTATAGAATAGAGATTGTACTCACATAGATATTTTAATCCAAATATTTTTATTTGAGATAATTCATTTGTGTTTGGATTTTTCAAATACGATAAAATTAGAGCTCACAAACTCAAAATTAAAGAGACGTGCAACTTCATTCAATCAATTCAACAACCAAGTTTTGAACAAAATTATGTTACAACAAAATCAAGAAGCCTAAAATTTAAAAACTTTTTTTTCATTTTTTTGGCCTAAAATTGACACCGCATAGAGATGTCAAGAAGAAGGGTATTTCTTTAGCTGCCAAGGGAAACTCATGAAAAAGAAAGAAACAAGAAAAAAAGAGAATGAAGAAGGAAGGAAATACAAGAAGAAAAGAAATATGAAAAAAGGGAAGAAAGAAAAAAAAAAAAAGAGCAGAGTCTCGACGGTTTGGAGGAGGAAAAAGGGTTTCATCATGTTCTGCTGGTCTAATGCACCATGGTATTAATTTTTTTTTTATAAAATGAGATGATGAGATGCAAAATGGGTTGCTAATGCCCAACAAGACACTAAATCCCTTTGGGAGGGTTCTCCTCAAATGGGTTATATTAGCACAGGTCCTTAAACAAAAAAGAAGGAAACAAAAGAATTTGGTCTATGGTGAAAAGAAAGAAAAAGAATAGTTAGCCATAGATTTCCTCAAGAGCTTCCATGTGTTTTGCAAGAGCCCAAATGGCACAAAAAAATTAGGGCAGAAGAAGAAACTCATGACTTCTTCACTCCAAGACGTGCTTTGAAGCATTGTCCATGAATAAGCATCAAGGAGGCATTCGTAGACAAATTAAATTACGCCCAATAAAATTACTCCATGTGGAAAATAATATATTAAATATCAATTTATATTTATATTTTTATGTATTTAATTACTAAAATAAGTAGTTAATTAATTGATATTAATACTTATTTTTTTGGCCAATCAAATGACGCTAAATGTCAAATTTCAAATTCTTGACAAGTCCATAATATCTTCCAAATCAAGCAAGTACAAATCAATTTAGAAATAAAATCGTGTCTTGCAAATATGGCAAGAAATGTCAAACAAATCGTAATGGGCCAATCAAATTGCGCCACTTCATCAAATAAATATGAAAAGAATTTTCACCCTACAACTATAAATAGGGGTGTTTTACAACAACTCAACACACCCAATTCAAAACACCGGTAAAGAACAAGCAAGAGAGTATTCAAGAAATCTCAAAATCCTCTCAAGTGCAAATTAACAAAGAGTTATGGTGTCCAAGGCAAAAATCAAGGCATTCGTCGCGAAACATTCAAATTAACATTCAAATTCAACGTTGATTCAAGTACAAGTTAGAACACCTCAAATTAACATTATCAAGACACAAATCCATCTTGGTGGAAGATCAAAGTTTCAATTCCACCAGAAAATGCCCAAATTTCAAGTCAAACATTCCAAGTTTGAAGTGTTTAATTCGAGAATAAGTAAAAAAACTCTCGAATTAACATTATTGAAGATCTAAGTCAGCGTAGAAGGAGATGAAAAGGTCAAGTTCCACCTCTGAGGTTGCCAAATGAAAGATCGTATTCTTAAAGTGAAGAATCAATTATTTTAAGTAGAGATTTGTACGTGCAAAAAGTACAATTAAATAAAAAATTATTCATAATATTTTTCTTGTTTCGTTAAATTACAGAAATAAGGAATTTTGCATTACAATAAGTAAGCTTCCAGCTCCATTGAATCCCCACACTAAGAACACCAAGGCGGACTACCTTGCCGGACTAGTGATGAGTGTTAAATCCATCAAAACTATTATCCTACTAAAACTTGTGAAAGTAGTGAGTAGGGTCAAATTCGCATAGCTTGATTTTAAATTAATTCCTTCAAAAGTAAAAATAACAGGAGGGGGGTTGTTTAAAGTGTAAATATAGAAATAAATAAAAGAAGAGAAACAAATATGAGAAGAACTATTTTCAACTAAAGATATGATCATGCTTGATTCAAGTATTGATCATCGATGCAAAATAACAATCATTCACAATAGATAAATTGATTATGGTTATTGGTATGACCTAACGACCTCATATTTTTTTACTTTTTCATCAGTCAAGGAACGTCCGTTGACTAATTTTGTAATCAGTAAACAACCCTAGGAACGTCTCAAGATTTAATTTACCAACATTAAGAACTAAAAAGGCCCAATTCTAACTAATAAATTCCTACAAGGATTTATTTAAACTAGATTGTACATTCCCTACATCATAATTGAGCACTTTAACTGATAAATTATGTTGTGTTCCACTAGTTATTGAACTAAAAGAACAATTATGGATTTGCAAGTTCAATTGGCCAGGCAAATATTCTTGAGAATGAATAACGGTAACTATCAATTGTAAATCAGATTATTTGTGATAAGAACACAGATAACAACACAAATACCCATATGAATGAAAGTAGAAAGCACAAATTAGATATCACAATATCTATGCATCAAGTATTCACCATATCTTCAATCGGGAATAGAAGAACCAGCCTACCATGCTAATGAGAGAACACACAAAAGGAAAAGAAAGAATTTTATAAAACCGCATAAAGTAAAAGTATGAGCTGATTTAATGTCTAGAATTACATCTCCTATTTTTACTACTAGTTACCTATTCCTATTAGAACTAAAAAGGTAAATTCCTAGTAAAACTATAAGTACTCCTATCTAATTAAAACTACTAACCCTAATAAGACTCCTCAAGAAAAGATGATTCCAAACATCAAGGGGCATTATAATTCATGTATGAACTAATTTTTCTCTAGAAAATTCATCTTTGTTTCATTTATTTTGCCAATTTCCCATAGTGTTAGGCCTGGGTATGCCTAACTAGATGCGCAAGGTTGTTATGTTGCTAATTGTGGTTTCATTCTTCACTTTTCATCCCATAAATCTCTTTCAAGCTGGATTTGCGATATATCACTTGATTAGGAGTGTTTTTAACATCAAAAGATAGCCAATCACCATTGAAATTATACTAAAATACACTCCTATCAGCTAGCTAACTTGCTAACCAACTGTAGTACTCGCACTATACACTCACTAAAACTCATCCCACTCTTCCATGTACTTGTTGAACATTTCAAAACACTTTTAGCACCTTACTCATTTTTCAAGTGGGGATGGGCATAGTAGTTCCTTTCTTAGCTGCATAGCGACAAGGTAAATTCCTGCTAGTAGGAGCCGATTACTTCAACAAGTGGGTGGAAAATGAACCCCTTGCCAAGATCATAGAAAATGAAGTGCTCAAATTTCTATGGAAAAACATAGTCTCGAGGTATGGATTACCTCATGTAATTCTGTCTGACAATGGTAGCCAGTTTTAGGGCTGAAGGATCTAGGCATGGTGTGGCGGCTTAGGCATCCAACAAAACTTCAGTTCAATAAGCTATCCCCAAGCTAATGGGAAAGTAGATGTAAAAACTCACATATTGATACAAGGCATCAAAACTAGGTTGGAACAAGCGGGGGAGCAGTGGGTGAACGCCTTGCCCAATGTGTTATAGTCCTACAAGACCACCCCCTAAATCAACCACAGGAGAAACTCTTCTTGACCTGGTGTACGGCTTAGAGGCTGGTATCCCTGCTGAAGCTGGACTGAAAACCTTTAATGTGCAGCCTTACGAACAGAATGGTAGTAATATCTTGCTATGTGCTAACTTGGACCTAATAGATGAAGTTCGAAAAGATGCTCGAACTCACACAAAAAGATATAAGCAAAAGGTGGTTAAAACGCCTACAATAAAAGGTCAAAAAGGAGAGAATTCCAGGTAGGAGATCTCATGCTAGGACAGCAAGTTCTCTAAAACTAGTAGGAATAACTGGGAGGAACCTTATAAAGTAACCCTAATTGTCAAATTTGGAGCATACGAGCTAGAAGACACAGATGATAAAAAGCTCTTCGGGTCGTGGAATGCTTACACCTTCAAGAAGTTTACTCCTAAAACCTTGCTCTTGCTCATAATTTTATTGCTTTACTTAATAAACATTATCCTGCAATATAAGAATGGTCTCTATTCCCCTACTATATTCTACATTGATGATAAGTTAATAATTTTGTTGACCTCGAGCCCTAATAAGACGCCCTCAGCTAGTGCACCCACTTCAATTGGTTTCAAGCAATAAGCGGCCTCGTATGGTGCACTCTTATGTAACTTATTGGCTATGAGCCCTAATAGCCACTCTGTATATCTGTGAGCCCTGATAAATCGCTCTTTGGCGCAATCTTGATCATTCTTATACCGACTGTGAGTCCTAATAAATCGCTTTTAGTTCGCGCATAGATTCCTACTCCTTAGGCTGTTGGCTTTAATAAGCTACCTTCAGCAGGCACATTTACTTAGTTATAAAGTTTCCATCTAATGGCATACAATTACTAAATCACTACTTACATTATCTTTGTATTTGTCTTAGTATTCTAGAACCTGCTTACCTCGTATTGCAACAAGTTATAATCTACCCATACTGAATAAAAGTTGTCCATATTCTATTCTTAAGAAGAGTAAGATTGAGAAAGAGAACTTGCCTTATTGAGGGCAAGAGGATGCTGGCCAACCTACTCAAGCAACAAAAGGGTATGCAAATCTACTACTAGACATCAAAGCCTTTAGTAGGCTGATAAAGCTCATCATATTACTACAACAAGTTTATTCTTACTTAACTATAACTGGGACGTAGTTGTACACCTTATTTTACAAAATCCACGGCTTTTTGTTTGTGGCCAAACTATTTTGCTAACATATTTAATAAAGGTACTTTTCTTTTGTGACAAACATGTGTTGCAGGAAAGATCTTGTTTGATATTTAAGCATACCAAATTGGCATCACTTAAGCTTGCTACTACAGTGAGACTCAAAGTCTACCTTTTCTTGCTACCACTAATCACTTGTAGGAAAAAACAACTTGGACACCACCATGCTACAATTGCAGAACTGGATACCGCCAACATCCTATTATTTTATGCTGCAGGAAAAATGAAATACACTAAAAGCATACTCATTCAAAACACAATAACAATTAAGTAGGAACAAAGTGGAACCATATTTATAAACAATTCACAAAAAGAAGGAGGGGAGGCATAGAATCCAAGCACCTCTATGCCATCACAAGCTAAGAATATTCAATACAACAACTTGACACTTTCAAACCTCACACAGGAGGTTCCTATATTCAATAGAAAAATAAAAATTGTTTATTCTGCAGAAAAGGGAGCCTGTTCATACACTAGCATGAGGGGAAATATTTTTATTCACCAGCTGCAGCAGGGGGCTCAATTTGAAGAATAGTCACATCCTCCATTACCTGGCCTGTGAGCCTAGCACTATAGGATCATACCTAGCAGGAGAACTCTCTGGAACCTCAAAAGGACCTCGATTGTTCGGCTCTGGGCATTTTCCAGCCAATCTCTCATCCATAAAGAAGGGAGGTGCAACATCTAGAGGATAACTGCAGTCGAGAACTATTGTGCACAGGTTTGGAACCCATGGTAATAATATCCCAATATACGAACAACTAGTAGCTTTTAGAAGTAAAGACACTTCTTATACTTTTCCAGGTGACTCAACCATAGACCCTCCAGCATGTCTTTTCTTTTCTCAGTTTCTGGTAGTGGCAAATCACCTCCCTACTTATCTGCTCCTGTTATAGTATAGCCTGCTTCAGCTAGATATGCATATTTGTCATTTTCCCTCAAATGTCAGGTGCTTGAAGTGTTCTCCACATGGACCTGATCTATCTTCTTCATTGCCTCAGTCAACTGGCGATTGACCCTCTCCAACTTCTCTATCCTTTTGAAAGAGTCATCAAACAGTGGGTCTCTGCTCAATCAAGTTAGGTAGGCCACCCCCTAATATAATCGTCTACACACAAGCATTTGTTCAAAACTATCACTTACATTCATATTCTTTAAACTTAATCATTCTCTATTGGCAATTAACTTGCTAAAATGAGAAGCAAATAGACCAATGCTCTGTGCTCTAGGCAGGTTGCCCATGTATGTCCTATCTAAGGGGAGCCTAACTCCTTTCAAAGAATCAGTAGCCATGCTACCTTTACCCTCCCCTAACAGCAAAGAATGACTCTCATTCAAAATGCAATCTCAGAGGAGTTTCTGCTTGGCAACACTCTCTTTAGCAGGGTGAGGAGTCCCGCTAGTGCAGTGGGATGTGGAACAGGAGGCACAAGGGAGTCAAACAAACTATTAGCCCTCTTCGTGGGCATGGGAATTGGGGAAGCAGGACGCTTGCCCTTAGGTTATTCAATGGACATAAAGTTGGCAGAGTGGACGACTTTTCAACAGGGTTCACTTGATAGAGGAGCCGGCGCCAGAAGTCTTCTCCCCCTTTACGACCTTATCTTGCAACAACTTTTGAAAAACCTTTCTTACATAAATTCAGGTATCAAACATATATGAGCATTTATCTAAAAATTTCTCTTGTAGTAAGGAAATGGAGGCTGCAAGATGGTATACTAGCAGCAGGATCCATATTTGCCTCTTTAGGACTCAGCCCAAAACGATGAAGAATGGAAGGATGGATAGCTTGCAAGGTCAAAGTTAAAGGCATTCAAGCATTCCAGCAAGTCTTAGAAAGTAGTAGAGTGAGTTCGAGCAAAGTATTTAAGTTTTTCAAGAGGATTTATGATCCACACCGAGGGAATGTCCAAGGAGTGGGGGAAGAGATTAAAAAATAGTACCACTTCCGCTCGTTCATGGAGGATTCAGTTGGAAGTGAAATAGAACAAACCAGGCCCTACTTCCTTAAGCAGAAAAGAAGAATGGAACTAAGCAGCAGAGAGGGTCTCCCCTAGATTTCTCACCAAGATATAAAGACCAAACAAGAAGCTAAAAGCTTTAGGGACTAGTTCGTTCAAGGAAACATTGAACAAAACAGTCGCATTAAAAAAACACAGGAATATGGAAGCACAAATCAACCTCCAAGTGGACATAGAAAAGCATAAAAACCCCTTAGGGGGAAAATTACGGCGGGCATCAGAAGCCGAGACATGGATCACAAAATCAACAGGTATTTTGTGCCTCCCCCTGATTTTTACCGCATCAATTTTAGAAAATCCAGAGCAGTAAACCTTAAAAGACTCTACCTCAATAGCCACTAGTTTATATTCTACTTTCTTTCTCTCCCTATCTTCCCCACCATTCCCTTCCTCCTCGCTCTTACCTCCATGGTGGGAGGCAGAGTCAGAGGCCGAATGGTTTTCTCCCTTCTCTCTAAAGGAACCCACCATATTAACTAACACGTCTTCAGCGGCCTTCACATCAATACTACCAGTCGACATGATTACAAAAATAAAAAGAAATAGAAAGCATGGGAATCATACCTCGCGTAGTTGGTAAAATAGCTAGGGATAATCAAGGAAAGCCCTAATAAAACTTGAAAACCTGCAAAGAAAATTTAAACATTCTATAAGAAACCAATCTTCACAGAGAAAAAAGGAGGTGGAGAGAAGCAAAACTTATTCAAAATTAGAAAGGACTGTGAAATACCAAAAGAGAAATTACCTTAAGTATGGAGAAGCCCAACAGTCTCATCTGCGTAGGATTCGGCACCCCTCTTTCCTACATGCCGTTGTACCTCCAATCACGGAGCGCGTGTCTCCCGTATAGCTATTTCTTTCTCTCTCCCCTATCTTTTGCAATTATCACTTACTTTTTTGTAGATATCCACGAATCCCCCCAAATCCGCGTGTACATATGACTGTATCAACTGGCAGGACTCCACCTTGCTAGTATAGCAAGAAAAAACTCAAGCAACCTAGTAGGACTTTCCTGGCCAGAGGAACACAGATGGAAAAATCTTTTATTTTGTAGGACTATCTTTTCCCATTCCAGCAGTTTGACACCAAGTCTCTTACTTCTGGAGTATGGAGGAGGAAAAGTGAAGATGCCCCTTCAAATATTTTTCTTCAAAGCCTAAAATCAAAGAGGTGGCCTCACCTAAACAGCCCAGCAAGCAGCAGGTTAGGCTTTACAGTCCCACAAGCAAGATATTAAGCCCATAACTTTTCTTATCCTTGCTAATTTGGGAGGATCAAGAAATGAGCCCAATCAAACAAGATGTGTCATTATACAGCAAGAACGACACGTCACACAAAGCACTGATACCTTAGGAGACACGTTGTATTAAAATATCTCCAACTAACTCCAAGTAATCTAGCTGAAATCACTCTTTAAGCAGCAAATAACAAATTCTTGGACATCCTGGGCAAGATTTAGTCAAAGGGTCATATTTTCATCTAGATAAGTCCGAATCACAAACTTTGAGATAGCTGTCACGTGCAGCTTTCTAATGGTGTATGATTCACTGTAATCACTCTCCAGATCTTGCTCCATAGTCACTTATATTTGACTCTTTGTACAATCAACTTTGGTAATGGGTTCTCTCACACTCTCACTCTCATTCTCTCTCGATTTTCAAGTTACTTTTAGCTTACTTTTTACTCTCTATGCTAATTACATCACTTTATCATCATATTCAATCATTGTTCTCGCATCATTTTAAGTTTTTATTTTATTTTAAAGTAAGAATATTACTAACTTAAGCATCAGAATACTAGTCTCTGATTTGCAGGTTAGTCCACCGTTAATTTTAGAATTTTTTTAAAGATCCTTCGACCTTTGTGGTGTTGTTGAACCCTAATACGCGTTAACTATATTTCATATTTATTTTTTTACAAAATATATTCATATATTATTAAATTATTGAAACTAATATCTAAATGTTTAATTTAATAATGCTCCCACTAAATAATACCACTGCTCATTCATGCACAACTAATAAACTTGTATGATTGCCAAAAGAAATATATTCTTTTATTAATTAATCATATAAATGTTATTTATATTTTTCTAAGATATAGGAATAATATCAAATAATATAGCAAATAAAAATGCAAATTCTAAAACATCAAATATAGGAAAGTGAATCTTTTTATTGTTAAATTATTCAAATAATTTAAAATCTCTATTATCAACATAAAATGTCCAATTTTAAGAATAGATTAAATCCACCTCCGCTCATAATCAATCCATATTAAACTCATATAAAATATAAATTTATTTAAATCCACTCCGCAGCGACACATTTCAAATTATTATAAACCTAATCCAACTTAAAATTGAGTTGGGTTAGGTTAGGTTGATCTCATGGTCTTTAACCCACATTGACACCCCTAGTATTTATAGAGAGCCAAATGTCAGATATTATATACAAGGGTAAATTGCATAAAATCCCCCTGTGTTTTAATTTTTTAGCTAAAAACCCCCTGTGTTAATTTTATAGGCAAAAACACCCCTGTGTTTTTTAAATAATGCATACTCTCCCCCTCCGTTAATTAGGGTTAACGGCGTTAAATTTTTAAAAAAATTGACCGTTATATTCTTGTATTGATAGCCATTGATCTTCAATAGATAAAAATGGACGGTTCAGATTTTAATTTATTTTAAATATATATAATTATGTATATATATATACACATTTATATATATGTCAATTTATATATCTATACATACCATTATACATAATATATATAGATATATATACACTAAACGGCGGCGGCAGCTCCAGACGCCGCCCAGACCCTGGGCGACGGCGAGGTCGCCTGGGCGACCTCGTCGTCGCCATTCTGAGAAAAAAACGGGCGACGACGAGGCGTCGCCCAGCCTCGTCGTCGCCCTTCCGCAAGAAAAAACGGGCGACGGTGAGGCGTCGCTCAGATCTGGGCGTCCTCGCCGTCGCCCGTCGATCTGGGCGACGGAGGTCGTCTGGGCGATCCTTGTCGCCCAGATCATTGGCGAGGAGGTGGCCGGAAGGGAAGACGACGACTGTCGTCTTCCTCCCCTTTTTTTTTTTTTTTGATTTTTTGATTTTAATTTTTTATTTATAAATATTTACAATATTAAACATCTAAATTTGAAATTTTTATTTTTTGGCTATTATATTTTATTTTTAGACTATGGTAATTGTAATCAAATATTATTTGTAAATAGTACAATTTATTAAAATATATTTAAATTAAATAGTAATTTAATATTGTTATTAATATATTGTTATAATTGACTTTTATTTATATTCATATAAATATTTAAATTCGAAAAGTTAATTTTAGTATGTAAACTTTGTATTAAGATTTGTTAATTAAAATTTAATTAAAATGATATTTAAATTTAAATATTTTAATATTTAATTAATATATTTCATAAATAAATAAAATTTATTAAATACATCAAACTAAATAATAAATAAAATAATCAGTAATATACAATTTATTAAAATATATTTAAACTAAAATAGTGATTTTCTTTTGTATATCAAACAAGGGGTAAAATAGACATTTGTAAATATAAAATAATGTTAAAAAATGTTAAAAAGGAAACTCACTCTCATTTAGGCGAGTGAAATACACTCTCCGTTAATTTCTAATGAAGAGGGGGTATTTTGCTGCTTTTTAAATAACACAGGGGTTTTTTTGCCTATCAACATAGCACAGGGGGTTTTACACTATTTTCCTAAAACACAGGGCGTATTATGCAATTTACCCTATATACAACCATGTGTCCAATTTGCGGCCCTCGAATAGTGAAAGCGTCAACGATTATTTTTTTGGATTACCAGACTCACGTGGTAAAAAATATGCAAATTCTTATACCATTTCGTTAATTTTAATTCTTGGAGGTTAAAGTAGTCTTTTGAGGGGTTTAAACCATTTAATGTGAAAAGAAGTAATGTGGTGGAGTTGTAATGCGCCCAATCGTAAGTAATTTCTGATAATATAATCTGACATTTTTCACTCATAAATGATTTTTTGTGACACAAAAATATTAAATTTTTATTGTGTCGATAATACTATTAAATTAATTTTTTTTAATTTCTTTTCGTTCCTTTTTTATAAAAATATGTGATGTATTAATTTATATATTATTTATTCTTATTTTATAATATACATAAAATATAAAAAAATATTTATTATATGTATGCAAGTGCGATATGCCATGACAGCTGGTCAGCAAATAAAGATCTTATTTTTCCATTACTAAACACATACGGAAAAGAATTAGGTAAAACCACGACTTTAATAATTCTTTCTATCTATTTATATATATAACGTGTACGTAAAGAACAACTATAGTTAAATTAGTCAATTTCCTAGAAGCAATTTTCCTTTTCTGTCTCTGGTACACTATCCCTGTTACATAAGGAAAAATTCTTGTGTGAATCAAAATTAATCATATCAAATCAACTAAAAAGTACATATATTATTTTTGCTATGTGATTGATTATTTTTCTTAAATTATATATCAATTACACAATAAATGTTTTCGATAAGTATAGTTGTTGTTCCATGTTATTCCCATTAGTCTTCCAGCTATTTGAAGTCTCCCAAATACTTTAGTGCTTTGACTTGAAAAAATCATTGCCTTCGGTTTTAGGGCAACTAGCTTTGTCACTTTGACTAGAATTAATTTCTAGGAAACTATTTGACTACTTGTTTGAGGCTGCTTCACGGCTTAATTATTTTTTTATTATAAAAAACAAGAAAAATATTTTAATATATTTAAAATCATTAATATAATATTAATAATACGTTGCGATTCCACCAAATTTTTTTTTTAGTTTTTGAATTGGAGTCGCGGACTAATTTACATTTATAAATAAATAATAATTATATTTATTACTTCTTATAACTATTAATTTTACTAATGTATTAAGTATAATTAATAATAACTATAAGGTTTTAAATCCAAACTAATAAAATAATTAAATAAAAACACATTTAGATAGTTTACTAATTATAATACATAATAATGCCAAAAGTTTACTAATTAAAAAAATTCAATTAACTATTATATTATTTATCGTGGACGACCCCGCACTGGAATATTTAATCGTCTTGAAGTATCTCCTCTTTGTTGGGCTTGTTATTTTTGAAGCATTTGCGGTGAATCCATCTCATTTTGAATACATGATGTTTGGTTTCGACCAGGACTTGTAGATGTACGAAGAGTAGTATTGTGGACCAACTCAAATTCCATAAGATTCCAATAATTTTCCAACATCTTAGGTTCCAAAGACTTAGCATACTTATTTTTATAAGTCATTATATTATAATATTTCTTGACCATTGATGCAATGTTAATCATGTATGCAGCACATACTTTTTTAGCGTGAGAGCAAGGGATGCCAAATTGTGTCCACTTCCCACATGAACATTCTCGGTTGACAATTTGACAACATTGGTAATGAGTCTATGTCCATATTAGCACTTTGTTACGACCTAGGCGGACCGTTGAAACTAATGGTATCTCGTGACTGAATGCTCAACAAATTTTTCGTGCCAACATATGAATATCTTTTATGCATAATCCATCCATAGTTGGTTGTTGTTCAACATTACACAATCTTCGTCAGCCTCTCACGAAAATAATGAACAGTACGAGAAAAGAGTTCAACAATTGCAGTCACCGATAGGCGGCGAGCCCCTTTCAAAACCCCATTATTGTATTCTGACATGTTGTTCATCAAAATACTGAATCACCATTCAACATAATGAGAAGCTGTTCATTTTTCTTGTCAATCTGGTCTAAGAATGCAAACGCAGCGAGTTTGTGGCTCTTTATCTCCTCCATAATTTGATTAAACTTTCGAATTTGATATTCAGAGTCAACTCTCCAACAAAGATCCTTCAATTCCACATTCATTTATTGACGGTAGAAATTATAACACTCATGCCTCAAGCAATACCAATGCACCTTACGAGGTGACACAAAGTTCGAACTTTCGCGTACTGCTTTAATGATATTGGGGTGACGGTTAGAAATAAGACACATCCCAGGCCGCCCTCTTATAAAATGTTTGTTAAGTGTTGAAAAAACCACTTTCAAGATGAATATGATTTTTCTTCGACCATTGCAAATGCAAGAGGGAATACCTGTTGATTCCCATCCATGACAGTTGCAATCAATATTTTGTGTGTGTACTACTTTGTGTATAAATGGGTTCAATCTGTATTGATGACTTTGCAATAGAATTAGACCCTTCGATACATAGTTTGAACACCCAGAAGACGTATCCTATCATATACACCAGTTGACTGCTGGAAGATTTTGTGCTCCTATTCAACAATAGTTTTTGCATTAAATTTTCGGAGAGCTCCCATGAAACTGGGTAGCTCTCGAATTGAGCTCTCCCATGTGCCATAAATAATAAATGTACCGTGCCTTTTGGTATGGTATGTTGAATCCTGTATGGTCCTTCATAGTTTGAATAACATACTTTATTCTATATGCGGGATTGCATTTCACCTGTTCGAAAAGCAAAAACACAACATAAGCTTTGTCTAAATTACTATGTTCAAGGGACATATAATTTCGAATACATGTATGGTCCAACGTCTAATCTTTGATTTTATTATACCCGAAGCTCCCATCTACACCATATATTTGGAAAAAAAGAAAAAATCAATCAATCAACTAATGGTGTATGTTTATATGATAAAACATGTACATATATATACGGTGCAGAACATCTATATATAGATCAAGTCCAAATAAATAATGATTCTTTCCTCCCAGTAGTACCAGATGGTGTAATGTGGAACAATAGGCACAACTTCACCTAAATAGTACGAACAATTGTCCGGGTCCTAAGAGATATATTGGATGATATGCAGGATGATCAGGTATCTAATTTTAAAAAAGTTACATATATATATATATATATATATATATACAAATATTAAATGCACATAAATTTTTATTTTATTTATTACAGTCAATCTATCAACCATATGACAGGACTCCGACGGCATTATGGCCTACGCTGCTGATTTTACCCCTGAGCTATGGACGTCAACATGTCCTTTTATTTTCTATGCCATTGTGGAAATTCATCATCCCAAATGGGTCCTTCGCCAATTTGGAATTAGACAAAATATTCCCGAGATGCCAGATACTCAGGACATGAGCCTGCATCAAATTTCTCGTAAAGCATGTACGGGCACAAATTAGGGCTTACAACACATACTATACATTAGTAGATGATAGAGATGATATGACATGACTGTGCGTAGACCACCATTTCCACGGAAGACATACGGAACGTGGATATTGGAAATGGTATAACAACATAACACGTTGTTTTGTTTGGTCATCTACTAATAGGCGTGTGGCAAGTGGGTACCAACTTGTAAATGCATGCATGAGGGACATTGTGGTATGTTATATAACATAAAATATTTTTTTATATTAAAAGCTATATTAAAATTTATAATTTCTACATATTTCAAGCTCAACATATACAATCATTTCGTCTAAGTACTCAACTAGACCAATAGATGTCGAAGGTCTCAATAGGTTGCTGGACAGATACGATACCATATTATACAATATTTATGAGTTCGTCATGCAATCAAAAGAAAATCTACCAAGAAATAAAAATACTCCATCCACATCTCATAGACAAATGAGAAGTTGTAATTGAATATCTACTAGTTCAATTGAACATAATAATGTTGGGGTTAGCTGGTCCTTTTACAGCTTATACACTTCAAGATTACTATGTGTCTTAACTGCCATAACAAGATCATTGGTTTCAATCACCTCCATACATGCCAAGTTATGCAAGATATTATTCTGCACATGTTGATTTTGATCTTGGTCTTGGTATTAATCAACCATATGCACCAGAATATAACGTTTTCACCAATTTCATTTCCCTCATTTATTGCCTATCGTGATCATGTGGAGTCCAATTTTTCAACAACATCAAGTTGATTGCATATTAATGCCAATGATGATGATAATGAACAAAATGAGAAAACATTGAATATGGTTGAGGAAATAAGAAGACATCGGCTCCAATGCCATCGACACAATTGTGGGATGGCGGTCATTTTTAATATTTGTATGTAACTATCATAATATTTGTAATAGTTGATCGTATTTTTTTATTAAGCATTTTTAATAATTATTATTAATTATAAATAATAAATTTAAATATAAGAAATATAATAAATATAATTAGTATTTATTATAAATGTAAACTATTAATTATTTATTAAATATCATAGAATAAATTCAAATTTATTATTAATTAAAATTTTAAAATTTAAAATTATAAATAAGTATAATAAAATAGAATTCAAATAAAAAAAATAAAAAATGGGAGAACTCCAACTCAAAAATTAAAAAAAAAAAAAAAAAAAAAAAAAAAAAACTAGTATGCCCGCGACTCGCATTATTAATAATGGAAATCTGAAAATTCTTGACAAGTACCATATTTTTGATGGATTTCGAATCCATAATCTTAAATTTGTTCACGACTTAAATCTAATTAATTACTAAGTTAAAGTATCATTGACGAATATGAGGTAGAAGGTGTTTGGTTAAACTTATTTAGAAAAATTTATAATCTGATACGTTTTATATGATGTTATATTTTATTTTAAGAATAAATTTTTGAAGGGTTTAGATAAAAAAAAATTACGCAACTTACAAAATGTTAGTATAACAATTTGTAATAGGGGTAATTACACTCCCTTCCCTTGAGGTTTGGTGTAATTACACAAAAACCCCTTGTAGTTAGGAAATTACATCTAATACTCTTGAGATTTATTTTCGCCTAAAAAATAAGTCCCTCCATTAGTTAAAATTCATCGAATTTGATGATATTAACAAAAAAAAAATCCATATTACTTCCGATTGACTTATTACTGACTTATAGCAGGTCAAATAATTTTTTTTATAACCAAATTATCCTTATACACCTTCATGTGTTAATGCATGTGAGGAGGTATATTTTCATCGTTATAAGGATAGTTATTCCAAAAAAAAAAATTATTTGACCTGCAATAAGTCAATTTGAAGTCAATCAAAAGTAAATTTCGATTTTATTCAATTTCTGTTAACATCAATAAATTCAGTGATTTTGACTAATGGGGGGACTTATTTGTTAGACGGAATCAAACCTCAGGAGTACTAGATGTAATTTTTCAAACCATAGAGAATCTACATGTAATTATACCAAATCTTGGGGGAGGAGAGTGTAATTATCCCTTTGTAATAATACGATCAATATTGAAGAAGTTTGTCAATATATTAAAAAGGGTAAACAGTATAGTGTTCCTTAAATTTGCATTTAGAATCACTTTAGTCCATCAACTTCATTTCTTAATTTTAGTGTTCCTAAACTTTAATCTCTTGTCTTAGTGCGGCCCCTCTGATCATTTTCCAAAGAAAGTATGGCTCGAAAATGATACGAGACAGGCACATGGTTTAGTCTATAGGGTAATTTTGCCATTTTTCAATAAAATATAAAAGTAAACACGGTCAGGTTATATTTTTCGGCATGGGTGTGTTTCCTGACAAGCATATTCAACAAGCAAATTGAGAGTCACACGATTGTTGCACAATAGGGCCGCATTCTTCAATATAGAAAATCAATGGGCAAACAAACAATTCAACCTCTAAGGCTATGTTTTCATCACAAGGTTATGTTTTTTCCAGAATCATTCTCCTATCATAATTTTATAAACTTTTCAACTATTTAAGGGTGGATTCAAACATTTCTAGGAGAAGCACCTCGAGAACCTTTCACAACCATGTTGACATCTGTCTACCCAATCTTTGCCTTTTTATTCGGACAAAGTTTGGCCTATTGTCCAACCTGCCCATAATTCTAGCATGGTTTGTTTGTTTTTGGTTTCTTATTTTTGGTGTATTTACCTTTATTAATGGTTTTTGAATTTGAGTTAACCTTATTCACTTTCTGTCTCCCCATTAGTATATAAGCCCTGGGTATTAGCTCAACCGACATCTTGTGGGTCTGATTTCTATACTCTTCCTCAATGCTCAATCATAAAATCATCCAGAGACAATTTCATTTCTGATGTTTGAGTGTTATGCAAAAAATTTCCCAAGATTTGGGAAATTTGTCCATTATGGACATGACAAAAAATGTCTCAGGAAGCTTCATCTCAGCATCAGCCAAAGCATGTTCAAGATTGACAATCTCATGAGTCTGTTAAGTTACAAACCTGTCCTCAACCTATTTGATACCGCATGAATTTGAAAATAGAATACTTTTCGAGCCATTGCTCTTCAGTATTATGTATTCGGCCTAACTCATCCCAAAGAGACTTAGCAGTATAAGAATCGAAACAATAGACGTCGAAGAGCGTATTTGACAAAGCTGACAAAATCGCTCCTCGACCTATTTGATCCCTCTCTGTGCACTGTGCTATCTCAGCAGTATTAGGATTGGCATCAGTAGGCTCAAGTTTGATCACCTGAATCACTGTTAAAAGTCCTTTTATCGTTAATCAAATTTTTATTCATTATTGCCAGCATTTAAAAAACTAGCCCGAAAACTTGTCCAGCAAACCGGTCAAGTCGACCTTGGGTGCAATCGAAATTGCAACAGAAATAGGCTCGGCCATTTTAATATCTTAGAAAACTGAAAGCAATGATCAAATATTTCAAACAAAAAAATCCGAGTTCTCAAAAACAGTATTTGACAAAACTGTTTAAGACATTCCAACAAAAATTTAATTTTTCAAAACCTGTATATTTTCTTCAAGATTGTTGGAAAATTTTTAATTTCGTGCAATGAAATAATGTTTTGAAATATAACAATCGGATTTAGAAATTAAAAACAAAGAAAGCCACGTTGGAACAAATAATATATATCAGTTAGAAACGCTATTTACGATAAGAAAATTAAATAGCAAACTTACAATGATAATTTTATCTTAACAATTCTCCGTCCAATGAAAATCGTAAATTTAACTGAATCGCAGAATTCACTGCTCGCCTTGAAGAAAATATACGTCCCATATCAGTAGTGCACAGGGTACAATATAATTTCTCCCAAAATAAGACGGTTCCAGTTCTTTTGACTAAAGCACTATACTGAAGAACACTTCGATCAACTCTCAGAAGCTCGTTACCAAAATTTAAGAGCTCAAATCTGGAAAATGATAGAGGCCGAGAAAGAGAGAGCTTGAGAGAAGTGGTGTGAGTTTGTAGTAGTGTAGGAATAGTGTGTATCAACCCTTCTATAGGCAACACCCTCAACTATCATAAAAATTGCAGCATTAAAACAATTTGTAACAGATTGGCTATTTCAGTTTTGCCAATCATGGCATTCAAACACAACTGAAACCGAAAACGTTTGAAAAAATAATTTAATTAGTTGATGTTTTGAAATTTAAAAACAAAAATCGTTTGATTTAATCTATACTAATATAAAAATGAAAGAGGCTCCACACTCACAAAGGGCGGTTAGTGACACCACCGCACCAACTTTTTGTAAAGTCAAAAATGTCCTTCAACTAATAAGATAACCAATTCATTCTACTTTTGAAATTATTTATTAACTAATAAATCAGTTTTATTTTCTTATTAATGTCATGTATTGATTTATTTAGTTTACTCTTATTTATAATATATTTTAAATATAAAAAATTATTTATTATATGCACGTAGGAACGACATGCCACAATGGCTAGTAATTTAATATTCAAAGCTCAGAGCAGGAGCCAGGGCGGGGCAGGCGGCGTGCGTGTGGGCCACCCTCATGTTCACTCTAGTCTCCATAACTTTTCAAACTCAAATTTGAACTTAAACTTAGAATAATTACATTTACACCCCTTGATCTATGACCTGTTTACACAAATTACCCCTATTTTTTAGATAATTACATATACAACCACCAAAATATTATTATCACTTACACAAACCACCCTTACTTTTTTGAAAAAAAAATTGCACACACATCCCCTAAAAATATTAGCATTATTACATAAACTACCCCTACATTTTGGTTGTCAGGGGTAGTTTCTATAATTATGTAAAAGACATGGATGGTTTGTGTAAATAGACCATAGATCAATGGGTGTAAATATAATTATCTCTTAAATTTAATATAAGAAAATTATTCTACTAATAAACTTTCTATATGGGATAGGAAAATATGAGTGTATAATACTCATCCCTACAATACCTTATATACTTATTAATTCCCATCATTCCCCTAAGTGGGACAAACATTTCTTTTCTTTTTCTCAACCTATTCTGTGGATTTCTTCGTGTAATTTATAAAATTACAACAAGTTGAGGCTAAGGATATCCTAACTTGATGCAATATGTATATACTTTTTGAGAAAATTTAATTAAATATTAAAATTTTATCTAATTTTATTTTCTATCTTGTTCACTCAACACAGTGATATGGTTGATGATTGGATGAATAGCAATTTACTCATTGTGATATTATAAATAATCAAATTATTCTTATAGAAGAAAAATAGCAATTTACCTCTTTATATTTTTTTTAAGTAAACAAAAACTATAGAGAGTTAAATTATTGTATTTTAAAAAACAGGAAGATAAATTGCTAATTTTTTTTTTCCATAAGAGAGTAATTTATTAATTATTTTCAATATCAAAAGGGGATAGCTAATATTTTTCACATTAATAATTGATAGTGCCCAATCATCGTCCCAACAACACCATGAGATAAGGGAAAGGTGTCTCAGTCTCACCCTTTCGGGTGAAAGGACCTTCTCTAGAAGAGGTCTGATTGTTCACACCCAAAACCACCACTCAAAAATATAATTTAACCCCTGTGATATGAAAAATGAGCAAAAAATCTCTTGTAAAAAATAAAATAATAAATTATTCCCTGTATTTTGGAAAAAGAAACAAATTATCCCTCTATCTAAACTATTGATAGTGGGTAATTTACTTCATTTTTTGAAACACAAAGGAATAATTTGCTAATTCGCGTTTTACAATGATGTATTTGCTCATTTCATATATCACAAGGAGTAAATTGCATTTAACCATTTTCTATTGTGCTATTTGCTAGTAAAGGTCTGCAAGGGCACTTTTCTTAGGGGTGAAAACGGGCCCGACCAGGAGAATTTGACTCGGTAGACTCGAGTTTTCTTTTTTCAAGAAAAAAATCACAATTGTTCTATAAATATAAAAAAAAAAAAAAAACTCAATATATTAATTATAAATAAAATTATTTCATAGTCTAGCTCAAATATTGAAGTTCAAAAATAAAATTTCTCAGGTACAAATAAGTTTTTTCATAACAATCCAAACAAATGATTAGAGTTCCCAAACCCAAGCAATTCATATTAATTGAGTATGTGGAGGAACAATTGATATTGACTGTAAGCACAAATACAATACATTAATATTATCTAAAAGAAAATAAAAGTTGTTCCAACTCTTACCTCAATTTCTGGTCAATACACAAACCATAACAGATTCTTTTACCAACACACAAACTAGTAATATGTAGTTGAACTGGACTTTATGACAACATAAATACCAAATACTGTTTGGGATAATTACGCTCTCCTCTTCTAAAATGTAATATAATTACAAGTAAAATTCTTTGTAATTTGTGAAATTACATTTAGCACCTTTGAGGTTTGGCTCCGTCTAACAAATAAATTCCTTTGTCAGTCAAAATTTATCGAATTTGATAATATTAACAAAATAATTAAAAATAAAATCTATATTTACATCTGATTGGCTTATTACTAGTTTATTACGGATTAAAAAAATTTTTTATGATAAACTTACCCTCACACGTCTTCACGTATTAATGCATGTGAGGAAGTATATATATTTTCATCGTTGTAAGGATAGTTAGTCAGAATTTTTCCTTTAACCTGCAATAAGTTAGTATTAGTAATAAGTCAATCGATCGTGAATATCAATTTTTATTCAATTTTTTTTTTTTTTTTGTAAATATCAGTAAATTTGATTAATTTTAACTAATAGAGGGACTTATTTATTAGACGAAAGCAAATCACAGGGGTACTAGATGTAATTTTCTGAATCACAAAAAAATTATATGAAATTACACCAAACTTGATCGGCTCAAGTTGATCTAAAACAAAATATTGCAACACAATTATATAAAAAAAAAGATAAGACGTCTATAAATCTTTATTTCTATCTACACGACTTATACTTCATCAAATAATTTCTTTTCTTCTAAACAGTCGTACAATATAATATCAAAAAAAATAAAAAATTCAACAAACTAAGTATCAAATAATATAAATTAGATCACATCAGTATTACGCAGGTGACTGCTAATATGATGTAAAGCTTTAGAGTAGATATAGATTTGTCAATAGTCTTCCAACAAGAAGATTCAGCTGAAGTTTCCCAAATACTTTTATATATGGTTTGACTTGAAAAGGATTGGCTTAGTTTTAGGCCAACCAGCTCCACCTTCACTTTGACTAATCCATTTCCAATATGTACTTCCAAACAAGTCACAAAATGTGCCTTTCATGTCTTAATCATAAAAATATAAAATTAGTTAATCATTGTTTACATTCGACTCATTTTAACTACCCCTCCAAGTCTACAACTCATTTTCTCTTTTTAAATTTTTTTATACTTTTATATATTGCATACGATTTCCGCGAGAATATTAAAAAAAATCATGGTGTGAGACCTATAATACATGCACATTCCGAAAAATTACATGATACAATGTCGAACACGTGTTCGACATATTTGATTTTTTTTATAATTTAATTTTTGGACTGTCTATATAAAAAAAAATAGGCTTATTGAAAAACAAAAAAAATTAATTCACTCTTCTTCAACTAAAAGTATTAGGATACAATTACTAAATATCTGAGAGATGTTTAAGATTTAACTAATTTAAAAATAAATTAATTATTTGTATTTTTAAGTAAGATTTGATTAAAAATGTAGATGTAAGACATGCTTATTTTATATTTTATCTTAATATTTTTCATATTGCATATTTTAATTTTATGAAAAATTAAATATATATATATAATAAAAATATATATTATATATAGTCATGTCAGTGTTATGCCGTGTTCTAATTTTTTTATATTTTCTGTGTCGTCGTGTCCGTGTCTATGTCCATGCATCATAGTGAGAGACAAAAAAAAATTATGAAAAGAAACAAATGTGGTGTGAGGAGAGCAGAAAAAAAAAAAAAAAAAAAGAAACGTGAGATAAAAAGAGTTTTATAAAAAAAAAGAGACATGGAGTGCTGTGAGAGAGAAAATTAAGTTGTAAATATCGGTTTATTAAATATTAAAATTACTATTATGGTCAAATTTTATTGAAGTGATGAAATGAATTAAATGGATAAATTTAAATATTAAAAATTGTTACGACAAGAGAGTTTTTTTTTTTTAAATAGTGGAAATAGTGTTGGGGGCACAAAGTAAAAGTTGTTGAATAACTAATCCAAATAATCCATACTATTAATAAAGTATGGGTGGTTTTTAGTGTGATTATTTATAAAGATACCTGGAGTAACGAGTGTTTGTAACTGCTTAAAATAAGTATTTTATTAGCTTATTTTTTTAAAATAATCAAGTTGAATATAGTGTTGTTTTTATCTACAATTTTTATTTTTGAATTATTTAGGGAGTGTTTGCAAAAATTACTGTTTTTGGAGAAGTGGTTTTGTAGCAAAAGTTGAATGTTGTAGTAAAATAAAAAATGATAGTGTTAGTACAACAAGTGAAAATCAAATAAAAGCTAAATTAGATAGTATTTGGAGAAAAGTCACTTCTAAAATAAACTTAATTGATAAAAGACTGTTTTGTCCCTTTGTGTTAAAAAAATTGTTTTTTTTTTTTTTTTTTTGCTTATTATTTCACTTGTTGTTTGTCACTGATAATTATCTTTTCACAAAATATCATAAATTTTATTTCGATTAGCATTTCAGATTCATGTTTTTAAAAAATGTGAGTGAAATTTAATAATGCTCCAAGTAAGTAATATAATTGTTGATTCAACACAATAATTAAACTTGCATAATTACAAAAAAAGTTATTTTATTAATTAATCAAATAATAATATGTGAACGATTAGATAACATAGCACATAAAATATAAAAAACTTAAAATATTAAATATGTGAAAGTGTAAATTTAGTTATTATTGAAATTTAAATAATTTGAAAACTCCGATATCAATTTTATATATACAATAACAGTAAAGTTGAATTAAAAATTATTATAATAAGGTAAAATAGTCAAAAATAAAGTTGAATTTAATTACAAAAAATAAAAGCATGTAAAAGCACCATTCAAGGTGCTTCTAACTTTTGGTTTAAAAGCATTTTTCTTAGCTGTTTCAAAATCAGAAACTCCCTTCCCGAACACTTCAAAAGTATATTTTTTTTAGCTAAAAATTGAAAATCACTTTTTTAAATTAACTTGAAAAGCTATAAGCAGCTTGGTATCAATATTTATTTATTTATTTTATATATAGTATCGCCCACATGATAAAAGTTGTTGAATAACTAAAGTGATTAAATTAATTAATATAGTCTGACACTGACAGTTTTGTCGTATGAAAATTAATTAATTACTGTTTGGACAGACAGGTCGTGATCATATTTGAAATGCAACTGTAAGTTTTACCTAATGTTTTGTTTGTGTACTATTAACTTTATTTATATTCATATAGAGAGAGATAAGGGTAAATGTGTATTTTTTTTTTTAATTCAATTTTTATGCTTTTATTTGCAAATTTCGTAAATTTTAATAACTAATTGATCTATTTATATATATCTATATTATTATTATTATTATATTATTATTATTATTATTATTATTATTATTATTATTATTATTATTATTATTATTATTATCATCTATACTATTATAAAAGGAAACTCATTTGACTTACCAACTTTAGAATGCCCAATCTTACCCCTCATTTCATTTTTTCTCTTTAAAAAAAATTGGTCAATTTAGTAATTTTAATATTTTTTAATAATTATTTATTTTTTTCTTAACTATCCACTACTCCACATTCCTCTCACCTTAATTCTTCATATTTATTATAACTAGCTATTGTGGCACGTCGTTCCTACGTGCATATAATAAATAATTTTTTTACGCTTTAAAATATATTATAAATAAGAGAAAAATATATAACCAATACATTACATTAATAAAAAAATAAAAATAATTTATGAATTATGTAGATTTTGAAAAATTAAACAAGATAGTTATTTTATCATGAAAGGCATTTTTTATTTCACAAAAAATTGGTGTAGCCGTGTCATTAACCGCCGTTTATGAATGTGAAAGGAGTTTTTCTTTTTATATACTAGCAGTTGTGGCACGCCATTCTTGCATGCATATAATAAATAATTTTTTATATTTTAAAGTATATTATAAATAAGAGCAAAATACAAATCAATACTTGACCTTAAAAAAGAAAACTAATTTATTAATTATATAATTTGGAAAGTAGAATGAGTTAGTTATCTTATTACTTAAAGGGAATTTTTGACTTTACAAAAAATTGGTGCGGCGGTGTCACTACCGCCCGTTTGTGAGTATGGAACATCTTTCCTTTTTATATTAGTAGAGATTATAGTTATAATTTTTTTATCATCTCTTACAATAATTTTTTTATGCTCGCGGGAACCGCGTGCAACGAAAACTAGTTATTATAAAAGAAAATCTATTTGACGTACCAACTTTAGAATATACAAATTTACCCTTCATTTCATTTATCTTCTTTAAAAAATTTGGTCAATTTAGTAATTTTAATATTTTTTAATGATTTCATAATTATTTATTTTTCTTAACTGCCCACTACTTCACATTTCTCTCCCACCTTAATTTTTCACATTTATTCTTTTCATAATTTTTTTACCATCTCTTACAATAAATTTTTTTATGCTCGCGGGAACCGTGTGCAACGAAAACTAGTTATTATAAAAGAAAACTCATTTGGCGTACCAATTTTAGAATGTCCGAATTTACCCTTTATTTCATTTATTCTATTTAAAATATTTGGTTAATTTAGTAATTTTAATATTTTTTTAATAATTTAATAATTATTTATGTTTCCCAACTACCCACTATTCCACATTCCTCTCACCTTAATTCTTCACATTTATTATAATTTATAGTTTTAATTTATTCTTTTCATAATTTTTTTTATCATCTCTTACAATGATTTTTTTTTTTTTTTTTGTTCGTGGGAATCACATGTAATAAAAACTAATCAGATAAAGGAAAAACAACATGAATACTAATCAAACCATATAATTATACCCAAGTTTAGAAGAGAACGGTGAAATTATCACTAATTTTTAAAGTGATTTTACCTAGAGATATAATAGAATAAAAATATATTTGAATTACAATATTTTGTAATAGCTTTTTGGATGAAAAAACGTGATGATATGTAAAAGTTTCAAATTAAGGTGTTATTTAATATTTTTTTTTCTATATAAAAAGACGTGATAAAATGAATTTTATTGAATTTATGATCAAATCAGGCAAATAAAGACCCAACCAAACATGATTACAAAGAATATGAGATATTTGTGCATTTGAAAGTATTCTCAAAACATGAAATAAATTGTACTTTTGGTCCCACACGATAGAAAATATTGCACTGATCTCATTACATAAATACTCACATATTCGATGTGACTAATACCCATAACCTCAAATTAAGACATAAAATCTTAATTTTAACGAATAAACTAAGACATTATTAATCACTTATTTGAGTTCAAATATGATGAAGAGTCAACCATTGATGGCTGGCTAACAAAAGTGGTAAAATTCTTGTCAAAAAGAAAAACAATAAGTGGTAATTGACCCTTGAAAAATTTCCAACAAATGCAAGCTGTTGAGCTTATAAAATATGGAATTTTACTAAGTAAATATTTAATACATATGAGATAATTAAGCAAGTATTTAAAAAAAAACAAAAAATATTAGCTTGATGGTCATTTAATTTCATAATATTTTTGTAGTTGTATCCTAACGTTTGTTCAAAGTGTGATAATGGGACACGAAAAATGGGACTGAAAATGACACTTTATTTTAGGAAAAAATGCAATTTATTTCTTATGTTATAAAAAATAAAAAATTTATTTCTCTGTTAAAAAATCATTAAACAATCGCCTCCTCAACCGCCCAGCCGCCACCACCTCCCTCTCCTTGCACCGCCGCCGCCTGCCCCTTACCTCATCGTCGCACCGCCACTGCTGCCTCCTTTCTCCCATGGCCTCAACCTCCTTCCCCCTCTCGCGCCCAGACCCCCCCTCCCCCCTTCTCCTCCTCCTCCTCCTCCTCCTTCGCCGACATCTCTCTCTCTCTCTCTCTCTCTCTCTCTCTCTCTCTATATATATATATATATATATATATACACTAAATCATTTAATTATATAAATATATTATAAGTGTAAATATATGTATATACTCAAATTTAATTATTATATATAATATTATTTTTATTTTTATTTAGTTAATTTTAAATCTTGATTTGAATTAGATAAAATTTACACCGTTGATTTATTAGTTAATTTAGACTTTAGATTGATCAAATTAAAACGGTCATTAAATAAAGACATAAATATTATTTTAAATTTTAAATAAAAAAATAAATAAAAAATACATGTAATACACGAAATGCGTGCGGAGGAGGGGTATTTTGCTCTATTTTTAATAACACTAGGGGGTAAATTGCTATTTTTTTCAGGAGGGGTAAAATTACTCATTTTGCATAACACAAGGGGGGTAAATTGTATTTTTTCTCTCTTTATTTTATGAACTCGCCGGGTATGGAACCGTTTCGCAAAAGATTTTGGTAATACTTGTAAATATATTTAATTTATTTAAGATTCTTAACTTTTATTTAATGCGTATATATTTACAACATAAATATATCTTTTATATAATGAAATTCTTAGAGTATTTATGAATAATAAATTTATTTTATTTTTTAAGAAAATTGTGTTGATTAATTGAAGAAAATAGAAAATTATAATTAGATATTGGGGGTTAAATCCATTGCCACCGAAGTTGGTCGGAGTGCGGGCGAATTTGGACGGTACAAAGCGCCCTTAGATCTAAGCAAAGCTGGGGCGAGGTGGGTTTTGTTAGGAATTTTATTTTGATCAAATTGTTAAAGGGATAATTATAATTTATATATTATTCTTATTTTTAAAATAATTACATATACATATATCAAAATTCATTATCAATTACACAAATTATCTCTTATTTTTTTGAAAATTACACACACACCCCTTAAAAATATTATCATCATGACACAAACTACCCCTATTTTTTGACTGTTAGGAATAATTTTTGTAATTATGCAAAAGACAAGGGTAATTTGTGCAAATAGATCATAGGTTAGGGGTGTAAATATAATTATCCCAATTGTGAATGTGTGTTGAAAAGACGAAAAACATATGGTTGGGAAATACAAGATTTTCGCAGTTCGAAGAAATTTACTATGTTCACAGTTAATCAAATCAGTAATTTACTATACGATGTTTGTCTCAAACAAATTATAATAAAAGGTTATGCATCAACTATTATTAATGTCTGAACGTAATGTTAGATTCGACTCCACACTTTTACATGTTTGAGAGCGAACCTCGGATCTTGTCTTGTTGAGCTTAAGCAAAATGGGGTTTAATGCAATTTACCCCCTGTGATATTCCAAATGAGCAAAATACCCCCGAATGAAAAATAAATAGCAATTTACCCCCTTATATTTTTTAAATTTAGCAATTTGTCCCCTGTTTAGGAGGGTAAATTGCTTCATTTTAAAAAATACACGAAGTTAAATTGCTGTATTTTTCAAAAAAACAGGAGGATAAGTTGCTTTTTTTTTTTTTTTTTCATAAAGAGGTAATTTGCACATTTACAATATTATATGGAATAAATTACATTTTTTCCTAAAAAAATTGATCTCTGAGTTGGACAAAAATCCAACTCAACCCCTCCAGTTGTCATTCCTAGTTTGTGCTTCGAATAGTAAATTGAAAACTATATCAATTTTCAAATATTAACAAATGTGTGCTCTATATACATATGAGTTGTATTGTTTCATGAATCATTGTCCATTTACAATTATTATTATTGCATTATTTCAAGAAAGAAGGGTCGCAAAAATGCTAAAAGAGTGTGAGAATATAAATATGCTTTAAAAAATTATTAGTATTATATTTTAATTAAAAATAATATTTAAAACATCAAAATTTCTCATTATATAATGTATATATGTAGCATAAAATTATTTTACCTAAATAATATTTATAATTTTATTAATATAATTTAACGAGGTAATTTGTTATGTATATTATTGAAAGAAATAAAAGTAAATAGACACTTTCAATTTAGAATATTTTTTTATTATATCTATTTGAATATCTCTTCATTTTAAGATATTTATTTTAAAAAATTATATTTAATTAATTTTAATAGACAAGATCGATTTTTTTTTTTCCCAAAAACTTGTAATTTTACTTATCAAAATTATGGAGACGTGGAAAATTTATTTGACTTCTCCAAAAATAAAAATATCAACTTATATACGAAATTAAGAAGTGCTATTTTTCACATAGTAAGATCACATGCTTTAATAAATCAAACATATTCTTATTTTCACATATAAAATTCGAAAAATTCAACCATAAAATTTGAACTTTGAAAACAAATCAAAATTCTTTTTTTCTTTTTTTTTTTTAATTTTCAACATAACAACTAAAAAATTTCAATTCAACTAATCATTATTCAATTTGTTCAAAATTCAACTAATACGAAGTATTTGAAGAAGAACCCAAATTAATATTTAATATTATCTTACAATGCAATTAGAGGGTAAATAGATTGATTGTCCTATAGAATAAAATTGACTTTTCAAATTTGGAGTGATTTTATTAAATATTTAAATTAATATTTAGATTATGATTTTTATTATTTAGTAAGTCCTCGGGTTAGAATAATTCATCAAATTTTTTATTTTAATTACCAAATCAAACTTCAAAATTTATTGGGAAAATACTCAAACGTAAATTTATACTTAATTAACTATTTAAAAAAAAAATCAACAGGGGTCGAGGTCTTAAAATCAAAAGATTGTGGGTTCAAATTTCACGAATAAGGATATGTGTCAATTTTTATAATAACTTATTATTATCATTGTAAATAATTAATGTATTTAATAATTAAATATATTAAAGGATATAACAAAATACATATACCGTAAAATAAATATTTAACAATTAATTTAAAAAAACTTGAATTAAGTAAATAGTTTGATTTAAATTTCATCATGTATGTATGAATATCAACCTAAAAGCGGGTGTTGACTTTCTATCATACTTCTCTCTAATGAATTGTTGTGTGTAAATGAGTTATTGAAATGTGTCGTTTTCCACATCAAGAATGGAGCCGTATACAATACATTTTGTGTTTGACATAAGTATGATACGACAGTGTGATAGAAAATAGTCGAGTGCTGGAAAGTTTTGTAAAAATGAAATAATTTTTTTGGTAAATTATATTATGTTTTTCGAATTATGATCGTTTTTATATTTTGATATTAATTTTTTTTTGTTGCTGTCAACTTATCATTTTAACTTTGCAAAATTTGTAATTTTTCATATATAATTGTATTTTTGTGCCGAAAAAGCATCTATTCTGTACATATATAAAAACATCACATGCATCACATAACTTTTAAATATTACATATGCACTGCATGTGATGTTAAATTTTGGTTAAAAAAATAATTATAAATGATAAAATGCAGAATTTTGACACGAAAAAAATTTAAATATTAAAATGTAATTAATTTTATTTTTTTTGCTTTTAGCAAATAACAAGAGAAATTGCTATTCCAATTCATCTTGGGTTTGGTCAATTCCTCTCAAAATTCCCACACTCTTTTACCATTTAAATAAACTAATAGAAAATCTTACAGCATTCTTATGTGAAACCGCGTCAAAGGTTGCATTGGTGCAGCTGAAAAGGTTGCAATATTCAAAGTCTTTCTTCAAACATCCTTCTCCATTCAAACCAATTTATTTCTTCATCACTAACGATTACAACCCCATTTCTCCAAACCTTCCCATTTTACCCTATTTCCATCTCCTTCTCCTTCATCTTCTTGCATCTCTCTAACTCTACATTTGTCTGTTTTTCCCCCAAGAAAGAAGTGAGCAAAGAATTCTTTCAGCCCAGATCAAAAGAAAGAAAAAAAAGAATTGAATCTTGATTCTGAAACTCAAACTGGCTGACATGAGTCGCATTCTTTGAGCCCAGATGGAAAAATATTGAATCTTGGATTTTGAGTTGAACTGATTCTTGGGTTCTTGGATTGTTCTTCATCTGTTCAATTTTGAAGTTGTGTTCTTGTTATTTTTATTTGTGTTTCCCAGTCAGAGGGCTTTTATTTTCTCATGATGTCAAAGTCTTTTCTTCTTGTGGGATACTTTTACTTGTTGTACTACGGCTTGTTAGCAAGTGGAGGTGGAGTTCAAACTGTCAGCAGTCTGAATTCCAACGCCTCCCTCTTTACAGCCATGGAGATGCCCAGCTTCAATGCTGTATCTTCTTCTTCCGTGGATTCAGGTTGCAGCTTTTCTAATTCGGACACTAAGATCACAACACATACAGTTGTGCCTCAAGAGGAAGGCAATGATGGCCGAGGTGAAGACTTTGAAATGAAGCCGACTGTTGTGCTCAATTTGAAGCATAGATCGCCAGGCAAAGATTTTAAGCCGGCGGATTGTGTTGTGGAGTCCACTGCAAAGGATTTGACAAGAATTCAGACTCTTCATACTAGGATAGTTGAGAAAAAGAACCAGAACACCGTTTCCAGGCTCAAGAAAGATGGTGATCAGCAGTCTTATAGCCCGGTTGTTTTGCCTGCTGCCTCGCCGGAATCTTATGCTGGTGGGTTTTCTGGGCAGCTCGTGGCGACGCTGGAGTCTGGTGTGAGTCTTGGCTCGGGGGAGTATTTCATGGATGTGTTTATTGGTACACCTCCTAAACATTTCTCTTTGATTCTTGATACCGGTAGTGATCTTAACTGGATTCAATGTGTTCCTTGTTATGATTGTTTCGAACAAAATGGGCCTTATTATGATCCTAAGGAGTCGAGTTCTTTTAGGAATATAAGCTGTAACGATCCCCGTTGCCACCTTGTTTCGTCCCCTGATCCCCCACAGCCCTGCAAGGGTGAGAATCAGAGCTGCCCTTATTACTATTGGTATGGAGATAGTTCAAACACGACTGGGGACTTTGCGGTGGAGACGTTCACCGTGAATCTCACGGCCCTGAGTGGGAAACAAGAGTTCAGGAAAGTGGAGAATGTGATGTTTGGATGTGGTCATTGGAATAGAGGGTTGTTTCATGGTGCTGCTGGATTGTTAGGCCTTGGGAGGGGGCCTTTGTCGTTCTCGTCTCAGCTCCAATCTCTATACGGCCACTCATTTTCGTATTGTCTTGTGGATAGAAACAGCAACACTAGTGTTAGCAGCAAGCTGATTTTTGGTGAGGACAAAGCGCTATTAAGCCACCCAGAGTTGAACTTCACTACTTTGGTCGGTGGGAAAGACAATCCGGTTGACACATTCTATTATGTCCATATAAAGTCGGTTGTTGTTGGAGGAGAGGTGCTGAACATTCCAGAGGAGACGTGGAGTTTGTCGTCCGAAGGTGCTGGTGGGACGATAATCGACTCTGGGACGACACTGAGTTATTTTGCTGATCCAGCTTATAAGATCATTAAGGAGGCTTTTGTGAAGAAAGTGAAGGGATATCCGGTTGTGGAAGATTTCCCAATACTGGATCCTTGTTACAACGTGTCCGGTGTCGACAAACCGGAGCTGCCCTCGTTCGGGCTCGTCTTTGCTGATGGGGCAATATGGAATTTCCCAGTCGAGAACTACTTCATCAGGCTTGATCCCGACGACATTGTCTGTTTGGCGATCTTGGGAACCCCTCGCTCAGCTCTGTCCATCATTGGAAACTACCAACAGCAGAATTTCCACATCTTGTATGACACAAAACAGTCGAGGCTCGGCTTTGCACCGACGAAATGTGCCGATATGTAGCTTCCTTAGTAGTGTATAGTTCGGGAAGTTGGTGGAAAACTGTAAACACGCCGGGTTGGAGGGTCGCACGATTTTATTTAATCGAGGTGAAAGACACCGTTATACACAAAATTTTCCTGTTGTTTTAGGCTTAGGCGATTCGTATATTGATTAACACATCTCAAGATCTTCAATGTTTCTGGTGCTGGTTGCACAGTTTTGCTGGTTCTTTTGATGCTTGAATTTAAGTCTGGAAATGCTTACAAGAATGCTTGAATGACTGACAACATTCTTGGGATTCTTTTGTAGCATGTTGTCTGAGTTAGTAGTATGTTGGGATGACTATAATGAAACCTTCTTAGTTGTAGTAAAATTGCATAAACTATGTGATATGTTTGTATAATGAAAGTAGCACCTGACATAAATGTCTGTTCAACGGAAAACATTACAGATAGGAGGTGTAGTTGTAATTAACAACAGCTGTTTGTGTAATTATTCAATTAGTCACCAGTTTTATGTAATTTAACTATTTTTGAGAGGATTTATATGTAATTTGGTGTACAAAAATGTTATGAAATAATCAAATATTTTTTTCCTTTTGATTATTTCGTCTTTACTGGTTGTACACAAATGTTATGTAATAATAAAATGTTCATTTTGATGTATATAGTAATAAAAAGAAAATTTCATTTTTACTCACAAAAGTGGTTATTTACATTGCGATATCAATTTTTTAAATTATAAAAAATATTCTTTATGTATTTTTCAAGCACCCCAACTCAAATTCTTGTTATCATCTATATATTTATACTATAGAAAAAAGAAAGATCTTTTTCATTTATATACAAAGGTTTATGGCACTGTGACACCTAAGTTTTTATGTCGATAACATCCCTAAGTTATTGTTTTATTTACTTATTTATTTATTTTAAATGTGATATATCGATTTATATATTTAATTCTCATGCCTAATATATTTTAAAGCATAAAAAGATTATTTATTATATGCACGCAGGGACGACGTACCATAACGGCTAGTACTTATTTAAAGATGATGCTTTATAGACTAAAAATAGTAGTTTTGATATCACGATACTGAATTATTTTAATATAAAAAATTTCCTTCAACTTCTCAACTCATGTTAAATTAACTATTCAATCAAGTTCATTTAGAAAATTAATTCCATGCAATTACATGTACTCAAAAATTAATTTACTCCATATTTTGTTTAAGCTTATCGTTAATTGAAATTGAAATAACATATTCATATTTATTTTGCATGTATATAAAATAATCATTATCAATAAAACATATATTGTTGAAAGTGTCATTTTTAATTTAATTTGAGTAAAATATGTATCGATAATTAATACATTAAAAAGAGTTATCAAACAGTTATTATGTGTGAAGTTATAAGACAATGATAAATTTTAATATAAAAAAAAATTACGAAATTTAATAAAATAAAGTATTATTAGAAATTATGCGCACATATATTACATGCTACGGTACCTAGTTATACTCATGTTACACATAGATGAGGTGTGAATAATACCAAAGTAGTTTCTTATTTAAAAGGAAGAAGTGTGAATAATAAATGCAGTGCAATTTTGTGGAGTACATTAATTATTGGACAAGCATGTATATCAAATATTTTATATTTCATATTTCCAACATACTTTTGAGGTGATGAAAATATTAAATGAGTGTTTTGCATGTACATTTTAATTATTAGTATTTTACGAAATCTCTGCACGCGATCATCACACACACACAAAGTTTTTAAGTATAAGTCAAAGAAAAATATAAATTAACTTGTAATTATGTGCGAAACGTGATGTATATATTAAAAAAACATTTATCAAACTAATAAAATTGTTAGTACTTAGCATCGAGTGAAATGAAAAAAAAAAGAAACTATATATATATATATGTATATATATACATAAATATATATATATGTATATATATATATATATATGTATCTTTTTTAATTATTAGTATATTGCACACGATCTTTACACAAAAAGTTTTTAAGTATAAGTCAACGAAAAATATAACTTAATTTTTAATTATGTGCCTAACGTGATGTGTATATTAATAAAATATTTATCAAACTAATAAAATTGTTAGTACTTAGCATCGAATGAAATGAAAAAAAGAAAACTAAAATATATAGATATATAGACATGTATATCATCGCTGAATATATAGATATCTAAACAAATATTTAAATTAAAATACATAAATATAAATATTTACAAAATACAAATGAGTGTAGAGACAAAAGTTATACAACTTTGCCCTTTTGCCTGCCATGAAAGAAAAATTAGATATATTAAATATTAAAATTTAATTCTATAGTTGTATTAATATAATTTTGTATACTAAACAATCCATCTTACACAATGATAAAATTATTAATTAGTTGATCTTCTCATATATTTTTATTTATTAAAAAAAAAACAGGATACTTACATCGTCTTTCTACGAAAGATGGTGTAATTGTTAGGAAAATAATGAATAAGAAAGAAGCAAACAATTGAGACTTGAGGCATAGACAAGACATACATTCCTTAAAGTGATAATTGCCCCCACTATAAGTTGCTACCCGGGTTTATATGGCAATTCACTTTTAAGATACAACAAGCTCCTGAAGTCTGCGAATAGCGATTTCGAAAAACTTCTACCAAGAATAGATAGAAAACTAGTATTTTGTGAATACATAATTCAGGGATAATAGATGGTATTTGACACTCAATATTTATAGAATTTTGAACCTGTTCCCAATCATTACAATGATTGAATTCACAACCATTGCAATAGTTATGCAGAAAAGTTGCATAACTCTTTCAACCATTGCAATGGTTGGCATTGTGCAGAAAAAAGGTGCATAACTTTTCAAAAGAAAAGTCACAGTCATAATTCTTCTATTTTCTGTTGGAAAATTCAAAAATTTATTTTTCACAAATTAAATAGAAATTAATTTTGAAAATAAATAAATAACTTTATTTATTTCGTTTCAAGCACTAGCATATGCCATGTTTCCAAGTGCCAAGTGCCAATTATATATATATATATATATATATATATATATATATATATATATATATATATATATATCCCTCCAACTTTTCCTTCAAGTTCTATTTTGAAACTTAAGAAAATATATCTCATTATAAATCGTTTTAGATTTGTTTATTTTCCCAATGTGGGAGATAATTTTATTAACTTTATTTACAAGCTATTTCGATCAATCCCCCACTTAGCTTGTAATATAACGTATTAACAAATTTTCAACTATGTTCGCGCATATAAGAAAGTGTCATATTGATTAAACTTTCTGTTAGTAAAAATATTTCAAAGCAAAAACAAAATCAGGGTGGCCGTAGCTTAAACTGTAATTTCAATTAATTTAACCGAAAGTATCGTACACATGAACATATAATTTTCTAATCAGTCATTGAAAACTTAAGCACATATGAGGCCTTGCGCTTCATCCTAGTATCATGAACATTTATAAAATAAGTCTATGTTTTTAGAAGCGGCACCACTCCTTATGTTCACTTAGGTGAAGTTCTTAAATATCATGCATATTTACTTCATTAAGAGTCTTTACTCATCCTCTAATGTCCAACACTTACAAATACCTCTAGTGTTAATCCAATCACTTATAAGTAGTTTGTTGTTACCCTTTAAACCATTTATCTAGTGATTTTATTATTGAATGGTAGAATTCCTACTACTGGTGATTTTATTCTACGAATGGTCTAAGTCTCATTCCCGCTGCAATGCTACTAACAACATCTTGCTAATTCTTTAGTTAGTGGATAAGCTAAATTCTTGTATGATCTAACAAATGTTATAGTAATAATATCTCCAGTAATTAATTCACGCACGTATGCATGTCTTAGGCCAATGTGCCTAGACTTTTCATTTTACAGTTTACTAAGATCTCTGGACATTGTTGCCTCACTATCACAATGCAGAGATAATTCCTCAACCATTCTATTTCTTTGCTTGTAGTTGCTAATGCAACAAATTCTGCTTCCATAGTGGAATGAGTAATGCATATTTGCTTTTTAGAAGCCCATGGTAGTGCTCCTCCACCAAGCGTAAAAATCCATCCAGTGGTAGATTTATTGTTATTCACACTAGTTATCCAACTAGCATCAGAATAACCTTCGAACACTGCAGGAAATTGATCATAATATAATCACAAATTTTGTGTTGTTTTCAGATAGCCTAGTATCCCTGTAATCCCTTTCCAATGCTCAGTATTTGGATTATGAGTAAATTTGAAAAGTGTACACACTGCATATGCAATGTATGATCTAGTGCAATGCATTGCATACATTAAACTGCCAATTGCACTAGAATACTCAAGTTGAGTTACTGCTCTTCCTTCATTTTAGAAAATTTAAATGAAGCATCATATGGCGTTCGACATTCTTTAATATGTAAATACTTGAATTTATCCAATATTTTCTCGATATAGTGAGATTGACTTAAAGCATAACCACCACTATAATTTTTAATCTTGATGCCTAAAATAGTATCAATTTCCCCTAAATCTTTCATTTTAAAGTGAGAAGACAACTACTTCTTTATTCCATTTATTCCATACATTGGTCCCAATTATGAGCATGTCATCCATATATAAACAAATGACAACACCAAATTCCTCATTAAATTATGAATAGATACATTTATCAGCACTATTATGCTGAAAATCAAATGACAGAATAACATGGTCAAATTTTTCATGTAATTGCTTTGGAGCTTGCTTTAAGCCATAAAGAGATTTTTAAGTAACTTGCGTACTTTTTTCTCATTACCAGGTAAAACAAAACGTTGTGGTTGTTCCATATATACTTCTTCTTTCAAATTTCCATTTAAAAATGCAGTTTTCACATCCATTTGATGAACATAAAACTTATAGATGCAAGAGCAAGTAAAACTTGAATTGATGTAATTCGTGCTATTGGAGCAAAAGTATCAAAATAATCAATGCCTTCTTTTAGTCTAAATCTTTAGCAACTAGCCTTGCTTTAAAAGTATCAATAAACCCATTAGTATTATATTTTCTTTTAAATATCCGTTTGCATCCTCTAGGCTTGGATCCGGGAGGTAATTCGGTAAGGACCCATGTGTTGTTACCTTATAGTGAATCCATGTCATCATTAATTGTCTCCTTCCAGAATGCAACATCTCTTGAAGACATTGCTCCATTGAAATCCTTAGGATCATTTTCGATATTAAAAAGCATAGGTATTTTGTTAAGTAAGATATCTCAATTAGCTTCAACAATGTAATAAATAAAGTCTGGATCTCTTTTCTTTTCAATCCTCCCTCTTTGACTCTTCCTTAATTCACTAGGAATATCAACTATTTTTCTCTTATTGTCAGGTTTAGAGTTTGAATATTTTTCATGTGATTCAGTACCTAGTGTAGGTTTCTCCCTATGAATTTATTTTTCAAAAATTCAACATCTCTAGATTCAATTATAATATTTGAATCTAAATCCAAGCTTTAGAATTTTCTGCATAACCTACAAAAACACTTCTTAAAGCTCTAGGTCCTAATTTTGTACTTTTTGGTTCAATTATTCTATAAAATGCCAAACATCCCCAAACTCTAAGATAACTTAGACTTGGTTTTCTATCTTTACATAATTTGATATGGACATACCTTTAATTTCTTAGAAGGTATTCTGTTATGTACATGTCATGCAGTTAAAATCGCTTCACCCCACAGATTTTTATGCAAATTCGAATTTAATAGCATAGCATTAGTCATGTCCACTAATGTCCTATTTTTCCTTTCTGTCAATCCATTTTGTTGTGGAGTATGCGGCGGAACATTGATGTATAATACCATTCTCTTCACAAAACGAAGAAAACTCATGTGGAAAATATTCACGTCCTCGATCACTTCGAAGAGTTTTTATTTTCCTTCCTTTTTTACTTTCAACAATGGCCTTATAGGTTTTAAATTTATTAAACACTTCATCTTTATGTTTCATAAGATATACACATGTAAACCGTGAATAATCATCTATAAATGTGATGAAATATATATTTCCTCCATGAGTCAAAACACCATTTAATTCACATATATCAGAATGAATAAGTTCTAACAATTCAGTATGTCTTTATGCTTTTTAGGAAATGCTTTTCTACACATTTTAACCTGAATACATATTTCACAGTTTGCGTTATCTTCTTTACCATAAGATATTAAACCATTCTTGGACATAAAATTTAAATAACGAAAATTTACATAACCTAATATATGATGCCATAAAGAAAAATAGACAACTCAACAAAGTAAGTAGAAATAGTTATTTTATTCATAGCATTTGCATTAGTACAAAGTTTGAACATTCCATCGCAGTAGTACCCTTTGCCTACAAACACACCACTTTTAGTGAACTAATTTATCGGATTTAATGACAGCCTTCAAGCCTTTCTTGCACAACAGAGCAGCCGAAATCAAATTCTTGCGTATTTTAGGGACATGAAGAACATTGGTCAACAACAACCTTTTTCCAGAAGTAAAATGCACTTCTACACTTCCTTTTTCGAGAACTGTTGTCGTGTTTGCATTTTCCATAAGCACCTTTTGTCCTTCTGCTGCAATCTCATAATCTTTGAACAGATTTTTATCATTGCAGACGTGAATGGTGGCACCAGAATTATACCACCAATCATTTGACTGGACTGTTGTTGCCATATTCAGTTCAGTAACAAAATTGATGTGCCAATTCGTAACCATTGCAATAATCTCGTCGACATTAACCTCAGTCACTTGGACATTTGGTGCTTCTTTCTTCTGCTTTTTGAAGCGACAATCTTTCTTGATGTGCCCTTCTTGCGACAATTATAACATGTGGTTGTTTTATATTTATTGGAACTAGTTTAAAAAACTTTCCTTTTCTTTCCTCCTCGAGGAATTTTGTTGTTTTCTGAAACATAGTTCACTTTAGAACTGGACTACACCCATGCACTTTATCACGAACCCGAGTTTCTTATTCAATTCATAAGTGCTTGAGCAATTGATCAACAGAAAAATCCTCTGTTGAATGCAACAACTTTTTTCTGTAATTGTTCTAACTCATAGGCAGTTTCTCTATAATTGCCTCTACTTGCACAACTTCTGGAATTTCTACTTTCAAATCTTTAAGTTTTGATACATAAATTTATAATTCATGTACTTGATCCATAATTGTCATATTATCACGCATGAGAAACTCAAAATATTTTAAGAAGAGAAACTTATTTGTGCCTTGTTTCTCAGTATTATATTTGTTCTCCAAAGCATGCCATATTTTCAGCGATGACTTCATTGAAGCATAAAGATCAATAAGCAATCAGACAAGGTATTTAAGATATGCCCACGGCACAACAATTCATCTTCTTCCCTCTTCAAGCGTGCACCTTTAGCATCATTAGATTCATTTTCCTTGGCTGTTGGTGCTGGTTGATTCGGATCATAGACAACCTTCAAGAAGTGAACAGGAACGTCATCTTGTTTTTCCAACGGGGATAGTTTGATCCATCAAAGCAAATCAATTTGACAAAATCTTGATTCATCATCTTTCATTCCGGAACTTGAACCATTCTTCATATTATCACTTTAAAATTGCTAGGAAAATAATGAATAGGAAAGAAGCAAAGAATTTAGGCTTGAGGCATGGACAAGACACACTTTTCTTAAAGTGAAAATTGCCCCCACTATAAGTTGCTACTGGGTTTATATGGCAATTCATTTCTAGGATACAACAAACCCCTAAATTCTGCGAATAGCAATTTCGAAAAACTTCTACCAAGAACAGATAGAAACTAGTATTTTTGTAAATACATAATTCAAGGATAATAGATGGCATTTGTCACTCAATATTTATAGACATCTCGAACTTGTTCCCAATTATTGCAATGCTTGAATTCACAATCATTGCAATAGCTATGCAGAAAAGCTGCATAACTTTTCAAAAGAAAAGTTTCAGTCATAATTCTTCTATTTTCTGTCGGGAAAATTTTCACAAATTAAATAAAAACTAAATTAAAAAATAAATAAATTTATTTCGTTTCGAGCACATGCCAAGTGCCAAGTATATATATAGATATGTATATATTAAATTATATATATTTTAAATTTTATTCCCTCCAACTTTCCCTCCAAGTTCTATTTTGAAACTTAAGGAAATATATCTCATTATAAATCATTTAAATTAATTTGTTTTCCCAATGTGGGAGGTAATTTTATTAGATAACTTTATTTACAAGTTATTTCCATCAGTAATTACATGTAAACCCTTGTGGTTTGAAAAATTATATTTATACCAATAACGTTTGTTTTCGTCTAATAAATTGGTTCATGTTTTAATCAAAGTTCACCGTTTTTACTAATATTAGAAAAAAAGATCGTTCAAAAAAATTCATATATTTCTTGATTGCCTTATTACTGATTTATTGTTATTCAATCATATTTTTTCTGATCAAACTACCTTTATACATGTTCATGTGCACTGATGCATGTCAGGAGAATGTCTTCACTCTTATAAGGGTAGTTTGATTAGAAAAAAAATTATTTAATTTTCAATAAGTTGGGATAATTGCAATTTTCATCCTCAAATATAGCCACTAATGCGATTTTGGTCCTCAAACTTTAATCTTTTTAGCAATTTTGGTCATTCTGTTAACTTTTCCGTTAAACTTAACGAAAATTTCATTTAAAATGGAACAAAGATGCTATTTTCCTCTCATTTTGTGGTGTTTTTAAAATTTTAATCCAATGCATTCATTTTTTCTTCAAACTTCAAAAGAGAATAAACCAAAAAAATAAATTTTAGCAACAAATTTTCTAAAATTTATTGACAATTTTCCTATTATTAACAATTTTGTTAAGATTATTTAGAAAATTTATTTCTTAATTTTTTTTCTCTTTTAAAGTTTGAAGAAAAATAGAAAAATGGTTGCATTGAATTACAACTTGAAAATCACCACAAAATGGGAGGAAAATATCACTTTTTTTCCCACTTTAAATGAAATTTCCGTTAAGTTTAATAGAAGGACCAAAACTGCCAAAAAAAAATTAAAGTTTAAGGACTAAAATTGCAACCCTAAATTGTTTGAGGATCAAAATCATATTAGTGGCTACATTAGAGACCAAAAATGCATTTATCCCGCAATAAGTCTATAGTAAGTCAATTCGAGATAAGTATTGATTTTTTGTTCAATTTTTTTTTTATACCATTAATAATTTCGTGAATTTTGACTAATAGAAAACTTATTTATTGGATGAAAATAAATGTTATGGGTACTAAATGCAAATTTTCAAATCATAATGGGTTTACTTATATTTGCACTATGTCCTCAAGGGAGGATAGTATAATTATCAAAAAGAAAAAAAAAAAAAGTATTATTGAACTCACAAAAGACAGAATAAGAACACCAACAGATACAAACAGCCTCCGCAACAACTTCTCATCTTTTTCAGTCAGTTTGGTGCTGTCCACAGGCAATGGGTATGAAGTTGGAAATCAACGTTGAACCTCTATGCACCCGTAGCTAGCAAAAGAGTTGGTACATACATCAAACATATATTGGGGGCATAATTGGATTAACATTATTTTGGTATGAGAACTACCTCATTATGAGGTTATTGTCGTTTTTACCCTTCACAATCCTAATACATACATTTTAGGGTAAATTATAACGATCTCTTCTGAGATTTGACACACTTATGAATACCCTCTCGTTGTTTGAAAAATTATCAATACTCCTTGATTCTAACAGTCATCTAACAATTAACCCAGCTTGTTACGTTTTCATCCATTTTTTTGTGGTGAACTGGCCAAAATACCCTTATAAGTTTTTTTTGATTCTTTTATGAATTAAGTGGATAATTTTTTTTATAATCTTTAAAATTTTTTCATCAACCCTGTCTGATTTATAAGCTTTTTTTAAAAAAAATAAAAAAGTACAGTAAAGGCAAAGTTCACAGTTGCATATTTCATTCAAGGATTACATAATTTCATCAAACATCAGGGGGTATTTGTAATTCTTCAAACAATGAGAAATGTTTGTAATTATGCCAAATTTTAAAAAATGTCTACATTTTACCTTAAACTTTAGCTTTTTTTTTTTTTACAAAATTTGAAAAGAAAAAAAGTGATAAGTATGATGGGATAGTTGCTTTTTATTATAGGAAAACAACATTTGTTTGCAGCTAATGGAACGAAAATGTCTTGGAGAAGGCAACATTGTGAGTAGTGTGAAATTTAATTTATTGTGGCAATTCATAGTAACATGAAGTAAAAGGGATAAGAAGGACATGTTTTTTTTTTTTCATTATTATTATTAACAAAAGACAATATGGACTTTTTTAATTTTATCCACGCCACTTGAGCCTGGTGGGATTTTACCAAGTGAGATACTAATGAAGCCATTGTCCATAACCATAACGGGTCGGCTTGATAGTCATCGGGCCAACCTATGTGCAAGTAAACAGATGATTAGACAGGATATTTATGAATATCAGGATGGCTTAATCATTTGGTTCGTGTGATGGGATAGGCGTGATAGGATTATATAGGATGAAAAATTGAATGATTATTAATCTTATCTTGCATCATATGATGTTTGGTCTGAGGTATTGTATTTGGGATATTTTATTTGATTATATAATATGGTGTTTGGTTGAAAAGATTATAACATATGATTAAATGTAAAAAGACTATAAAGGATATTTATTTTTAAGATATTTATATTTTTATATTGTAGCTTGTGAATGGTTAAAAAATAAAATTAATTAGTGAAATATTTTTTTTATCTATATTTATATAAAGCCGAAGTTGGAAACACGTACTCAATTAAGTAATTAATGATAAAGCTCAAATATTTTTTAAATATCCAAAAAACAAAGAAATAATATTTTTACTATTTTTTATTATTAAATTATTATAATTTAAAATATATTTTTTAATCATGCATAAGCTTCACAAGTAACAGAAAGAAAAAATTGCATAAACCCCCCCTGTATTATGAAAAATTCAACTAAAAAACCGCTGTATTAAAAATATAAGCAAAAGCCCCCTATGTTTTTTTTAAAATTTTGCACTCTCCCCTTGCCCATTATTTGACTTAATGGGGTCAATTTTTTTTTTTTGGTAATTTTTCGTTATACCCTTATATATTTTAAATAATTGTTATTATAATGACAGTTGGATCTTTTATATCTGATCAGAACCATATGATCTAATCAATTTTAAAATGAATGGTTCAGATTTTATGTATTTCAAAAATATATTATATACATATATAAATTTATTATGAATATAATATTGTATAACACTTCCACCGGCAACCACTGCTAGGCAACGGGCGTCGCCACCCAGATTGATCATGAAAATAGGAGTGTTCAAATCAATTATGGAGAAGTGAAAAGAGGGACAGGCAATATGGTGAGGCGAAGCTCGTGAGGTGGAAGCAGAGGCGCACGACAGGGGTGGGGGGGGGGGGGAGGGCTTGGAGAAGACGATCATTATGTTCATCTTTTTCTTAATTTCTTTTTAGTTTTTTAATTTTATAAATTTTAACATATGAATTACATTAATTATGTGTTTTTATATTTAAATATAAATATATTAAAGTACTAAAATTTATTTATTGTAATTTATATAAATTCAAAATATATTCAATACAAAATTATATTAACTAATATTATTAGAAAAAAAATATCATGTAAATTTATTTACTGTAATTTATATAAATAATATAATTTCAAAATATATTCAACACAAATTAACTAATAACATTTAGGAAAAAATCATGTTTTTTAATTTTAAAAATATATAAATATTAAAATAATCTTAAATATTTGATATTTTCATATATAAAAAATGTATAATAATTTAATTTGATAAAATGATATTTTTACATATAAATATTTCATGAATACTAATTGTTCAATATTTATAATATTTTTAATAAAATGTGACAAAGGTAAAAAATTAATCCTAAAATATAAAGAGAGGGGAATAATGGCATAAGATAGGGGTAATTTTGTCCATTCAAAATGGTCAAAGGCTAAACATAGGTAAAAATGGTATCATACTCGTTTCTAGCGCGTGTAAGCAATTCTTCATTTTTTTTCAACGAAGAGGGTTTATTTTTTTTGCAGGATTTATAATTATAGAGGGTATTTTTAGGCTATTTAATTAATACATGTAAGTTTTTAGCAATTTTCGGATAACACAAGGGGGTATTATGCAACTTTCCTAACAAAAAAGGTAAATGGGAGAAATAGAAAATGGAAAAAAGATAGGAGAGAGGGGAGACCGGGATAGAGAGGAGAGAGCCCAAGGGCAAATTAGGAAAAAAATTAATACTAGTTTGTAGGATTACGTTCCAGTTAAATGGGCATGATTGATTTTAGCATACATTGTGATTAATAAGATCAGATCAGGTATTAATACCAGATTTTAATAATACTAACCAAATGTATGATTAGGCATGATAAATAGTTTTATCATTCCTAATCATACTAACCAAACGGGGCCTAAAAGTATAGATATAAACCCTATCAAGTGTTATGTAAAAAATCCATATTAGTAATAAAATCATATACTTAGGCCTCGTTTACTTTGATTATATTTTTATTTGAATGATAGGATAAATTTGAATTAAATATAATGATAGAGTTTAAGATTAAATGTATGTGGTTTACTTTAGGGGTAAATGCTACATTTGGTCCCTTATGTTTTCACGTAAAATCACTTTAATCCCTCAAGTTCATTTCTTGATTGTAGCATCTTTAAACTTTAATTTTTGTCTCAATTTGGTCCGTCTAACTATTTTTCGGTAAAAATGGGGCCGGATTTTGACTTTTTGGAGGGTAAATGGTTAATAAATTTGATTTTTTTATTTTAGTCCCTTAAGTTTGTAAATTATCAAATTAGTCATTTTTTTACCCAAAAAATTAACATTTTTTTAATACTTTTTTAATGCTGATATGTTATAATTATCTTATTTAAATAACAAAAACTTTGAACTCTTGTGAACATAATAATAATATATTGCTTAACTTAAAATAAATTGTCTCTTTTTTTTTTTCAATAGTTAAGAAAAATTAAAATTATGAATAATTTTTTATAAAACATACGTAATATGAAAATTTAATAAAAAAATTAAGTCATTTATCTTTTATTTTAAGAGTTAAAGATAAATCTAAAAAAGTTAAACCTTAATAATATTTATTAAATATTTGGATTTTTGAATAAAATATTGGTAGATTATACTTTTAAACTAGATTCTTTGGTAGATTGAATATATATAAATATATATAATTCATTTTAAGAGGTTTTCTAAATATATAATTCCAGTTTACAGAAAAAAATTCTATATAAACCTCTTAAAATAAATTTCATATACATTTGAAATTGACAAAATAGTCTATCTAAAAGTACATTCCGTCAACTCTTTCTTCAAAATTGTAGTTGTTAATATGTAATAGATATTGTCAAAATTTAATTTTATTAGACTTGTCTTTAACTCCTAATATTAAAATATTGAATTAGATTTTTTCATTATATTTTCAAATTAGATAAGTTTTTATAAAAATTTATTCATAATTTTGATCTTTTTTGTGGTCATTTTTGAAAATGAAAACAAAAAAGATACTATTTTATTTTAGATTAAGCAATATGTTATTATTACGTTCACAAGAGTACAAAATTTTTATTATTCATACAAGATAATTACATCATGTTCATCATATAAAAATTAAAAAAAATCTTTTAAAAAAGGACTAATTTGATAATTTTATAAAATTAATGGACTAAAGTGATAAAATCAAACTTAAATTGACCATTTTACCCTCCAAAAAGTCAAACTCCGACCATATTTTCACTGAAAAATAGTCAGAGGGACCAAATCAGAACAAAATTTAAAGTTTAGAAATGCTAAAAATAAGAAATGAACTTTAAGGACTACAGTGATTTACCCTTTACTTTAGTGTATTTGTTATTTATGCAGAAACCAAATCCTACATTTACTTTGGATTATTATCATTTTTTATAATAAAATTTATCCTTATACCCTTCAGACATCTGATCAATTTTGTCACCCTAAAAAATTGAATTAAAGAAGCTCTAATTGCAAAAATATCAAAGTAGGAAGCAACTAGTGGACTTGGCGAGCCTTTGAACTCATGTTAAATTAATGACTCAATCAAATTTCTTTATAAAATTAATTCCATATAATTATGTGTACTTAAAAGATTAATTTACTCTCATTTTATTTAAATTTATTGTTAATTGAAAATTGAAATAGTATATAGCATTTATTTTCGCGCGTATATAAATTGTTATCAATATAATATATATTGTAGAAAGTGTCATTTTTTAATTTAATTTGAGATATATGTATTGATAAATAAGCATTAAAAATAGTTATCAGTTAGTTTTTGTGTGTGATCTTGTAAGACAATAATAAATTTTAATATAAAGAAATAAATTATGAATTTTAAAAATAAAAGTATTACTAAAATTACTCGCGCGCAGATATTGAATACCATCGTATTTATTGTATTCATGTTCCATATGGATGCTGTATTTAAATTAGTTTCTTACTAAAAAGGAAGTGTGAATAATAAATGTAGTACTATTTTGATGAGTAAATTAATTTTGGAGGGATTGCATGTGAAGCTCACTAGTCAAAATGCATTAGCATCTTTATCATTTTTCAATAAAATATCCAGAAAAGATACATACATGATCATAGCTATTATCCAAAGTATTTGAAGTCACATTAATTGGGGACAAGCATGTACATCAAATATTTTATAGGGATAATTTTCCTCCCCTCCCTCGAGGTTTGATATAATTACACGTAGATTTTTTATGGTTTGGAAAATTACATCTAGCACTCCTGAGATTTGCTTTCATCTAACAAATAAATTCCTCATTTAGTCAAAATTTACCAAATTAATTGATATTAACAAAAAAATAAAAAAATCTATATAAATCCATAATAGACTTAATAATGATTTATTGTAGGTCAAATAAATCTTTTTATGACTAAATTACCCTTATACGTCTTCACGCATTAATGTATCTGAGGACGTATATCTTTACCGTTATAAGGGTAATTTAATTTGAAAAAATTTATTTAACATGCAATAAGTCAATCAAGGGTTAATATAGATTTTTTTCTAATTTTTTTTGTTAATATCAGTCAATTCGATGAATTTTGACTAATGAATGGACTTATTTGTTAAATGTAGGCAAACCTCAGAGGTGTTGGGTATAATTTCTCAAACTACAGGAAATCTACGTATAATTATACTAAATCTGAGGGAAGGGGAATGTAATTATCCCTATTTTGTATTTCATATTTTTTTAACATACTTTTGAAGTGTTAGAAAAATATTGAATGAGTGTTTCATATATGTTTTAATTATTAATATATTAGCAAACCCCCTATACGCGATCATCACAGACAAAGTTTTTAGGTATAAGTAAAAAAAAATTAAATTAACTTTTAATTATATGCATAACGTGACGTATATCTTAAGGAACTATTTAGTCAAAATCCACTGATTTTACAGCTATTAGGAAATAAAAAAAAAAAGATCATATAAAAAGTCATATATTACAGCTATTACTGATTTATTACAAATCAATCAATTTTTTTTTTTATCAAACTACTCTTATACATATCCACTTGCACTAATGTATGTGAGGAGAATATCTTCACCCTTATAAGGATAATTTGATCAAAAAAAGATTTATTTAATATATAATAAGTCAACAGGAAGTCAAATTAAGGTAAGCATGAATTTTCATTCAATTTTTTACACCAATAGCCTTTAGAACTTCTCATCTTTTTCTATTAATTTGGTGCCGTGTACAGGCAATGGGTATGTAGTCGGAAATCAACATTGAACATCTAATAATCCATAGCTCGTAAAAGAGTTGGTACATACATCAAGTACATATGAGGGCAAAATTGGATTAACATTGTTTTGGTATGAGAACTACCTCATTATGAGGTCATTGTCATTTTTACCCTTGATAATCCTAATAAATACATTTTAACTTAAATATATATTATTTTTATAAATATATAAATTGATTTATATATATTATTAAATATTACTTTTATAAAATATATATTTATTAATATATATATATAAAAAATAATTTTTTTTATTAAAAGTTATGCCCAGTTGCAAGAGGGGAGAGTGTAATACACTCTCGGGCTTAGGGGGGGTATTTTGCTCAATTTTTTATAACATATGGGAATAAATTGCTGTTTTATTTTTCAGAGGGTAAATTGCTCATTTCTTATAACACAGAGGGGTAAATTGCATTTTTCCCAATATTTTTAATCATAAGAGTTTATTTGAACATTTTGAGCATCACAAGAGGTCATGTGATTTTACCCTATTAATATATTAAGGATCCACATTCCACCATTTTCATATTTCAACACAGGGGGGACTATAAAAATAGGTACAAATAGATGTTAATGCTAGGATCTTACTCCAAAGAATTATGAACTTATCAATCAGAATCATCAATCACACGAACAGGACCAAAAAAGCTCCAATTTAAGCCAAAGATATAAGAAGAATATGGAATAATCTTGTTGTGTATAAGGACAAATGAAGCATGAAAATAAGAACCCTTGGGCAAGTTTTCTCTTGAATGTGCCCTTTCCTGTTACTGAGCTTCCAATGTTGTTCACATACTTGGTCATTGTTTCACGGAGAACACTAGAATCGCAAATAATAAATTTGTGAAAGGACCATCTTCCAGCCACATCGGCAAAGGGAAAAATGCAGTTTATTTCCTTGTGATATTGTAAATGTACAAATTACCCCCTATGAAAAAAATTTAACAATTTATCCTTCTGTATTTTTTAAATAATGCAGTGTATCCCCCCCCCCCCCCCCGCCCCCCTTGTGTTTTTTAAAATAAAGTGATTTACCTCTCGAGACAGGGGGTAAATTGCTATATTTTTTTAAGGAAATAATTTGCTAATTTGTAATATCATTGGGGATAAATTGCATTAAATCCCATCAAGAAATGAAGTGTTGTTTACTCATATTTGGAAATTTTAACAATTCAGAGTTGGTTGGACTTGGACATTAGTGCATATATACCTGGTAACAACCTCCCAAATGATTGTTGAAAGATGGATGAACAAAGGCCTGAATGAGAAAACCCTTATGGGCAAACCTGTATATATCCTAAAAGATTTTCAAGGGCATTAACATCCATCTGATCAGCAAGTGGCAGAAATGCCTTGCTAGCAGAGCAGAGTAGATATTGTCAATCTGCGAACGCATGAAATCTATGTCGAGCCAATTAAGAAATGCAATTGCAGCTTCGAAGCCACTGTCAACTATACAGCTCCAACAAGTGCCTCAACAACATCTGCAACAATCTTTGTTATTAACTAGTGATGACATTTGTTGCATCTTACTTGGGCATCACACTATTTTTCTTTTCATAACTCTGAGGGTGAATTGTTTTCTCGGTTTCCTTGTTGCAAAAAGAAGAGAAAAGCAAAGGCAGGCAACTGATTGCGTACATATACCTGAGATATACTTTTTGTAAAAATGATCAGGATAAAAAAATAACCAAGAAATACCATTAACAAAAGCATTTTCACAATTTGAATGCCCTACCTTTGTTGTCTTTCACATTATTTCGAATCTGATACTTTTCTATTTAACCAAGTTCATGACATGGTAGACAAATCATGAAGAACATCTCTTTGTTTTGTTTAAGCTAATAATATTAAAATTAAACAAATGAAGCAATTCAAGTTAAATGAATTATGCAACCCGTAGCTTGCTCCAAGGGGAAGATAGATCCGCATATGGAAGAAATTGTCTAAACAATGAGAGCCGAATTTTCGCTTCCCATGATATTATGGTTAATTAACTTATATGATTAAATCAAATTAGAATGTCGCTTATAACACCACAATGAACTATTACAAGGACTATAACAAAAGCGTAAAATAGTGAACTTTATGTTGGAGATGCCTTTTTATTATCTATTATTCCTTTTTCCTTCATGTTAGCATACATAGGTCTGTAGTCTTCTTACCATTATTCAAGACCTACTCATTTCATATGCAATTTTGATAGAAAAGTAATCAGTTATATATTCTGTCAAGAATTTTCTACCCTTGTCCAATTTTCTATTTTTTCACCATATGCAGCAAAGACATCATCATTTTTGTATGGTCAAGTATCTTTTATCCTTAGCAAACATGAATTACCCTTTTTCTTGTTGTTTAGTTGTATTAATATATGGGCCCTGGTTTCTTCCAATATTCAATCCTCTATAGGTTTGCCAAACTCATGCCACTAGTTGCTTTACTTTTGTTCTTTACTTTTATCCACCATCGCTTTGAGTTTTGACCAAGTATAATTCTTTGCTGCAATGTCTATAACCAGAAAACTACACCACAGAGGTATTACAGAGTTAACCAGAGTTAAATGCCTTTGTTATAAGCTCAAATTCATGCTTGAGAACTACTGAACCAAAGCAGAAGGAGTTGTTCAGACTTGATTAGGATAATGTCAGAATTTCACACTCTTTACATTTGAAAAGTAATTATTTTCTAGAATCAAATTATCCATGATAAATAGATAACATTTAACAATACTCTCTTTTCCCCAAAAAAAATGCTCCTATTTCCTCTTTGGGATGTGAATCATGTGATGATGCCTCATTTCTTAAAATCTAATTCTTCCTGCCAAAAGTACCCACACGCTTAGCATAAAGATGCAACTTGACTAATTTTTCACCACTACTATGAAAAAACTGTGAAGATACCCAAACCTCCAACTTAACTTTAGTCTGAAACTCCACTTCAACACAAAATGGACAATTCAAGGAGTATAATATATTTTTCAGTGAAAAGAATCAAGGTAACTATGTCTTGTACGACGAAATTACAAGTCATGTCCAAAGAAATAGCAACTAGTCGTACCGCCAGACTCATCAAAAGTGTATTAGACCTGAAAAATCAACTTATTCTGCACATGGGGAGCATTTACCTGTAAATTGTTCCTTGTGGCCTGGCCAGCTTGAGTAAATTAGAATTGTTGACAATGTTGGAACGCTTTTTAGTTAGTTGTCCTTCATCTAAGGCGTCATATGTGGTTGAGAAAAAGATGTCTACCAACTGCAAACCTGAGAAATGCATCTCCAAGCTTCTCAAGAGAAAAGTTTCATAGCATCTTTCTGTTGTGAGAGCTTCAAGAATCCAATTCAAATTCAAGTTAATTATCAGCACATTACACGTTAATTGAAGATTGACAGACCAATCCTAATATGAATCTTACATGTTCGACAGTAACTTCTTCTCCCTCAGGGAATGAAGCAACAATTTCTCCTTCAACTCAATGGCCACAAGAAAGCTTTCAAGCTGGTGCAAAAATTGATGGTAACAGAGACAATGAACTTCCAATATCTTTCGAAAAACCAATAACTTTCAACTGACAAATTTTGAGAGGCAATTCAATGAGGCGTTCCTCTTTCTCTCGCCATTCTTCTAAATATCAACAAATAGATAAGCCAACATGACCAATATGTAAGTAAAGTGTGGAGGGAAAGAAAATCAGCCTTCACAAAATACACAAATGTGAACATGCACATGTAGATAAAGCAATTTAAAATGCCAAGAATACAGGCACATTCTGTTTACAAATTATTTTACATATTGCTCCTTAAACCAGGAAGGCAGTCTGCTTGGCATAGTACACCTGTTAACTCAGCAGGCACCAAACAAACTGTGAGCAGTATGTCCTATCCAAAAGGACAACACGATTAACCGATTCCTCTCTAAAATAAGATGGAGGGAGCTTTATCTTTCAAGATATTTGAGAAGCATACACAGGAATAACATGGGCAGGATATGTAAGTCATCAATAGGCAAAATTAGGTGACAGCTTTGTGATGATGGAAGAGTTAGGCCTACAGAAAGCCATTTTAGCTAGATCCGAGCTCGACATAGCCTATCCAATTCTGAAGCGCATTGCTTGGTTTCATTTTCAGCCAATCTCGGGATGGGCCAAAACATGCCCAATGTTTGCCCTCATGCAAAAACATCTTGGTGTTTTTCTTTCATTTGGCATAAATACATACACACACACACATAAAGTAAATTTAGTTAGATAGACAAAAAGAATCAACCTAAGCCATAACATCCTGAGAGAATAACCTACACGCAAAAATTATTGTGAAAGTAACAGACCTGAGAGTTGTCTTTACACAGAAAATAATCCAGTTTGATGCCTACAAATTCTCTGCTTCTGCAGCTGCCTTTGTGTAGCAGAAGTATTATTGCACAGCAAGAAAGTATGATAAGTTAGTTAACATCTCTAAAACTTCCTGCAGTCAGCTAATGTTGAATCACGTTCTTTAGACAAAGCTGTTGTCAAGTAATCACACAGGAAAAGTCTACTTTTGGTCACTGACCACTATAACAATACTGCATTGCTTCTTTATATCGTCTAAGCACATCAGAGAATGGGGGCTACTAGTTTGCCAATCGTCAATTTAGCTCAAAAGCTCATAAAAACTTTAAAACAATTGCTTCTACTGTTTCAGCAGAGGTGTTCACCTGGAATCCTTGGCTATAACACAGGTTAAAATGGCTAAGGTTTGTCTCATAAGCATTTTGGCATATTTGATTACCCCAATCTTGGATTCGAATACTCTTCACACACATTAAACTCTTATTTTTCTCTAAATACGAAAGTTAGAATACAGTGAAAAAGCTCTGCCAATTTATTATCCCACCACTGACGCATTCAAACTCCAAAAGAAGATATCAATTATATATTTAGATCATTAATAAACAAAAGTACCTTATGTATATTGACAAGCTTAATTTAATTCACAGTATATGATTGACAGTCAAACACAAAAAGAAATATACCTAAATGTTTCTTCTTTCGCAGTAAATTGTCCAAAATAAAGGTTGTTGGCTTTCAAAAGGGGTTGATCAGGGTATGAAAGATGAATATCAGTAAAATTTGAACCATCACAAAGTGCAGAAGAAGATATTACTGCCAGGGACAAATATACCACAAAGAAGTGCATAGATAAGGAAAATCTCATTTTTTATTCTATAACTTAGATATTGTTCACTTTTGGTCCCAATAAAGTGACAATAACTTATATGTTTTCTCACTGTTCGATACACTGTTGTCAATATAAATGGCGAGAAAAGAATACATTGGAAACAAAAAAGAAAAGAAATTGCACAGAAATTGAAATTCAATGCAATTTCAATTTCACAATGCAATAATATTCAAAATTGTCTTGTATTGACACTACTACATATCTAATTTACATAGCTAAAAAAGTATAAATGGAGAAGAATTGAAAAAAAAAAAAAGATATCGAATTTTTTAGTCAATAATTTATTTCATCAATCTAAGTGGAATAAGCAAAGTGGATTCCTTGTTGGTTAGTCGAGTTCCAATGAAAAAAACAGAAATGTCCGAATTTATAAGTCCAATAAACTAAGGTTTTGTCGTTCTAGACCATCGGATTCGACGGAAACAATGATAAATAGATACGAATAGCATAAGACCTACATAGATGTTAATGCTATACACATATATTACCCAAGCGTTCAAGTATTATATAGTGGCTTAATTTTATTTTCAAAAGTATAATGTGTCTGATCATGAGTATAGGAAAAAGATAGTTAGACTATATTTTTCTTTGAACGGGCAAAATGGCCATTAATTAGGCCTAATGACCGAAACTGTTAATATTTTAAAAAGTTAAAGAACTAAAATAAATGTTTAAGGATTGAAAACAAATTAGTGGCAATATATGAGGGCCAAAACTATAATTATCCCGACTTATGGTCTTCAATTTTTTATAAGGTGGGTATTTTTCTTATATTTTAGATTTTTCCCACTTATAAACTTTTTGATTTTACAATGAATTCTCTCATGATACTTATCTTTCATCTCTATATTTGTGATGAGAAATTCACTATTATTTCATGTGAAAAAAATTGATAATTAACTTTTTTGTTCTTTTGCCTTCTATTGAAATTTTAGATCTTATAATTATCTCTCTATAATATTAATTTTCATTCTTATATTCGTTTCACAAATAAAATATTACTTAAATTTTTACATCCCTATTTGTAATAAAAAGTTATCATTTAAATTAATCCATACTTTAATTTGCTACACAAATGAAATAAAATTTTAATCTTTTTCGTAGTTGTGCAAACAAAGGGGAAAAAATTAGTTTTTATTTTTATTTTTTTACTCATATACTAACTATTAATAAATTCGCTTATTATGTAATTTTCTTACAATAATCTCTTTACTTTCATTTCATTCCTCATGTTGGTGGAAAAAAGTCTAAATCGACGAATAATATTTTATGAAATGAATTAATGGAATAAGCATAAAAATCATTGAATAATTATAATTCATAAATCATACACTCATTTAATTCATAATATAAATTTTGAATAATATTATTATGATTTCATAATTAATATTACAAAGACAATTAATTATGAAACCAATTATGAAATAATTGATCTTATTCTAAATTTATTTTTAAAATAATTGATTTTAGCCTAAACTTATTTAATTTCCCTGTTTCTGATTAAAATTTATTTCATAAACTTGTGATATTATACTATTAATTAGGTAGCTTGGGATATTATTTTATTGCCAAATAAAATTATATTTTCTATGCAATTTTAATATTTTTAGTTATCAAAACATTTCAAGTTACTAATTTTCTTATAATATCTTATGTTAAAATTTATCTTACATAAATTAGTGGTAAGTTGTACCATGGATTGCTTCCCCTTTTTCGAAGAGATGCTTCTTTGAGTTTCTAAATTGTATCTTCTCCTAATTATATATCATATATATTTTTTCTAGTTAGTATTTAAGATTTTTAACTAATTTTATTTAATGAATTATGAATAAAACTCTTTATTATAATTTATTTTTATTGGAATTCTATATCAATTCGACTATGTAAGAAATTAAAAATTATTACAAGATTACTTGTTTGTACACATAAATTTATAATATATTATTATATGAAAAAGGATAAATTGACATCATCAAATAGGAAGAAACGTAATACATGAAAAATCATTCACACTTTTAAATTATAATATAATATATAATAGATATAGAAAATATTTATCGCTGTCCAAGTAGTTTAGATGTATTTGTGCAAAGGACCTTGTTCTGAAGGACAAACAGGATAGACGAGAGATTAAGCATGATATTCTATCTAGACCTTGTTCTGAAGGACAAACAGAAACATTAAATAGAAAATTATGTTAACATATCCGAACACCAGACAAATACAGAAAGAAATGATGTAAAGGACTCTTGTGCAAACAAATAAAGCATGTAATAAATAGATATATAAATAAATAAAACAACTAAACAATAAAGTACAAAGAATCAACATAAAATTCACTTACTACAACCCAGAAAAATATTGGAACCAACTAAATAATAGAGTACAAATTAAGCATCAAAATAAAGGTCACTTACTGCAGCATAATTTACAATAGTCTTCACTCCTCCAGTACCACCAGGAGTTGCTCGATGCATTTCAGTCTCAACTATCAAATTTATTGGTGCCAATCCTTCCTGGAAATAAAATGCATAATCAACTGCAATATACACCACTATGCTAATTGTAGAAGATGTGTCTATGAAAAACAAGACAACACAACATACATTATGAATCTGCATATCACCCAGCAGATCAATATTTCTAGAAACAACTAGTACAAAAAAATTGCACCCAGGACATACAGGATGCGTAATTCGTATAATGTTTTTTCCTAAAACCTAAATTAAAGCTACACCTCAAATGCGCAGGGGAATATAGCAAGACAAACATTCAAATTATTCAAATGTTCTCCAGCACAGCCTACCGATGCACTCAAATGCTGTAAATGGTCTTTATAATTGGCAGCCTACACACTACCACTAAAGGATCTATTGTGACAGATTATACACAGAAAAAGAGCAATTAAGTCAAATTCATATCCCTTCTATAAGCAGTAAGTAGCATACTACCTGAAAAAGTAGATGATTCAAGTGGCATATATGAACCTTGCTGCATAGACATATAAAGGGGAATGTCATTTTACCTTGAAATAGTTGCCGACTGGGGAAACATAAATCAGAAATGTATACTCAGGGGCTGGTGCAAGACCCAGAACAGCACCACTCCCCATAAGCAATGGTCTTATATACAAAGAACCTTTACCAGGTAGGGGAATCTGAAATTGGAAATAAAATAGAAAAAAATCAAGTTTTAATCCAACAGCATCGAATATAAACATTACCCATCTTTCATTTGCTAAAAAAGTTTCTTTTACAGCCTCCACAAACTGCTCCACAGTCGGAGCAGGCATGCACATACGTTCCGCACCCATTCTAAGTCGTAGTCCATTTTCCTCCGGCCGGAATAGTAAAATATTACCATCATGTTTGCAATAAGCTTTTAAGCCTTCACACAATCCCTACAAAATTATTTGAGAGAATGGTTATGCATAGCAAAACAACCACAAACTACACACCCAAACTTATTACTTCAGACAAATTAGAAGTAAATATCAGACATGGAACCAACTTGACCATAATTCAAAACGCCAGCAGATGGGTAATTGACGTTTAGAAAAGGCTTCTCTTGGGAACACCTCATAATATACCTATAATCAGTAGGCATGAGCCCAAAACCAAGGTTGTCCCAATAAATGTCAGCTAATTCTAATGCTACATTGCTGCCACTATTCACACAAAATAAACTCAAACTTCTCAAAACCCAAAACAAAAAAGGGGGAGAAAAGGGAATTCATCCCAAGAAATTACACATCATTTTCTTGAAGCTTTAAAGTTACCTGGCAGGCGACGCCACTCGAAGTGAATTAAGATTGTTGCTGTTGTGATTACTAAAAGAAGCGAAATGCAATTGCTTCTGCAGCTGCACATAATTATTACAGTAAGCAAGCAAGTGCATCAAAACGAAAAACAACAGCATGAGATAGAAATCAAAGAAGAACCCAAGAAAGAGGGAAAAAGGGGCAAAACCCATCATGGAGAATGTGGTCGCTGGTAGAGGTAAACAAGTACCTGGAGCGCAATCATCTACATGGAACCCAAATTAACAAATTAATCAAATATGTAAAGCCAAATACCAACAAAACCACATAAATACACCAGATCACCTAATTTAAGTTCATCAAAATAAAACATACTAAACTAACCAGCTTAAACTAAGCTCTTTCAATGAATATTGAAATTCATTTACACGCAAACACAAACATAAAAAATCAACACAGAGCCAATCCAATTGATCCCACATGCAAAGTTAAGAAAAACAACATTCAACCGAAATCAACTCAATTAACCAACATGCAAACACTGGGTCTTTAATTTCACGTAGTTAACCTAGACAAATTGGTCCACAACCAAGAAATTCATACAAATCACCCTTATTAATCCCACATATCTGAAGTTTATTCCCGCCAAAATAAACATTTTTCTTTAGGGAGCAAAAAGGAGAATTAAAAAAAAAAAAGTCGAATCCTTTCTTTCTCATTAGAGGTCGTCCGCGAGGAGGAAACGAATGATACCACTTGGGTGAAACCGCTGTAATGGAGTAATTCGAGATATTTCCCATTCTGGCGCTATTCTTTATGAACGATCCATCCGTCAACCTCAAATCAAACCCCCTCCACATCTTCTCGAGAGAAGTTATTTTTCTCAAATCTTTTGCAAGCAATGAACATTAGATTGCAAATATAGACCAATTAGCAGATCAAACAAGCAATATGGTTTTTATTCATAATAAGAAAAATAACATAATTTTTAACATCTCCATATTAAGGCGTAGAAGTCATAACACTGACGAGGAAGATGATAAGTCCCCTTGGAAACTTAATTTTGTCCCTAAATATAGTGATAAAAAAATATAATTAGGAAACAAAATCGTACTTCAAAATGTCGGTCATTTGATTAGGAATAAAAATAGTTGTACAAAGTCATTTATCTTTGGAAAATAATCAATCTATCAAGATAAACAACTGCACAATTTTTCTCTCTTTTATTAGCTTTGGATTGGATTTTTTTGTAAAGGGAGTAATACTTTCAATTTCCTTGTTTGGAAAATGTGTTGTACTTCTCCAACTTATGCTTATATATTGAAATGGGAGGGGATCCAGAAAAATCCTCCTATCCTACTGGGGTAGTTTTTGGCTAAACTAAAAAATAAAAAATAAGCAAAATAAAATCTTACGAAGTAGGCAAATTATAATTAATCCAACGCTTTTTTATCATTCATAAATATTTTTGTTTCATAATATTTTTAAATATTATGATTTTGGTCCAATTATTAAAATTGGGGTTAAAGTTAACAATGTTGGGAACACGATTGTGTTGCTCAAAAAAGAAATAAAAATGGATTAGAGGAAATAATAAAATAATTATGGAAATAAGAAATATAAATAAAAGATTAGAGAAAGTAATAAAATAAAAATAAAATTTATCTCTAATCTTTTATTTTCATTCTTATTACTTTCTCTAATCTTTTATTTTCAGTTTTATTATTTTATGTAATCTTTTATTACTTTATTTTTATTTTTATTATTTCTATAATATTTTATTTCATTTTGATTACTTTTTCTAATCCATTTTCATTTTCTTGTTGAGCACACGGCCGCTTTCCCAGCACTGTTAACATGAACTCCAATTTTAAAGGGGTGAATAAAAATTGTAACAATTCAAAAAATTTAGGAATAAAAATCAAAATTAATTTCATTTGGCCTTAAATATAGGGATAAACAAAAATGTTAATTACCCTTTCCTCCTACTCATTGATTTTCCACCTTAAACTTCAACAAAGTATGTCCAATAGCCCAACAATTGTTGACTAGGGATGAGAATAAATTTGCATGAAGTTAAGATTATTTTTATTTGTGGTTAATTTTGAAATTATAAATGGGTAATATGAGGAAGGGGTTTTTAGTAATTCTAACTCGATTTTACTTTTAACTTGTGATTCTTCTAAATAATAAAATGAAAATATTAAACTTATATATTGATGTAATATGCATACAAACATGGTAAAAAGAAGGGGATAATTATACTGTCATTTCTTGAAATTTGGTGTAATTATATGTAAATTTTTTGTAATTTCTCAAATTACATCTAATACCTGGCTTGCTGATATTTGCCAAAAAAGTTAAATGAAAAATCTATCTTTACTCCCTGATTGATTGCATGTCAAATATATATTTTTTTTTTTGGATCAAATTAGCTTTATACATTTTCACACATTAATACATGTGATGAGGTGTCTTCACCCTTATAAGGGTGTTTTCGTTAGAAAAGATTTTTTTGACCTATATTAAGTAAGTAATAAGTCAATCGTAAATAATATAATTTTTCATTTAAATTTTTGGCTAATATCACCAAATTCAGTAAATTTTAATTATCAGAATGATTTATTTCTTAGATAGAAATAAATGTAAAAAGTACTGTATTACATAATTAAGCAAAAAATAACCGTAATGCAATTAAAAATTAGGCTAAAATGCATAAAACCCCCCTGTGTTTTAAAATGTCTGCAAAAAACCCGTTTCTGTTTTAAAAATAGGCTAAAAACCCCCCTCTGTTTTCTTAAATATAGCTCAATCGCCCCTCTCCGTTAAATATAACTAACAGTGTTAATTTTTACAAAGTGTCCGTTATACCCTTACTTACTATATATTTTTTCTTATTTTAAGGACCATTGAATTTTTTTGAATGAATGGAACGTAGATTTGATCAACTCATAGTAACCGTTGATCTTAATAAAAAATGAACGGTCAAATTTTATAAATTTACAAATTATAAAATTATTATTTTAGTTTAATATGAAATTAATAAAGCCCCCTCACTGCCTACCCCCACCACTCCTTGGCCGCCTACCACGCCCCCACCCCTCCAACCCACCACCACCACCACCACCACCGACGGACAGGGCGGCGTCTGGGCGACGGTGACGCCGCCTAGACTCTCTGGGCGACAGCGACGCCGCCCAGATAGGGAATTTGGACGCGACGTCGCCGTCGCCCAGAACAGCTTTGGGCGACGGCAATGGCGACGTCGTCGCCCAGATTCGACAGTCGATGTCTGTCCCCAATTTTTGAAAAAAAAAATTAAGATTTTAATTAAAAATTAATTTAAGAAAAATTATGTCTTAAGATTTTTTAAAATAAAATATAAGAAATTTGATTTAAAATAAATTTAAAAAACATAAAATAAAGTACAAAAATTTTACAAATTTAGATAATAGCAATTTAAATTTAAATATTTATAATAATATAATCTATTAAAATATATTTAAAATAAATAATAATTTAAATTATTGTTATTATTGGTTAACATTTATATTGATATAGATTATATTTGAAAAATAGAATTTTATATATATTTTTAATTGTGATTTTAGTTTAATTTTTCAATTTCAGTTAAATATATAAAAAAATAAATGGCAAGTATTTTAATATTTAAAAAAAAATATAGTTAAGCACACAAAATTATATTTTACAAGGGAAAAAACCACTAAAAATAAGTAAATATGCTCATAGTAATTTTAAACACAATATAGGGACATTTTAGTCCAAAATATCAAAAAATAAGGTCCAGAACGCCCTAAAAACACCCCTACCGCACCACTCGCGAGTGTAATGCACCTTCCATTAATTATTAACATAATGGGTGTTTTTTGCTGAGTTTACAAAACAGTTGTGTTTTTAGCCTATTTTGAAAACACACAGGGGTTTTTAGCTTTTTCAACAAAACACAGGGGGTAAAATGCATTTTAGCCTAAAATTTACAAATGGTAAATTTTATCGATACATGATTTCGATAGGACATAATTTAAAAAGTAATTTTTAAAGATAAGACCAAAACAATGTTAGAATTTGTGTTTACACTTTAAATACAATTTTTAACTAATTGGGGAAAATGGGGCTTAGAGTAGGGACTTTTTTTTTTTAATATTTTTTGGGTTAATAAAAAAAAGAAATCCCATAATATCTTCGCTTAGTAATTAAAGTTGAAGTCCCATAAATATATTTGAGATTATGAGTTTGAGTCTAACCCAATGTATGGTGTACTTATCTCAACTTATATGAGTTTATTGTAAATCGTATCTGTGCGCTAATTTTATCGTGTCTGAAAAATTAAAACACAAATAAATTATCACAAATAAAATATTTGGATTAAAATATCAATGTGAGTACAATCTCTATTCTATCCCTTGATTATTCCCTCCAAAATATGAATTTGACAAATTTGACTAATTCAAAGAGTAATCTCCATGTAGATCTCCTTTGGACTTGAATTTGAATTTCTATAACGTTAATTTGAGGGCTTTCGCCAATAATCACAAATTAAACGCTATAGTCTTGACTGGAATTTGATGACTTGAAAGTGGGAATTTTGCAATCTTCCCATGCTTGGCTCTTTCTTCTCGAGCTCTGTCACTTGAGGAATTTCGTAGAGGGAATTTTGCAATCTTCCCTTGCTTGGCTCTTCCTTCTCGAGCTCTGTGTGTCAAATGAGGGTGCAAGGACCCCTTTATATAGGTGTCAAAGAGATAGAGTTGTGATCTACTTGAACACCTTTTGTATTATCTCTTTATAATTTAATTTAAAGAAATAAATACATAATATATTTGGAGTATATGATTGGTCAATTTGACATTATCTCTTTAATATTTGCATTTTTTAAAGAGATAAATATAACCAATATTTGTCTTGATTTGATTGGAGCGTACATGCAATTGCTCCACATGGCGCGGTCTGATTGGCTGGAATCTTTAACTACGGAGCATTATTTGATTGGCCGAAATACTTCATTTTGACACTTGGCGGCCATTGATTTGATGATAAAATATATATCAAAATATCAACTACATTGACTATTTATACTTGGAATTAATTTAGTAAATTCCAAAATATAAATAAAATTGATAAATAATATATTATTTTACACTTGTCATCATTCAATTAGACATGAAATTTTACATGTCTACAAATGCCCTCGAGACTTGTTCATGAACATCGAGTGCAACGAAGTGAAGAAGTGAACATGTCTCGAAATTGATTCATGACTTGTGATTTTTTTTTTTTTTTTTTTTTTTGGTGACATGTGACTGAACTTGAAAATATATTTCAAGCTGCCTACGTACCTCGTTGGAGGATCAAGACAAAACGTAGTTCACTTGAATTTCTATTGATAGTTTATTCTCATATCAAGGAGTTTTTCAATTTGAATTTATAGATTGTTTATACTCATATCAAGGAGTTCTTCAAGAGATCTCGTATAAGGAGTTATTTGAATTTGTAGATAGTTTATACTCGTATCAAGGAGTTCTTCAATTTGAATTTGTAGATAGTTTATCCTCGTATCAAGGAGTTTCAAGAGATTTATAGATAGTTTATACTCGTATCAAGGAGTTTTTCAATTTGAATTTATAGATAGTTTATACTCGTATCAAGGAGTTCTTCAATTTGAATTTGTAGATAGTTTATTCGTATCAAGGAGTTCTTCAAGAGATTTATAGATAGTTTATACTCGTATCAAGGAGTTCTTCAATTTGAATTTGTAGATAGTTTATACTCGTATCAAGGAGTTCTTCAATTTGAATTTGTAGATAGTTTATCCTCGTATCAAGGAGTTCTTCAAGAGATTTGTAGATAGTTTATACTCATATCCGGGAGCACTGAAAATTATTTTTTCAAAGATATTAGATAGTTTATGCTCGTATCCAGGAGCATTGATTTTTTTTTTCCCTGGAGACATCAGATAGTTTATACTCATATCCGGGAGCACTAAAAATTTTTTTTTTAAAGATATTAGATAGTTTATGCTCGTATCCAGGAGCATTGAGATTTTTTTTTGAGACATTAGATAGTTTATGCTCGTATCCAGGAGCACTGAAAATTATTTCTTCAAAGATATTAGATAGTTTACGCTCGTATCCAGGAGCATTGAGATTTTTTTTTTGTTTTTTTGAGACATTAGATAGTTTATGTTCGTATCCAGGAGCATTGAAAATTAATTTTTTTAAAGATATTAGATAGTTTATGCTCGTATCCAGGAGCATTGAAATTATTTTCAAATTTCATGGTGTTGCATCATCACCATCATCATCATTGGGATCAACTGAATATTCATCTTCTTTGCAATTGAAGCTAATTTCAATTCCATGTGCTCGAGTGGCTAACTCTTCAAAAGTGTTTGGTTTTATTGCTTGAAGAATGTAACATAGTTCCCAATGCATGCCTTGAATACACATCTCAATGGCGGAAGCTTCAGATAATCTATCTTTGCAATTAAGGCTCAAATTCCTCCACCTATTGATGTAGTCGACGACTGGTTCTCTTTCCATTGACGAGAATTTGTAAGCTCGACCATGCTGACGGTCCGCCGTGTATTATAGAAGCGGTTGAGAAATTCTTGTTCTAGATGTTCCATCCATTAATCGAGCCAGCCTCCAAGTCAGTGTACCAATCAAATGCATTGCCTTTCAATGATCGAACAAACTGCTTGACTAGATGATCACCATATGTCCCTGCATTGTTGCATGTTTCAACGAAGTGAGCCACATGCTGCTTTGGATTGCCCTTGCCATCAAATTGCTGAAACTTTGGTGGTTGATAACCCATTGGCATCTTCAAGCTGTCGATCCTCGGAGTATATGGCTTGGAGTAAGTAAGGGATGACTTTGAGCTTCCTTCGATCTTGCTTTTGATGGTTCCTTCAATGAATTCTTTTAGCTGGTCCACGGGAATCAATCCGTCAGAAGAAATTGAAGCTCCTTTGCATATTTGTCCTTTCCGTATAATGTTGCTTTGCAGATGCTTCCACCTCATCATGAGCCTCAACTTGTTTCCCCATGACATGACTTGCATCGACATTATCTGCCTTGTTGATCAATCGAGCAATCTGTGCGTCTTGTTCTTGGACGTGCTTCATAAGTCCCTTAATGGCTCTCGTCAAATCCGCAAGTTGTTCCTCTATAGTTGTAGCATTTATCACCATAACCGGAGCCACATTTGTTGTGAAGGAGTAGCTAGACACGGAACAAGGAGAAGTCGGGGGAGATTTATTTGCATCACTTTCGCTTGCATAGCTAGGTGAGTACAAGTTCTTTTCGACGTACTTAGCGAGAGGAGACATTTGGGAAGATTCTTTGAGCTTCTTCGACATGTTCCTCGTAGTAACACCAACACTCTTGATACTTGAGCTTGAAGACTTTGATATGGCGAGTTTGGAATTTACCGGCTTCACAACTTTTCCTTGAATATCCATGTAATGTCTTTCTTCTTTGATGAAGAGAAGAGATGAAGGGTAGAGCCATCCCACCAGGCGTGCCAAAATTTGTGAGCGCTAATTTTATCGTGTCTGAAAAATTAAAAAATAATTAAAAAAATATTTGGATTAAAATATCAATGTGAGTACAATCTCTATTCTATCCCTTGATTATTCCCTCCAAAATATGAATTTGACAAATTTGACTAATTCAAAGAGTAATCTCCATGTAGATCTCCTTTGGACTTGAATTTGAATTTCTATAACGTTAATTGAGGGCTTTCGCCAATAATCACAAATTAAACGCTATAGTCTTGACTGGAATTTGATGACTTGAAAGTGGAATTTGCATCTTCCCATGCTTGGCTCTTTCTTCTCGAGCTCTGTCACTTGAGGAATTTCGTAGAGGGAATTTTGCAATCTTCCTTGCTTGGCTCTTCCTTCTCGAGCTCTGTGTGTCAAATGAGGGTGCAAGGACCCCTTTATATAGGTGTCAAAGAGATAGAGTTGTGATCTACTTGAACACCTTTTGTATTATCTCTTTATAATTTAATTTAAAGAAATAAATACATAATATATTTGGAGTAATATGATTGGTCAATTTGACATTATCTCTTTAATATTTGCATTTTTTAAAGAGATAAATATAACCAATATTTGTCTTGATTTGATTGGAGCGTACATGCAATTGCTCCACATGGCGCGGTCTGATTGGCTGGAATCTTTAACTACGGAGCATTATTTGATTGGCCGAAATACTTCATTTTGACACTTGGCGGCCATTGATTTGATGATAAAATATATATCAAAATATCAACTACATTGACTATTTATACTTGGAATTAATTTAGTAAATTCCAAAATATAAATAAAAATTGATAAATAATATATTATTTTACACTTGTCATCATTCAATTAGACATGAAATTTTACATGTCTACAGTATCGTTAATTATTTTTAGTTGTATTGATGTATTTTATCGAATATCGATATATTAATTAATTAAATTGATGTATTGCTTAATTTATTATAATATTACTGTAATAATATAATTACTATTTAAAAAAAAAAAAAAGGGTCAAGGTGTGAAGTTAGCAGTGCAAGCAAGCTGGTTCCAACAATGGCCTTATTGTGAATCATGAAATGTTTAATTTGATGAATTAAAAAAGTATACTTGTTGATGGAATATGCTAATGCTTGCATAGTATCCTTGGAGAGCAATTATCATATACAACCACATGATTTCATGCAACCCTCTAATTTTATAAAAGTCGAAGGACCAAATTGATATAAAGAATAAGTTGAGAGGGTCAAGTTTAATATTACGTGACAACAAATCCGCCCCGAGTATCTTTTTTGTTAATTTTTTTTTTGGAAAAATGAAACTTACCCTTCTGTGATATTGTAAATGTACAAATTACCTCTCTATAAAAAAAAAAAAAAGCAATTTACCCCCCTAGACAGGGCGGTAAATTGCTTCATTTTAGAAAAACACAGGGGAGTAAATACTACATTTTTTTTATAAGGGAATAATTTGCTCATTTGCAATATCACAGAGAGGTAAATTGTAGTTGCAGGCAAATTAATTTTGTACCCAATTAGATAATGATAAGTTCCAAAAAATATTTTAATTATTAATTTTATTTATATTTGGGAATTAACTAAATTAATTTCAAGTGGCCGACAAGTGTTGAATTGAAGTATTTCGGGCAATCAAATAATGCTTCACAGTCAAATAGTACAGCCAATCAGACAACACCTTGTGGAGCAATTGCATGTATACTCTAATCAAATCAAGACAAATATAGGTTATATTTATCTCTTTAAAAAGTGCAAATATTAAAGAGATAATGTCATTTTTCCAGCACACGTATTCTTGTAGATATCCATTTTCTATAAGTCTTTCAATCTCATTCTTCAAGTGCTGATATTCTTCAGTGGTATGTCCGTAGTTATTGCGAAAATGACAGAATTTATCAGATTTGGGGTGTTGAGGCCCGTCCTTCCATGATTTGGGTCGAGCTAATAGACATGTTCCTTCTACTGCCATGAGAGCTTGAGTAATAGGTATAGTCAAGTGGAGTATATAGCGCTTACTCTCTAGAAGGGGGCTTTTTATCACGGAAGTCAGTTCGAGGCTTCTTGGAGGGGGCCTCCTCCTTCGTTTCCTTTCTTTTCTCTCTACGACTTTCCTTCTTAGCAGCTTGAGCATCCTCCATGTTGATGTATTTTGTAGCACGAGCTAGGAGAGCATCGAACTTGGAGGCAAGTCTTAACCAAAAACTTGAAGAAGTCCCCGTCGAAGAGCCCTTCAGAGAAAACACTAGCCTTCACTTCTTGAGTGGTGGAGACCACTTCCAAGGCAGCGGCATTGAATCTCTGGAGGTACTCTTTCAAAGGTTCATTGTCTTTCTGTCGCATAACAAAAAGACTAAGCTCCGTCTTTCGGAGTTTCGGACTGCTAGCGAATTGATGCAGGAAAAGAGATCAAAATTCTTGGAAACTTTCGATCGCACTCACAGGCAATTGGTTGAATCACTGTTGGGCTGCCTTAGCGAAGGTGGTTACGAACACGCAACACTTGATCCGATCCGTGTACCTGTTTAAGAAAGCTACATACTCAAAACGTGAGAGATGCTTTTAAAGGTCAGTTGTTTCATTATATTCAGCAATGGCAGGGGTACGGTAATTTGCTGGGAGTTCATCCACCATTATTGCTTTGGTGAGGGGACCCCCTATTGCTCCTCTATGGGGGCCCCATCAATTTGATACTACTGGGGGACCTCCTACAGGGCTACTGGGGAGGTCCATGTCTTTCGACCATGGGAGGCGCAGGTACAAGGGCATTTTCTTCAACTTCTTCTTCAAGGGCATCCACATCGGATGAAGTGGCTTTACGGGAGGGAATAAGCAATGCGGCCTATTCCCGAATAGCTGCTAAAACTATCCATTAGATGGCTCCCAACAATGGAGGTGACAACTCTTCTGAGGAGGAATCCAAGGACATGCTACGTCCGGGGGGGGGGGGGGGTGTCGGCAATAGGACCATAGCTCTAGGGGGTTGTTGGCGTTGGTGCCAGAGGGGTTGGAGTAGACCCTCCACTAGCCGGAGCTAGGGACGCCCCTGTAACAACTTACAAGGCCTGAATGTTGTCGGGTGCCTCCACATCTTTCTACTTGTTCGCGGTGTTGCTTGGGACATCCATGATAACTCATGGGGAAAAATTCAAGGAACTCCCCTGTGATATTGAAAATATTAAAAAAAAAACCCTGAGAAAAAGAAAATATCAAGCACACCCCCTATGATATAAAAAAAGGATAAAAAAACCCCCTAAGGTCAGAGAGTGTAATACACTTGCGTTGACTGAGAGTGTGGGTTTGAAATTTCATTCTTTTTAACAATTTTTCCCTCTCCTCTCTATAATATAATATTATATATTTATTATATATAATTTAATAAATTTTAAAATAATATATAATAATTTATTAATAATAAAATTTATTTTATATGTAAATATATAATTATATTAATATTTTTAATATAATATTTTTATTAATATAATATAATTTAATAAAATAAATTGAATTAATTTTTTTTTTAAAAAAAAAGAAAGCCGCCGCTGCGGAGGAGTGTTGCCCTCCTCGCCTCCGGGGGACAGTGGCCAGCCAACGCAACCAGGGCGTCCGCCGTCGCCCATCCATCAAGGGCGACCTCCCTTGCCGTCGAGGGCGACGGAAGCGAAGGCAACGCCATCGCCCATCGCATCTGGGCGACCGCGTCGCCCTCGTTTCTGGGCGACCGGCATCACCCAGACAGCGGCCGGAGGAAGGGGAGGGGTGGGGTAGGGGGGGGAAGTCGATGGGGTGGGGTGGGTTGGTGGTGGTGGTGGGGGTGGGGGTGGTGGGGGTGTTGGGGGCGGTTGATTTTTTTTAATAATAATTTTACTTTTATAAATTATAAAAAAATTTAATTTTTATAAATTATAATACTTTATATAATATAATTTATCCAACTTGTGATATAGTTTTCTAAAGCCACATAAAATTAAAAGTCTCCAAAAAATATCAACTTAGCTTGCCATGTCAGTTTTTGGTAAAAAAATTAAAATTTTCGCCACTAAAAAATTAAATTTTATCAATTTTAAAATTTAATAAATTTATAAAAAAAATGATTTAATTATCGGACTAAAATTATTATTGAGCATATTTAATGGACTAAGAAAAAATAATTTTTCTATATAAAATTTAATATAATAATTTTATAGGTATATTTTAATAAATATTTTCGTTCTATATAAAAACAATTCTATAGATTATTTTTCTATATAAAACTTTTTTAAATGATTTTTATATATTATAGATATATCTTAATAGGCATAAGTTGACCAAATTGACTAGAAGGGGCATTTTAGTCATTATCCCTATAAAATTAGGCTATCTTTGATCGGGGGGCAATGTGATTCATTCTTTGTAACACAGGGGGTGAAACTGATATTTAATTTTTCACAAGGGGTTTTTTGATCTTTTTGCATAACACAGGGGGGGCAAAATGAATATAACTCATAACTCATGTCTTGAATTATGTAATTTCCATAAACGACGCCAATTAATACATGCAAAAATATCACGGTCCAATGAGCTTGGATTTTGATGCTAGATTTGGGACAACAAATAAAATAACTTGAGAAATGAAACCTGCAAAACAATACGTTAGCACTCTGATGCTCAAGTTAGTATCGACTTTAAGAGAAAATAATCATAAAAGATGAATTGAAATAATAAGATGAAATATGATGAATGAATTTGTGAATAATGGTGTTAAGAATGTAATTAGAGATCAAAATGGCAATATGACAGCAAGAATTCAGAACCTGGAAGGTGTCCCCCGCCTGGGGACCAAACCTGTTTTTACAGGGGTGTCCCGCTGTGATGGGATTATGCAAGCTGCCTTTATCTTACAGAAAATGGATAAAAGTCATTTAGATAGGTTCTAATTTTTGATCTTATCTTTAATTAGTTTCTGATATAATTTTATCTTCCTTTTAAGGGGGATTCTCCACTGAAGAGGACTCCTAATCATCAACGAGTCCTTCTGATCTAGGAGTCTTGGCTATTGAAGGAACCTCCTTGGACTCGGGTTTTTCCTAGGTGGCTCAAGGGCACACCTGGCAGTCTGGATGTATGTCACGTGGAGGATACCCTGATATGGGCCTTAGGTCTGTCACTCTCATTGGGTCGTTCTATTGGGCCACCTTCATGAGTATCGTGGGCCTCCTCCTTCTTTTAACATAATGGGTGGTATTGGGCTGCTATGGTCTTTTTATTCTTTCTTGGGCCAAATCTCCTTAGGCCATGTGCATCAATATTGATTAATAATTATAGCATGTGATCATTTTTTATATAAAGTTGATGAAGTATTGAATATGAAAATAAACATATAAAAATCTTAAAAATAAAATATATACAAAAAAATTAAAGAAAACATTCGCTTATGAACAGAGGACAATTGAGTTTGAGCTCAAAATCGAGCCGGCTCGACTCGTCTGCCACCCCTAATGAAAACTACCAAAAGTGGTGTAAATTTCATCTATATCTTCTATAAATTCATTAATTTATTTTGTATTGATAAATTGATGAATGAATTACTCAAAAAATAAAGAATAAATTGTGTAAAAATCATAAAATACCTTGCAAATATGACACAAAATGGTGTTTCCTTTTAAAATTAATATAGATACTAAGAAAGTTTTAGGTTACACCAAGTCTATACTAGAATTCTTAAAAATTGAGAAAATCTTTTATTATCTGCTTGAATTTAATCCTCCTTGTAAGTTTTGGAGGTAAGGGGTTCGGTTGTTTAGGTTGGGCTTCATCTTATTTATACCTTATTGGATTAGGCCTAAAATTCCTATTGGGCCTATTTGGAGGCCTAACAGCTGATTTGGCCCATTAATTTGACCAACCCCATTCTATAAGGCCCAACAGTAGTTTATCTTCACCTGTTAATTTTTTTTTGTTTTTGAGACAACTATACTTTATAAAAAAAAAACTTTTAAATTATTAGTCTTTACTTATCAAATTTATAAAAATAGTAAAAAGATTAAAACATTCGACACATTTAGTCATTCTTTTTTAAGGAATTTTTCAAATGGATCTAAAATTGAGAAAACTCGATATAAAACTATAATGGACTATTTAACTATCATCTTTTTTTAAAACATAAATTTTATTTGGAATTCCTTTTGGAACGACTTACAATACGATGTCGTTTTAATTTATAAAAAGTAATATATAGAAATGTTGAACTCCTTTTGGAACGCTTTTATATATATAACAACTCATTTTGGAATGGTCTTGGAACGGTCATGACTGTTCCAAAACTTTAATATAAAATATATACTTAACAGATTTTTTCCCATTTCCACTTCATCTTCTCCAATTCCTCCCCCCCCGCCCCCCCCCACCACAAATGCCCCTCTCTTTAACCACCCACCACTCGCCGCCACCGCCACCAACACCAAATCCCCCTCTCTCTCTCTCTCACCACTTGCCGCCACCACCTCCTTCTCCACCATCAATGCCACTCCTCGCTACCACCACAGTCGCCATCCCCATCAACACTAGGTAAGTTTTTACTTATATTTTTGTTCTAATATTTTATTAATTCTATTTTAGTTTTATTGAGGAGGAGGATGATTAATTAATTAGGTTTATTTGTTGGAGAAATTAGTTGGGTTAATTATTATTTGTTGTTAATTGTTAATATGAATGTTGTTTAGTGTTAATTATTTTTATAATATTTTGAGAAAAACTATTTTTTGGTATTTTTTTTAAAATAATAATTTCTTAATATGTCTATTTTCTGAAAATTTTTAAAAATTTTATATTTTATGAAAATTTGTTGAAGATAATTTCTGAAAAAAAATTTAAATTTATTTTTCTGAAATTTTTTAGATTTTTTCTGAAAATTTTTCTATTTTTTTGGTAATTTATGAAAAAATATAAACTTATTTTAATTTTTTTGAAATTCTAAAATTTTTTAATTTCTATTTTTTTAAAATATCTCTGAAAATTTGGAATTTATTTTAATTTTTATGTAATCATGTGAATATTAAAAAAAATGGAATTTTAATTTATGTATTTCTGAAAATATGTTTAATTTGTATAATTTTAATGGAATTTTATGAATATATTCAATTTGTGTAATTTTTTCTAATTTGTATTAATTTTATGAATATGTGAAATTTTTGTTAATTTATCAAAATATGTGTAATTTCAAAAAAAGTTGAAAATTTTTTAAACTTATTTTTTTGAAATTTTTGAATTTTTTTCTGAAAATGTTTCTATAATGTTTTTAGTAATTTCATAAAGTATATATTTATGTATTTTCTGAATTTTTTTTTATAATCTTATGAATATTAGAAACAAAATCGGGATTTAATTTTATGTAATTTCTGAAAATATGTGTAATTTGTGTAATTTTATGAATATGTGTAATTTAGGTAATTTGTGTTTATTTATGAATATGTGTGATGTGCATAAAATAGGTTGGCTTAAAAAGACCCAACTGATCTAAAAAGAAGAAAGAAACGAGAGGCTCGTAACAAACTAAGAGGCCCAAGAGGCCAGGGCATCCCCTTACTCGAATCGAGAGGACAAGGCATCTCCCACCTCAAAACAGCATAACTAACCAAAGATAGGTAAATCAAGCCTTATCCTAACAATTCCTATCCACTCTTCCCGAGAATAAAGGAAACGTGTAGACTTCAGCCGGGAGGGGAAGGGGCATCTCCCTCCCCTATAAATACAGGTTCATTCTACTTTGCAGAAACACCTTTGAGACCTTGACCTCACCTTCAAAAGACCTCCTTGACACATTCTTGACTTTTTTCTCACTCTCTACATGTCTTTCTCACGTCTCTCACACCTCTCTCACTCTATAAATACTCTCTAAGCACTCCACAATCACGTTAAAATGTATTCATACACTTCTACACCTATATTACTCACCATATCTCAACTTATATCGCATTTATCTACTTTTATCTTCATATTTCTCGAAGATCCAACACTAACTTGGGCGTCGGAGTGCTAACTCCTTTTTTGCAGGTCCACCCTTCAAGATTGACATTCACTTTGGCCCAAGCCTTGAACGACAGTCCATATCCTTTGGACCCGTGCATTTTTTGAATGCGTCAATGTGTAATTTTATGTAATATGTATTAATTTATGAATATGTGTAATTTTATATAATTTATATTAATTTAAGAAAATATGTGTAATTTTTTAGTATTCGGTCTCGGCTCCGAGGCCCACCACACGATTGCTGGACTATCACAGCCCAGCATGGCCACTGCTCCGTTGCCCTCGAGGAGTGGATGTGGTGGATGGATCCCAGCTGGCCCGATCCTCCAACTCCCTAGCCTCCAGCTAATCCCCTGGTACCCGATGGCGACGACAACGACAATGAACAAGCGGTCGATAGGGAGGCTGATTTAGATAGGATTTTTTGTATTTGTAAAAATACAAATGTTTAAACAATATTATTGCTTTTGCTTAGTTTAAACTCTTTTTTTAGAATAGAAAGATATAAAATTTAAATTTCCATCATCATATTTTAAAAATTTTATTTTCATGACCATTCACTGTAATTTATTTTTAAAAAATAGCTTATGTTTATCTATTTTATTAAAATTAATATATTATACAATTCAATTATTAAAAAAATGTTTTGGACAAAATATATTTTTAAAACCGCATACTACAAGTATTATTGGATTCTTTTAAGAATTTATTAATATTTTTTAATTTGGCATACATATAATAACTACACAAAATTAAGTGTAAGTATTTAGATATTTTGATGTATATTTTTCTATTATACTTTTACTATTTATGTTACTATTATACTAATATTAGATATGCAATAATAATATTATGAAGTCATATTTCATAACATTAGATTAAAATATTGTAACATATTATTTTAATACTTTTTATCATTAATATTTTTAATATTATATATAATAATAATATATTCTTACTAAAAAAATAAAAAACATAAACAAATATATGAGAAATGGGCTTGAGCTCATCTCGCAAGCTCGAGTTCGAGTTCGAGCTCGATTCGTGAGCACCAAGCACCAAGCTCGAGCTCGAGCTTGAATTTTGACCAAGCTCGACTCGTTTGCACCCCTACTCATGTATATACTTGACTAGGTCATATATATATATTGGAATGGGTGATCAAAAGCCAATTGGATTGGTTATTTTTCATTCGATAATCTTTAACAAATAATATTATATTGATGAATACGGTAAAGGATTCATCAAGATGGAAACATGTTTCGTTGTACTTACCACTGATATTGAACAGGGTTTCAATGTCACAATGAAATGCCTATAGATCGAAAGGTTAAACCCATGGAGTTGAGTTGCCCATAGGTTTGACAGCGCTATGAAACCAATTCCTGAGGGTCGGTGTAAAACGTTCCAAGTCGAGGACCTCGAGACTGGGCATCGAGAGTCATATGGAGACTTGCACTAAGTACTGCAGCAATGTTTCGTCAGCAGGAGACATAGATCGTCTGTGCAGTTTTAGTGGGTTAGTTGGCAAGGTAGTCAACTGACTGAAGTGACTAGCGGGAATCATCACATTGAAGCCTCTTAAGGCTTGGTATTCCCAGTTCCGATAGTACAAGATTAGTCCTCGGACTTGTGGAATCATGGCAGTCATGTGCATATGAAGACTGTATCTTGGATATGGTGTGGTCATCATACGCCTTATCCAGTGCAGTCGGAGTATGTAGTGAGGACGGTGGATTTCAAGAAAGGATTTGCCCCCTATCAGTATATGATAGAGAGTTCTCCTATGCACTCTCAGGTGGTTTAGACTCTAAAACTCTTTGGCCAAAGCGATTGATCAATCAGGGATTGGTTTCATAGATTGGATCAATAGAGTAAATGCATATCGAGTATTAAGTATAGTTTCCTAATCAAAGATTGGAACCGACACCCAATTTCATGCCCTAGACTAAGGCCAGGAGACGGTTGACAATAGGACCATACTTGTATGGATTCGGAGCCTAAATGTTCACGCCAACATTCACCTAGTCTCTAGTGCCATGGACGGTTGCTAGATGACCACACATGGTAACGGGCCATTTTCGATTATGGGATAATTAAAAATAGGGGAAATAGCATTTTTGGTCCCATAAGTTAGACCCTTTTCACTTTTGGTCCCATTCGTTACGAAATTAGCACTTTTGGTCTCGTAACTTAGAAAAATTAGCAATTTTGGTCCACCGTCACTTTTCTGCTAACTTTTTAACGGAGACAGCCACGTGCCAAGCACGTGGCCGTTAATTTTTTTTTCTGGAGGAAAAAATGGCGCCATTTATTGCTTAGTATCATTTTGGGGGGAATATAACCACAATTGAGGGCCAAAAACACAAATTGAAGAAAATTAGGGCAAAGAATTGTGATTTCTCTCCTCTTTCACAAAAAATACTCCTCACCTTCCGAATTGTTGAAATCAAAAGTGAAATAGAAATGTGATTTCTCTCCTCTGTCACAAAACTAGTGTGGTTTGATTTAATGGGAAGACCCATCAATATGCGCATGGCGAAGAACATTATTCCCGCACTTCTTCAAAAATTAGATAAAAAAGAGGCTGAAATTTTCGTATTGCAACAAGAGGTAAATCAACTCCGATATTGTTTGATTGTTGAAGTGCCTTAGGGAAGTTTGAATGTAGTTCGTTTATGATGTTGTATGGAAGTGTAGGGAAGCTTGAATGTAATATGTAGTTCAATCAATGTAAGTTTCAGTCTAATGGGTCTATCATGCTTTAAAAGTGTTTTTAAGTTTCAGTAAGTCTTTTTTGTCTTGCAATTTGTACTAATTCTGTAAAAATTATAACAAGTGTTGAGCAAAAAAAAAAAAAAATCAATGGTCCGAGTGTAAGAACACCTGCAAAAAGACAATATTATTGATACTGGAAGTAAACTGAAGGTCTGTACATAATAGTTTAAACAAAAACACCAACATAGTAAAATTCTTTGAATCCTGGTGGAGCTATTCCTTTCTTGAGCAATTTTAAGTAGACTTTGTGAATGATTTGAGAGTATTTTTTTTTGTGAAAGAGGAGAGAAATCACAATTCTTTGCCGTAATTTACTTCAATTTGTGTTTTGGCCCTCAATGGTGGTTATATTCCCCCCAAAAATGATACTAAGCAATAAAGGGCGTCATTTTTCCCTCCAGCAAAAAAAAATTAACGGCCACGTGCCTGTCTCCGTTAAAAAGCTAACGGAAAAGTGATGGTGGACTAAAATTGCTAATTTTAGTAAGTTATGGGACCAAAAGTGCTAATCCTGTAACGAATGGACCAAAAAGTGAAAAGGGTCTAACTTATGGGACGAAAAATGCTATTTTCCCTTAAAAATAATTAATTAAATTAGATTTAATTAATTATGTTGGTCACACATGCCCAAATCTAACTGAGGGTGAACCTAAAGAGTCACACCTATCACTATAATGGGAAGGAATTAATTTGAAATTAATTCTAGAAGAGTCGAATTAACTTAATTGGATTAAATTAATTTTTGGAGAGAATAAATGATTGGATCATTTATTTAGACCAATCCATTGGATGGATGACTTGAAACATAATTAATTGGATTAATTAGAATTTCAACTTACCTATTAAAATTAATTGGATTAATTTTATCGGACTTTGTCCAATTTATAAATTAAAAGAGAGAGCATGGGCTTGGATCTTTTATAAGGAGTTTAATGTTGGACTTATGATTAAATTAGATTTAATTTAAGTTCATAAGACGTGGACTTAATTTTATCGAGTTTGGTCCATTAAATACAAGCCCAAGGCCTTGGTTGGACTTTGGCTAAGTTATGGCGGAAATTTTGGAGGGTGTTGGCTGATTTGGGAGCCTCAATTTTGTGCATGAGGGTGGCCAGGGTTAGGATGGTTGTTTTGGAACTTAACTAGGTTAGGACTCCTTGTATGTGTATGACTAGCCTATCCAAACCTCAAAATTTTGTGCCTCTCTCTCTCTCTCTCTCTCTCATGTTCTCCACTTTCAAGTTTTTCTTTTGGTCTTAAAGATCAAAGAAAACAAAAAGAGAGTTCAAAACACGTTAATTCATAGCAATTGTTTTGATCTCCATCTCTTCTGTAGAGATTTTGCTAGCACGAAATCTCCACATCCTTTAGTGGTGGTGTGTCATTCTTGGGAGGGTCTAAAATCGAGATCTCACCACAGACGGATTTGAAAATGAAAATAGAGAGGAGTCAATGCTTGTAGTCGTACGAGAAAAACGACGAAAGGTAAATTCGATTTACAAATTTTTCGCTCTTTGTTTTTCTTGTATTATTCTTGGTCTATGTATATGTGTTATTTTTGTACACCAAACATCCGGAAAAGATCAAGGTTACACCCTTAATCGGGATAAATTTCTTTAATTATCGCCCGATTTATTATTTTTTCCATTTTTCGCACTTCCGCCGCGCTTCCCGGGCCAATCTTCGTCCTTCAACATATACACGTTTTCAAACCCTAGCCAACTTCAACATTCTCCAAACACCTCAATTTCATGGCTCTCTCTCTCTCTCTCTCTCTCTCTCTCTCTCTCTCTTCATATTCTCATCTTTTAGGTTTTTCTCTTGGTCTTCGAGATCAAATAAGACAAAAGAGAGATCAAAACACGTTAAACCATAGCGAATGTTTTGATCTGTATCTCTTTTATGGAGATTTTGCTTGCTTTAATCATTTTTCTTTATTTTCTGCGCTTCTGCCGCGCTTCTCGAGCCGATCCACTCCCTTCACCAAGCCACTTTTTCATCTTATTTTTAACAAAAAAGTCAGTGAATTAGACGTGGTCGTTAAGAGACTGTCTTTTGGGGCGGGGGGGAGAGGGGCATTGATTGCGGACGCGATTTTCATTCGTCTTGCCCTAATCTACCAAAATTTTTCCCTAAACTAAGAATCCTAAATATTAATCCGTCCATAATTAACTAAAAATTAACAAAATTGAAGAGAAAGCACGGTAAATTGTGCAGCGGCGGAGTGTAGCAAACTAGAGGATGTTTCTGCGAGATGAGAAGTTAAATGATCCCCGCCCCTTATTTTACCGTAAGTTTACACACTTGAATGTTTGATTTTTTTTTGTGTTTTTTGTGATATTTAGTATATAATGAGAATGAATGTCATAGTTTGTTGTATTTCATTTAGGATTTTGTTGGTTTCTATTACTAGTAAGATATGTGTGCCACATGAATTTGAAGGGGTCTTGTTGTTTGGTTAAATGAAGACAAATAGGGAAAAATTCTTGTATTTATACATGTTTTTTTTTTCTGTTTATTTGATTTAGCAGAAAAGGGATTAAGTGAACTACAAGAGGTGATTTGACCTTCAATTGTCCTAGAAGGATCCACCAATACCACCAGCTAGAGGAGGTGTTAACATCAGACCACCCATCCCTTCTGCAAGAGGTCATCCAAGAGTTGAAGTTCACTTTCAACACAAAATATGCCACCCCTCCAGCATTATTTTAAGGTCATTGACAAGGACGACCAAGAGTATGTCACCATGAAAAGTTTGGAGATGCAGTCAATACAAGGAGAGAAGTCGCAAAGGCAAGACTGCATCATGATGCAAAGAGGACGAAAAAAGTGTAATAGCCCATAGACCATTGTTGTTTTTTGAAAAACTAATTTTGAGATTGAAACTCAAACATTTTGGATTATGTAATAGGCTATCATTGTAATGCAAAAATGTGTGGTTTAAAAGTCAATTCATTTTGTAAAATCACTAAACCTTCATTTTGTTGAGTTCAAATCAATGGCTCTTTTGGTGAAATTCTTTAACTTTCTATTTTGAGGTAGAAATGGCGCCCAACAGCTTGCAAAATTAAGTTTTGAGGTGAAAAAATATTGGTACGACCCCTAACTTCCATTCCTCTCTAATAAAAGCATTTTTTCCCCACCAAAACAAGCCAACACGTGCACTTTCTAATGGCCGCATGACTCTTCTATTAAAAATTAGACGGAAAAGTGGTTTGGGACTAACATTGAGAATTTTTTAAAACGTATGGGACTAAATGTGAGAAAAGTCTAGCAAATAAGACCAAATTAAAAATGAGCTTAATATATGAGACAAAAAATGCGATTTTCCCTATGATTGCCCAACTCGTCATTGATGTTGTCTTAATTCCTTCAGTGGTGCATTCAAATTGATCACTTCCGAACAAGTTATGACGGAATACGAGTACATATTTATAGATACATCGTGTAGATAATCATGCATCACATGACATGTTCCATAGTGTTGAAACTTGGATCATCGAATCCAGCAAGGAGTTAATTGTCAAAGTATCATATGTTTGTTTTGCGACTCGCAATCTCGAACATGTATCATGTGAACAAGTTTGAAATTATTGATTCGAGTCCCATCAAACATATAAGTATTTATCTAACTTTATGCAAACAAGTTCAAGGTTCGGTCTAGACATGTATCATGTGAACATTTGCATATCTTCATTAGGGTGAGTTATGGTACATACAAATCATGGAAAATTAGTAAAAAATATTTAAGAAAATTAGTAAATTTTATTTTTCTATCAATACTATTTTACTCATTCATATTGAGAATTAGTAAAAATTGTTTAAGAAAATTATCAGCTCTAATATGTTCTTTCGTACATTCATGTTTTCTTTCATCCAATTAAGTAAATATAATAAAAACTTAAACATTGAATATGCTCCAATAACTAACAAATAGATAATTTTACAAACATTACATGAACTTTGCAGTAAAATTTATCCCTGCTAAAATACAAAAAAACAAATATATCTTCATACATCCTATATTATTGCAAAAAACAAACATAATCAAATTTAAAAGAAGGTATAATTACACTCCCATCTCTTAAGGTTTGATGTAATTACACGTAAATTCTCTGTAGTTTGGAAAGTTATATATGGTACCCCTATGGTTTACTTACATCTAACAAATAAGTCCCTCCATCCGCTAGTCAAATTTTACTGAATTTGCTGATATTAATAAAAAATAAGATAAAAGTCTATATTACCATGATTAACTTATTACCGATTTATTGTAGATCAAAATAATTTTTTTATTATTAAATTACCCTTTTACAGCTTCACGCATTAATACATTGATGATGTATATTTTTACTATTATAAGGGAGCTTAGTCGAAAATTTTTTGTTTGACCTGCAATAAGCCAACAATAAGTCAATTGATGGTAAATATTAACTCTCATTAAATTTTTTTATTAATATCAATAAATTCAGTAAATTTGGACTAATGGATGAACATATTTGTTAGACGAAAACAAACATCAAGAATACTAAATATAATTTTCTAAATCACAAAAAATCTATGTGTAATCATCAAATTTCATGGAAAGAGGATTGTAATTATCCCTTAACTACAAAAACTGGGATTTGGCATGGATATGGCGACCGTTCCAAATTCTGTCCTATATTAGCACGGGTATTGGCACTCTTGTGTAATAGTTTTAAAAAAATAACGTCATGGTACTCCTTAAAATTCTGATTTTATTTCAGAAATGGTCACACCATTCCTATTTGAGTTGCAACGTGACCGTTCCGAACACCGTGCATAAGACCGGTGTGAATGTGTAACGGTTTAAAGTTGGGACTGTATTTAGAATGATATATCGAAACTAGAGACGGTGTCGTCATGACCATTCCTAACTGTAAGACTGAATGTGTCCCAAAAGCGACCTTTAGTAAATGTATTCGTGAATGAGGTTCAATTAGGAACGGTTTGTGAAGTCGGAGGATTAGTATTCCTAAAACGTGCCTACGTACGAGATTTTGTAAAGATTATATATATTGCAGTGGTCGTGCCTAATTGAGTATCAAATTAGAATGGTTGGTGTGTTTTGGAGACATAGTATTACTAATCCCGTTCAAAATGGAGTACAACGGCTATAATTTAACGGTTATAAAATGTTTTCTAAGTGTGTTTCAAGACCCGTTTAAGATTATGAAATAACAACTACTTTTTAACGGTTATATAACCGTGCCAGAAACTGTTCCACAGCCCGTTTCAAATAATCCTATATATATGTTCGCCTCTTCTCATTTAATCTCACAATCTTCTTCCCTTCTTCCTATATTGTCTCTATCTCCTCACTCTCTCTTGATTTTTTCTTGATCTTCCACTATCCAACTAATATTTTTATACTCTCGTTTCATCCATTTGGCTTGAGTTTTGATTGATATTTAAAGTTATTTTGATCAGGTAACAACTTTAACCCTTTTATTTATGAATTGATTATAATGCAATTGTAATAATTATATATATATATATATGTATGTGTGTGTGTGTGTGTGTATAGGACTCATCATGTTAAGACGGTTGAGAATATGAATGTATGAGAAGAACCTACTGAATAGGGCATGTCTTACTCCCGAGTTTGAGGATGGTGTTACTGCATTTATTGAATAGGTCAAGTCTCAATATGCGTATATATATGGACGGTGAGAAAATTAGGTGTCCTTGTCGGAAGTGCAAAGATAAAGTTTTCAAAACCCCGAACGAGGTAAATTTTAACCTGTTTATGAAAGATTTTATGCCGGAGTGCTATAATTAGACGTAACATGGTGAGGAGATGGTGCAGAAGTATTTTGAGGTTGTCCCGACGCCCCTTTTGCAGGACGAGCAAAATCCCCATGCTCCTGTAGAGGAGAGTACTAGTACACACTGGGGTGATGCTGCGCAAATGAATTGGGCGCAGAGAATGAGCTTTGATATTGTCGGACCGGCTTTCTGGTCTTTAACTTATAACCAAGATGGTGTGCTTGATGATAATGCGAGGTTATGTCCTACTGATGCGGGCCTAGTTTATATTATCATGGCGGGGGCCCTATGATTATGTGTCTGGGCTGGTAGATTGGTTTCATGATGTAGTGCATGCTGCCGAGCAACCGTTGTGGAACGATTGCACCCAATCTCAATTGGGGTTGTTGCTGAGTTGGTGGATATCAAGGTCGATGGCCATATTTTTTAGCGAATATATGCTTGAATATCCCAGTGGGCTTATTATATATTGCCCCGCGACCACACCCTACCATTTGATTACTATAATACAGAGAAGTTGATAAAAGATTTGGATTTACCTATGGAGAAGATTGATACTTGTAAGAATGGTTGCATGTTGTATTAGAAGGACGACATTGATCTGGACTACTGCAAGTTTTGTGGAGAAGCTATGTACAAGCCAAAAACGGAGCGAAATCCTAACCGCAAGAAGACCCCTTATGCCGTTCTTAGGTATCTACTACTGACCCTTTGCAAGTAGAGGTTGTATGCTTCAGAAGTGACTGCAGAACAAATGACGTGGTATGCCAAACACCAGACGGAGGAGGGAACCATGTGCCACCCGCCCGATGCAGAGGCATGGAGGCATTGATCGGACACACCCCAATTTTGCAGTAGAGCCACGTAATGTTAGATTGAGTTTGTGCATGGATGGATTCACACTGCATGGGCAGTACGGTCGCACATATTCTTATTGGCACGTTATACTTACACCGTATAATCTCCCACCAGAAATGTGCATGTGTGACATCCTTATGATTTTACACTTAATTGGGACTAACTGATAACAATTATGAAAATTTTATAATAAATTATAGATTGGAACTGGAGTATAATAAAACTTGAACGGAGTGAATTGAAGCTCATTATATTAATTGAGAGTAAATTATATTAATTAAGAAATTAGGAAGGACGTAAAGGATATTTTAGAAAAATTTAAATAAAATAAAATAATAATAATATAATACAACAATAATAATAAATATATAATAATAAATAATAATATAATAATAATAATATATACTATATAATAATATATTAATATATATACTATATATATATATATATATATATATATATATATATATCTATACTATTATAAAGAGAATGCATTTTACACTCTTAAATGGCGGTTTTTTCACGCTACACCAATTTTTTTGTTTGCCAATGGATACCCTGTAAAAATATTTATGAAATAAATATCATTAAATAATTTTCGCATGGTGCAACACAGAACGATCCTCCCACAGAGTTTACGACGGTCTCGCTTCATTGCTCGTCTTTATTTTTTTTTTATTTTGATTTTCTGAAAACTTTTTTCTTGGTCTTCTCCTAGCATAAGTTTCTTGTACCAACCAATTCCACACACGCAAAAATTCCTCCCCCAACACTCTATCTCAAAAACCCCAACTTCCACCCAATTCGCACACTCCAAGTAAAATATTACATTCACTCGACCAATGCCCTTCAAATCCTCAAAATCTATCCTTAATAACTGGGCCCAACCTTAACATCAGCCACACACTTTCTCCACCACCTAAAAATTCACACATTTCCCTTCACTAACGTGTATCTCTTTCTCATTGCACGATATTCAGTGTGTGTGCTCTATCTTGTCTACCTGATAAACTATATTAAAATTCCCACTAGCCCATCATGCTTCAGCGTCCATTACCACATCTACCCTATTATCATTAGAAGTCGAAAAGGGCAATCACGACATGGAGCACTACGATAGCACAGTGAATTTCCGGTTAAAGTGTTTAGCCAATTTTTGCTTTATTACATCTCGATCAAGTCTGTGTGGGTCGTTTACGCCTTAGTTTTAAATTTGATTATAGGTCACAACTTATCTATGATTACGGATTAACAGTCTGGATCATGGTCCCCGAAGAAGAGAGCCCGGCCCGGGAAGCATAATCTGGCCACTAACATACTAATTTCATGAGCAGTAATAAGACAAAACAGATAGCAAATTAGTTCTTTTAAATAGCGCTTTCAAATTTTTGTAATGTTCGTTTTGAGTAGTAATCCATATAGTGTTTTTTACATCGGGGCTATTGTATTAACTTCTATTCATTCTGTAACATTTACATATCACTTAGTCAGAGCAAGCTTTCACACGTCTGTGCTGTGAAGAAATGTGAAAATAACTACTCAACCCTTATTGAAGAATCCCATGCTATGCAATATCGTAATGGATAGTTAAAAGGTAGGACATGAGATCACCGAAAAAACATGAGAAATAATTGATTTAAAAATTGCTTCCATTATTGTATTTTTGTAATTCTACATTTTTCCCGGCCAAATCGTCGATCTGTGAGCATGCCGTCCTCCCCTCCACCGACTCCGATCCCCGCCCCTCGCCGTTTTCAAACTCGGCTGCATCGTCTTCCCTCTCCACGTGGTCTGACCACATCGGAGCCATTACAAACAAAAGCACAAATAATATTATCTCATCAGACCCTAATTTTCTACTTCACAGACCTGCTCCCCCACTATAGGCCTGCCCAGTTCACAACATCCTGTTTCTTCTCTTTTTCTTACAAGGAAATTGGGTAAATTTTAGTATGTGCTTCCAATTGACCATGGTGGTCAACAAATTGCTCTCACAACGTCAATCAGCAGGACCTTTCATCCCGAATCAAACATACAGCAATTCGCATCAATATTGCTTAATTTGCCGGTTCGTTAATCTCTTCTGTCGATTTCCCTAAATCTGTGCTTTGATACCTCCTAAAGACTAAAAAAATTTGTACAAGAAACTTGAAATATGGGGAATACCGCATGGGTACGCCGGTGAAGAGAGGTGTTGTATGTATTGTAGTGTTGTGTCTTTTGTAAACTACTAACTTTTTGCTTCCGACTTATGTAGTTCATAATGATGTTTTGAAGAGTCCCCGTGTGTGAATGTCCTCATTTTGTGGTTTGAATTAGGATTAGCTTAGTGGGTATGTCCTAAATCCCATTTTATGTCATGTAACGTTATGTTATGATGAAGAGGATATGGACGCGTATCGAGATAAGTGTTATGATGGGCTTCGCAAGTGACAAGTAAGTACAATCCGTGGCTGTGTTCTCTATGTTTCTTTGTGGCACTCACCGTGCGTGTTTTATTGTGCTGACTCTTCAATTTAAGTACTTTTTTGCATCATCTTAATTCATGTCTAAGAAAAATCTGGTCCCCTAATAGATTGTATTCATATGTGCAATGGCATCGTCCTACCAATATGTTGACTTTTGAAGTCTAATAGTAGTAGCTTGCGCTAACCCCCTGGCAGGTGACGTGATTTAATGATGCTTCATTAAGCATATATTAGGAGGGGGTGGTAAAGGTGGTTGGATGTAGTATATAAAGGGATTATGAACTTGGGACATATTATAAAGTTACTTTGAGGTACTTGGTCAGCGTCAGGGAGGTACTAACAAAAAAGATATGTCTAAGTTGCGTGTACATGTATCTTGTGGTCCGGCGGATGGCTCGTGTGCCCCCGCGTCGCACGCCATCGCTACCGCGCCGGCCCCCGCAGCGACGCTAGGTACGATGACCGAGGCCGATGTTGCGATCATGTGTTAGCCGCACCCTTGTCCCCACCGCGTTGATGGTCCCGAGTCGCGTAGCAGTTGGTATTCTTATGTTGGTGTGTGGCGGCAAGTCAGCGTTATTCGGTGTGTGGTGTGTTTGGTGGGGTTAAGTGGGAAGTTTAGGGTACGGTTCTAGCTGTGTGGAGTATAAGAGAAAGGGGATGGTTGCCTCGAGAGGGGCATTGATTTTTTTTATTTTTCAACGTATTTTTATGGTTTAATAATTATTATTGCTCTCTATCTCGATGAAGTATGGATTACAATCTGGCGTTAGTTTGTGTTCCTCTTGTCAGCTATTTTTAATTTTTACAGTTTTATCTCTTCTTCTCACAGACTATTATAGAGGTCTGTAAGATGTAGGAAGGGGTGCTACATGTGAAGATGTGGTGAGAGATGTGTGGTGTGCTCGTAAAATTGAGTGAGATCAAAAATGGTGAGGTTAAATGTGCCGTTAGTTAAGTAGATGTTCCCATGCCCGGCCTGCCCCCGCGCGCGTCCCCCCTCTCTCCGCGCCGGAAAATGACGTATATGTCCGAGGCGTCTTTTGCTGTCATGGCACTTTGGGCGCCACCCTCCCGGCGGCACGCTTGGTCCCATTTAATTTTTTCTTTTTTTATTTTTTTTGGTCACCGTGTACTTTTTTTTTATTTTTGAATGAATTTTAGGTTCTTCTATTTTACACGTGGAGTTATAAACAAAAGAAAAGTCCTGCGGTTTAATTTTGTGTTCATTTTACTTATTTTTTATTTTTTAAGATAATTTATCTTCTACATATTTTATGAAAGAAAATGTTTTCTTTTCGTGTTAGATTTTTTTCTTTTACTTATTTTTAATTATATATATATGATTCTTCAAATAAATTTTGTGTGAGTACGTTTATGGGGGAGCTGGTAGTGTTCGACGATATACATACTTTACAGCGGCTAGAAGGGAGTGATTATGCAAAATTTATCCTAGAGGTTTACTTGCAAGTAGACGTGCTTGTATTTTATAATCTTTCGTAAAAGAATAATTATCTAATTCTCTTACATTGCAGCCTTTGTGACTTTACTGTCTGACTTCCAGCGGTTACTCAACCGTGTCTTCAATGATTGGAAAACATGATCTCGATAACAATTTCCATGGTCCTATGCATCTGTCAAAGACTATGATCCACCACCACATGTGGATGTATTCAATCGGATACTTCCTTCCTCAAAACTCCGTGTCATAGCGTTTGATTTCCCTCTCCTCAGATTTATTTTTCTGCTTTACATTTATTTATAAATTTAAACAATAAATTCTTTTTTTTCAAATGCGTATGGTGTTCCACGCAATGAATGTACAAACCCTCCGCCTTCTATTTTAATCAAAAATATAACATTAGAAACATGTATGACATTTTAGCAAGTGCATCCTGTGATTTCAACAATAACAAAGCCATGACATTATATTTTTCTGGAATTTTGTTTTCTTCCATTTAACTAGAATCCTCAAAATTCAGAATTCTGACAAAATGGCCTGATTGGATTCTATTCTACTCATTGTTCTTTTCCAAGACTCTCTTCAATATCTGTATACAACTTCTATTGTTTTCATATATTGTTCAGTGGCATGAGAAAACTCTTATGAGATTCTTAATCTTCATCTCCAATACTTTCTTTTTCATTGTCTAAAATTATTTCAGTGATAAGAAGACGGTGGAGAAATTGTAAGTTACGAGATAGGAAGGATATAATCTTAATACTATAGCAGGAAGTTTAATCCACGGAACAATGATATGGAAACGGGTGCTGTCTTTACGTTATCTAACCAGGATGCATTACAGAATACTGAAGGGGTATGTGTCTTATTTGATGTACTAGAATAGGATTTTAATATCTAAATAAGTTATATATCGTATGTATAAAACTGACCAGAATGGCTAAACAAGGGAATTTTAAACATAAAAGGTATAAAATTTTTTATTTTTTATTTGTGATGCGTATATATTGATATAGATTATTGCTATCGTAAAGTACCCTCCATAGTCGCAATGTGCTGGTTGCACAGCTAGTTCAATGTGTCGAAACAATCATTATACATGATGTACCAGCTCCTTACCAAATTATCCATACAATATTTTTGGTTATCTTTATCATTGTAAATATTATTTGTCTAAAAATAATTTTCTGATAACTTTATTCGTTAAGAAGACATAATAGAAACTTTTAGAGAATTCCATTCAATGCCACTCCCGCGCAAGGATAAAAAGTGCAAAAGAAACGGCAGATGTGGAGATGCAAACTCAAGTACATATGTAATAGATTGAATTTAATCGTAATGAATAATTATTATCACATATAAGGTAGGTCAGTAGTTGATATATTTCAATCTGTTTTTTATTTACTATATGACTGTTCGTTTTATGTCAAGATATACTCTCACGAGACCTAATTATTTTAAGAAAAGATGAGTGCTTCCAAATCATTAAGCACTGACTTTGGAATTATGAATTACATTATTAAATTATTTAATTTTATTTAGTACTGTTCTGTAGCCCGATTGATTTTTCTTTGACATTCAACTATAATATTATAAATTCATGAGAACTTCTGGATAAATTTCCAATTCTTGTCTATATATTATTATATAATATTTTTAATTATATAATTATTGTCAGAAATAGTTATATATATGACTCAGCTCTAATTAGTAAACCAGCTCTCAATATCTTTTGTATGCTATATCGATTTCTATTAAAAAATGACAAAAACTAATAAGTAGGGGGTTCGGTGTGTGTCACCCATCCTCACAATCTCTTATCTATATACAGTGACTCTATATATTTATGATTGATTAATATATTCCCCATCTCTCTCTAATATATACCTCCACAACATCTTACATAAAAGAATGCAACATTTAAAACACAAATACTCAACAGACTAATATTCTAAGATTGTTATACAAAGCCCGATATCCTATGCCATGTACTGAATGTAAGGAGAATAAAGGTTACATTAATATATTATATGTGTTGTCTCTGATGTGTATATTTCTTTATTAAATTGTATTAAATTTATCTATGTAGATGCGTCAACATATTCAATTAGAATTATGTTGTATATGCGCGATGATCGTATTATTTAGAGTCAGTGATATTATAAGTTGAATTTTTGCGTCTAATGTTATCCATTCGCATGGTGTGGTGAGGAGCTATTAAAATCATCCCAATTGAACCTATTAAATAATCCTCAATATAAATTGTATAATAAGCATTGATGAATATGGAAGTATTATTTAAAAATTAAACAGTTATTTTTACTATAGTTAATTTATTCACTTTCGTCGAACCTATTAACCAAATGTGTAATTATATGTATTCGGGTATAAGCAAATTGTATAATAACGAGGAATTAATAGAAAATTCATAGAAATACTCCAGAAAATATATTTAAGGAATATTGTATTATTAGAAAGGACAATGAGGGTTTTAATCATAATTTAATTTAGGCAATCTTATTAAGAATGATAATTATAAAAAGATATAAGGGGTTTTATTAAACGGATTCTTATGAATTAATCGGTAAATTAAATATTTACTGGGAAACTAGTTAGTTAGAAAATAACGGTACAAAAAATTTATAATTCGATAGAAATAAAATACTAAATGATAAATTAGAAATTGTACAAATAATATATGATATTATATTTAGAAATTATAATACTTTTAATATATTAATTGTATGCATTATAACTCGGATAAAGTAGTGGATTGGACAACTCCTTGTTTGCTAGTAGAACGTCGTTATATCGAGGTAAGTGAATAATTAGTATTATCCGTATATGTTTCTTTTTCTTTGTGATATTACTTATATTTAAGTATGTGGTTCATGCTGAAACTGATTTATCTGGAAATATATGAGTGGTGGATGATTTAATTCGAAGATGCTATGGTGTACGTGGAATGAATACATTGAATATTATATTTGTTGTTTGACGTGTTGTTGTTGCTGGTAAATGAAAGTGCGTTAATATAAAATTTTATTTTACTAGCTGCCTACAAGAATGGTGATATGTGGAAATGAGGGAGTTACGGAACTTAATATATTTATTATGTGATTACCCAAAGGCTCTTCGTGGAAAAAAAAAATGATTGGCCTTGGTGCCCTATGTGCATATATTGGCCTCCGTGGCTCTATGTGGAAAAAAAAAAGGGGCTCGATGGCTCTTTGTGGATAAATTGGCCTTGGTTCTCTTTGTGGAAGAAAATAAACGATATCGTTGGCTCTGTATGGTTTATAAAGGGGTAATCCACTTATAAAAGGTGGAAAGGTGAGATTGAATTGGTGGAGAAAAAACACTATACCACCTCTAGTAAGCAGACTAGGAAATGATGAGTTTAATAGGTTGTTTTGTCGTGAGTTGACTGCGTATTAAATAAAGTTTATTCGTGTTGGAATTGAATTAAGTATACTATACGTATGTTGCTTATTTATTATATCTGAACTATATTTGACGTACATGTATAGATAGTGCCAGTTATTTGCTTATTGAGTTGCAGGCTAATCCTCTGCTAACATTTTTCAGAAGTAGATCTTGGGGTGTCTGCCTATCGAGGGTTAGGTCCAAATCCCGCGTTCAATCAGGTTGGGCTAGTATACGGTTTTCTCCTAACTCGTCAGTTAAAATATAATTCACATTTTGGGATGTATGGAAGGGAATTAAAAGTGTGGACGGTGAACTACTAGAATGGTTTATTTTGTGATGTTTGATATGTACATATATATAATGATGTGGGTTGTGATTGTATTGATGGTGGCGTTGTGATTACATGTTGCATAATGATTATGTGCATACTTATACATATAAACAAGGTTTACTTTAAGTATGATAATTAGGGGAGATATAGTTGTAGTATTATAACGGGTGCTACAGCGTGAGTCCTGAGTATACGTTCCTGATGATGATGATCCCTAGCCCTTTGAATCAAAAACGTCTCATCAATGTTTACTTGGAGTCGTTGATCGAGGAGTTGCAGAATTTATGGCATGTGGGTGTACGTCGAGCAATTGTGCGAAGGACAAGATATTCACAATGCGCGCTACAATGATGTAGACTGTAAACGACCTACCCGCTTATGGGATGGCTTCTGAATGGAGTTCCGCTAGTGTTATGTGGTGTCCAATCTGTATGGAAGACACACATGCATTCTATCTGCAGAACAATAAGAAGCATGCTACTTTGATTGTCACAGACAGTTTCTCCCCCAGATCATCCCTATTATAGGAATAAGAAGGTTGCACGTCCAAGATTGACGAGAGAATAGATCCGCGATTAGGTCAAAGAGTTTAGTCCTATAGTTGAAGTGTCGTTGTCACTCCCGAACACTATGGGGTTGAGCATAAGTAGACAAAGAAAAGCATCTTCTAGGAGCTCGGGTACTAGTCGACGCATCTGATACGACACAATCTTGATGTCATGCACATTAAGAAGAATGCATTTGATAATATATTCCACAATGTGATGGATATAAAGGGAAAAACGAAGGACAATCTGAATGTGTGGATGGACCTTATGATCATTTGTAACTGATGGGAACTTGAGGTCGACTAAAGAAGACCGAACATGATGCCCAAAACTGTATATATCCTGACTAGGGAGCAGAAGAGGAGGATATGTGAATGGATTACTCATCTTAAGTTTTCTGATGGTTATATATCTAATTTGGCCCGTTGTGTCAACATGAAGGAGTTGAGATTGCACGGCATGAAGAGCCATGATTGTCACGTATTCATGCAGAAGTTGATCCAGATTGCCTTCCGTGAAATGCTTCCTGAGTAGGTGTGGAGTGCGTTAACAGAGGTCAGCCTTCTATTCCAGATTCTATGTTCGACGGCTCTAGATGTGAACAAGGTACAAGAATTGGAAGTTAGGATCACGTTAATCTTGTGCAATCTTGAGAAAATATTTTCTCCATCTTTCTTCGACTCATGGAGCACTTAATTGTTAACTTGCTATATGAAGCGCGCGTTGGAGGGCCTGTACAATACAGGTGGATGTATCCATTTGAGAGGTAAGTACAAGAATTATTCTATTTTTTGTGACTATACAAATGGAGTGATGTCATATATTTTCTTTTAATAATCTTTTGTTTATTAGATTTCTTAGAGGCTTGAAAATGAAGGTGAAAGACAAAGCACACGTGGAGGCATCAATTGTAGAGGCTTACCTTGTCGAAGAAATCAGTCTATTCACTTCTATTACTTTGAGTTGCAGGTTCTTCGCAAACGGAACATGCCTAGTAGAAATGACGACCTCGTCATGAATGACACTCATATCCAGCAATCTATTTTCAACTACCTTGGACGAGCTAGTGGTGCCTCAAGGAAGAAATGGTTGAGTGGATCAGAACAACACATAATCAAGACGTACATCTTGACCAACCGTGAAATAGTCACACCATACTACGAGTAAGTGTAAACTTACCAACATAGTTTATTCACGTTGTGATTATTTTAGACTTTTAACCTAGGTATGAATATGTATGTGAACAAGTCGTCTCTGAATGAATTTTGAGCACTACCATTCGGATGATGCCATTATTGAGGAGCTAGTAGCAACTCAATTCAAGGATTGGTTCAAACGTCGTATAAGTTATGTCTTATGAAATGTCGATTTTGAATTGTACATGTCACAACTTTAGCAATTTAATATATATGGTTTCAATGCAGGTGAAAGATGAAATAAATTACATAGGCAACGAGCTCTTGAAGTTGTATTACTGGGGTCCTACAGCTGAGATCACTACATTCCCGTGCTACTTTGTGAATGGTTATAATTTCCATACTGAACGTCACAGCGTAGGCAAGTCAATTTTTAATTGTGGGATGTCAGTCAAAAACTCATCATATACAAACACGAATAGTGACTTCTATGAGATTCTCGAAGAGGTAATCCAATAAGATTACCCACTTATTCCAAACATGCAGATTATTTTGTTTAAATGTCGTTTGGTCGACCTGTGCGTGGTATGAAGGTGCATCCTTTATCACCTTGTTGATGTGAACTGCAAGAAGGTATACTGAAAGAACGAACCATTCATCCTAACACAACAAATAGTACAAGTATACTATACAAAGTACCCTAACATGAAGAGGGACAAAGTGGACTGGCTGGTTGTCTACAAAATAAAAGCCAGAAGAGTCATTGATGACTCCCGTTGGACCGAAGTAGCATTTCAAGAAGATGAGACAATACCTACTTCACAAGTTCTTACGGACAATCATAATTATGAACTGCATGACCCAAATGGTATATCATTAGTCGTTGACCAAAATCAGTAGGGAGCAGGTACGTCTCGGGCGGCAAATGGTGAATCTGATGACGAACATGACTAAGATAGCGGTGACAAGGATTACAAGACTGAAGAAAATAATAATTATGATTGAAATTTAAATATTTCTGTAATCATTCACCTATAATTATGCCTTGTAAAAATTACCTTTTAATAAAATATTTTAAAAAAATTATTTTTTCATGTTAGGAGTGGTTGTCCATTGAACAGACCGTTCCACAATCATGCCAAATAGGCACGGTTAACCAAAATAACCGTCCCTGATGTAACGGTTCCTCAAAGTACACGTGATATGTTGAATTCAGCACTAGGAACGGGCAAATAAGACACCAACCATTCCAGAAACAATTATAAAATTATTCAAAATATACGAGGAAAATTCAAAAAATAGGAACAGCCAACATAAATTCTCCGTGTCTAAATGAGTTTTAGGCAATTTTATTTTGGCGCCACATCATTTTAGGAAGGAAATTTAATTTAGAAATGGTCATTCAACATTTAACCATGCTTGACTGTAAAATTGAACTGACCGTTCCTAATTATCACATAATCGTTCCTATAGATAGCATGCTCGTTCCTAATAGTAATATTTAATTCCTTGTTCAATTTTCGGTTACGATATCTCCACATCTGTGATCCTGATTAATTCCAAACTCAAACACATATAAGTCCTAGATATTTGTCACTATGTGTAGCAGTCTGATGTAAAATCGAATTGTCTGATTGAGAGTTGCATCATTTTGAAGCTCGTTGCTTGTGAATCAGTTACGATATCTCAGTATCCGTATAACAAAAAAGTTCCAAAACTTCATCGAATGTAATATTTTGTCAATTTAATCATACCCAACGGTCGGATTAAAGCTTTAACGGTCTAATTAGGTGATATAGTATAACAGTATAAGACGCTACTAACATCTACGTAAGACTAACAATTTTGAATATACAAATACACTTGATCTGCTGAACATGTATCATTTTTCCTTAAAGAATTATATGTGTCCAATGGTCAACATAAATTTATGGTCTAATTTTATTTGACCAATAACATGTCCGGAAATAGTTTTTTCTATATTTTTATTTTTTTTAATTTTAATTAAAAATAATTTTGGCACTCAACTCGGAACTATCACAACCATAGGCACGGTCCGTTTATCAGACAACAAAAATGATATCATCCGTGGTTTAAACAACGTCATTTTATTTCATTTAGCACGATTTTAGACACCGTTTAATAATTAAATGACCGTGCCAACCTAAAGTGTGAGGAACACTGATGACTGTCACATGAAACAACGCCGTTCTGAAATGTTTGTATAATATTATTGATGTTCAATTTTATGATTAAATGTGTACTATATCTTTAGATTTTAGGGAATTCTATTTTTTTAATAGTGATATATACGCATGATGTGTATGACCCAAAAAGATTTGGCCCAAGAAGAAATGAAAGTCTATGTCAACCCAACAAAGCCCATTTGCATTAAGAGGAGAAAGAAGCCCGCAACTTCATGGGAGAAGCTCAAAGAAAAAGCCCAACAGAGAAGGTCGGACCAAAGCCCAAGACAAGGCACCCCCACGTGGCATACACATGGGATGTCCACGTCAAGATGCCCCCCTCCACGTGGCAAAGATATAGACGGCCAATTATGTCTTATATAAGAGTCCAACCCAAGAAGGATCCCCCATCACCTCATACTCCTGACATAGGAGGACTCCCTCAGCGCTAGGAGTCCTACTCAATCAAAGACTCCATCTCCAATCCAATTTTAGAAGCCTATCAGCAGCAAACATCAGAGGAGACCAAAGTCTTACCCGTTTTTCCCTCAAATGAGGGCCGATTAAAGAGTTCCACCTCGATAGGGCACCCTCTATAAATACAGGTCAAATCCCCAAGCATGGGACACATTCTAATTTCGAATTTCTTGTTGTTACTTTGCTATTTTGCTCCCAAATTGTTCTCTTCACAGGAATTCGTTCATCATGATTTTTTTAGTATTTCGACTCATTTTTCTACTATTAATTTTCCTCAAATCGATATCAACTTGAGCGTCAGAGTGCTGATCATTTAGTGATAATAGTAATATTATTAATTACAAATTACAAATTAGTTTACAAAATTTTATGTAATTTTCAAAAAATTTAGGTTACTTTCAGAAATTTTCTAAAATTAAAAAATAATTTTCTACCCACTTAAATAATTTTCTGAAATTTTGAATACATTTCCTAAAATTAAAAATAATTTCCAAAATTAAAATAAATTTTTGAAACTAAAAAAGTCAGAAATTTTAAAATAATTTATCTAAAATAATTTTATTACATAATAACATAAATAATCATAATGTTAGACCAATATTCCCAAAAATAATATTATTTACTTAATAATGTGAACAATTTTTAAATAATCATAAAATGAGACCAATATTCCCAATAATATTACTTTTAATTATATAATTATATGTTAATAATCATAAATTAGTAGACTAATCATAAATTCAATAGAAAATAGTGTATTAGGGTAATTTCTTCAACAATTAGAAAAAACTAATATTTCGTGCATTCTAATAGATATATCTAGTGGTACGCCTCCAAAACTACGTGGTCGTGGTCCTGGCCATGGTCGAGGCCCGTCACTTCCAGCAGGAGCATCAGATGCTTCCCAGATTGGGGGAGCAGTCTGTCGACCATCCCCACCACCACCCACTACCCCACCGTCAGTCGCCCCACAGACTCTAGATGATGCTGAACTATCTGGTGCGTCACCGGCACCTGGGGAGGCCGGACAGCAATCTACTCTACCAGTGGCTACTCCAGCACCACCACCACCAGCAGTCCCCCACCGTCAGCGCGCCAGTAATTAGCCTCATTGAAGCGAGGTAAATTTTTTTATGCGCATTTTTTAGTATTATTGTATCTTGAAAAATACTAATCTACGTGTTCTTTCAGGTCTGGTCGTCGCTTCAACGAGCGCATTAATGTGGTGGGCGGGGACACTTCCCCCACCCATGGCCATATCTGAGGCAAGTGCAGGCAGAGCACCAACACTTCTGGTTCGAGAGCATGAAGGTAATGGAATTAAATTTAATTTATAGTTATCTAATCATTTAAATTTGGTTTATTCAATTTTTACTTATGTTTTGTTTTATTTTTCTATTTTAGATTACCTACTGGTGGGACTGTGACGATGAGTCCATGTTTTGGGTCTTCCACATGTTCACCGAGAAGTACATCCGAAAGACCTTCTCCGTCACCCAGTCCAGCCTGGTCAGGCTACTATAGCTGGCCAACGAGATATGGCTCCAAAGCGTATTGGGCCAGCAAGGGTTTCCATCAGGAGTCCTCGAAGAATAAGGCGAACCGGGCGGCAAATCCAACCGCATCCTCCACTATGTACCACGGCGGATCCTCCTCTATCAGTATGCACAAGAGGAAGTTGGTAAGTAAATTAAACTACTTTATACGTTTGTCACTTTTTTGGACATATTATGCTAACTCGTTTATTATTCTACAGGAGGCAGAGCTCGGTGTGTCACCCACGCAAATGGAGGTATTTGAGCGTTGCTACAAGAAGAAGGAGGACGAGGGCTGGAGCAGCCCGAGGGCGACTGAGGTGGCGATAAGTAATTTGTTGTTTTTTTTTAAATAATGCAAAGCTACAAGTACTAAAAAAATTTATTCTTTTGCAGGATAAATTCCAGAAGCTGTTGGAGGAACATCAACATCAACCGACGGTTGATGAGGGCCATACCGTGGCCGAATCCAAGGCATCGGTGTCAATGACCGAGCAGCAGATGTGGCTAGTCAGGGGCAAGGTCTAGGGCCGTGTATTCGGACTCAGTTCTGAGACCCACTTTTCTAGCCGGACATACACATCACTATTGCCCTGCCACAACCACCTCTGAACTCGGCTGTGGAGGACCGCATCGGCCGCCTCAAGGAGATGATGGCCAACATGATCGTTATGATGCCGGAGATATGAGCCAGCTCCTCCATTGCTTGACCGTCACAGCAGGCCGCCTCGAGTACCGCAACAGCATAGCCTCCAACCGACCCCCAGCTACCGAACAACAACGAGATGTGGGGTTTAGATTAGGTTTATTTGTTTTCTTAAAATCAATTATAAATTAATATTATTGTATATTAATTTAATTTTTTTCTAATTATTCATATTTTATTCAATTAATTAAATTCATAAGTATAGTTAATTAGAAATTTATTAATTCATAAATATAATTAATTACAAATTTATTAAATATATAAATTAAACATTTATATATAAATTAAATATTTATATACAAATTTATTAAATATATAAATTAAATTTATCTAAAATAATAATTTTACATTAAATAATATATAAAATATTAAAAAATATATCATAATTAGGAACGGGCATTGAAAAATATTACCATTTTTAAATTAATTACAAATAATTTTTTCGAATGTGTTCCTAACTATATCACACCGTGCCTACAACTATTGCTTAAAGAGTTTCAAAAAAGTGTTCCTAAATAATGACATATCGTTCCTAATATTATTCCTATTACATCTTCACAAATGTGTTCCTAAATCACTCGTACCGTTCCTATGAGTATTACAAATTCAGTTAAAAATACGTGTTCCTAAATAACAATGTTCGTGCCTATACAAGTTACAACCTTTTGTTCAAAAAATAAAACAAACTGTGTCTACACGTATTACAAAGACCGTGAATATCTCCATTCCTAATAGCAATACAAAATCAAAATACAAATAATTCCAAAAATTAGTCATGACCATTACAATGCCCGTTCCTCAAGTAACACGAAATATACAAAAAAACCATTCCTAATACCAACATAACCGTCCCTACTAATAAATATTATTTTCTTATCCAAATCCTATATTAGGAATGGTAACCCCAAATGTGTTCCAATGACCGTGCCACGTTGGAACGGTCTTTAGTAAACCAGTCTCAATAATTTGTAACACCATTTCCACGGACGGATTGCCACCCGTTCCACAATCGTTCCTGAACCCGGTCCAATATAATTCAGTTTGTTCCGGACCGTTCCAACAGGAAAAAAAAATGTTCCTATACCCATGCCAAATTTCAAATTTTTTGTAGAGTTAAATAAATCCAAACAAAACAACTAATACATAAATCCATGCTATTTATTAAGGCACAAAGTCATAGAGTAATTAATTTGATAAACAAAAATATATAATGTCTCAAATGCCACTTTACTCTCTCTTTTTTTGGGATAATTACATTTGCACCTCTTGACGATGGTCTGTTTACATAATTCATCTCTATCTTTTAGATAATTACACATACACCCGTCAAAATATCATTATTACTTACACAAATCACCCCTTACTTTTTTTAAAAATTACATACACATCCCTTAAAAATATTAGCATCATTACACAAACTACCCCTATAGTTTCTTCACGTAGACCCCTTTTGGTTTGAAAAATTACATATACTATCTTTGAGGTTTGTATTCCGTCTAACAAATAAATTCTTTTGTTAGTCAAAATTCACCAAATTTGTTGATGTTAACAAAAAATCAAATAAAATACCATATTTACCTTCAGTGACTTAGTGCTAATTTATTATAAGTCAAGTAAATCTTTTTATGATCAAATTGCTCTTTCATATCTTAACACATTAATACATGTGAGGAGGTATATCTTCACTGTTATAAGGGTAGTTTAGTCAGAAAAATATTATTTTACTTACAATAAATCAATAATAAGTCAATTAAGGCAATATTTTGAAACTCAAACCATTCATAGAATCAAAAAATTAAGTGGGTCATTGGTCACTGATTCAACCATTGAGTCACCCATGGTCGGACCAGTGACGTCATATTTATGTCATAAATAATTATTAATTTTAAAAAATATAAAATAATAAATAATGTTAATTTACTTAACAATCTATTTTTTTTAATTTTTATCTTTGACATTAATCATTCAATAGGATATATAATATAATAAAATAAATTTGAAAATGAACTAATAAAGATCAAATACAACAAATAATACTACACATTTTCAAATATAGCAGAAAAGCTGATACACTAAATTATCGTAAATGATCTAATAGAAATAGCAAAACTGAATTGAAAAGAGAAATTATGATTTTATATTTTGAAATAACATAAAATAGTTAAACTTAACAAAAACTATCCCAATTTAACAGAAATAATGCACTTTTCAGGAATAATCTATTATCCTTTCAAAAATAACATAAAATTAGAGTACTTAACATAAATAATTAGGAATGAAAATCGGGCCTGATTTTCTAGGACCCTGACCCGCCTCGGATTGGGCGGGTTTGATACTCATATTATCAGGTCCGGGACGGTTTTGGGTCCTAAAATATTGGACCCGTGTAGGTACGGGTTTGTACCAGACCCACCTCAAACCCCCCCAATCTATGTTTTTAATATTTTTTATTATTTATTTATTTATTCATATGTAATACATTATTAATAGAAAATTATGATATTATAGGTAAATTTTTAAACAATTTTGAATATATCCAGCTCTATATGTAACATACCAAAAATAAAATAGTTGGATGTAGTATTTGTATTATATAATTTACTTTTAATAAAAAAATTATGTATTATTTGTATTTACCTAATTTTACAATGATATTTAGTATTACTTATAGAAAAAATTAGTTGAATGTATTATTTGTATTTTATAATTCATTTTAGATAAAACTATGTTAATTTAAATTGATATTACTTATTGAGAAATTAAAAAATTAGATGAATATTTTATTTATATTATATAATTCATTGTATAAGAAAATATTATGTTAAAGTATCTAAATCTAAAATGATATTAGTTATTGAAATAATAAAAAATTGCTTAATTGTATTTTTTTGTATTATATAATTCATTTTTAAAATCTATGTTAAATTACTAAATTTAAAATGATATTGCTTGATAAAAATAAAAAAAAGGAAACAAAAAACTAAGTGTGTATACTTTGTCTTGTACGATTAATTTGATATTGAAAACTATATTCAAGTATTTATATCTAAACTAGTATTACTTATTGAAAAATAAAACATTAGTTGAATGTATTTTTTGTATTATATAATATTTTAGATTAAAAAAAACTATGTTAAATTATTAAATTTAAATTGATATTATTTTAAAATTAGAACTTAAATTGGACGAAACGTTGCGGATTTGTGGGGCAATTTGGGATGGGGTGGTAGGGCAGGGCAAGGCGGGTACGGTTCCGGGGAAACCCGCCCCGTTGCCATCACTATAAATAATACACAATTTAGAAGAGATATTAAAGATTTTATCATATATTTACACTTGATTGTTGATTTGTCCGGTTCAATCAACCCAATACCAAGTAAACCACGGGGTTAAATGGTTTTCATTAAAAAAAAAGAAAAGAAAAGATGGTTTCTTTCCTCCTCCGATTTTCTGATTTCACCCAGCCTGTTTTGTGGCCCGGTTGATAGTTTGAACAATACGATCATTCAGGCAGGGTCGAAACATTGAATTAATGGTACATATTAATTTTTATTTAATTTTTTTTAATATCAATAAATTCAGTAACTAATAAAATAATTTATTTGTTAGATGATTACAAATTTAAAAATTATTACATATAATTTTTTTCAAATAGCGTAAAATCAAAATCAACGTGTAATCACACTAAATTTTAGAAAAGAAAAATGTAATAATGAGTTTGATAATTACAATGCTACAAATGTGATTAAAGACTTGTACAAACAATGTGATGAGTGATCTTTAATTCTTACATATTTTCCCTAAATCTGGGTTTTGGTCTTTTGCTGTCTACTTTGTAGAATGCAATTGTTTGCCACTCCAACAAATGTGTCATAAATGGCCGACACGGCAGATAGGCCGGAGGAATAGCAACAAATGCTCTAACTCTGCTGTCACTTCCGAACTGCTTTGGGAGATAGCAACAATCAAACTTTTCAAACTACACAATAAACGGGTTAAATGCAATTTTATCAGAGGCCTGTTACATTTAATCCTATATGTAGAGAGAGAGGGGGAGAGAGAGAGAGAGAGAGAGAGAGAGAGAGAGAGAGAGAGAGAGAGAGAGAAGGTTGGAGGGATATGGATTCACGGATGCAATGGGGCAGTAGTAGTGCAGCAGTAGCATGGGGAGTGATAGAACAAGCAAAGGAAGAACTGGAAATCCTGGAAATGCAACACCCCGGCCACTTCCACACTCTAAAGCTTCAGCTTAGAGCTTTCATCTCTGACCTCATCATGATCACTCCCACAACAACGCTGCTATATCCGCCGCCACTCAAGGTCACCACCACCACCACCACTCTCCTAATTTCTCCATCTCATCGATCTCCCTCCCCATACTCTCCTTTCTTTTGCAGGTTTTCCTTTCGCATCTATATAATTGTTTTATTTAACTATGGAATGAACAAAGTCTTCATTAAGCAGGAAGCTGAAGAGGAACATGAGCGACGGCGGCGGCAGTGGAATGATGAAGAGGAGGAGGAGGTGCAAGACTGATGCAGTGTTGGAGAGGGCGCAACAATGTCTTCATAAAATTCAACACTTGAAAACCAGCTTATGTTAGTAGTTGTAATATGGCGAACTTTCAAGTGTTGAATTTTAGATTGTATTTTGGCTAACTTTATAAATTTAGATATAAATTCTTACAATTACTAAAGAATTTTCAATTGATAAAGATTTTCTTAAAAAAGACTTTCTTTCAGAAGAAAATATTTCCAATAGAAAATGGTTCATGAGTAGTTTTTCTGAATCTCAAAGAACAAACATCAGATCTGAATGGTATCAAAGTCATGCAACTCTTGGATATATCCATTAAAAGAAATTCATAATTTGTGAATTGGACTTCGACACGTTGTAAGTCGGCTTACTTGACCATTATCTGTGCCGCGATAAATCGCTGTCTGATCCGAAAGAGCACAATATGAATGTCTAACAATATGGATAAATTCATAAGAAGCATGAATTCTGGAGCCTCCTCATGAGGGGATAACCAAGAAAATTCGAATATAATTACCACAGGGGAAACATTGTGGGAAGACAAAGATCTATTTGATTGGAAACCTCCTAAGATTAGTACTAAAGAAATTTATAAAAAGTCATTTATTGATTTCAAGTCTGCATATACTATAAAAACTGAAGAACAAGTTTTACCACTTGTTTCAGATCAACAAACTTTACATTTATTTACAAAATCCTCCATTATTAAACATATTAAGAATGGTTATAAATTTCTACATATTGGCCTTGTCCAAATTGCTATTAAACCTTTAACAAGAGAAGGACTAGATACCAGTTTGTTTCTTGCTTTACGAGATTGTAGACATCTAGATTTTTATGATTCTTTACTCGGATTAGTAGAAACTAGTCTTTGTAATGGCCCAATTTATTTTAATTCTTTTCCTAATTTCACCATTTCTCTTAACGATCCCCCTATTATTGACATTCTTACTTTAAATGTAAAAAATTACAATTATAAAATGAAGTCAAGATCTCATATATATGAAATATTTTATAGGCTTCATTACAAAATTACCAATATAGGTTTAGATATCCAAGCCATATCTCACACAAAGTCCCCTGGCCAAACAGTATTTTGGGAAATAAATAGGGTCAAATCTAATCTTATGGTCCCCAAAACCATAGAATGGAAAAATGTCACTCTACCCGAAACTTGGAATTTACGTCCTGGGTCAATACCACCTATCCAGCCTATAGAAAATTCAGAAATTGATCAAATTACCCAACATCCTGATAGATCTGTAGGAGTCGTGTTTTGTAGACAAAATTCATTAAGAACAAATAAGACTTTTTACTCCCATCCTGCTGCTCCTTCTAGACATTCAACTTCAGAAACAATTAGACCTACTACCTCAAAATTTCAAGGAATAAGAATAGATCAAAATCTTGCACAACCAATTTATCAAGATTATGAAGAAATAGGATCTCCTAATTCGGCACCTTCACAAATTCTTATAATTACTAAAGAATTTTCAATTGATAAAGATTTTCTTAAAAAAGACTTTCTTTCAGAAGAAAATATTTCCAATAGAAAATGGTTCATGAGTAGTTTTTATGAATCTCAAAGAGCAAACATTAGATCTGAATGGTATGAATCTATGTCTTACATTAAACAAAATATCCCTTTTTTCTCTTATTTATTCCAAACATATGGAGAAGATAAATTAACAGTTATCCAAAAACTCTAAAAAAATGGACAAAGACAGATGGGTCAATAGTCTCCAGTGAACATCCACCATTAGAGGAATCTGGGATCTCTATAAAAGGTCAAATCATCAAGTGTCTTCCCGTTAGCGAACCATCCACCAGTGAGGTAAGTACTGTTCAAATTAAACAGAATAATTTCTCAAATTTAATTCTTCATTCTATAGGAAAACAACTAGATCGAATAGAAAATAGAATTGAAGAAGTTTCAGAAAAAAGAGATTCAAATCCCTCATCTTCTTCTCTAATAACTTCCAAAGACCCAACTCTTCATATTACCGCTGATAATCTCCCTTTTTCAAATTTCTGATTATATACCAAAATTAAATTCAGAATCTATCCTTTTAGCAATCCAAGAAAGACTAAGAGATTTAGGTCAAGATAAAGTTATTAACACAATTGAACAAAATATTGAAAACTCTGATAAAGAACAAATCTGTAATTTAATTTATCCTGTCCAACATTTAACATCTTATAGAAATTATTATAAACCAACTCCCCCTGATCTAAAAATAGAAAAAGTACAAAATTTTAGGTCTTTTAATGGTAGTTCGATATATGAATGGAATTTAGATACCTTATCTAAATATCAAATTCTTAGTTTATGTAAACAAATTGTTATGGTATCAAATATTTATAAAGAAAGAGCAGGTCTAACAGATGAAGATGCTGCAAAAAAGCTCATTTTAGGATTTAATGGTCAGTTAAAAGGATGGTGGGATAACACCATAACTCTTAAATTCTTTCAAGTGTTAAAAGAGATCCAGAAGGAAATATTATTAAAATGATGAAGGAAGACACATCTCTAATGCAATATCTTCTTTAATATATACTATTATTATTCATTTTATTGGAAATCCACAAATATACCAAGAAAGAAATACAGATTTTTTGCAAAATTTAAAGTGTAGAAAACTCCATGATTTCAGATGGTATAAAGATGTTTTCTTATCCACGATTTACGAAAGAAGTGAAGCAGACAGTTAGTTTTGGAAAGAAAAATTTATTTCAGGACTACCAAAATCTTTTGCAGAAAAAGTTCGTGATAAAATCAAAGAAAAGTATGAAAATATTGCATCTCTTTCCTATGGAGAAATTATAAATCATGTTAATTTAGTAGGATTACAATTATGTAATGATTTCACCTTAAAAGCCCAGTTAAAGAAACAAAACCTTACTACTAGGAAATAATTAGGAAGTTGGTGTGAACAGTTTGGATTCCAAAAAATACGCTCACCATCATCAAAATAATCATAGATATAAATCTATAAAGAAAATTCCTTCCTCAAAACCCTCTCCTAAGCCTAATTTCCAAAGGAAAAACTTTCCAAAGAAAAGATACTCAAAAGTTCCTAGTTCCATTATTTGTCACAAATGTCAAAAGCTTGGTCATTATGCCAGTAGTTGTAGGATGAGACAGCAAATCCATGAACTAAGTTTAGGAGAAGAATTAACAAACCAATTATTAAATATCTTAGATGAAGAAGACTTAAAAGTATTTGAATTAGAATATGAAAATCCTAATTTAGAAGAATAATTAGATCAAGTCCAACGAGAAGAAGGATATACCTCCTCAGAAGAAGAGTCTCAAAATTCTAACTTAGAAGAAAATAATGAATGTTCTGGATGTCCACCAGGATTATGTTTTTGTAATAAACAAATAGCTAATTTAACCAACCAGTTTTCCTTAATTTTAGATCTTATTGATAAAATTCAAAATCCTGAAGATAAGGAAACCTATTTACATAAACTTCAAGAATTAATCTCAAATGAAATTCCCCAAAAATCAAAACCTCCTTCTAAAATAGATTTTTCAGAAATCATAAACATGTTTGATTCATCCAACTCTAAGATTTCTATATCTGATTTAAAGCATGAAGTTAGACAATTAAAGAGAGAAGTTACAACTTTAAAAGAAAATCATGACCAATTACAACAAGAAGTTTTAATTATAAAACTCCATAATCAAATTTCTAAAGAAAATCCCAGTAAGACATCTCCATCTAAAAGTTCTGAAGAAGAAGAAGAATCTTTTGTCAACTCCATCTCTATAATTGCTTATCAAAAATGGTATGTAAAAATTAATTTAGTTATTGAAGACTTCAAATTAACTGCTATTGCTTTAATGGATTCAGGAGCAGATATAAATTGTATCCAAGAAGGATTAATCCCTACCAAATATTTTGAAAAAAACCAAAAAAAAACTTTCAGCTGCTAACTCAGTCAGTCTCAAAATTAATTTTAAACTTTCAAAAGCTCATGTTTGTAACAATGAAATTTGTTTCAAGACCAGTTTTGTTCTAGTTAAAGACCTTAATACTCCAATAATTTTAGGGAATCCATTTCTCCAAATGCTCTACCCAATTAATGTGAGTTCTGAAGGAATTAGAACCAAAGTAATGGGAAAAGAAATTTTATTTCAATTCCAATTCCCTGTAACCCAAAGAGATATTAAAGTAGTCCTAGATAACTTCATATTTCAAGAAAATATTAGTAATAAAGAAAAACAAATTCTTTTCTTGAAGGATGAAATCACTCATAAGAAAATAGAAGAACAAATTTCCGCACCATTTGTGCGAAAGAAAATTCTTGAATTTCAAAATCAAATTCAAAATCAAGTCTGTTCAGAATTACCAAAGTGACAAAGAAGACTCTCCACCTCCCGTCAACCTTGGAGATGAAAATGAAGATGACTGCTTCGGAATTTTTAGTCCAATTCCATAAAATTTTATTGATGTAAAATTTCTAGAAATAGGTTAATTATTGTTATTGTATTTCCAAAATTCAAAAATTCGAAATTAAAAAAAGTCAAAAATCAAAATAAAAAATAAAAAATTCGAAAATCAGCATTTTGAGCAACTTGCTGCATTATTTGGACCTTGAAAGACAGCCATGATGGATAGCCATATTCAGCAAAATACTCAAGTGCATGGAGAATTCCAAGGTCGTGGATTTCTATAAATAGAAGCATCTGGAAGAGAGAAAAATCACAACACACTTTGAAGCATTTTTCACACACTTTCACCTCTCTCTATCACTTGTTACAAATCCTTGAGTTCTTTGTAATTTTCAAGAATACAGAAATCGGATGTCTTTGATAAATAATATCTTTGATCATCCAATTATTCTGTAAATTCCTTGTGTATCCAATTTCGAAAATTCGGTAAGTTATCTTCAATCTTATTTTGATTCATATCTTGTTGTCATTTCATATAATTTGATTCATATCTTATTGTGGTTTCATAATTGTTATAATTTAATTTTTATATTTATAATATCATTTGTTAAGATCTTTACATTTCCTAACATAGTTTCTACAATGGTTGTATATCCAAATTTATCTTGGTTGTGATATTATGGTACTGAATGTCTCCTTTACTCATCATCATTATTACTTTAATTTCATATTAATTGTTGCATCTAATTCCTAATTTTTTTTTCTTTGGATAATTCTTTAATTAAATTATTTGAAACAAAGGTTATTCATCATCTTTTAATGAACATGACAACTTAATTAATACAACGGTTCTTCTTTTTATTTTTCTTAAATTCTTTTAAATAGCTTGTTTTTTGAGTCGGAACGATACCATCGATTAGTATACTCACATATAAAAAATTTAGGGTAAAGTACAAAATTTGTTCATAAACTTTGACATAATTACAAATATTTTCTTATTATTTAAAATTTTTTACCAATACCTTTGATTTTATCGACCGTCTAATAATTAGCTCAATTCATTAATTTTCAGTAGGTTTTCATCATTTTTTGTGGTGAATTAACAAAAATGCGCTCACAGACTAAAAACTATAAATTTTATGTATTTTTTAAAATTTTTAATTTTTTATGAACTAAGTGGATAAGTTTTTTTTATAAATTTTTAAAATTTTTCATCCATCACATTCGATATTTTATAAACTTATATATTTTCTAAAAACATATACAGTAAGGACAAAGTTGATAATTTCATACCTCCATCTAAGGATTACATAATTTCATCAAATATAAGGGAGTATTTGTAATTTTTTAAATAACGCCTATTCGTAATTATGCCAAACTTCAAGAGAGGCCGTCGTAATTTACCCAAAAAATTAATTAAATAATTTAAATAAAAAATTAAGTTTTAATGAAATGAAAATAATAAAGTACTGTAACAATAGATGAATAAATATGATCAAATCTCCTTGTTAGTCCCACATCTCATCTTTTTGTCCTACATTAATCCCTCATCTTCTAAATACACTTTAGTAGTCCCTCAACTTTTAAATTTATTTGATTAAAGTTTTGAACCGTTAAATTTAACAGATTCAGAGTTATAAAGCATGATATATTCTATTAAAAGGGTTAAAATTGGAAATAAAAAATCCAAATTCCTAGGTCGGAAATTGGGTACACGGACGTTGATTTGAAATCATGGGTCTGGAAAGTGTATTTTCTGACAATTTTGCCATTCTCTCTAATCTAATATATATAATATTATATATATATATATATATTATAATATATAATTTAATAAATCTTAAAATAATATATAAATATTTATTACTAAAAAAATATTATTTTATATGTAAATATATAATTATATTAATAATTTTATCATAATAATTTTTAATTAAAGTAATGAAAAAATAAATTAAAAAATAGCAGCGGCGGTGGAGGGTGCAGCCTGCGCCACCTTCTCACCCCTGGACAACGACGGTCGCCTAACATCAAGGGCGATCGCCATAGCCATCGCCCTGGACATCTGGGCAACGCCGCCGCCTCTCTGGGCGACACTGACGGAGGGCAGGGACCGGGGGAGGAGCGTGGGGGGAAGGGGGAGCAGGTTGGGGGGTTTTGATAATAATTTTTTTAAAAATAATAATTTTATTTTTATAAATTATAATAAATTTATATTATAAATTATAATAATATATATAATATAATTGTATCCAACATGTCATTTAATTCATTTTTAAAGCCATGTAGGACTAAAACCCCCCAATAAATATTCAAGTGGCATGCCATGTTATTTTTGGCAAAAATTCAAATTTCGACCACTACAAGACTAAATTTCACAAATTTTAAAATTTATTGCAGTTATAAAAATGAGCATAATTATCAGACTAAAATTAATATTGAGCATATTTAACAGACTAAAAAAACAAATTTTCCTATATAAAATTTTAATTTTATATATTATAACTATATTATAGATATATTTTAATAGACCCAAGTTGACCAGGTTGACCAGGAGGCACATTTTAATCATTGTTCATAACATGGATGGATTTTTATATTTAAATTTTTACATAGAATTATTTTCTATTTTTTTCATATCACAGGGAGTCAAAATGAATTTAACTCATAAAATAAATGTCATTGCAATTTTTTTAGGAATTCTTGCTCTAGTTGTTCCCATCTATCAATTGAGCCAGCCTCCAAGTTGGTGTACCAGTCAAATGAATTGTCTTTCAGCGATCGAACAAACTATTTGATTAGATGATCGTCATATGTTCCTACATTGTTGCATGTTTCAACGAAATGAACCACGTGTTGCTTAGGGTTGCCCTTGCTATCAAATTGCTGAAACTTTGGTGGTTGATATCCCATTGGCATCTTCAAACTGTCAATCCTTGGAGTGTAAGGTTTGGAGTAAGTAAGGGATGACCTTGAGCTTCCCTCGATCTTGCTTTTGATGATTCCTTCAATGAATTCTTTCAGTTGGTCCCCAGGAATCAACCCATCAGAAGAAATTTGAAGCTCTTTTGCAGACTTATCCTTTTCAGTATAATGTTGCTTGGCGAGCGCTTCTACTTCATCATGAGCCTCAACTTGTTTTCCCATGACATAACTTGCGACAACATTATCTGCCTTGTTGATCAATCTAGCAATTTGTGCATCTTGCTCTTGGATGTGCTTTGTAAGCCCTTCAATGGCTCTTGTCAGGATTGCAAGTTGTTCCTCTATGGTTGTAGCATTCGTCATCATAACCGGAGCTACATTTATTGTGAAGGAGTAGCTAGACATGGAGCAAGGAGAGGATAGAGGACTTTTATTTGCATAAGCTTCGCTTGCATAGCTAGGTGAGCGCAAGTTCTTCTCGACGTACTCATCGAGAGGAGATATTTAGGAAGATTCTTTGAGCTTCTTCGACATGCTCCTCATAATAACACCGACACTCTTCGTACTTGAGCTTGAAGACTTTGATATGACGAGTTTGGAATTTACTGACTTCACGGCTTTTCCTTGAGTATCCATTTGAATGCTTTTCTTCTTTGCTAAAAGAAAGAGATGAAGGGTAGAGCGGTCCCACTGGGAGTGCGAAAATTTATGAGCGTTAATTTTATCGTGTCTAAAAAATCAAAATACAAATAAATTATCACAAATAAAAATATTTGTATTAAAATATCAATGTGAGTACAATCTGTAAAATATCCCTTGATTATTCCCTCCAAAATATATCGTTGACAAATTTGACCAATTCAAAAGGTAATCTCCATGTAGATCTCCTTTTGACTTTAATTTGAATTTCTATAACGTTAACTCGAAGGCTTTAGCCAATAATCCCGAATTAAAGGCTATAGTCTTGACTTGGAATTTGATTATTTGAAAGTGGATTTACCACTTGAATTTTTTTGAGATGATATTTGAATATTTATAACGTTAATTCGAGGGCTTAGCGCCTATAATCCCAAATTAAACTCTATAACTTGTGGCGCACCTTGAATGCCTTTGAATATTCTTGAGCTTTGAGAAACCGCCTAGAGAGAATTATTTGCAATTTTTCTCTGCTTTGTTCTTCGTTCTCTAGCTTTATGTGTGTTGAATTTCTGTGAAATGACCCCTTTGTATAGGTGTCAAAGACATAAACTTGTAATGCACTTAAACATCTTTTGTATTATCTCTTATAATTTAATTTAAAGAAATAAAAACATCATATATTTGGAATGATATGATTAGTTAATTAACATTATCTCATTAATATTTGTATTTTTTAGGAGATAAATATGACCAATATTTGTCTTGATTTAATTGAAACGTACATGTAATTGCTCTACATAGCGCAGTCTGATTGACTGGAATCCTTGACTGCGAAGAATGATTTGATTGGCCTAAACACTTCATTTTGACACTTGTTGGCCATTGATTTGATGACAAATATATATATATATAATATATATATATATATTAAAATATCAATTAAATTGACTATTTATACTTGGAATTAATTTAGTAAACCCCAAATTATAAATAAAAATTGATAATTAATATATTGTTTGACACTTGTCATCATTTAATTGGGTGCAAAATTCGTTTGCCTATAGATAACATCACGAAATTCGACTATTGTGTTGATCTCAATATTTGGAATTTCTGATTTAATAACTAGAAATGTCAAAGCATAACTTGTCTCCACATAGCCCAATAACACAACATCAACAGTCTTAAGGCTTAATATAATTCTTTTATGTTCTGGGACCAGCATTTTCGCTAGCCACCCCCACACTCGGAAGTATTTGAGGCTAGGTTTCCTACTTTTTCACAAATCGAGAGGAGTACCCGTATTGTGTTTTAGAGGAATTCTGTTCAGAATATGGCATGTCATATTCAAAACTTCTCCCCACAAATACTTTGGTAACCCGGAGGTCAGCAAGAGACTGTTAGTCATATCTTTAAATGTTCTATTCTTTCGTCCAGCTATTTCATTAGATGAAGGTGAATATGGAGGAGTCTCTTCATGAATAATGCCAAAAGTTTGACAATATTCATTGAACTTACTCGACTCATACTCTCATCCTCTATCAGACCTAAGTCGTTTAAGTTTCTTACCAATTTGGGTTTCTGCTTCATTTTTAAATAAAACTAGCAGTAGTTGCACGCGATCCTCGCGCACGTATATATATTAATATACACGCACACGCGATGCGTGACCAAATAAACAAAATATGAATAAATTATTAATATACATTAATCAATGTGATTGATTGCGCATTTTTGTCAATTTTAATATTTAATATCAAGTAAAATAAAATTAAAGAATCATATATATGTACATATGTCGTCTAAATAAATATGTGATTCGAGATATATATATCTAAATATTTACAAAAATATAATTATAAATATTGTAATAAAATTATACATATTTTTTTTGCCTGCATTGAAAGAAATTAAATATATATTAAGTATTATAATAACACAAATTTGACTTTCTCGCATACTTATGTACACGGATATTGGCACGTCACTTTTGGTAACGATAATCTTAATATTATAATTGTGTTAAAGAAAAAATAAAATATTATGTAAATATAAATACATTTCTAAACGAACAATATTTTTTTAAAAATTGATTCTATACTAATTGGATATGATAATCATTATCCTCTTATGCACTTCCTAATAATAAGTCCAAATATATTCATTAGAGAAAGTTGTTTAATTGTAAAGAGGTGTAACAGAATTTTGATAAAATCATTTCCAAACAAAGTATTTCAACATTTTTTTTTTCGTATTTTCAATTAATAAAAATATATATGATTAACAAAATATACTTATTAGTGTAAATAATATTCTTTTACAATATTCTATTAAATATAATTAATTAAAATTATTAAAAATATTTGTCTAATCAATATACTTAATATATCCTTAATAAAATTTCAAGTTAGTCATTTAACATTTGAATAATCTAATTAATTGATTAAAGAGAAGTTTAATATACATATTTGTGAGAGAGAGGGAGACGTGTGGTAGAGAAAAAGGAGTGATGGGGGGTATTTTTGGTAGTTTAATAAATTGGTATGAGAACTACTTTGATATGTAAAAATTCCATTTTTGTCCTTTAAAAATTAATAAATTCATTTTGCAAGACAAAAAGAAAGAGTGAATTATACAAAAGTAAAAGGGCAAAACTATATAAAAAGTACACGATAACTTCCACATTAGACACAAAAGAAGGTTTTTTTTTTTTATAATTAGTATAGATAAAATAAATTTATCTAAGGCTTCATCCTTATTTTTAATGAGAAGATCATAACATTATCTATTGCAATCATCTATAGAGGTGATAAAATATCGTTTGTGGTCCCTGGTCAAAACCCCATTGAACTCACAAATATCTGTGCGAACTAATTATGAATCCCTTTCAACTGGTTGTTAGGGTTTTCTAACTTGTTTAGTTTCTACAGAAACTTGATATTTGTGACTTTGTTCAATATTTTGACTAAGAATTAAATTCAAATTCATCATCCATTTGTTGAATTAAAATTTAAATGACCGAACCTACTATGTCATAGAGTAGATGATTCAACATTCAATATAATAGAATCAGAAATATCACTTTTATTGTTATTCTCAACTTGAACTTTGAACAAGCTATCATCTAAACAATCTTTACCAACAAAAATACCAAATTACTGAATTACAATTTTATTAAAGGGTAAATTGCATTTTACCCCCCTGTGTTTTCTCAAATTAGGTAAAAACTCCCTTGTGTTTTAAAAATAAGCTAAAAAGCCCCTGTGACTTCAAAAATCCTACGCAAAACCCTCTTCCGTTAGTTTCTAAAGGAAGGTGTATTTCACTCGCCCTTAATGCGAAGTGGTTTGGTTTTTTACATATTTTGACCCCTTTTCGAACCAAAAATGACTAATATACCCTTATTCACTTGTACAATCACACATATTTATTCTTTTTTGTGTTGTTTTAAGATTGTTTTTGTGTTTTTATTCTACCATTCTGAAAAAATAAATAATTTAATCCTTAAATATATTTATTTAAATTAAAATACAAAAATATATAAAAATTTTAATATTTATAATTTGAATTGAAAAGTTAAATTAAATATCACAATACAAAAGTTTATATACAATGTTAATTATCTATAATAATTATATATTATTAACAAAAATAATTAGAAAACTTATTTATATTATTAAACTAAAGTAATCATTATTTAATTTTATTTAAATAAATTAAATTATTTACTATAAATAGTATATAGATTTAAATTACCATTTTAAGTATTTCAAATGAAATTTTTATACTTTTTTTAATTATTTTTAAGTTTGAAAAATATATATTAGTTTTCTAATTTATGTTAACTTAAAACTAAAATTAAAACTCTCTAAAAATCCTAAAATTAAAAATTTAAGAAAAAAAAGAAATTGGGTGCCGGCGACGGCCGTCGCCCAGATCTACCCATGGGCGGCGACGACCGTAGTTGCCCAGGGGTAGGCGATGGTCGTCGCCGCCACAGGAAATCTGGGCGACCACGGCCATCGCCCGGACGAATTTCTGGGCGACCACGGGCATCACCCAACGATTTCTGGGCGACTGCGGTCGCGGTTGCCCAAATTGGGAGGGCGACGGAGACGTCGGCCCCCCCCCCCCCCCCCACATAAGGTGACCGGCGGTATGATGGGGGAGGAGGTTTGTTGGGCTGGCGCAGGAGAAGGTTGGTGGCGGAGGGTGGGGAGGACGGGGCTGGCTGGGGGGGGGCTAGATTTAATTTTAGTTTTATTATATTTATATTTTTAAAATAAAATTTTAATCATTTTTAATTATAAATATATTTATAATATATATTTAAAATTGATTGAATCTAAACCTTTAATCTTTTATAAATCTAACGGTTGAGATGAGTTGACAAGATCTAATGGCTTTTATTTCATCAAAAAAATTCAACAGTCATCAAAATAAGAAATAAAATATAATAGAAAGGGCATAACAGTCATTAGATAAAAATACTAACGGCGTTAAGTAATTTTAACGGAGAGGGGCAAGTAAGCTAGGTTTATAAAAACACAGGGGTTTTTTGCCTATTTTTTTATACAGGGGGTTTTCAGCTTAATTTTAAAAATACATGAGGGTTTTATGCAATTTACCCTTTATTGAATTTAAAAGCTAATTCAAATCCCTCCCTAACTATTATAAAACCACTAATAATATTTCTTTTGACAGTGGAAACATGATGAACTCGCTCAACAACATAATGCACCCTGAAGAAAACTTCAAGTCCATGTTTTCTATCTTAAGTACTTCAGCAGTAGTGGAATTCCCCATGCTTATTGTCTTTCCACTGATGTCCTGATAAGACAAAGAAAGATTTATCAGCACAAATATGCACATTCATTTCAATGTTAATCAACCAATCACAAGGTTCGTAAATAGTCAGGAGTTCGAATTATACGGATACATACCCTTCAGTTGCTCATAAGTACTAGCACCGCTAGAACCTCCCACAACCATGTTGACAGTTGTCTGCACAGTCTTGACCTTTTTGTTAGGACAAAGCTTGGCTCAAAGTCCAACCTGCCCACAGTTCCAACATGGTTTGTTGTTTTTGATTTCTTATTCTTGGTGGCCTTGCCTTTATTGATTGAGCATACTTTTATTAGTCAAATTCATGGTAAGATGAAACTAGAGAACATACCATGAGGTCTTTAAATACTTATTGCACAATACTTAACCTATAAATCTCACATTCTTCTTGTTCTTGTTCTTGTTCCTCAAAAGCATGGGAAATCAATGAGCATTGATAAAGATTAGCTTAAACTTATCCAAAGTCTTTTGACTTGTTCTAGAAAACGTAGAGTTCAAAGCACAAAACATATTACATCAAAATGATCCCATTATTTGTTGCACTGTAATTAGTGTATTACATGGCCAAGTTTATACACTTGAGTCGCACAAAATAAAATGTATAGGCAACATATGTGGGCTTTGGCACTTGATCTATTTGCAGAGATAGCATAAATGCATAAAGAGAACATGTAAAGGTAGAAGTCATGGAGCGTACTTTTATAATTCAAATTCATAATAAGATGAAAACAAGAGAAGGCCTTTGAATCATTAAGAGTACCTGCATGCAGACAATTATTGTATTGCATAACATATAAAACAGTTACATTACTACCCGTCGTCCTTCTTCTTGTACACTTTCTTGAATACCTCCATCATATTGACATGGCGTCCGAGTTGTGTCTCCTATTCAAAAAATCATTATTAAAACTGATTAGAAATCAAAAAAATAAAATTTAAATATTAATAAAAATTTAATGCACTTACCAGCTTGCGCTTGTGCGCCCCAATGGATGACGACCCGCCGCGGTAGACGATCATCGCTACTTCTGGGTTGGCCGCACGGTTGACCTTATTCTTGGTCAACTGTGCATGAAATTCTGGTTTTGCCCAAAACTCCAAAAGCTGGCACTAGATCTCCTCGACCAGCTACAACGATCTGGCCAACTAGTTGTGGGCATCGGCAAACCGCTTTTGCAGAAACTCTCTGGCTTGCGACTTGACGACCATGAACATGCTCTCATCGTCGCAGTCCCACTAGTAGCTAACCTGCAAAATTGAACACAAAAAAAAATAAATAGTATTTTAATAAAAAAATAAACATAAATTTCAATTAAAAATAAAATAATATTATAATTACTTATCTTCAGCTTCTGGAACTAGAAGAGCTGATGCTCCAGTGGGATCTGCGAGATGTTGGCCCAGGGATGCGGATAATGCCCTTTGACCACATTATTGATGGCAGCGTGAAAATCTCGATCGTACTTGAAAATAACATTGAAAATATTAAAATCAATAAAAAAGATATGGAAAAATACAAGTTATATAAATAATAAATAAAAATCGCCATCGTACCTCGCATCCTAAAGGCTGATATAATGCCTTCGGGCCTGTGGGGGAAGTAGTGGCGCTGGTGGTGGTGGTGCATCCCACGGCCGGTGCGGGGCCTGTAAACTGCTAGCCCTCACCGCATATGACCTCTAGGCCTGTGGGGGCAGGGACACAACCTTCGATGAAGGGCTGGCCGGTGCAGGATCCGTTGGCTCAGCCCGGGGAGGGCTGGAAGGGCCATGACTACGGCCCTGTCCCCGACGTCCTCGTCCAGGGGGAAGGCAGAGCACCAGTAGACATTATTTACAATTTTTAAAAAAAATTAACATTAAAACCACATTTTCCATAATATTTTCTAAAAATTAGAATAAGGTGCATATTTAGTAAAAATTACAATTAAGTGTTGTTTTTCTGTAAAAATTGAAATGCAGTCCAAATTTTTTTAATATTATCCTATTTTCCTAAAATTACCTAAAGGTCCTCTAACTTGATATTACCGAGAAAATTGGTCTAATTCACAAAAACTACACAAATTACATTTTAATTTATAAAAATTATTTTTAATTTCACAAATTTATTTCAATTTTCAGAAATTAATTAAAAAATTTCTGAAATTTATTTTTAATTTACTACATAAATTAATTTTTAATTTTAGAAAATTAATTTTAATTTCAAAATTCTATTTAAAATTCAGATAAAAATTACACTTTAACTGGGAAAATTATTTTTTAATTTCAAAAATTGATTCTAATTTTAGAGAAATTATTTTAAAAATTTCTAAAAATTTCAAAAAAAATTTCAAAAATTTATTTCATTTTCAATAATTATTTAAAATTCTAGAAATTTATTTTTTATTTCAGAAAAAATATTGTTTAATTTCATAAATTTATTATTTAGCTTTAGAAAATATTTTTTAATTTCCAAAATTACTGTTTAATTTTAGAAAATTATTTTTAACTTAAGAAAATTATTTTTTAATTTCAGAAATTGAAATTTAAATACATTTTCCGAAATTAATCTAATATTATCAAAATTTACCTAAAATTAGAAAAAAATGCGTAAAATTACCTAAAATCACATAATTACAGAAAATTTCCTAAATTCAACAATAATTACAGATAATTCCTAAAATGACAATAATTACAAAAAATCAATAATAATTACAGAAAACCAACAATAATTTCAGAAAATCAACAATGATTCCCTAAAATCAACAATAATTACAGAAAACCAACAATAGTTACAGAAAATTCCCTAAAATATTTTTAGAAATTCGACAAAAAAAAGAATAAAATAAAAAGAAAAGAAAAGGAAAAAGAGCAAGGGAGACAGAGTACGGCGTAGGACGGAGGGTTTGAGCAAACGGAGGTGGGGGGCGGTGGACGGAGGGTTTGGGCGGAAGGAGGTGGGGGGGTGGCCGGACGAAGAGAGAGAGAGAGAGAGAGAGAGAGAGAGAGAGAGGAAGAAAAAACCGTGCCAAGGGCCGTTAAAAAAATGAGAGGCCGTTACAACAGCCGTTACAGTTTATGTTGATTCTGAAAGTTGTGTAAAAAATCATTCCAAAGTGTATTAGAAAATAAACATACGACGTCGTTTTGGTCATGGCCGTTACAACGAGAATTCCAAAAAAATAGTTACATTTTTTGAAAAATAATTTTAAAAAAATATGATGTTCTCGATGATTTAATGCTGCGGAAACGTATTATTATAGTGGAACAATATAATAAAAATACATTATGATTACGAAAAAATTTATCAACACATTTATACATGTGCAAAGTTTGCAGTAAAAGTATATATTCATAAATGTTAGTATTACGTTGATGTAACTGAGAATCACAGTGTTTCACTGCATGAGTTAATCGGTCCGTCAAAATTAAGATCCAACCGTTAGATACGATCACACTTACAAAATAATCCATTTGGAAAATTTGTAGTCTTATCGGGTATACGGATATCGAAATATCATTCCCGAAATGTAATAGCAACCATTCAACTTAGTGTATTTTTAAATCAGGCCATGTGATTTAAAATCAAACCGTCTGAAATGATTTAATGTACACATATTTGTATGCATTTAAATTTGGTATGAATTGGTTGGTTAGATGGAAAGATATTGTACTTTGCAATCTGAATTTTCAAAATAGCTCATTTTTTGGAACTACTTTTATAACTGCTCATGTAATTGAAGTTTGTAACGGCTTTTGTAATGGTGGTTGTAATGGCCTTTCAAATGTAAAATTCCCACTAATTTTTTCATTTTGAATTCAAATATTTAATTTTGTAACGGCTCTTGTAACGACCTTGATTAATTTAGCCATTCCAAGATTTTCTCGCCCGTTTTTCCCGCTGGCTATTCTAACGGCAATTATAACGGCGGTACAAAAATTTGGCTGTTCCAAAAAAGAAAAAAGTAAAAAACTATTACTTTTTCTTACAACTACGAAAAACAAAAAATACTTTATTCGAAAAAATGTATATCATGTAGCTTCGTATTCCTCATCATCAGTGTCGTCGTCCACGCTGCTGTCTTCTTCTTCGTCATTTTCATGCAATTGTCTCCATTAAGTACCTACAGCCTCCAACACAATTTGGACACCATTGGGTTCACGTAAATCATATGATTGATTGTCGACAGCCACTATAAGAACTGCTACAACTTCCTCCGGCTGGTATGTAACTGTCTTAGTCCACTTGGAATCATCGACAACTGTCTGAGCCTTTATTTTGTAGATAGCCATCCAGTCTGCTTTGTCCCTCTTCATACTTGGGTACTTTTATTGCTTGTTGTGCAAGTATAAATGGATCATCCTTCTGGTACAACTTCTTAAAGTTTACATCAACGAGGTGATAGCTTGGGTGCACCTTCATGCCTCGAATTGAATCGACCCAGCGACACTTGAACAACACGATGTGCAAGTTTGGAATAAGTGGGTATGTCTGTTGAATGATCTTTCGATGATTCCATAGAAATCATTTTCCTCGTCTGTATACGATGAACTTTTGACACATACCTCGCAATTCATGGTTGACTTGCTGGTGTTGTAACGTTCAGTCTGGAAGTTGTACCCATTGACAAAGTAGGCATGGACCGATGTCACTTCTACACTGTGATTCCAATAATGACACTTCATTAGCTCTTTGTTTGTATAATTTAGCTCAGGATGTACCTACACGTTCATATATGATAAGTTATTTTCTTTAAACTATACGTTACAACGACGCATTTTTCAAAATTTAAAATAAAAGGTTATGTTTAACTTACACGTTGTTTGAACCAATTCTTGAATTTAGTCGATACAAGTCGATTAATAATTGGGTCGACCGGATGGTGGGGTTGGTACAGCTCGTTCAAGTAAGTTATGTACATGTATCAACAATATATATATAAATACATACACTTAACATGTATATTAAACAAGGTTAATTTAGATTAGAATTAACAACTTACTCATAATATTGTGTGACTGTGGTCAAAAGGTACGTCTCAATGATGTGCCGTTCTGGTCCACTAAGCCATCTTTTCTTCGTGGCACCACTAGCTCTGTCAGGATAGTTGAAAATAGACACCTGGAATCCATCATTGTTGCTTGTGCACTCATCATTTCTTCGAGGCATGCTTCGTTAGGATTGCACGTCCGACTCAAAGTACTGTGACGTAAACAGGCCGATTTTCTCGACAATGTATGCCTTGATATGGAAGCTTCAACATGTGCTTTGTTTTTTACCTTCTTCTTCAACTCATGTAGAAACCTTTCAAATGGGTACATCCATCTGTATTGCACTGGTCCCTCTACGCGTGCTTCATACGGAAGGTGAACAATGAGGTGTTCCATTGAGTTGAAAAAAGCTGGTGAAAATATCTTCTCAAGGTTGCACAGGATGATAGAAACACTATTTTCCAACTCATGAAGCTTGTGAACATCCAACGTGTCGAGCATATGCTTTGGAATAATAGAATGACCTTAGTTAATGCGCTCCATACATGCTCGGGAAGCATTTCACAAAAGGCAATTAGGATCAATTTCTGCATGAATATGTGACAATCGTGGCTCTTCATGCCGTGCATCCATAATTCCGTCATGTCAACACAGCGTGCAAGGTTAGATGTGTATCCATCAGGAAACTTTAGGCCACAAATCCATTCACATACTCTCCTCTTATGTTCCTTCCCTAGTGTATATACTGCTTTAGGCATAACGTTCGGTGTACGTTCATCCAACTCCAGCTCAGGATGATTACATATGATCTTCAAATTCTTGCCTGTGTTCATATTATCCTTTGTCTTTCCCTTGATGTCCATGACCGTATTAAATATATTGTCAAACACGTTTTCCGCAATGTGCATGACATCAAGGTTATGTCGGATAAGAAGTGTTGACCAGTACAGGAGATCCCAAAAGATATTTTTCTTCGTCCACTTGTGATCGCTACCATAGTCATTAGGTAATAATAAAGGTATTTCAACTGCAGGACTAATATTTGCAACACAATCGAGGATCTGGTCTCCTGTTAGCCTCAAATATGCAACCTTATTGTCAACAGGATTCTTCGTGAAGGCTTTCTTATTCCTCCAGTATGAATGGTGGGCAGGGAGAAACTGTCTGTGGCAGTCAAAGTAGCATAACTTCCTATCGTGCTGCAGATGGAATGCCCTTGTATCATGCATACAGATCGGACATCACATAACCCCTACAGTACTCCACCCAGATGCCATTCCATAAGCGGTTAGGTCATTCGCAGTCCACATCAACGTCGCCCGCATGATGAAATCCCGATCTGTGGCATGGTCGTACATTCTAACACCCACATGCCACAACTGTAGCAACTCTTCTATCAAAGGTTCCAAGTACACATCGGTTAGACGCTTCAGATTAGAAAGGCCAGGGATTACCATCATCAGAAATATGTACTCAGAACTCATGCACATACTAGGGGGAAGATTGTACGGTGTAATGATAACCGACCAATACAAATAAGTACGACCGTACTAACCATGCGGCGGAAAACCAACTACGTAAAGGCCCAGCCGAACATTACGCAACTCTTCTGCAAAATCAGGATACATTTGGTCAAAATGCTTCCACGCCTCGGCATAGGATGGATTATACGTCGACCCCTCCTCTGTCTGATGTGTGGCATGCCACGTCATGTGCTCGGCAGTCGCCCTCGAAGAATACAATCTTTGCAGACGGGGAGTTATTGGTAGGTACCTAAGGACATCATGCGGGGACTTCTTCTGGTGTAGGTCTCTCCCTCGAGAAGGTTTGTTCCTAGCGGCCCCACAAAATTTGCAATACTCCAAATCGATATCATCCTTCCAATACAACATGCAACCATTCTTACACGCATTAATCTTCTCAACGAGTAAACCCAAATCCTTTACCAATTTCTTCGTGATGTAGTAATCTCTGTGCAGAGTGTGATCGGAGGGCAATATTCTATTAGTCCATTGGGATATTCTATTATATATTCACTCATAAATATGACCATCCGCCTTGATATCCACCAACTCAGCAACAACACCCAATTGAGATCAGGTGCAACCGTCCCACAAAGGTTGGTCTGCAGCATGCATTATATTGGAAAAACTGTCTACAAATCCTGACTCATCATAATCGTATGGGCCACCCCCGTAACAATATGAACTAAGACTGGCATCCACAGGACAAGACCTCGTACCATCATTAGGGACACGTTCGTGAGAAGAAACAAAATAATTCGGTCCGCTCATCAATAACCATCCTCTGCTCCCAATCCATATGTTGTTCATCAACCCACTGTGGATAATTACCCTCAACATGGCCAGTTTTGGTTGACTCCTTCGATACTTGAGGGACACTAGGAGCCTCAATATATTCCTGCACAATACCCTCACCCTGCGAAGTCCAATTATAATATTCTGGCATAAATCCTTGCATACACAAATGATAAGTGACTTTGTCCGATGTTCCAAACTTTGTGTTTTTGTACTTTCGGCAAGGGCACCCAATTTTTGTCTCCATCCATAAGTCTACGTTGACTCTTAGCCCATTTTATGAAAGTCTTAACCCCATCTTCAAACTTTAGTGTAAGACCTGCCCTCCCGGAAGGTTCTTATTATACATCCATCTCCTCAATTCTGGTAATATGATGATATTAATTATATAACACTGCAAATTCACACATATATAACATATAATTAAGCTACTTTTTAGCTAATTTGATCACGACTTATAAATTTAAAAATATTAAATGCATTACACTACTTAATTAGGTGAATATATACATACATATTAACGATATATTAACTAACATATATATAATTAAAAATTAAAAATCAATCATAAAAACTAATTAAATCACTACATACGTAATAAAATATAATTAATTTAATTAAATATAATACAATACTAAATTAGTCGTACGTTGTTACCTGGTAGACCAACTCAAAAGACAATCACTACTAGCTAGTTGATCGACAGTCCAAGAATTCAAGCGATATTATTAAATATTAATCCAAAGCCACTCAAGTAAATATGCGAGAAAATTCGAGTATTGAGAGTGTTTCTGATTAGTAAGATTTTCTAAAACATGAATTGTAATGAAATGAAAACAACTTGCACATATATATAAGATAATTTGTATCGGCTTTTGTAACGGCTTTTGGAACTCCTAATATGACCGTTGAAAAGTACCTATTTAAAAAAATAGCCGTTGTGTTGTAATGACTGCTGTAACTGCTGGTTTTTGATAATGAAATTTGGAACGGTCGTTGTAGCAGCTGTTATAGCGACCTATATTTCCACAGAAAAATTCGTTACAATAATAAAGCTGTTACAAAGACTGATGCAATATTGAAACGACCGAAAAGTTGTAATGGTTTTACGCACAACACACGATTTGTAACGGCTATATGCACGGTTTCCGGCCGTTACAAAAAAATAAAATCTATTCTCCCCATATGATGCTAGCGTGCGAGAACCGTTATAAAACAATTATAATGACCGATACTATTGGAACAGCTTTTGGCCATTACAAAAAAGCTATTACAACTCCCGCATTTTTTTGTAGTGTTTATTTTATAGTTAGTGATTCATTCATTAATTAATTGCATTATAGCTAATTGATTGAAAGGGGTGAGTTTCAGTAAAAGAAGTTCATTTAGTTATTTAAAATAATTATTGATAATATTAGTTAATTTTAAAATTAATTCATTTATCCTATCCTGATGCCCTTTTAATTCTGTAGTTATTTAACTACGTTCCAGACATGTAATCCCATGAAGGAATGTAGTCGTAGACGATGTCACGCAAATGGACCTTATTGTAAGTGCGATTTAAAATTATATTTGCAAAACTGGAGGAATATTATATGTTATTATGCATGGCTATATATATATATATATATATATATATATATCAAAAGTGGTCTTTTTCTTGCAACGAACTTGAGTAAAATGTTTCTTGAAAGTATTTATTGATAAAGGAAAATGAATATGATAATTGGTTATCTATTTGGATTTGAATAGACCTCAAAACTCTATGGAGCTAAGTGCTACAACGTGATTATTATTATTATTATCATGTGGTATTCTGGTATTCATAATGAACTTCCATTGGGAGCCACCTATAGACTCCATATGAGTATCCAAAAAGTCTCATTTATCTTGATATTGTTTAGTTCGTCATAATACTTGATATGCATGCAGTCTTTAAATGGTTTTCTTTCTATAAGACTGCTCGACCGATTTTCTGTATTTGCTCATGTGGTTCTTTCTATTTGGTAAATGGGGCCAGGGCTGGATGGTTCGCGGGGCACGCTGGGTAGCATTGGGCTGCTAGTTGAGGCTTCATCGTTCAGTTCCCACTTAGGTGTCCTTTCACAGGCAGGCTGGAGGTTATCTGTATGTGATTGGCGCTGCCATGTACCTAGGCATGACAAGTTCTATGCGGTCGTGGGGTCACTCCCTGCACGGAGGATAAAGTAGTAAACGGTCTTTTGGGAAACTCAAGGTGGTATCTGTGATCATGTGATTCGGTCATTGCCTGACATGGTCTTCACAGGCTTGATTGATATTGTCGCCAGTTTACATGATATGTTTTAAGTATTTTAATTGGTATTTCTATTATTAACTATTTTTTCCACGAACACCCACTGATAGCCTCTCTAAACCTTTTGCTTACGTAATTTGAATTTCCTCCTCCAAATGCAGGTGATTCGAACATGTCAACATTTGGCCGAACTAGGAAAGAGTTCAAGGTGATTATGAAGGAGGCCAAATACTTGGATCTCATAGTTGTTCATGTGATTAAGATGCAATTTTGGCGTGTATATTGTTGTTATGACTTCAGTTAGCTCACATCCCGAGAATAGGGCCTAGAGTCAGGGTCCTACTTTTGGGGCGTGACAAGGTGGTATCAGAGCTTGGGTTGTTGTCTTGACTATACCAGGATAAGATCTTTGGACCTATTATTTAAGTTGACTATTGGATTAGAGTAAAGGTTCAAAACAAAACCTAGGTTATTTTGGAACTTTGGGTTTGTTTAGTGCTAAAAATGTTATAGATCACTGCTGGGCAGCCGACCAGTATGCGATTTACTATAATTTGGGTACTGAGCTAAGAAATTATGTCACTAATCTTTGTATGGTGGCTTTCTTTAAGTTGGGACTATGTTAAAAGTTTGGGTTGGATACAAGTTGTGAATTTGATAAGGAGTCTCTGGTGAGATACGATATTTGGTATATCAAAAAGGACTTAGTGAGACAAGTGTGGCATAAAGTGTTGATAAAGTTTAGATATTAGTAACCATCACTAGTGATGTTCAATTTATAATTGTGTCTTGGGATTAGTTGGTTCCTAATTAAATTTTACCTAAGTAATATTCCTACGATGCTCTAAGAAAGATTTGAACTTATATAATATTTACTAGAGGGTGAGATGACATTGTTGGTGTTCAAACAACTTTTTATTTTTGTGAATGGTAAATTTCATAAATTCCACAATGCATAACAATCATACAATTGAGCTTATTCTACATGCTATTCTCTATATTCTAAAGAAAAAACTATCTCTAATAATAATGGATATTATAATGTACAAGTAGTTTTTTTTATTTGCTTAAATTTAAATCTGGTGACAATCATTGGTTCGCTTGGAACACATGGAAATTTCCTTACGTTCCATTCCTGCCAAATATCGTACGCTAGTGAAGCCAAGACAGCTCGGCTATCTGCATTCACAAGTTGTCCCTCTCTCTACTTCCTAGCTAGCCACTGAGTGGCTTGCTTCAATTGTTTGTCAATCCAATTCCACTGGATCAATCTTTGAATATATCTAATAACTTCAGTAGCATATGTCTACTCAAAGATAAGGGAGAATGTAACTCATTTGCCTGATCATCACACAATATTCATTATGCTATAAAATGTTGCAACCAAGCTTTGTCCAGTGTAATCAATCTCTTCTGTATAGCTAGCTTAAGAAGAACTACATTCCTTGGAATCTTAAAAAGCCAAAGAGAAGAGAGTTCTAGGTGACAAATGGGAATAGATGAAATAGTTGTGATGGTGATGCAGTACGATACTGACCAGTATGACAACCTCTACTTTCTTGCATTCCTGTTGTCCTAAATACTTGGTAAATTCTTAGAGCTTCCAATCCTTTTTGAGCGATAGAATCAAGCCACACCCACTCTCCAACTAGAAGCACAGTAGAGAATCTTTCCAAAGCTACATGTCGTCCCTTGCACCAATTTGATAGTGAATAGCTGAAAGAATATAAGTCCTCAACTTCATAGTTTTCCTCCAGCTCTAAGAACAAGTAGTTGTAGAAGTTGTCCACACAAAGTTCCTCTTTAAACCATAATGACTAATCCATTTCACCCAAACTAATGTTTCGTACTCCCTAACGATTTCCCGTAGTTGCTTGCATCTTAGAACTTTATTAAATGCAGATATAGATTTGATCCCTAATTCACCAGTTGGGATTGGTGTAATTACTTGATCCAAGCTAGCTTTGTTATATATCTTTCACCTGTTCCAACCTATAGACACTTTATGAGTTTCTTTTAAATCATCTTTACTACCCCAACAGGTAGGACAAACATGGAACCCCGATGTGTTCATTCAATTTCAGAATGCTATCTATTGCGATGACTACAATCCGTTGCAAACTCCATTGCACATTTGCAATGGACCGCGATCGTAACAACATTTTGCCATGGAATTTGCAACAGCTTATGATAATTGTGGGTCATCCATGAGTTGACCATAATTTGCAACGAAAAATTACAACGACCAATGCGTTGCCAAGTTTATTATTAGTTTTCAATGGAATTTGCCAAGAAAATTCAAAAAATTTGCAACTACGTTGAAAAATCGTGGCAAAAACATTGGAAATTTAAAACGGACATCCGTGGTAAAAATTTCATTGCTAGAAGACTGTTTTCTTGTAGTGATAGATCGCTTTTGATGGAAAAAACTAACGGTAATGTCAGAATAAAAAGCAAAATTAGCAACCTCACACCTAGCATACACAAAAGAGTCTGACATACACAAATTGAAGGAAAAATAATAAAAAAATTTCACTCTTACCAACTTCACATTCCAACATGCATATTTTATTCACTGTGTTTTTCTTTTTGAGATAAATAGATTACAAGTACAATCATACATCAACTATTATAATAATTTTATTCAGCTCAATAATACCTTACTATTACAATAGACAAAACTCCTACAATGTAGTATACTAACTCCTGCTATACAACAGACAACATCTTACGTACGTGGCGGGGTTCGAATCCATGACCTCTATGATTATAGGATCTCATTGGTTATTCCCTATGTGTTGAACAACATGAATATTTCAGTTCATTCACTTCAAGAATCTTGTGACCCATCATGTCTTTCCCTTATCTGTCTGCTTTATCGATATACATATTTTGCTCCTGATGCCTTGTTTGCCATGTGTGAACCGAATTCTTTGCTATATGATCATGGTGAATTAGCTATAAACTGTCCACCTTTTAAAAATTCAGAATCTCAAACTATATTTGAGGTTTTTATATGTATGTTATCTTCATCTATAGAGCAAATACAAGAGAGTTGGAGCTGTGGGCCTGTACGTTGTAACTGGACCTCCCCTCCCTTGCTACATGTATATGTGCTCTGCTTCAGCATTCCATTCAATATTTAAAACTCATCATTGTAGCTTCAGCATTTATAATATGAACCCAACCACCAACCACCAACCTCAAACTCAAACCAATTCTAATCCTAATAAAACAATTCAAATTTTCATATAATTAAAACCAAAAACTTTAGCATTCGAACATCAAAGGAACAATCCTTAGTCAAACAAATAAAATTCCCTTCTTTTCTGGAGAAAGTGGAGGGAATGATTTGAAATTGAAGAAATTAATTTGAATTGAAATTTGTAACAGTTTGCGTTCGATCGTTGTAGACGGCGTTACTAAAATTTAGGAATGATTGGTGAGAGACCGTTCCGAACTTGAATGGGTATGGTAACACATTATTGTTGACCATTCCTAATAGTGTATTTGAATATGAAAATTTATTTATTTTTATCAGAACATATTGGATAAGTTTTTGAACGGTTATGTAAATTAATTCGGGGATATTTTTGAAACGATTTTTGTAATGCTCTTGACTGAATTTTGGAACTGTATTTATTTATAATGATGATATATGTAGGAACGATCATTAGAATTGTATACTGTTCAATTTTTGAAATAGTATTAGGCACAGTTCATTAGTTGTTTGGAACAGTCTCTTGTAACTGTTTATGAAATAATTTCTAGAACACAATATAGTGTATGCATTAGTTTGAGTTGCAATGCATTTAGGAATGGTGAATCCTTTTATAGGAATACTTATTTAGAAGTGTTTAAGCAATTATGTTTGGAACGGTCTTGATTTTTAAATTTGTAATATTTTTTTTTTACAATTACTAAAATTGTTCCTAATTTTTATTTATTGATAAAATTTTAATAATAATTTAATTTATATAATTAGTTATAAATTTTATTATATTTATGAGTTTAATTAATTGAGTAAAGATTAAATAATAGAACGTAATAAATATTATGAAATATGAATAATTAGGGAAAAAAACTATATTAATATAAAATATTATCCAATTACAAAATTAAAAAAAAAAGAAGATAAAACCTCATATAAACCCTCATCATCAGCTACATCTATATCGTCCTTGTTCGAGTTAGGGGTCTTAGGATAGGTGACCTGGAAGCCAATTACATTGGCGTACATGTAATCCAATCCTAGAAACAATTTGATCTTTATGAAATATTATTGAGTGAATAGGATGAGTATTTCACCATTGGCATATAATTTGTTGTGTTCATCATGCATGTTTGTAAATTCTTTTTAACATCACAACAAAGCCCACAAACCAATACAACAACCACGCAACAGTTGGACTCCGCATTGGATTGTGGTCATGAAATCATTTGCCTAGGGTTGGGTCTGAAATGTTCCAAGTCGAGGACCTCGAGAATGGGCATTGATCGTTCTATAGAGACTTGCATCAAGAGTCATATTCATTAGATGAGTGCTGTATTTCATCGACGCCAGATGTGGGACGTCTATACGATCTTGATGGATTGATAGACTAGGTCAAATCGACTGACTCACGGGGTTCATCATATGGAAGCCTTGCAGGCTTGGTCGGTATGGCTTGAGTCCCCAGCCCCGATCATATGGGAGTAGTCCTCAGACTTGAGGAACCATAGCAGTCACGTGCATAAGATGACTGTATCTTGGATCTGTGCGAGAGGCGATTGTGTGACAGACTCAATCATCATAAGCCTTGTCCAATGCAGTCAAAGTGTGCAGCAAGGACGATGAGTTTCAGAAAGAGGATTCGTCCCCTGTCATTACATGACAGATGTATCTCCTATGCACTTGGAGATGCGACTGCGCTATAAGAAATTGTGGCCATAGTCATTGGTCGAGTTGGAAAAAGAGGTTCCTACGTCGAACAATTTGGCGTAACACAATCTTAAGTACTTAAGCATAGACACTTGGTCCAAGATGGGGACACCAAATTCCATGCCCTAGACAAGGCTGGGAGACGGTAGACGGAAGGACCGTACCCGTATGAACTCAGATCCTAAAAGTTCACACAGAAATTCATCTAGTCTCTAGTGCCATGGACCGTTGCTAGACGACCACCCATGGTAACGGGCTTTCTTGGTCAAGGGTTGATAAAAACTTATTAATTAAATTAGATTTGATTAATAATAGTGTTAGACACTAGCCCAAATATAGCTGGGGGGTTAACCTAAATAGTCACACACAACATCACCGAGAAGGGATAAGAAATTAATTGAGAATTAATTTCGTAAGTAATTGAATCACTTAATATGAGAGAGATCCATTGGATGGGTTAACCCAAGAATAAAATAATGAGATTAATTATGTTGGCTTGCCTTTATTAATTAATAAGTTGCACTTATTAAATTAATAAAGACTATTTGGGTTCATCAATTTAATTGAATTAAATGCATGATAGGCTTAATTAGGTGGATTTCAATTAAATTAGATTTAATTAAAATCCTCCTCCTTCTAGAAGCCAATTTTGGCCGCCCCCTCTCTCTACACACACTAGGTGTGCTTTTCCTCATTTTTCTCTTCTAGCAAGGAAAATTAAGAGCTCCCAACTTCCGATGTGGTGTAGACGTGCTTTGGAGGACTTCTGCGTTAGAGTTTAATGTGAACGAAAGGGAAAGGAATGGAAACTTTAAGGTAAACTTTCACTTTTTGCTTTTGCTTTATTCGTTCTTTCTATCACCATAGCCCTAAAATTATAATGGCTTTTTTTTTACCACATCGAATGCTTGGGAATTCCAAGGGTACAACCCTTGGATCCATGGTTTTACTATCGTATAATTTTATTACGTTTTTGTTTTATCACTGCTTCCGCTTGCTTAAATTGCGGGGTTGATCCACGAGCTCCATTCAAGTAGTATCAAAGCCCAGTTCGATGTGGGGCTATGGTTATATTTGTAAACATATTTATGTGTTTTCATTGCTTTGCTAGCATGTTTGATTATTACTTATTGTTTGAATAATTAGGTGTAGAAATTACATGTTTTTTTATTTGTAATTTTTGGATGATTCAAGTCTTTTTTAAAATGTGATTTTCTGAAAAATACTTGTTCTTATTTTCAGTTTTTTGTGTAGAATAAGGAAAAAAATATGTTTTGGCACTATAGCGCTCGGGCATCAGCCTGTGCGCTACTTGACAGACGCGCACGCTGTGCGGGCACAGCCGTGCACAGCTACGCCGTCTGCAGTGCTGTGTTGCGCAGCTGCTGATCGTGGCCGACGGCCAACGGCTGGGCCGTTTTCGCCATTTCTTCAGAAAAATGATTTTTTTTGTTTCTGCACATTTTCTGAAAATTATCAATTATTGCTAATTTAATTTTGAGTAAAATTGGATTTTTCTAAAATTATAAAGGGCTTTAATTTACATGTTTTGGCTTATGTGCATTGGATGCATGTTGAGGTATGATCCTATTAAATTGCAAATTTGAACTTGTGTTTTATGCACGTAGTTATTCATTGCGATATTGAATATTGGAATATGTACATGGGATGTATGGTTTTTTTATTTCTAGCATTATCGTTTGAATAGTGAGCTAGTTTATTATGAATGGATGATTACGAAGCCCTAGACCGTATGTATGCTTTTATTTTATTTGGTGAGCCCGTGTGTCCTTGTGGTTTAATTATTCTCTCCCCTCTCTCGTTTTTCACCTTGTAATAATAAGGCTTGCTTTCTCCCATACTATGTACTCCCCCCGACTTCTGATCGGGGTTTCTATTTCAAATGTAATGAAACTAGATTAGGATTTATTTTTGGTGAGGTTTTACATTTTTGTTTTAAGATGGAGGCCCACGAAGAAAGGAGGAGCTTGAAGGCCCATTTAAATGTTAATGGGCAAATCACTATTGTAATAGTAAAGAGCCCACCTTAGACAGTCCTAAGACTTACTGGGGGTTTAGTGGGTTGCATAGGTTGGGCTCGTGACCATCCAACAGGGGTGTGCTAGGTCGTTTATTGCATGCAATGGATTTCTATGATGCTTTAATATTTGATATTAATGCATGCAAGTTTTTAAGTTCATAATATTACGATCGTTTGCTGATTTCTGTTTATTTTTCTATTTTAGAAAAATGTATAAGAACCCTTTAATCTTGATTATGGAGAATAACAAATTCAATGGCACAAACTATAACAACTGGCTCCCCACGACCTTTCCTGAGGGGTCCTCGCCCGAAGAACGCATCACGTTTGAGAAATGGCTTGAGGATAACCGCAAGGTCTGCAATATCATGTTGACTTCGATAACTAATGACATCGAAAAGTAATATGATAGGGTGGATGACGTTCCCTCGATAATGCTCCGCATGAAAGAGGTTTATGTGGTTCTTGATAAGCTTATTAGATATGTCGTGACAAAAGTATTCTTCGGGACCAAGATGGTCGAAGGATCGTCTGTACAAAGTCATGGGGTCAAGATGCTATCCCTAGTCGAAAAGCACAAAGACCTCAAAGCTGGGTTGATAATAACACATACATTGACGTGATTCTTCAGTCACTTCCTCCATGTATGATCCGTTTATTATTAACTACAACATGAACAGACTTGACAAGTCTATTCATGAGTTAATCAATATGCTGGTTCAATACGAGGCAACGACCCACAAGTCTGCGCCGACGGTATTGGTATGAGAGGCTTCAACCTCCAAGGCGAAAAGCAAGAGAGCCAGATGCTAGAGGAGGAAGAAGAGAAAGAGAAAGGTTGTTGCAGCCACTGCCAGCGCCAAGGGCTCCCCTACTGCCACAATAGGAAAGGGCAAAGGAAAAGGGAAGGTTGGAGGTTCTCAGCGGTCGAAGGAAAATAATGACTGCATGCGATGCCAAGGAAAGGAGCATTGGAAGTGGGACTACCCACAACTCCACTCCAACCCAAGTATGTTTGTGATTGAAGTGAATATGATAACTAATGCTGCTTCTTGGGTATTGGATACCGACTAACAACACTATGAATATATCTCACCTAAATATCATACTTTAACAAACATTCTTCCTATATATCTCATTGCCAAAGTAACTCCTCTACTAATCTTGTGTTGTTTTTCAAACACTTGTTAACTATTTATATTTTGTCCATCTTTTTTTTTAAACTCAATACCTTTAAGCTGTTACATTCCCCAACATTTGAATATAAGCATTGACATCTCATGAAAAGCTTTATATGGGAAACTATCATTACATGCAAATTCCATTAGTGGCAAGTGATTATCCTAATTTTCCAAACTCAAGTGTACAAGCTCTCATTATATCTTCTAACATTTAAATTATTATTTTAATGTTCCATTAGTTTGAGAATGAAATATTATAGTGAAAAATATTTTTTGACCTAATGCCCTTTGTAAATTTTCTCCAAAGTGCAAAGTAAATCAAAAGATCTCTATCAATAATATATGTATATATATGTGCATATCACGCAATCTTACAATTCCTGAAATGTAACTCAGCTCATCTATCTAAAGAATCACCTTGTCTCATAGGTGCAAATAAGTTTATTTAGTTGGTCTATCAACAATTGTCCAAATTGCATCATTATTTTAACGTAAGTGATACCCAATGAAAGGTCTATAGTAGTCTTTCTCTATTTCCATATAGGAATAGAATAAAGTTTAAAATTTACTTACTGGTACTTGATATTCTAGTTATTAATATTTAAATTTTGTCATAATCAGTACCAAACCTGTCCCCTAAGTCCATTTTCACATATCGAACAATTATATCTCAAAAGATTTTTTTATCAGATTGACATTCCATATTTAACCCCAACTTTTAATATCTCCACATCCTCCAAGGGACCCACCAACATAGTAAAGGACAAAATTTCTAGAGTCAATACTTCAATTGTAATAAATAGCATACTAGTCGGCCGCCCCATCAGTGATCTATAACAATTTTAGCACTAACCAAACCCAAAATCTCAAATAATTTAGATTCTTAAACCTTTCCCTTAGTCTATTAGACATTTATTTGCTGATAAGTCAAACATTTAGTCACAAACTTAACTACATTCTTTTTCATTTTCTGCACCAATATGAGGGTCACACATTCAGATGTAATTCTTTTTTAATTTTATATATATATTTATTTACTTCACAGTACTAGGATGCATCATAGTGGTGTGTTGCGTGCTTCCCCTATGATCTGCTCTCATAACCTTTCCACATCACGCACATAAACTAGCTTGCCATTTAATATTACTCCATAAGTCCTTATTCCAAAATTTAATTTTGTTTTCTTTTTCTTCTCTCTTTTTTTTAATCTCATGTCTACTTTCTCTGATATTCATAATAACAGAAAAGGATCTAATTGGAACGTAATAGTTTAGTTACTAATTATTTCTATCAATTGTCAAGTTTTGAGATACTCTTTTTAATATATAAGAGCAAGAAAACTATCAAAGTATAATAGTCAGGTTCTAATGTATGATAATAGTGCTATATTGAACCAATCACATTTTATTATTTTCTTTTTTATACACCAAGACTTGTCCATGAATAAGGCTCCTGTTAGTTAGCTTTAAACTCAATATTTGTTTTTCTTATATCTCATCACTACAATTTCGCCAAAATTATCATCCCTCAACCTCAATATCTCTCGTATATATTAGTATTATAAAATTTATTAATCATCAACAGTATCATTAAATCTATCTAAAAGAAATGCTACAAAAGTTCAAATCATCTCATAAGGCATCTTAAGATATTACTTATGTAAAATTTAGTTCGTAAACAGTCTATCCCCAAAACACCTATTAGAACTCGAACATCACTTCTGATAAATTATAAATTGCCCAATTAGCTAAGGTGCTTGAACTCTTCCTACTCAAACTGTGTGCTATTGCATTCACCTTTTCAGGACAATAATAAATAATACAATCATGATTCATTAACAATTTTATACACCTTATTGGTCTCAATGTCAACTCGACATTAGTCAAACATATTTCAAACTTTATGATCAGTCTACATCTAATATCTTTCTCCGCACAACTGCTGCCTCTAAACCTCCTATTTTGCACTAATACACACCCTAAACCTCATGTTAGAGCATCCATATACATTATTTATCAACCACCATAAGTTGCTTAAACTAGAATCAAAGTTAATATAAATGTTTCCTTTAACTCATCAAAACCGCATTGACATTATTCAATCCCCTGAAATATTACCTCTCCTTAATAACTTTACCAAAGAACTGACAATTATGGATACACTCTCAGTGAATCTCCTATAATACTCAGCTAATTTTATGAAACTCTGTACTTCAGTCATTTTCTTTCCTCTATTTTGTTCTTTTTTTTACCCATTTTTCAATTCTATGATAGCTTTCCCCTTTACAGGATCAGACACAACTCAATCACAAGATTTCACATGTCCTAGAAAAACTACATGATTCCCTCAAAATTCACACTTACTTAACTTAGCGTAAAACTCTTCTTTTAAGATTTACAACACTGGTTTAAATATTTTTTTTGTCTTCTCTACTTTTGATATATTAACATATCATCTATAAAGTTATCTCAAAATAACCCAATTATTCTTAAAATTAATGTTTGATTCATCAATATCATGAACGTCATCTATGCTCTTCTTAATTTGTTCCGCATTACTACAACTTATTTTAACCATAATGTGTACAGAAAATTATATAGGTATATTCTTCTCCTCTGTCCTCAACAGCCAATAAGCATACCTCATTTTCATCTCGAAAAAATTGCGACTCTCTTTAACTAGTTTAACGAATCTCAATTATTGATAACGGATTTCCATTTTTCACTATCATCCTATCCCGTTGGTAATTATTAATACACATCCCCATATAACCAACCTTCTTTTTCATGTAACACTAGTGTTCCCCACAATGAAGTACTCAATCTAAGGAATCATTCCTCTAATAATTCTTTTGTTTGTTTGTTTGCCTTTTAAGTTCCTTTAGTTCTACTAAAGTCATTTGTTTAATGCATCCAAAATAGATGTTGCTCTAGAGATAAGCACTATTTCAATATCTATTTCTCAATGGGGTGGTAACCTAAATATTTCCTTAGAAAAATCTAAGAGAATTATCTAACTATCAGAACATCTTATACATTTTGGCTGTTACATCATAGTATATCTACATTCACTGGATATGCCTCACATCCTCTTTTAACTAAATTAAAAGAAATTATGACAAAATTAAATAATTAGATATGACTTATCATTTTACCTCGATCACTGTCTTTATTTGTCTAGTGACATCTAAATCCACTTTCTTTGTTTAACAACCATCAAAGTATGATTACTAAATAACCAATCCATTCCTAGAATGACCTCAAATTTCCTAACGTTTATCATAAACAAATCTGCATATAGTGGGACACCAACCACTACCTCAAAAAAAATTCTCACAATTTTATTAAAGAGTTTAACCACACTAGCAGGCATAGATACACATCAGTCATACCCCAAACAATTCTATACTAGCATATTTTCAAGATGCCAACTTATATGATACAAATGACAAGTATATTCTGGGTCAATTAATACAAGTGCACTACTACTGAACAAAAGCTTACTACTTTACTGACAAACATAACCCTAATGGACATAAATACACATATATAATGATGTAATAAATCTATATTATCAAGTGCAGACTCTAGTGACTCAAATAGGGCAGCAGCGTTTTCACCAAACGCGTCCATCCTATATGAAATGCACACACGTAATTACATTCTTTAAATATATCTTATATATAATACCACATTTCATCAAATAACACAAAAGAATCTAATCCCTACTCTGATATCACCAAATGTAGCACCTCGTAATGATACTGTGAATATATCTCACCTAAATATCATACTTAAAGTAAACTCTATATATACATGTAATTAATCACATAATCCAGTTCTTGCGCATTATATCTACACGTAATCTCATCATCACCACTAGTGATTTATCACTTCAATCGGGATTGTACATGTATCTACCAAATAACATAAAGCAGAACTGTTATAATTAGTTCACATACCATCCTCGTTTATAACTCATATTTACACAACCCCAAAGATGATCTCAATTTTTAGTAACAGTTGATAAAGGAACTACATACTGGCCCGACCTGACTGAAACGCAAGGTTTAAATCTAGTCCTCGGTGGGTAGAGATATATTCCTGAAAATGTTAGCAGAGGAGTGCCTGCAACTCAGTAAACAAATAACCAATAGCACTATCTGTATATGTACATCAAACATAGTCTAGACAAGATAAATAAGCAACATATATAGAATATAATCAATTTAATCCCAATATAATCAAATTTATTTCACAACACACCAACTCACAATAAAACAATCAATTAAACTCCTCTTCTCTTAGTCTGCTTACCAGAAGGTGATATAGTATTTTTCTCCACCAACTCAATCTCACCTTTTTATCTTTTGTAAGTGGATTACCCCCTTTATAAACTACATAGAGCCAACGGTGCCATTTATTTTCTTTCACAAAGAGCACCAAGGTCAATTTATCCACGAAGAGCCATCGGGGCTATTTATTTTTCTCCCAAAAAGAGCCACCGAGGCCAATATATCCACATAGAGCACCAAGGCCAATTACTTTTTTCACAAACAGCCTTTGGCACCAATCAAAGGGTATCACATAATAATTATATTCAGTTTTCGTAACTCCCTCATTTCCACATATCACCATTCTTGTAAGCAGCTACTAACATAAAGTCATATATTAATCCACTTTCATTTACCAGCACCAACACACATTATTCAGTAAATGTAGTACTTCAATATATTTTCGCACTTCATTTTCACAACATAATTACCCAAATTATACCACCCACTACTCGTATAATTAAAACTAAAAATCATCCACCTTATACATTTTCAAATAAATTAGCTACAGCACGAATCACAGATTTATATAAACGTAATATCACAATGAAAGGGAACATATATAGATAATACTAATTATTCAGTTACCTCGACCTTTCAACGCTTTAATTATCAAATAGACAATTATTCAGTCCTCTCACTTTACCTCCGGATCCTATAATGAGTTACAATGAACATATTTAATATTATTTAAAAGCACGTAATTTCTAAATAGAATATTAAATATTATTTGTACAGTTTCCAATAATATATAATATTCCATTTCTATCAAAATACAAATCTTCGTTCTATTATTTTCTAACTAACTAAACTTTCTCCCAGGTATATATTTAATTTATCACCCAATTCACAAGAATTCATTTACTCAAACCCCTCATATTTTTATAACTAGCGTTCTTAATAATATCCCTAAATTGAGTTATTATGAGAATCTCATATTTTCTTCTAATAAATACAATATTTTTTAACACAACTCTCTAATATTTCTTAAATATAATTTTTTGAATATTTTTATTATATTTTCTATCAATTTCTCGCTGCTATTGAATTTAATTGAATACCAATTCATATAATTAATCATTTCGTCAATAGGCCTGATAAAATTGAGTAAATTAGTTATACTAATGATCAAATCTAGCAAATTTAGTAATTTAATTAACCAATATAACATTCTTATGCGAATGTAATATTTAATTTGACACTAATTTAAATAGTCCAACTCGTAAAATTTTTCGATTAAACACTATCAGACAATATAAATTACATTTAGTGATGGACTAATTAAATAATATAATTATATAATTTAATATAAATTAAAATCAGATTTCTTGCCTCTGCTTACCCCCAAAAATGTGTGTTACTGTGTGTATTTTGTGTGATTTGTTTAAGTATGTCATTGCATATGCATATATATTAAGGGCACCTTTACTTCGAATTATATGATTAAAATGCGATTGATTAAAGTTTGACTAAAGTAATGATAACTAAGTGTGTGATTGATAAATTCTTTATTTACTTTGAAATTTTTGATTTGGGATTAAACTTCACTGTACCAGTATTTGACTATGTCAATCAATCAATCAATAGGCATGTAAGTTGTGAAAATACTTTGTTGCCCTTATGAAAAAAAACAAGAAGGAATGGTGTATTCTTATATTTAGCAATGCTCTATACATCTTCTGTTTGTCTTCCTTTGCAAGCTCTCTCCATGTTTTCTCCCACCAGGTGATCAACTTTAAAACCCATACCAGCGTTGCACGGTATTTTGGGCTATTGAAGCAGGATGGAAATAAGTTTTGGCCACTCAACCGTCTGTCCCATTGCAATCCAGGTTGGTTTCGTTGTTGTTAGGGTTTGTGTTTCAAGTTATGTTTTAATCTTAATTTTACATTTTCTTCGTATCCATGTGGTAATGGTTGCCCACCTGGTTGATTTTCTTTTGTTCGATTCCATTTGAAGAAATTATGGTTTATTTGTAGTATTTTCTGACCTTAAAATCACATAAACCCCGCCATTCTTTAATAATTCTTACTTGGTTAGACTACTTTTACCCATTTTTTTAAGTTTTATGTAGGGTATGATGTATTTAAGCTCCTGTTGGATATGTATTTGCTATGAAATTGAAAATTTATATATGACAATTTTATTTATGTGTATTGTCCTATTTTCACTTGGCCCTTGTCTTCGCATAGTTAAATAATATTGTATTATTAGCGAATGCTAGCTTTCAATTGTATGCGTGCTAGTTCAACCTTGCCAATCTATTTTTCAAAAATTAAGCCAAGCTTTTGTGACTAACCAAAAATTAAGTAAGATATATGTGACTGTGAGTGTACGAGTACGTCACTGAATTCCTGAACCCATGTTGATTATGGTGAACAAAAAGGCTTAAGAATCATCAAAGTCCATTTTACTTTATAGCATCCTTTAATTGCTCTAAAAATTTGTTACCTGTTAATTATTATAAATGAACTATTCTGGAATGAACCAATCAACATCCTGTTCTGATTGTTCCTCCCGTACCAATTCAATGGAGTATATATCTATTGGTGATTTAAGTGTTGTGCGCACTTGCTTGTGTGGGTATGAGGTTGTCGTTCGTACCTCATGGACAAATTCTAATCTTGATCGTCGATTCCAAGGTTGCCTTGGAAACACTGTATGTCTTTTTACGTTTGATATTTAATTAAATTTGAGCACGTTATTACAAGCATCAGTATATCTTATATGCAAAAATTCGGATGTCTAATACATTTCGTCTGTATGTCTAGGGGAGCTATTGTGGTGTCTTCCAGTGGGTCGATCCACCGATGTGCCGTCGGGCAAAGGAAATCATCCCTGGGTTGCTGTCACGCCGTAATGATAAAGAAAGACAATTGAATGAACACCGGGAAAAGAATTTTAAGAAAGAGGCTCTTGAAGGCAAGCTTATTACATATCGTTTAATGGGGATAGTGGCATCCGTCGTCACCTTTGTGCTCCTAGTTTTGTATTCCGCGCTACAGCCACATGCTTAGTTATGTTGCATTCAGGACAAGTGATGTTTAATTAAGTAAGATGTTCCTAGTTGTGATGCTAATTTGCTTTTGATCTGTTAACTATCGATACCATATGTTACCTGTGCCTAATTTCTTTTTGATCCGCGAAGACGGATGGGAGTATGTTTCTTTGAAATATATGTATATCCTGAATGGTAGATGATTTTATCTGTTTTCTATAGATTGTTCACATCCTAACTCTAGTTTTTCATTTTGTCGCGTTTTAACTTTCATTATTTGTCGAACGTAGCATCGTCAATTGAAATGTAACTTTATTATATCACATATAATAAAGTATACAAGTTCATTGCTTGTTTTCTGAACACCTAATTTTTTGTGAGCTTGTGAACTAAAAATGCTTAATTCGTTCATTAGGTTTCACGCAAATGCATTAAAACTTTGGTCTTCTTTACCAATACATATTTATTTTGCTTGGAAGATCCCTAAATATCCTTTTTTTTTTTCGTTGTAGACTTAAGATGCTTTATTTTCATTTTATAATTCCACAAGCATATTAGTAACTTTGGTCTATTGTGTCTATATCTATTGTATTTGCTTGGTCATTTTTGGAATACTCCATATTTTAGTGTTTGTCACCCGAGAATTCTATCTTTGTTCTGTATGTATTCCTGCATATACAATGTAGCTTTGGTCATACCTATCTAAAATATTATCATTTTGGTTGCTATATCTACCACAACCACTGCAATTAAGACCAATAGATACATTGGTGATCATAATTGTCATACACACCAAGCATACATTTTGACATGTCAATCAATCTTGTCTAACCTTGATAGGAATTATATTAAATACTCTCCTAAAGAACTATTTCATGTTGTAGATTTTAATGTGCTTTCATACTTATGTTCGGGTAGTAGGTAGAGTCCCAATTATAAAAAACCCCTCCAACTTCACTAATCTCAAGTTCTCTTCAATTGCATACTTGCCTCACATTAAATCCCCCACTTTGCATTATATTATTGAAACACCGAATAGCAACTATGACTGGCGATGGTTACTATTGGCAGCAACAACTCTTCACTGCTCACACTGGACATCGAAAATTGAAGGCACTTTCGTCGGGTCACTTCTTGAGCACCATCGCAAAGGCACATTTCATCACGATCGCACTAACTGTCATGCTGTCCTGTGCGCCTATTTTAACATAAATGCTAAATATGGCGCAACATTTCCATACTCGTATTGCCAACACCGATTGGCCAAGCTCAAGACACGATATCGGGTTTTCCACTGGATTACGCGATTGGCTGTTGTGGAGTGGGATCCCAAGCAAAATATCACAAGCGTCGATGATTATGTTTGGGAGCATATATAAAAGGTATTACAAGTACATGTTCTCACATATTTGCTTCAATTTTTTTTTTATTTTTCCAAGATCAGTGCACGCAACATAATGTTACACATTACCACTTTGCATTGCTAATTCTCAGGCGAAAAAAATTAGAAAGGCATACGTGAGAGCAGTCGAGCCACATTGGAATGCTTTGATGATGCTCTTTGGTGATTGTGGCCCAAATTCATCACTTTTCATTTGTTTTATTTCACCTTTTTTCCGAAATACATCCCTTTTTAATTTTCCTTTTTTTGACAAACCTTTTAATTGCTTAATTTATATAATTTGCTCACAAATATTAGGCAAAATTACATTTTTGGTCCTGTAACTTTAGGTCGTTAGCACTTTAGTCCTGTAACTTACTTCATTTACACATTTAGTCCTTGTTTTGACGAATTTAGTCCTGAGCATCTCACATTTGGTCCTTTTTTGACAAATTTAGTCTTGTGTTGACAATTGTGGTCCTATTCAAACTATAATAAATCTCATTTTTGATCCTATAACTATGAGTTATTAGGACAAAAATTGTCAATACAGGACTAAATTTGCCAAAAAAGGACCAAATGTGAGATGCTAAGGACTAAATGTGTAAATGAAGTAAGTTACAGGACTAAAAGTGCTAACGACCTAAAGTTACAGGACCAAAAATGTAATTTTACCCAAATATTATAATGCACTCTAGTTTACTTCATTCAAATTTTAATACATTCAAATTTCAATCTATAATTTATTTACTAATCAACTAAAATTCGTACATATTTTTAATTAATCCATAATTATGTATTAAATATTTATGGATGTTACATTGTAGGCGCTGGAGAGAAACAAAAGGCTAAGTAAAGACGAGATGATTCTAAGGCTGGGCGGTGTAAGGTCATCGCTGCGGAAGTCGTGGGATCTCTTAGATTAGTTATAAGTGATCATGTTCGGATAGAGTTAAAATACTGTTAAGTACCGAGCATGATCAAGAATATTATTTCCATTCTTGTTTAGACATTAATGGTTATGCATCTAAGATCAATAGAATCGGTTTTTATTTGATGATTGATAATCACTCTCATATATTTGATACATTAGTCAATGTTGTTTATATTCTCCAACAGTTAAATTTGATTATGACTGCTTAACACAAAAGAAAATTTGATAATCATGAAAACGCACAATTATGTCACGCAAAGCTATGCCATATCTCTAAGTATAGGATAAGGAAGTTGGTGAAGTCAAAGAGTCTAGAAATAGATGATTTGGACAACCTGCCAACTTGTGAATCCTGTCTAAAAAGGAAAATGACCATGAGGCCTTTTATTGGACAAAGCGCGATCGCCAATAGTCTATTAGATCTGATCCATACAGACGTCTGTGGGCCATTAAATACTCTAGCTAGAGGAGGATACTCATACTTCATAACTTTCACCGATGATCACTCACGGTATGGTTATGTTTGCCTAATGAGATACAAGTCTGAGGCCTTTGGAACGTTCAAGGAATACAGACTTGAAGTTGAGAATTAAACTGGCCGTAAAATCAAAGTCCTTCGGTTGGACCGAGGTGAAGAGTATTTAAGTGGTGAATTCACAGATTACTTAAAAGAAAATGGAATTCTCTCTCAATGGACTCCTCCTAGAACACCACAACTGAATGGCGTGGCTGAAAGGAGGAATCGAATCCTATTGGATATGATTCGATCCATGATGAGTTTTACAGAATTGCCCCTATTCTCTGGGGTTACGCTCTTGAGACGGTTTCCAAGTTGCTTAACATGGCACCATCTAAGACGGTACCTCAGACGCCATATGAAATATAGCATGGCAAGCCTGCATCCTACAAGTACTTGAGAGTGTGGGATAGCCCCACACACATCGAGAGGCTAGTGGGAGATAAACTAGATTCAAATCTAGTCTGTGCAGGTTTATCGAATGTCCGAAAGAAACTACGAGATACTATTTTTTTGATCCGTCTGAGCAACAGATATTTGTTTCAAGAAACACAGTTTTCTTAGAAAGAGTTTTCCTGCAGATAGCCGACGAGATGAGGTGTTACTTGAGGAATCAAGTGAAGCACCTAAGCAAAATGACGCAATATCATTTGAACCTTTGGTTCCCACTAATGGTGTTCCAGTCCTCTGTAGATCAACCAGAGAATCTCGACCATTCTGAGAGGTACGGATTCGTAGGATTGACTAGTCAATTAGAAAATGATCCAAAGACATACGGAGAAGCATGTCGGACATCGACTCAGACAAGTGGCTTGAGGTCATGAAATCCGAAATGGACTTGATGGGTTTCAAATGAAGTTTGGACCCTCGTAGACCCACCTAAAGGTGTTAAACCAGTTGGATGCAAATGGGTCTACAAAAGTAAGCTTGGAGCTGACGGGGAGGTTACAGCTTTCAAGGCTAGGCTAGTGACGAAAGGATATACTCAAGGACCTGGGGTCTATTTTGAGGAAACTTACTCGCCCGTAGCCATGGCCAAGTCCATTCGGATACTACTTGCCATAGCAGCATGGTATGACTATGAAATATGGCAGATGGATGTGAAAACGGCATTTCTCAATGGTTACGTTGAGGAAGAGATCTTTATGGATCAATCGAAGGGTTTCACTACTATCTAAGAAGAACAGAAGGTCTGTCGTCTTCAAAGGTCCATCTATGGTCTCAAACAAGCTTTCCGAAATTGGAACACGCATTTTGATGAAGTCATCTGGGGATATGGTTTCAACAAGAAAGAGCATTATCCTTGTGTATACCAGAGATCAGTGGGAACTCGATTGCGTACTTTGTATTTTATGTTGATGACATCTTGCTCATTAGAAATGACGCCAAGATGTTAGGCGACATTAAAGCATGGTTGTCCATATAATTTTCAATGAATGACATGGGTGAGGTTTCCAACATCCTTGGCATCAAGATCTACAGGGATAGATCCAGAAGGATGTTAGGACTAACCCAATCCTCGTATATTGAGAAATTCTTGAAAAAATTCAATATGGAAACTCAAAATGAGGACACCTTCCAATGAGACATGGGATTAAGTTGTCCAAAAAGTAATTTCCCAAAACTGATGAGGAGTTTAAAAGGATATTGGACATCCCCTATGCTTCAGCCGTGGGAAGCATTCAATATGTTGTCCAGTGCACTAGGCCTGATGTCGCCTACGCTTTGAGCGAAACAAGCAAATATTAGGGATGCGCCGGGGAGATGCACTGGAGCACAATCAAAACTATACTTAAGTACCCGAGAAGGACTAAAGATATGTTCTTGGTCTACGGTAGTGGAGAATTGATACTAGAAGGCTATAGCGACGCTAGCTTCCAGTCGGGCGATTACGATGCCAAGTCCCAATCAGGTTTTGTATTCATGTTGAATGGTGGTGTGGTTGCTTGAAAAAGTTCCAAGCAGGCTACCACAGCGGATTCTACCATAGAAGCTGAATACATAGTAGCTTCAGAAGTAGCTAAGGAAGCGGTTTGGATGAAAAACTACATCCAAGAGTTGGGTGTGGTACCTAGTATTGCTGAGCCCATAGTTATCTTCTGCGATAACAACGGGATGATAGCACCAGCAAAGGAATCGAGATCTCATCACCGTTCCAAACATATTCTTAGGCGCTACCATCTGCTTAGAGAGATGGTGAGTAGAGGTGACATTAGGACGGACTAAGTGAGCTCCGTAGATCCACTTACCAAGCCAATGTCACAAATTGCTCATACTCAGCATCTGGATAAGATGGGATTGAGGTCGATGGGTGATTGGCTTTAGGTCAAGTGAGAGATTGTTAGGATAGGTGACTTGGAAGCCAATTACATTGGCATACATGTAACCCAATCCTAGAAACAACTTGATCTTTATGTAATTAAATGAGCATCCTGTAGAGACTTGCATCAATAGTCGCTTTCATTAGATGAGTGCTGCATTTAATTGGCGACAGATGTGGGATGTCTATGCTATCTTGATGGGTTGATTGACTAGGTGTCAAATCAACTGAACTGACCCACAGGGTTCAGCATATGGAAGCCTTGTAGGCTTGGTCAGTATGACTTGAGTCCCCGGCCTCGATAGTACGGGAGTAGTCCTCAGAGTTTAGGAACCATTGCAGTCACGTGCATACGATGACTGTATCTTAGATCTGTGCGAGAGGTGATTGTGTCACAGACATAGTCATCATAAGGCATGTCCAGTGCAGTCAAAGTATGTAGCGAGGACGATGAGTTCCAAGAAGAGGATCCATCCCCTGTCATTACATGATAAAGGTATCTCCTATGCACTTGGAGATGCTACGATGCTCTAAGAAACTATGGCCACAGTCATTGGTCGAGTAGGAAAAAGAGGTTCCTACGTCGAACAATTTGGTGTAGCACAATCTCAAGTACTTAAGCATAGACGCCTGGTCCAGAATGGGAACCGATACCATATTCCATGTCCTAGACCAAGGCTTAGAGACGGTAGACGAAAGGACCATACCCGTATTAACTCGGAGCCTAAAAGTTCACATGGAAATTCACCTAGTTTCTAGTGTCATGGACCATTGCTAGACGGTCACCCATGGTAACGGGCTTTCTTGATCAAGGGTTGATAAATAATTCTTAATTAAATTAGAATTGATTAATAATAGTGTTAGACATAGCCCAAGTCTAGCTGAGGGGTCAATAAAAAGAGTCACACACAACATCACCGAGAAGGGATAAGGAATTAATTGAGAATTAATTTCTTAAGTAATTGGATTACTTAATATGAGAGAGATCCATTGGATGGATTAGCCCAAGAATAAAATAATGGGATTAATTTTTGTTGGGTTTGCCTTTATTAATTAATAAGTTGCACTTATTAAATTAATAAAGACAATTTGGGCACATGCATTTAATTGAATAAAATGCATGATGGGCTTAATTAGGTGAATTTCAATTAAATTGGATTTAATTAAAATCAAGTTAGCCTAGTATATTTAATGGTAAAATTCAGCCACTCACCCCCTAATTGAGCCCACTTGAAAATTTTAGGGAAGGAAATAATTGACTAGCAATATTTACTTTTGGAAAGTATCTTGTTGGTCATTCTTTATTTGGAATAAAGAACGTATTACCTTGTGAACATTTAAATGAACCTAGACACATTTTAATAGTTCGATACAAGGTACATATATATGCCAGGGTTAATTATTTGGAATAATTAATCATAACATAACAAAAAAAAATCCTCCTCTTCCTAGAAGCCAATTTCGGCCACTCCCTCTCTCTACACACACTCGGTGTGCTTTCCTTCTTTTTTCTCTTCTAGCAAGGAGAATTAAGAGCTCCCAACTTCCGATGTGGTGTGGACGTGCTTTGGATGACTTCTGTGTTGGAGTCTAACGTGAACGAAAGGGAAGGGAACGAAAGCTTTAAGGTATACTTTCTTTTATGTTTTTGCTTTATTCGCTCTTTACTTTCACCATAGCCTGAAAATTAATGGATTTTCTTTTACCACATCGAACGCCCAGGAATTCCAAGGGTATTCCTTGAATCCATAGTTTTACTATCGTATAATTTTATTACATTTTTCTTTTATCACCGCTTTTGCTTTGCTTAAATTCCTGGGTGAATCCACGAGCTCCTTCCAAAGGGGTTTGTCGAAGGCTGTGCTGGGGTACTAGTAGAGGCAGTCGACTGTGACGGTTCCCAGTGGAGAAGCTGGCATGCATTTCCCTCATCATAGCCATCATGTCGACCATCATCGTCTCCATCCGGCTCATGTGATCCTCCATGGTCGGGTTTGACAGATTTGAAGAAACAGTTAGGCGGTGCCCACACCTAACCTGCGAAAATGTGATTAAAAATGGAAAGTACGAGACGAATTTGGAAGATTTTGAAGATGATTAAGACTCCTTTTGCTTATTGGAAGCTACATTTGGTGGAGGAATTTAATTAGGATAATAGTTTTATTTCGTTAGGACTTTTGGTTTAATTGGAAATTTACCTTTTCCAAGTCATAGTTGAATTAGGTAACTAATTAGTATATATATGTGTGGTAATTCAAATTGTAAAAAACTTTTGATCCTTGGAACTTTCGATCTCTGCGTTTTTTATAATATTTTTATTTTATTCTCTCTTTAGCATGCTAGGTTAGTTCCTTTAATTCTAGTTAAAGATTTGGTGAATGCTTGATTCCAATGTGTTGTGAAATCTAAATTGTGCTTTCTACTTTCATTCATATGGGTATTTGTGTTGTTCTTTATGTTTTTATTACAAATAATCTAATATCGTTATTCATTGTCAAGAATATTTGCCTAGCCAATTGAATTTGCAAATCCGTAATTTACTTACCATCTTTCTTTTATATATGTTGATAGAGGAAGATCCCCGTAGTACACAATAGAGGATGATGTGGAGTTCGTCGTCCGGTTCGTCTTATTCTTGGCGGACTCGTGCTAGAAATTCACGCTAGCCCAGTATGCTTGGAGCTGGAGCCATACCTCATTAGCCAGCCAAAGTGGCTTGTCTAGCTTCTTCTAGACGACGGCGAACCATTTTCGGATGAATTTGCCTGCCCACATGTGAAAGATCCGAAACATGGACTCATCATCACAGTCCCACCAGTAAGTCATCTACAAAATATCAAATTAAAAAATATTAGTAAAATTCATTAACCAATTTAGATTATAAAATAATACAAAATTATTTTAAATTACATTACCTTCACGCTATCAAACCAGAACTATTGGTGCTCCGACAGCCCCTGCCTTAAACATCCCCAAGGGGTTGTTAAATGTCCTCGCACCACTGCATTAATGCGCTTGTGGAATTTGCAGCCGGATTTGAAAGGACATGTTAATTAGTAATTTTTAAGATAAAATAATACTAAAAAATATTCATAAACAAATTTACCTCGCATCATCATGGTTGATATACTGGCGCACTGATGGTGGGGTGACTGTTGGAGGTACTGATGGTGGTGGAATAGTGGTAGGATGTGTTTTATCACTGAATGCATGCTTAATTCAAGTGTTTTTTAGAATGAATTTATTGCATTGATAATTGAATTAAGCATATTTCAGGTGAAGGATTGCCATTAACCCCATTTGAAGAAAAGAGAGCCAAAAAGCCCAAAATGAAGCCAATAAGTGATTAAGGAAAAGATGAGATGAAAACTGATTTGAACATCTAATAGGGCGTGATCACGTCCTATTCAATGGGCAGAGCTGAGAAGGAAACAGAATTGAGCATCCGATAGGGCGTGATCACGCCCTATCCAATGCTCTCTGTTTACATGAAAATAGGCAATTTGGAAAGATTTGTAGCTGCGATTTATTTCCTTCTCCAGACAGCAAGTTGGAAGGCAAGAGATACGCTTTTTGTGCTATAAAAGTGTTCTGAACGCTGAAGATTAGTATCCAATTCCATATTTTGTTACTCTATTAGTTTAGTTTATGTTTTCTAGGATTTTCTACACGCATGTTGTGTAGCTAATTATCTTTTATGATTCAAGGGAGACGTTGAACCTAATTATTATGTTTTGAGATCTTGGTTTTTATCTAATTTCACTAAGTATTTCTTGTCTTGATTTATATCTTATGAAATGATTATTATTGATAGATCTGACAATTCGATTCGATATTAATTGGTCTATTGCTATCATGAGTTCAGTGATCCGTAATTGTCATGAATGAGTGGTACAAGTAGCAAACAGATTAATTATGTACTTTACATGATTTATTTGTAGGGACAAGAAAACTAGATTAAATGAATGCAGCTATCTCAATTATTTGATCTAGGTTCAACTGTTTCCGTTAATGCAAATGCTATTATTGAATTGATATGGAATGCTATCGTGCCCAGTCGTGAGATAATAAGTTTTGGCTTAGATGCTTGAGTCAAGTCAATTACAATAGGAAAACAGGAATTTATTATGGCTATCCTAATAGGTTTCAGAGTTGAATGCTTGATTGTGAAATTATTCTTATGTGATCAATGATGAACATTGATTGGGTGACACATTCCCTTGAATCAGAATTCTTACCTCTTGATTTCTTTCAATAATTTATTTTTGCTTTTTATTCTATTTCTATTAATTAGTATTAACTCTCAATCCAAACCCCCCTGTTCGGTTAATCAACTGAGACTGAGAAATTAACTTGTAGTTCTCTAGGGATTCGACCTGGTTCCACTACTGCTACAGTTAGTGAATCAGTAATTAATTTTGACGGCTTCGACAACCGATCAAATTTTGGCGCCGTTGTCGGGGAGCTACTTTAGTTTCTTAGTCTCGTTGTTCTTTTTCTTCCCTTGCTAATCTTTTTTTTTTATTTTGCAAGGAATATTCGTGCAATACTTGATATAGTTTAACTGTTGGTGGTGAATCCTTTGAGGAAATTGAAGAAAGGATGGCAGGAAGAGAATGGATTTCCACAGTGGACGAGAATCATAGACAATATGAATTTCCATCTTATTGGGGAGTAAATGCAAAAAGAGGATTTCCATGATATGATTCCTACTCTGAGTCTTATAATCCAGGATGGCAAAACCATTTCAACTATTGGGATCAAGAGGAGCAATTGAGATACCAACCACCCCCATCCCCTATGCAAGCTGCACCACAAACGCCAAATTTAGGTATGAGTTTAGAGGATATTGTTAAATCCCTTGCTCTCACTACTCTTCAATTTAAACACGATATAATGGCGGGGTTGCAAGAGACAAGGGTGTGCTTACAACTCTTAGGAAATCAAATCTCTCAATTAGCCACATCAATTAGCAAATTAGAAGCTCAAGCATCCCAACAAACTGAAGTCAATCTAGAGAACACGAGTGCGATGACACCTCAGAGTAGGGAGGAGCTACACATGATTGAACAAGCACCGGCGGACACCTCAGAGGACGAGAAGACTCTTGAATACACCGAAAGTACAAAATGAAAAGGTAGAGTCTAATCTAATTTCACCTCCTTCGTCTAACACTTGTGCTCTGCTCTTCCCTTGCAGTATGCCCAAATCAGAGGAGGATGAGAAGGAAATTACCTTAAACAAGGTAAAAACCAACATCACACTACTGGACCTAAAAGCCTTGCCCTACCACCTCCAATATCTCTATTTAGGTGTAAGCAAAACATTATCCTACATAATTTCCCAAGGACTAGTCAAAGAGCAAAATGTACTGAAATTGGATGGAAGATAAGTCTTGAGAAACTGTAAGGAGAAACAAGGAGGTTCTGCGATTTTGTGATTTTAAAAAAGTTGTTTGAGGTTAGGAAAAAGGTGTTATTCTATAAAGTTCGCTTAAAACCCATCTCAGGTAAGTTGAGCTCTTCTTGGCTTAGACGTTTTGAAGCTGCTAATGTTTTTCCTCATGGTGTAGCAAGGATAAAAAGTCTAGCCACGAGACAAATTTTCAAAGTGAAGGGCCATCAATCAAAACCATTTCTTGGAGGTGATGAAGTCACAACCATCAGCAACAAAGCATTGGCATCACTCCAACAGTTGACACATTGAAAGCAAAGCACTCCGTCGAGCATAACGACGATAAAAAATTGCGCTTGTTGGGAGGCAACCCAATTCTTTTATTTGCTTTCTTTTAATTTTTTTTATGGTTTTCTTTTAATTTTAGGATTTAACTTCATACACTCCGCAGGTTTGACCTCTATATAAGGCGTGCTCACGTCCAATCTAAAGCCAAAAGCAGCACCACATTTCTATGTTGCAACTGAGTTCATAATAAAATAAAGCGTGATCACGCCCTACCATTGATTTGAATCTGTCTGAAGTCATCTTCTCTAACATACTTGCAAAACTGACTTGAGGCATTGTTAAGGCGTGATCACGCCTAAAAAAGAGATCAAATCTGTCAACAGCATCACCATCCGCCGCAACTGTCTCCCACTGTCGCTGCTCCACAGCCGACGCCTAGTAGCTGCTGTTGCTGTTTCCATTGTGGCTCACACCTTATCTCACCTTCTATTCTGTCTGCACCGCTCTCCAATGACACGCCCTCGTCGTCTAATCATGCACCACCATCCCCTACTGCTATTCTTCGCTCCTCTAGCCGATTACACTACTTCATGTTTCAGGGACGTTCTCTATATTCTTTACTTTTTTTCCCTTGCTATGTGTGATGTTTTATGCATACATTGACGACAACGTAGGTACTTGGTGTGGGGAAGGTTTGCTATAGTAAGATTGTGCAAATATTTGATGATTGATTAGAGACTTGATTTTCTACTTAATCTTTTCATAGATTGTGCATTGATGGAAGTGTTGAGCATTTTTATGTGGAAAATAATTTTTGGTGAAGAAAACACTTGATTTTTGGTTGAAAATTTGAATTTTTTTGAAAGACACCAAATTTATGCTTTAATTTAATGTGTCTTGAGATGAAATGTGGGAATTATTCTATGATTTGCACTAATTTGCCTGAATGTTGTCTTGTAACATCTCTAAAACTGATAGGAATTTGTGGTTTAAGTTGAGATTAGTAGAAAGATATGGCACTAGTAGCATATAAAAATTGTGTGAAATGTGTTCCATTGATTGCATTAAACGAAAAATGTTCAAGAATCAACACTAAAGCCTTTGTGTGAGCTTTTGAGCCTAAGCACTTACATTTAATAGTGCTCATACATTTCTTTGATTAAGGGCATCAAACTTAGTGTGTGCATTCTAGAACTTGCTTGTGTAATACATTTTGAGACCACATTTCTTGTGAATTGGTATATGAAAGTGATAAGGGCATTTAGGAATAGCCAATTGACCTTGAAAAGAGCCTACCAAATAAATTCACCATTAGAAAACTCTTTTGAGCCTTGGCCTTTCTTTTCTTGGTTAAACCACGTTACAAGCTGAATTATCCTTTTCTTGATTATTTTCTAAAAAGAATTTTGAACCCATTCAAGAGGATGGTGATGATTGGGTTGCCTGCAAGTTGCTATGGGAACAACATGAAATGAAATGACTCAAGTAGCTTACAAGAGATTCATAGTTTTTTGGGAGAAAAAGATGAAAATGAGAATAAAAAAAAGAAAAGAAAAAAAAAATCATGAAAAAAAAGAGATGATTCAGAAAAAGAAAAAGAAAAGAAAAAAAAAAGTCGAAGAGTTGAATTCTTTCAAGCACTTGAGTCAGGTTGAAGAAGAAAAATGTGTCAAGCAAAGCAAGCAATTATCATCATCCTTTTGAGTTCATAAGCCATAATTTGACCTTTTCTTGCCATACCTTGTCCTAAAACCCCATTACAACCACGTTAAGACCCTTTGATTTATGCATTGATTCGCATTCTGTAGTGGTGGAGATTTGATTCACAAGCAAGCCTATGGCAATGACACTCTATTGTTTTGATTTGAGTGAGTCCCAATTTCCTAAACACATTTCGAGTGACATGATTGATACCTCGTGAGAGTGTTGAGACTTATTTCATTTGAGTTTGATATAGTCAATGGGATACTTGTGTGTTAAATGTGTGCTACTAGTGTTTATTCTCAATATTACTATCTCCTCATAAATTGCAATGACATATTGGTTAAGGGACATACCTGATTTACATGAAGGGAAGTTTGAAATCGATCACTTGAATAATTCGTATGTTTTGAATCAAGACATACTTGAGGACAAGCATGATTTTGGTGTGGGGGAATTTGATAGGATGTGTTTTATCACTGAATGCATGCTTAATTCAAGTGTTTTTAGAATGAATTTATTGCATTGATAATTGAATTAAGCATATTTCAGGTGAAGGATTGCCATCAACCCCATTTGAAGAAAAGTGAGCCAAAAAGCCCAAAATGAAGCCAATAAGTGATTAAGGAAAAGATGAGATGAAAACTGATTTGAACATCTAATAGGGCGTGATCACGTCCTATTCAATGGCAGAGCTGAGAAGGAAAAAATTTGAGGCCTCTGTTTACAAAAATAGGCAATTTGGAAAGATTTGTAGCTGCGATTTATTTCCTTCTCCAGACGGCAAGTTGGAAGGCAAGAGAGAAACGTTTTTTGTGCTATAAAAGTGTTATGAACGCTGAAGATTAGTATCCAATTCCATATTTTGTTACTCTATTAGTTTAGTTTATGTTTTCTAGGATTTTCTACATGCATGTTGTGTAGCTAATTATCTTTTCTGATTCAAGGGAGACGTTGAACCCAATTATTATGTTTTGAGATCTTGGTTTTTATCTAATTTTACTAAGTATTTCTTGTCTTGATTTATATCTTATGGAATGATTATTATTGATAGATCTGACAATTCGATTCGATATTAATTGTTCTATTGCTATCCATGAGTTCAGTGATCCGTAATTATCATGTGTGGTAAAGTAGCAAACAGATTAATTATGTACTTTGCATGATTTATTTGTAGAGACAAGAAAACTAGATTAAATGATTGCATCTATCTCAATTATTTGATCCAGGTTCAACTGTTTTCATTAATGCACATGCTATTATCGAATTGATATGGAACGCTATCATGCCCAGTCGTGAGATAATAAGTTTTAGCTTAGATGCTTGAGTCAAGTCAATTACAATAGGAAAACAGGAATTTATTATGGCTATCCTAATAGGTTTCAAAGTTGAATGCTTGATTGTGAAATTATTCTTATGTGATCAATGATGAACACAATGATTGGGTGACACATTCCCTTGAATCAGAATTTTACCTCTTGATTTCTTTCAATAATTTATTTTTGCTTTTTATTCTATTTCTATTAATTAGTGTTAACTCTCAATCCAAACCCCCCTGTTCGGTTAATTGAGACTGAGAAATTAACTTGTAGTTCTCTAGGGATTCGACCTGGTTCCACTACTGCTACAGTTAGTGAATTAGTAATTAATTTTGACGGCTTCGACAACCGATCAAATAGCCCACGTATAGGTAGGATCAGCAACTGGTGTGGCAGACGGTTGCCCGGCCTCCTTAGTTGCCGGTGCCGCAGCAAATGGTCCAACATCATCTGGAATCTGCGTGGAAGCTATTGGTCCAGCCATGTCAGGTTGTGTGGTTGGTCGGAACACTACTTCCCCTGCATAGGAAACATCAGATGGCACTGGTGGAATTGGCAGGCCACGACCATGTCATCCACGTGGTAAAGCAGGTGTACCACTAGACATAATTTATACAAATTATATGAGTATTAGTTTTTAAATAAGATTAGTATATATTATTGGAATATTAACCTCAATTTCTATTATTGAAAAATTAGCCTCAATTTGTTATTATTTGTATTTTCATTTAAATAATATTAATTAATTATGTAAGGCAAAAATATTATTATTTTTCAAAATTTAGCCTAAAGTTGTGATTATGTATAAAACATGTTTTAAATTACAGAAATAATGACACAGCTATTTACTAAAATTACAATAATTACATAGAATTACAATAATTAGATTAAATTACATAGAATTACAATAATTTAAATAATTACAAAAAATTACATAAAATTACAGAGAATTACAAAAATTGACAGAAAATTACATAGAATTACAAAAATTGACATAAAAATTACATAGAATTACAAAAAATTGATAAAAAATTTACACATAATTACAATAAATTAATTAAAATTACGGAGAATTATAATAAATTGACAAAAAATTACAGATAATTATAATAAATTACACATTAACTACAAAAAAATAACACAAATATGTTCTAAATTACAAAAAAAAAAATTGCACAAATATTTCACTAATATTTTAAAAATATTTTCATAAAATTTTTCAGAAAAATATTTTACAAATATTTTAATAAAATATTTTTGAAAGTATTTATAAAAATATTTTCATAAAATAGTTTCTGACAGTATTTTCTAAAACTATTTCTGAAAATAATTTTAGAAATATTTTGGAAAAATATTTTCAGAATTATTATACACAAAATAGAACAAAAAAGGTAAAAAAAATAGAAAACAAACCTGGCAGCGGATAGCGGACTTTGAGCGAGAGAGACAGGATGACGGCGGGAGCATGTGGCGGCGGGTTAGGGAGGCGAAGGGCACGGTGAGAATGAGTGATAGAGCAAGAGAGAGAGAAAGAAAAAAAATCTTCTAAGTGCCAGTTATATATAAAAATTTGGAACGGTCTAGGACTGATCATTGCTAGACCTTTCGATTTATAACGAAATTGTTCCTAGACCGTTTCTAATATAGTAGAAGAACATCGTTTCCTGTGTTGTGGATTGGTAAGATTTTGTGTTCATTTTTGTACGTCAGTTATTCAAATAACTGTTCCTAAAATCGGTATTTGCACAAGGTAATATCTAAAATGATGTCGTTTTATTCGAAAATGATGCCGTATGAAGATGGTATTTAAGTGCCCATTTCTAAATGTATCTGAACCTCTAACGAGATCGACCCAACAGCATTGAACAAAACAATGTGCATGTTCGAAATAAGTGGGTAATCTAACTGAATTATCTCTTCGAGTATCCCATAAAATTCATTGTCCGTGTCTGTATATGATGAGCTTTTAACACACACCTATAATTAATAGTTAACTTGCCTCTGTCGTGACGTTCAAGGTGGATATTGTAACCATTCACAAAGTAATACGGGAATATTGTGACGTCAGCGGTAGAACCCCAATAATGCAATTTCAACAGCTCGTTGTCCGTGTAGTTCAATTCGGATTTCACCTGCAATGCACATATTAGAGAAAAAATTAACGACTGACCGTTTCACAGTTATGACACAATTTATAAGCCACTACTTATACGATGTTTGAACCAATCCTTGAATTTAGTAGCTACTAGTAGTTCAATGTTGGGGTCCTCCGAATGGTGGTGCTCGTAGAGTTCATTTAAAAATGACCTGTATGTAAAAAATATAGAATACATATAAATACATAGGTTAAAACTCTAAATAAAAATTTTATAAACTATTAATATCTATGCACGTACTCGTAGTATAGCGTGACTACTTCACAATTGCACAGGATGTACGTCTCGATTATGTCACGCTCTGGGCCACCTGTTCATTGGGGCAACACTTGCTCTGCCAGGGTGGTTGAAAATAGACCATTGGATACGATTGTCATTCATCGTGAGGTCGTCATTTCTACGAGGCATGTTCTGTTTGCAAAGAATGTGCGACTCGAAGTAGTGAGAAGTGAATAAACTGATTTATTCAACAAGGTTTGCCTCTACAATTGACGCCTCAACGTGTGCTTTGTTTTCCACCTTCATTTTCAAGTCCCGAAGAATTCTATTCAGAAAAATATTTATTAGAAAACATATCACATTAGAAGTATTTTAAAAAAACTAGAATAACTCGTGTACTTACCTCTCAAATAGGTACATCCACCAGTATTCAACAGGCATTTTCATGCGCGCTTCATATGTCAGGTGAACATTTCACGGAAGGCAATCGAGATCAACGTCTGCATGAATACGTTACAATTATGGCTCTTCATGTTGTGCATCCTTAGCTCCTTCATGTCGACATAATGGGCCAAATTAGATGCTTAACCATCATAAAACTTAACATTACTAATCCATTCACATATTTTTTTTTTAAGAAAGCCGCCTGTGCCTAGGTGGGGGGTTTGGCGGACCCCTACCCGTTTATTACCAAGAATGAATTCAAATCATGTACACCGAGCACAACACGTGGGGACGATGATTAGTATAGGTATTTTCTCCACAAAACCTCCTCGAAAAAACTCCTGGACTAAGTCGTGAAACCATCATCACCCTTGGCGAAGGTGAGGAACTCCCTGTCTGTCAATGCAAAGAATGCCGCAGAGAACACCCGTGATATCATCATGGTGGAGCACCCGAGTCAACTGTAAAGAAGCAGCCTCCTTCGCAAGATGGTCAGCTGCACCATTCGCCTCCCTAAAAACGTGTTGAACATCCGCTACGAGCAACTGTTGGAGGCGTACAATATGCATAATCAGATGTTGAACCTCCCACTTCCCAGAATCACAGGACTTTGAGAGCGAAATCACTGTCGTGGCATCCACCTCCACCACGAAAGGGGCAAGACCGTGGGTCAGGGCAAGCTCCATCCCCCGCCAGACAGCAGTGAGCTCTGCTAGCACACTGGTCCCTGTGCCCAATGCAAACTGATAAGCAAGGTGTACATGCCCAGCTGAATCCCTAATGATGCCCGCCGCCCCCGCTAGGCCTGGATTCCCAAGGGAGGAGCCGTCTGTATTGAGCTTAAACCAAGATGGGGACGGTGCACTCCAACGCACAATACTGGGGGCTTGAGGAGTCGTCTTTGGGCATCACGTTCGGCCTCCTCTCATCCGCTTCAAGCTCTGGTCGATTATATATGATCTTCAGGTCCTTCCGTGCATTCAAATTGTCCTTCATTTTTTCCTTTATGTTCATCATGGTATTAAATATACTGTCAAAAATATTCTTCTCAATGTTCATGTTCATCCCCCAATACTCGAGCTCCTAGAAGATGCTTTTCTTTGTCCACTTATGCTCGCTACCGTAGTCGGTGTTGGAGTGGGTGACCAAAAACCAATTGGATTAGTTGTTTGTCATTCGCTCTTTATCAAATAATATTAGAATGATGAATACAGTAGGAATTCATCAGGTTGGCAATCAATTTTCGTTATGTTTACTACTAACATTGAATGGGATTTCAATGTCACAGCAAAACGCCCACAAACCGAAAGGATAAACCTATGGAATTGGGTTGCGCATAGCTTTGGCAGCTATGAAACCAACTCTTGAGTGTCGGTCCGAAACGTTCCAAGTCGAGGACCTCGAGATAGGGCATCGAGAGTCCTATAGAGATTTGCACTAAGTATTGCAACTGTGTTTCATCGACCTAAGACGTGGGTCGTTTGGCAGTCAGGTAGTCAACTGATTGAACTAACTCATGAAAATCATCATATGAAAGCCTTTTAAGGCATGATCAGTATGACTGGGATTTTCGGTTCCGATATTATGGGATTAGTCCTTGGACTTGAGGAATCATGGCAATCATGTGCATATGAAGATTCTATCTTGGATATGGTGAGAGGTGGTTGTGTCATGGGGCATGGTCGTCATAAACTTTATCTAGTACAGTCGGAGTATGTAGCGAGGATGGTGGATTCCAAGAAAGAATTTATCACGAGTCAGTATTGTGACAACGAGATCTCCTATGCGCTTTGAGATGGTTTAGACTCTTCAAGCCTATGGCCATAGTGATTGATCAAGTGGGAAGGAATTTCTTACGATGATCAGTAGAGTAAAAGCATCTCGAGTATGCAACATAGATGCCTAGTTAACGATGGGAACCGATGCTCAATTCCATAACCTAGACTAAGGCCAGGAGACGATTGACAGTAGGACCATATCCATAGGAAATCAGCATGAATATCCACGCCACTATTTGCGTAGTTTCTAGTGCCATAGACTATTTCTAGACGACCACCAATGATAACGGGCTATTTCTAGTTATGGAATAATCATAAATAATTAATTAAATTGGATTTTTAATAGCGCACTGAAGTCTAGCTGAGGGTGAACCTAAAGAATTACACACAAATCACGAAAGGTGAGCGAATTAATTTAGAATTAATTTTGAAAGAGGTGTGAATTAATTTAATTAGATTGAGTTTATTCTTGAAGAGTATAAATGATTAGATCATTTATGAGGAATCATCCATTAGATGGATAGTTCGGATTTAATTAATTGGATTAATTAAATTTTGGACTTAGCCCTTTTAAATTGATTGGATTAATTTAAAATTGACTTTGGATAATTAATTAGTGGGTTGGATCGATTAATTAATTAGTAGATGCACCTATCTAATTACTGAATTAGATTCATTAATTAGAAATGGGCTAGAAATAATTAGTTGGACTAGTTATGATTGGTTGGGCTTAATTAATTAAGTGGATTGGATTCATTAAAATAATTAAGTATCTTTTAGACTTGTGAATATTTGTTTGGATTAAATATTTACATGAAATTTCTTTGTTGGGCATTTTATTTAATTGGATTAAATATTAAGTCCAATAGGAATGGTGTATGGGCTCAATTTGACTCGTTGGACAAGTAAATTGAATCTGGTCCAAAATGCATCAAGCCCTAGCCCATGTTGACCTTTGGTAGGTCAAAAATACCTGAAATTTGGGAGAAAAATATCAGCAAAATTCGTGCAAAAGCTGTGTGGAAAGTGGGAGAGGAGTTTTGGGAAGTGGTTGAGAAAGATGTGGAAGTTGGAAGACTAGGTCTCCTTCCATATCTCAATCTATTCATTTCAACTCTTCCACTCACAAACCCTAGCCGTTTTTTGATGTTTCTGTTGGAATGGGTGATCAAAAGCCAATTTGATTGATTGTTTGCCATTCGCCAATCTTTATCAAATAATATTAGATTAATGAATACGGTAAGAATTCATCATGTTGGCAGTCTGTTTTCATTGTGCTTACCACTGACATTGAATGGGATTTCAATGTCACGGCGAAATACCCACAGATTGAAAGGATAAACCCATGGAATTGGGTTGCGCATAGTTTTGGCGGCTATGAAACCAACTCTTGAGGGTCGGTCTAAAACGTTCCAAGTCGAGGACCTCGAGATAGGGCATCGAAAGTCCTATAGAGACTTGCACTAAGTACTGCAACCGTATTTCATCGGCATAAGACGTGGATCGTCTGTGCAGTTTTAGTGGGTTAGTTGGCTAGGTAGTGGATTGACTAAACTGACTCGTGGGAATCGTCATATCGAAGCCTCTTAAGGCTTGATCGGTATGACTAGGATTCCCTGTTCCGATAGTACGGGATTAGTCCTTGGACTTGAGGAATCATGGCAGTTACGTGCATACGTAGACTGTATCTTGGATATGGTGAAAGGTGAATGTGCCATGGGTCATGGTCATCATAAGCCTTATCTAGTGCAGTTGGACTATGTAGCAAGGACGGTGGATTCCAAGAAAAAATATGTCCCTTGTCAGTATTCTGACCGCGAGATCTCCTATGCGCTCTGAGAGGGTTTAGACTCTTCAAGTCTATAGCCATAGCGATTTATCGAGTAGGATGGGATTGCCTATGATGATCAGTAGAGTAAATGCATCTCGACTATGCAGCATAGATGCCTAGTTAAGGATGGGAACCGACGCACAATTTCATGCTCTAGACTAAGGCCGGGAGACGGTTGACAGTAAGACCGTATTCAAATGAAATTGGAGCCTGAATGTTAACGCCACTGTTCGCCTAGTCTTTAGTGCTATGGACTGTTGCTAGACAACCACCCATGGTAACGGTCTATTTCTGGTTATGGAATAATCAAAAATAATTAATTAAATTGAATTGAATTAATGGTTTTGATAGCATGCACAAGTCTAGTTGAGGGTGAACCTAAAGAGTCACACACAAATCACGAAAGGAGAGGGAATTAATTTGTAATTAATTCCAGAAGAGGTGAATTAATTTAATTAGATTAAATTAATTTTTAGAGAGTATAAATTATTGGATCATTTTATGAGGAATAACCCATTAGATGGATGGTTCGGAATTTAATTAATTGGATTAATTGAATTTTGGACTTAGCCTTTTTAAATTGATTGGATTAATTTAAAAGAGGTTTGGCGTAATTAATTAGTGGGTTGGATCCATTAATTAATTAGTAGATGGACCTATCTAATTAGTGAATTGGATTCATTAATTAAAAATGGACTAGAAATAATTAGTTGGACTAGTTATGCTTGGTTGGGCTTAATTAAGTATGTGGATTCGATTCACTTAAATAATTAAGTATCTTTTGGACTTGTAAATATTTGAATGGATTAAATATTTACTTGGACTTTCTTTGTTGGGCATTTTATTTAATTGGATTAAATATTAAGTCCAACGGGAATGGTGTATAGGCTCAACTTGACTCGTTGGACAAGCAAATTGAATCCAGTCCAAAATGCATCAAGCCCTAGTCCATGTTGACTTTGGATAGGTCAAAAATGGCTAAAATTTGGCTGAAAATAAACAAAAAATTCGTGCAAAAGGTTGGTGAAAAGTGGGAGAGGAGTTTTGGGAAGTTGTTGAGAAAGATGTCGAAGTTGGAAGACTAGGTCTCCTTCTATATCTCAACATTTTCATTCCAACTCTCCAATACACAAAACTCTAGCTGTTTTTTTGTCGTTTGACACTCAAAATTTCGTGCTCTCTCCCCAAGATCAGAAAAATATTCTTCTCCTCCCTCTCTTGAAGTTCTTCTTGGTTTGGAACCAAGTGAAGAACAAAGGAGATCGAAATACACTAATTCATAGTGTAATTTCGATTCCCCTTCCCGGATTTAATCCTTGCTAGCACAAGGATAAATCTAACCTTTTAGTATGGTGTGGAAGATATTAGAGGCCTCCTACGTTGGAGTCTTGCGTGGATGAACACCGGAGAGAAGATCTACAAAATTGCCGATCGGAGGAGAAAAATGAAAGGTAACCATAGATTTACTCATGCTTTCATTTTTCTTTGATGAATTCGTCTAATTGCATGATTAGATCTGTGATTATTATACTAAACGCCCAGGAAAAGATCAAGGGTACACCCCTTGATCGAGATTTAATTCTTTTATTTACCGTTAATTTCAATTTTTTGCGCTTCCCGGGCCGATCCACTTCCTTCAATTTCCACACACAAAATTTTGTGCACTCTCTCCCCAAGAATCAACAAATATTCTCCTCCTCTCTCTCTTGAAGTTCTTCTTTGTTTAGAACCAAGTGAAAAATAAAGGAGATCGCAATACACAAATTCATAGTATAATTTCGATTCCTCTTCCCACGGATTTAATCCTTGCTAGCACAAGGATAAATCTGACCCTTTAGTATGGTATGGACGATATTAGAGGCCTCCTACATTGGATTTTTGCGTGGATGAATGCCAAAGAGGAGATCTACATGTATTGCTGATCGGAGGAGAAAAATGAAATGTAACTATATATTTACTCATGCTTTCATTTTTTTTTTTTGATTCATTAGCCTAATTGCATGATTAGATCTATGATTATTATACCAAACGCCCGAAAAAGATCAAGGTACCCCTTGATCGGGATTTAATTTTTAATTTATCGTATTTTTTTATTTTTTGCACTTCCGCCGCGCTTCCCGGGCTGATCCACTTTCTTCAATTGGTATCAGAGTCCGGTTTGGTGTATAGACTATGAATCTTGCATGTATTATGTGTTTGGAGCATGCTTACATATTTTATCAGCTTTGAAGCAAGAGTTTTTTATGCTTTGGTTGCATATCTATATGCTGGGGTTTATGCTTGTTTAATTGTGTTTTTAAATTTTGGACATGGGAATTTATGGACATTTTATTTTCTGTATTAATGATTCTTTTGGTTTCAGGATTTGTAGAAAAAAAAAAAAATTGGAGGTTTTTTGAAAAAATGGTGCAGTTGTCGGCCGCGCACAGCGTGCGGGCGCTGCATGCTGCTGCAGCTGCGCACGCAGTCGCTGGCCGAGTGCTAGGCGCGCACATAAGTAGTGCTGCCTGTGCGGGCGCGCACTGCGCGCCTGGGCACGATCGATCGGGCACTGACATCAGTTGGACCGATTTTTTTCTGTTTTTTCTAAAAAAATTATTTTTTCTATTTTTTCTGTATTTTTCTAGAATAATTATTTTTTGGTGAATTTAATTTTGTTTGAGATTAGGTATCTCCTAAAATTAAATTACTAAAATTAATTAGAAAATAATTTTCACACTGAATCATTTTGCATGGGTTGCACTTATGTCCAACTTTTAAATTACAAATTTACATGTATTTTAACACTTGGATATGTGATTTTTATTATTTATGATATTGGTTATCATATGGATACATGAGCATGAATACTTAATTGATTACATTTCATGCTTGTTGATATATAATTGGATTAACATGGGATTATCACAAAGCCCTAGGACCGAATTTATGGTTTATTTTTTGTTGGGTTGGGGCCTACATGCCTCTTAATTTTTTCTCTTAACTTTCTCATTTTTTAGCCTTTGAATTATGAGGCTTGGTTTCTCCCTCTCTTTGTACTCCCCTTAATTATTGACTGGGGTTTCTCAATTTTATGATGTAATGAGAGTAGATAGGAGGTTAGGACATTTACTTTTTGTAAATAAATTGCGCCCAAGGAAGATGAAGGCCCATGAAAGAGATCATTGGATGGTCCACCGAGGATCCATGAAAAAGAGGCCCGATGGAACTTTTTCCCCCCACTCCGTAACCTTCCTAGCCCCCCTGCTGACCATAGGGATCTGCAGGCTTAGTGGGTCGCATAGGTTTTGGGCTTGTGATCATCCAACAGGAGCGTGCTAGGTTTTTATTTTGCATGCGATGCGTTTTATTTAATGCACTAAATATATTCAATATATTTTCATGCAGATACTAATATTGTGATGAGGTCTCGATCAACTATTAAAATGAACTCTCACTTGGTTGGACCAAGTTAATAATATATTATACCCCTAAAAATAGAAATAAAATAATGGCTCGTTATTCCATATATTCCATCCACAGTAATGTAGTGAGGAAGCCAATTTCACCCACATGTGGTCTCAAGAGTCGTGACACGTTTGGACTGAAATGAAGTTGCACTGTTACTGTAAATGAAGTGAACGTGCACCTATTTCCCTGTCTCACTAGTCGTGGGAGGTGATAGTGTGTGCTATGATTCGGTTGATGGATTAGGAATAATGCCAAGTGATGTAATTTTCATACCTTCCACCCACAGTCATGTAGTGAGGAAGTTGATTTCACTCGTACATGGTCTCACGAGTCGTGACACGTATGGATTGAAATGAAGCTGCACTATTATTGTGAACAAAAGAATATGCTGCTACTTCCCTGTCTCACGAGTCGTGGGAGGCGATAGTCTGCGCTATGATTCGGTTGATGGGTCGGTCTAACATCAAGTAATGTGATTCGCTTGGAGTCCTCGGAATCACATGAAAACGGTGAGGCAAAATATCTTGGAGATCTCGTAGGTCGAGAATGGTATTAGATACCTCCCACAAGGCTATTTTCATGTGAATCGTAAAAGTGGGGCATGAAAATTTTGCTTGTGGACCTCAAGCCTACTAGAAAAAGGTTTTCCAAAATCCCATTTGAGAGTGATGGGCTTTCGTAGAAATGGTGGGAGGGTTAATGACTGAAGTCCAAGTCCTTAACTTGAACCTAATATTATGATAATCTGCTAATATTTTCTGTTTATTATAGATGTCTCAGAATCCACCTAATACTATACTTGAGGCTAATAAATTTGATGAAATAAACTATTCGAATTGGCTGAGAAATCTAAGGATAATCCTTGATTTCGAGAATCAGACTTTGCCTCAGACTTTGCCGGAAGTGTTCCTGCTTGGAGAATGTTTAACGTTCGAAAAGTTTACTCAGTAGCATGAGAAGAACTGAAAAGTTCGTTGTATCGTACTGAGCTCAATGAGTAACGAGATCCAGAAATAGTACGAAAGATATGAGGATGTTTACGCGCCGCATGAAAGAGATTTATATGGTACCGGACCGGCATATTAGATATATCGTGACGAAGGCATTCTTCGACACGAGAATAATTTAGGGATCATTTGTACTAGAGCATGGAGTGATGATGCTATCCCTAGTGAAAAAGCTCAAAGGTCTCCAAGCTGATTTCGATAAGGAGGAAACGTACGTTGGCATAATCCTGCAATCACTACCTCCCTCTTTTGATCAATTCATTGTCAACTATAACATGAATGGGCTTGAGAAAAGCCTCCATGAGTTGATTAATATGTTGGTCAAGTACGAGGCAATGATTGAAAAATCTGCACCGTTGGTACTAGTGGGAGAGGCTTCAACCTCTAAAACGAAGGGCAAGGTTGCCGGATGCGATAAGAGGAAGAAGGATGAGACGTCTTCTACTGCTGCTAGCACTTCGAGTGCTCCTGTTACATCACTAGGAGGGGGTAAAGGAAAGAGGAAGAGGTTCGTCAGTTAAAGATTTCACATGATGTTTGTATTTATTGCCGAGAGAAGGGCCATTGGAAGAAGGAGTGCCCTAAGCTCCTCTCCGATGAAGGTAAAAATCTTTAACTTCAGTATTAACATAATCACCATCCTACTCTTGGTATTGGATACAAATGAACTCATAAATCTGCAAATGATTTGCAGGTGATGATAAGGAGTAGAAAAGCCGAAACAAGAAGGTCTCCTAAGGATTAGTAATAGCAGGGCTGTTGCTGCAAAGACTAGGGACTTGGTTAGGCTTAGTGGTGATCATGTTAGGATAGTATCTACGCAACCTAGCATGATCAAAATAATATTTTCAATTATTGTTGGACAATTTTGATTACATATTTTTTATCAATAAAGTCTTTTGTTTGACATTGAATGGGATTCATGTCTGATGGGTGAAACATATACTATCTCATAATTGGATTATGAATACTCTAATAAAGAATAAAATAATAATCAAGAATGAAACTTACAGTCATGGTAGGTTAATCTCTTTTAGTTGAGGAGGAGAAAGATTAATGGGTTCAAAGAATACTAGAAATAAGCAATATGGATACATTAGCTTTCAAAATCTTTGTTGAGACGGAGAAAGACCCAAAAGCTCTTTTGTGGGTCAAAATGAGCTTACCAATTTGTGTTGTTGGATGGATCCAATGCGATGTCTGTAAGTCACTAAAATACACAAGATCAGTATAGGGTTCACAAGTTTAATTTTGTTTGATGAGAATCAAAGAATTAGACACGAAATGGTGAACCAAACTGATTACCTTTCGATTGGATCGAAAAGGTGTGTATTTAATGGGAGTTTTTAAATATCGAAAATGAGAATGTGATTCTCACTCGGTGAAGTTCTTCCTGAAAGGACCACAGTTGATCGGTCTCTGATAAGGAAGAAAAAACGAAGTTGGACTTTGTTTGATTAGTCTTTCATTGAAACGAGTTGGCCCTTATTGTATGATGAAACTCTCGTCCCAAAAAGTACTTGAGTCTATAGGATGGTCCTATATACATCAAGAAAATAGTGGGAGTAGGTTTTCATACAACTTCTCAAAAGCATCATTCATTATCTAATGACATCTCTAACTGACCATATTCCAGTCCTTATTTGTCCATGGAATTGGATTTTTTAAATCCAAAAGGACATAAGGAGGAGCGATGTGGGACATCGTTTGAATCAGTGGCTTGGAGCCCAATGATTCACTAGGAAGTTCAAACTAGGTTTAAGACTTCGCAAAACTAAAATATTCAATCGTACTAGTTATGATTTGATGAGCCCGAGGTCAGTAGGAGTTGGTGTGAGTTCCAATGCATTTGTGTAAACGTCTTACTCATGTAGAAGACTGATGAGAAAGCTCAAGTTGTTCAAGACTTAGTCATGATTGGCTGATGAGAAAGTTTAAGTTGTTCAAGACTCAGTTGCGTCTAATTGATGAGAAAGCTTAGATGTCTAGGACATCCCCTACGTCTGTGTTAGTTTGGTGTAATGGACTAATGTTGTGTATGCTTTGGGCATCACACAATGTATATCGAAAATACACAAATTGGCATTAGACAGTTGTCAAAAGCGGTTTTTAATACCTGAATAAGGATTAAAAGAAGTGTTCATGAAACACGTTTGTGGAGAATTGATTCTGGAAAGCTAAAGCGATACTAGCTTCTAGACTCATGTGAATATTAAATAAGTTCTCAAAGTATAGTCACGTTCGGACTTGACGCCAAGCATGGTAACTTGAAAGAATTTCAAGTAAACGCCCGATCTTAAAAGTTGAATGTGGGACAACTTTCACAAGTCGGTCTTGGAAAGTAGTTTGGATCGAAAAACCGCTTGGAGGCAAACGACAAGGCTAAGGCAAGAGCCTTTTGGGCTCGAGATCGCATCATAAGATCCATCAAAATTCTTAGACAACAACCATCTGCAGGCAACGATGGTGAAGGATATACAAGGTTGGACCGTCTAGATCCAATAAAGAATAAAATAGACCCACAAAATCGTGCTGGTATTGTAGATTGCTCATACTCAGAACGTTCTGAGGGACATGGGTAATTGGCTCAATGGTAGAGTAGGAGACTGTTGGAATGGGTGACCAAAAGCCAATTGGATTGGTTGTTTGTAATTCGTCAATCTTTATCAAATAATATTAGAATGATGAATACTGTAGGAATTCATCAAGTTGGCAGTCAGTTTGGTTGTGCTTACCACTGACATTAAATGGGATTTCAATGTCACAGCTAAACGCCCACAGACCGAAAGGATAAATCCATGGAGTTAGGTTGTGCATAGGTTTGGTGGCTATGAAATCAATTCTTGAGGGTCGGTCTGAAAGGTTCCAAGTCGATGACCTCGAGATAGGGCATCGAGACCCCTATAGAGACTTGCACCAAGTTCTTCAGCCGTGTTTCGTCGGTATAAGATGTGGGTCGTTTGTGCAGTTTTAGTGGGTTAGTTGGCCAGGTAGTCGATTGATTGAACTAACTCGTGGGAATCATCATATGGAAGTCTCTTAAGGCTTGGTCAGTGTGACTGGGATTTTTTATTCTGATAGTACAGGATTAGCCCTCTGACTTGAGGAATCATGGCAGGCACGTGCAAACGAAGACTATATCTGGGACATGGCGAGAGGTGGTTGTGTCATAAGACATGGTCGTCATAAGCCTTATCCAGTGCAGTCGGACTATGTAGCGAGGATGGTGGATTTCAAGAAAGAATTTGTCCCTTGTCAGTATTGTGAGATCTCCTATGCGCTCTGAGATGGTTTAGACTCTTCAAGTCTATGGCCATAGTGATTGATCTAGTGGGAAGGAATTTCCTACGATGACCAGTAGAGTAAACGCATCTTGAGTATGCAGCATAGATGCCTAATCACGGATGGGAACCGACCAATTCTATGCTCTAGACTAAGGCCAGGAGACGATTGACAGTAGGACCGTATTCATATAAAATCAAAGCCTGAATGTTCACGCCACTATTTGCCTAGTCTCTAGTGCCATGGACTGTTGTTGGACGGCCACCCATGGTAACGGGTTATTTCTGGTTATGAGATAATAAAAAATAATTAATTAAATTGGATTTAATTAATTGTGTTGATAGCACGCCCAAGTCTAGCTGAGGGTGAACCTAAAGAGTCACACACAAATCATGAAAAGTGAGGGAATCAATTTGGAATTAATTTCGGAAGAGGTGAATTAATTTAATTAGATTGAATTAATTCTTGGAGAGTATAAATGATTGGATCATTTATGAGGAATAATCCATTAGATGGATAGTTTGGATTTTAATTAATTGGATTAATTGAATTTTGGACTTAGCCCTTTTAAATTGATTGAATTAATTTAAGAGAGGCTTGGGGTAATTAATTAGTGGGTTGGATCATTAATTAATTAGTAGATGGACCTATCCAATTAGTGAATTGGATTCATTAATTAGAAATGGGCTAGAAATAATTAGTTGGACTATTTATGCTTGGTTGGGCTTAATTAATTAAGTGGATTGAATTCATTTAAATAATTAAGTGTCTTTTGGACTTGTGAATATTTGATTGGATTAAATATTTACTTGGACTTTCTTTGTTGGGCATTTTATTTAATTGAATTAAATATTAAGTCCAACAAGAATGGTGTATGAGCTCAATTTGACTCGTTCGACAAGTAAATTGAATTCGATCCAAAATGCATCAAGCCCTAGCCCATGTTGACCTTTGGTAAGTCAAAAATAGCTGAAATTTGCGTGAAAAGTATCAACAAAATTCATGCAAAAGGTGTGGAATGTGGGGAGGAGTCTTGGGAAGTGGTTGAGAAAGATGTAAAAGTTGGAAGACTAAGACTCCTTCCATATCTCAACTTATTCATTCCAACTCTCCCACTCACAAACCCTAGCCATTTTTTGATGTTTCCACACACAAAATTTCCTGCACTCTCTCTCCAAGAATCAGCAAATATTCTCCTCCTCTCTCTCTTGAAGTTCTTCTTAGTTTAGAACCAAGTGAAGAACAAAGGAGATCGAAATACACTAATTCATAGTATAATTTTGATTCCTCTTCCCACGGATTTAATCCTTGCTAGCACAAGATAAATGTAGCCTTTTAGTATGGTGTGGACGATATTAGAGGCCTCCTACATTGGATTCTTGCGTGGACGAATGCCGGAGAGGAGATCTACACGTATTGCAGATCGGAGGAGAAAAATAAAAGGTAATTATATATTTACTCATGCTTTCGTTATTCTTTGATTCATTAGCCTAATTGCATGATTAGATCTGTCATTAATACACCTAACGCTCGGGAAAATATCAAGGGTACACCTCTTGATCGGAACTTAATTGTTTAATTTTACCGTATTTTTTTTTTTTTCGCGTTTCCGCCGCGCTTCCCGGGCCGATCCGCTTCCTTCACATAGGTGGCGACTATCAATATATCTAGTCCGGCTCTCTCCCCATAGCAACCATTGAAAGAAGTTCACAAATTCATCTATAACTTCTTACTGCTCCGTACAGACACGCCCGCCGGCAGTCGAAATTTGAAATATGCATTTAGAGGCTCTTCTAGTTGCAACCCGTCCGAAGAAAACTCTTTACATTGATCTCCACGCTTTAGCCATTGTAATTTGGCTCTCTGATACAGCATGCGTTGTTTCAGTTTGGTAGCCTTCAAATAAACAAGACGAAAATAGTTCTTTAATTGTATCAGTAGTGAATTTTGTCTATCCATTTGAAGCAAGTTGCAAAATTACATTTTTAGTCCTGTAACTTTAGGCCATTAGAGCTTTTCGTCCTGTAACTTTCTTGGTTTACACATTTAGTCCTTTTTTTGGCAATTTTAGTCCTGTATTTAACAAATTTAGTCCTTTTTTGTCAGATTTAGTCCTGCAATTACAATTTTGATCCTCCGTTAAATTTTCCGGCCAACCCGTTTGGCCGGAATGCCACGTCAGCGGCTGGAATGCCACGAGAGCCATTGGGCAAATTTTTTTTAGTCCGTAACTTTCTTGATTTACACATTTAGTCATTTTTTTTTTTGGCAATTTAGTCCTATACTTCACAGATTTAGTCCTTTTTTGGCAAATTTAGTCCTCCAATTACAATTTTGGCCCTCCATTAAATTTTTCGGCTAACCCATTTGGCCGAAATGCTACGTCAGGTAACACTAGCTGGTGGAATACCACGCTAGCCATTGTTTTATGGATTTTAAACCAGCAACGGGAAGAAATCTTCCCCAAATCAAACCCTAACTCCTTTATTCTGCTTCGAAAAACATGAAAAAATTGGATGCAATTATTTGTCTTCTTGAACCAAAAAGCGAGCTCGAACTTCTAATTTGACTCATCGTTTTGGTTTCTTTAACCGACAGAGATTTTTTATATATTAACGCCATCCAAGCTGCTCGAACTCTGATGCCAATAAGATGAGCACCAAAATACCACTGCCTCTGAGATAATGACTCCACAGTCTTTATAGTGAAGAAGACTAATGCCAGGACCATACCATGGTGCCATTTCAAGTTTTTATTTCGGTGAGAAAAAATATACAAAGCTTGTAATTAACAGTGGACCGATGTAGAAAACAGTTGTATTGACCTCTGAAAAAATTATAGAAGAAATATAGTAGCACAGATAGCGGAAGCAATAGGAAATCAATAGTGTTAGCTTTCGGAAGAAATTTAGGCACTTCTACAGGCTTGAAACGGTGGAGGATATAAAAGACAACAACAAGCAAATCACACGTGCTCGAAAACCCCCACCACAAAACGAGAACTAATGGCAACTTTTTAACACCTCTGCTCATTGCATAAACTGCAAGAACAAATGCACAACATCAAGCAATTGTGGTGAAAATAGCCTCAATCGGCTCCGTCCTTATCCAAAACTCATGAAGACAGAATCCCACATAAGGAATGTTGATTGTTAACGGTTCAAAAAGACAATAATTTCATCCAATTTTTCCATGTTCTTTCGAAGGAGAAAATGAAGGAGTTAGGGTTTGATTTGGGGAAGATTTCTTCCCGTTGCTGGTTTAAAATCCATAAAATAATGGCTCGCGTGGCATTCCACCACCTAATGTTACCCGACAAAGCATTCCGGCCAAACGGGTTAGCCGAAAAATTTAATGGAGGACCAAAATTGTAATTGCAGGACTAAATTTGCCAAAAAAAGGACTAAATCTGTGAAGTATAGGACTAAAATTGCCATAAAAGGACTAAATGTGTAAATCAAGAAAGTTACAGGACTAAAAATAAAATTTTACCCAATGGCTCACGTGGCATTCCAGCCGCTGTCGTGGCATTCCGGCCAAACTGGGTTGGCCGAAAAATTTAACGGAGGACCAAAATTGTAATTGCAGGACTAAATCTGACAAAAAAGGACTAAATTTGTTAAGTACAAGACTAAAATTGCCAAAAAAAGGACTAAATGTGTAAACCGAGAAAGTTACAGGACGAAAAGCGCTAATGGCCTAAAGTTATAGGACTAAAAATGTAATTTTGCCGAAGCAAGTTCTGTGCAATGGATAGAAATTCAGTATCAAGCTTAACATTGCGAGCAAGATCTCCTTTATTCCGTCTCTATGCTCGAAAAACTGGTTTGAGTGCCTTTAACTTCCTAGTGACGGCATACATTGACGTGCCCACAATGTGATGTCGCCACACATTTTCAACAGCTGGTATAAAGTCCTGGGAGGTAGCCAGATAGTTGTCAAATCTAAACATGCTCCCATTTTGAATAGATAATTCTCCACATGTAACCAATGGGGAATGGTCAAAAGTTCTTGGCGTGAGACTCAGATAGTAACAATTCAGTCACTTGGATAACCAACATCATTCACAAGCATCCTATCAAGACGCTTCCACAAACTATGATCATTATCACTGTGATTGTGACAAGTAAATATACACCCCAGCATAGGTAGAGTGATAAGACATGTATTGACAATGCAATTATAGAATTCCTGCATAGCTAAATGAATGTCACCAGAGGTACCACAAAACTCACTCATATCGACAATAGTGTTAAAATCCCCAAGCACCAACCAAGGAATATCCATAATATTGTCACCCAAATCTATCAACACACCCTATAGTTCCCTTCGAATCCCTACATGATTTGCCCCATAAACAACAGGCACAAAAATGTACATATGTAGTTGCCTAATAAGGATTTTGCAATGAATAAATTGATTATGAACATTCATAATCTCAACATCAACTTCATCATCATTCCATGCAAGCCATATACAGGTTGCCGGACCCGTGTAATCAGAAAACCATTTCCAACGACTCAAAACCACAGATTGTATACATGATACATTCATAAATGAAACATGAGTTTCTAAGATACCAAGAAAATGTAACCTATATTCCAAGACGAGGTCACCCACTGCCACTTGATGATCTCGTCTATTCAGGCTCCGTGCATTCCAAACACTCACATTAATCATGGATAAACACTGTAAGGGCTGCATTCTTTATGGCCTTGGGAGCTTTTAGCTAGTATTTCATCAAATCAAAGCTTAATGCATCAAAGGGGTTGAAAAGAACTAATTCGTTACCTTTGGAATTACGAAGATTCGACTGGGATAGAATTTGATCATAAACTTCCTTTTTCGTACTCAGTTGCATCTTCTCCTCAATCGATTTTGAGGGTTTCAGTGGCATCACTTTCTGAACGTAGACATTCACCGGGATTTTAATCGATGCGTTAGAGGGCTTACAAGAGGCTTTGAGTGTCCTAAACACGTGCATTTGATAATTTTACAGGAATCCATTTGTATTCAACGTCCACTTTACATGGCACCTCACTCCCATCTTCGTTAGGTACCATAATAACTATGTGTTTAGATAATGTGGAGAGATATTGAGCATGACACATACACGAGCGAAGTCCAGTCTCATGCATGCTTTCGTTATGGCTTCCTGGTAAAGTGGTTTACCGATACCGCAAGCAACCGCACTAAGGCCTTCATCAATCCAGAATTCAACTGGTAGGTGTTTCAGCCGCACCCAAACTGGAACATCTATATGCTTATGCTTCTTTAGTGCCATTCCGGGCTCCCACCTTTGTAGGATAATCGGTTCGCCTTGAAAGAGCCACGGTCCTCCCTCTTGTGATGGTGGAAATAAGGCCGTCTACCCAAGAAATAACCAACTGTTGTATGCAACCAACGTCTGGATCCATTCCGTACCATATCCAATGAAGGTCGAACCACAACCTCACCATTCTGCAATATGGGTGGAACATAGGATAATGTTTTCCTTGTAGAATGATTATACGATTAGCAAAATTTATCCATAGAGTGCATAGACAATGGGACCTTACCAATGAAAATTCCAATAGGCACGGATTCGACATGCATCAGGGCCGAGGCTGATTCGTCAGTCATTTCAAAAGTTTTAGAAGATTTCTGTGGCGGCTCCAGATTGTGTTTTATCTCCAGACTCCCCGCCATCAAATGCAAGCACTGGATCGGGCTTATGCAATTCGGCAGATTGTCTGTAGTATCTTGTGGGCTTGAAGGGTTTGAGGAAACGCTAATCTGCATAGGTGCCAAAAACCCTATGCGATGCTAGGGTTTGGGGTTGAGGCTGCAATAGCAGAGCCTCGAATGTAGGCGATGGTCGTACGGTACACGGAGGCAGATCAGACGGAGGATTAGTCGGCCGAATATGGAGTCAACATGAGAGAGAAAATCGGATGCCATCCGATAGCGACACGGGTGTCTTCCTCCCATACTTTTCAATCCATCTAGTTTTCATTTTCTTTAGAATTCAGCCATGGCGTTCACATCACCTTCATACTAAACCGATAGCCAAGGAGGAAACTCCTTACTCCATTTGAAAATACTGTAGTTAGCGGGATTCTCAATTCCACATCATCGTTCGGATACATTTGGTTCGGCCTCAATTCCCACTCGTAATGTGATTGGGAAAGCTCGTGTCAGCTTGATCCATCCCAAGTCATCAGCTTCAACCCAAAAGGTGCACCAGTGCGTGGTAGTGTGAGAAGCAGAGAGAAACTTGAGGTCATCTTGAGTAACTTATAACTACTATTCATAATTTGACAACATATATCTACCTGTTTCAATTATTTTCTTTCAATTAGGATTAGCAAGGCAGGTAATGATTTTACCTTTTGTTTAATTAATCTCATACTGCTTTAGTATATTCATTTGTCTATACTTCTGATTCTTTTTAAGTCTATCATACATAGTGTGTATCTTATAAGCTAAATTCTTGTAGTATGGGCCTATATAATTTAGGTGCTCTAAAAACCTTTGTTAAATTAGTTATCAATATTTTATCCATAAAACTTTATCGCAAATTCAATACAATCTATTGATGGGTACCCATTCTCCATTTTTCAATATGTTGACCAAGAGAGAGAAGCCCTAACCTTTAGTCTGGAATGTACTCATTTTTATTTTGATATTACTAACCATTTTGGATAACTAAACAATTTTTAAACATTTCTATTTGCTTATATGATCTTCTATACTATTACAAGAAACTAAGATGTCATCAATATAAACGATGATAAAAATTTGGAAATTGATTAAAGATGCTCATTAATTATGTTCTGAAATTATTCTGCATTAATTTGCGAATGGATAACCTTTCCATTCATAATGTCCAAAGGAACCTGTAAATGATGTTCTTTATACTATTTGATTCCATTTATTTGATCTGCCAATACCTAGCCATTAATCAAATTGGGAAAAATCTATTAATTTGAGAAATCTGCTCTAAAGACATTCTTTTTTTTTTTTTTGTGGGAATCGGTATCTTATGCAATTTTAAGACTTTATTAAGAGGTTTATAATTATATACCAATATAGGTTTTCCTGTTTCTTTTTCTGCATGCCTATTAACATAGAAAGCAGTACATGACTAGGGTGATTTCGAGGATCTAATTAGTTTTTCTCTATTAGGGATTTAATCTCATTTGTACATAATTCTATGTATTCAGTATTCATTTAGCAAGGTCTTGCTTTAGTGGGGATATTTTGTTTATGAAAATTCATTTTCGCAAGGAAGACTCACAATGTAGTTTTTTCAATTGCCAAAGCATTAGGATATTCATCACGTATTTTAATTTCAAATTTATTTTGAATCATTTTAATTTTTTTTTTTTTTTGTAATTTAGGATTTTCAAGTAGTTCATTTATTCGTAATGAATTAATTTTTCTTTTATAAAGCAAATTTGGTTAGTCTTAGAAATTATTAAATCCCTTATTTCATTGATAACCCTATTTATTGGTTGGGTAATAAATTCAAATTTTATTATTTCATCTTCAAAGGTTCCTATTATATACTTTTCTCATTAATATTTTTTATTGGAAAGATTTTCTTAAGGAAAGGTATAATATATTATAATTATATATAAATATAGGGTAAATTACACGTTGCCCCCCTGAACTATTTGTCGTATAACATTTACCCCCTAAACTAACAAATGTACACTTACCCCTTTGGTTGGACAAAGATGCCCCTCGTGCCTTGAACAATTATATTATTTTTAATATATTTTAGTATTTTTTACATTAAATATCACTGAATTATTTTTTTAATTAATTTTTTTTATAAGTGAAGAATTTACATTAAAAGTGGAGTATAAATATATATATATATATATATATATATATATTAGATACACCATAAATATAATATAACCTATAACTCATATATGCTTCTTAAAAGAAATTGACAAATATATATATGATTACCCAAAAGTTAGACATTTTTTTGAAAAAAAATGAATAAATATTTTTAATCATATTTTTTAAATAAAATATGTTAAGAAACGGATATTTAATTATTAATTTCTATCTAAAAGAATAAATAGTTAATAACTTAATTTTGTAACATAATTAATAAATTCTTTTCATGAATTTTTCTTGTGAATTTAATGTACTCATTTATTAGTTAACTTGAGTCTGTAAAAAAAATTGAATTATTTAACTCACTAATTATAATATAATTTATTATAAATAAAAGATATTTTCTCCTATTAAGAAAATTTTAATTAAACTTAAAATGCAAAATTACTAAAAAAAGAATTTTTTTTAACAAAATATATATATACACACATAATATAAGGGCAATATTGTCTAAAAATTTAATTGTGGAGGGTGAGTGTTACATTTGTTAGTTTAAGGAAGTAATTGTTACATGACGAGTAGTTTAGGGGGCAAAGTATATATACCTATAATATATTATAATTATAATAAATATAATATATATATATATATATATATATTATATATAATGTATATGCATATATATATATATATGTGTGGATGGGAGAGATTGATAAAGAGAGAGAGAGAGAGAGAAAAAAGTGATTTTGGCCCATCTCGGGAATGGGCCAAAACACCCAAATAAGGTGTCAAAATATAGAAGCAAACATTGCCCCGGTCTTGGCCCATTCCCCAAACACCCAAATATGGTGTGAAATATGAATCCAAACAAAGCCCTACGGTTTATGCTAGGTGATTGCAAAAGGCCGCATACTTATTTTCTTTTTATTTATTCTATCAACTTTGAAAAATTGTTTAATATTGATTCAAGATTTTCTGAAAAATTATTTGGAGCACATGTGCATCAAAATTAGTTGTATTAAATAAGATAATTTATGGGCATGAAAATTATGTATATTCAACTAATATTCATATTTAAAAAAATTGTGCGCGTGAGGACCCCGTGCGATGGTTATTAGTATAAAAAATTTAAAGGTAAACAGACAGTATCGTAGTTGCTTTGTAGAAGATTGTTGAATTAAGTCTATTTAATACACCGTAAGCATACAGTTACATAGTAGATTCACAAATACGTACCTATGTCAATCATATGTACCCGCGTACGATGGTCCTAAATTGGAAGATTTTGGATTACTTCTAATACTTTGAAAATGGTTGTCTACGATCAAATATCCATATACCATTGTTGTTGCTTCTTGTTCTTGTCTCAGTTCTTTGATTTTTCTTTCATAGCATCAATATTTTTAAATGGTTTATGTATTTCTTTCTTAACATTTTCAAAGTTGTTTTTACTCATGGAAAAGTTGTGATTTCATTACTATTTAAGGTCAAGAATACTTGACTTTGTTTTCATGTGTTCAATAAGAATGATTGAGACAACTTGGTTTAGTTTTCTTATTATATATCTTGTTCAATTTTCAAAGTTAATATTCCTTCTTGCAAGTTTAACTTATAACTTATAACTTATATAGGTGATAATTTTTGAATGTTTACGTCTGTATTTTAGATTTGCCCTGCACACTAGAGAGAGCGTAAATGGGATTTTTCTCTTGATTGAAGCTACTAGAGTTTTAAAACTAAACAAGGGTAAGTCTTTCTAGCTTCAAAAAAGTTGCATAATGTTGGTTGGCTAGAGCTTGCACTGTTTGTAATTGATAATGGATTTGGGGTGTGACTGAAGTTGCTTTTCCTTCTGTTTATTTTGATTTTTTCTCTACTTTTTATCAGGCTTCGAAACACTAAGGCGGTGATGGTGGTTCATGGGTAGTAGAACATCTAAAATTGATGTTGTTGATAATAGAAGAGCGACTTCTAGAAAGCCAATTTTCATTCTCACAGGTTTCCAATCCTATGTAACTTGCTATATTTTTTGTGATTATTTGTTGATTAGAAATTTTCAGTCTTTTCTTCAGTGTTTTCTTAGCACTATGATTTCATCCGTAGTTTGTAGTGTTAATGTACTCAGCTTTAGTCATTTGGGGCACCTCAAATCCCGTGTTTTATTATGTTGGATTTATGCTCTTCCATTTTCCTGTTTTAGTGTTGCTTCTGCTACTCATTTTAGCATGACATGAACAAAGAAGGCATTCTCTACGCAACTCAGGTTTAATTTCTCTTACGTCTTCTTTTTCACGTTGTTGTACGCTAGGTTTGTATTTTATCGGTTTGCTACTTATATTTGTAAAGTGGATATCTTGCTTTGCTACTTTTCAATTGGTTTGTATGAATGTATATTGTGTATCTATGTATGTTGTGCATAATGTCTGTGCAGCTCTACATTTTACTTTTGTGTGGTTTTTTTAGGTATAAAAAATTCAAGGATGTGGTTCTTTGATAAAATTCAAGAATTAATTAGACAGAGCTTTAGAGATGTGATTCTTAAATATTTGTAGACGTGACTCTTGACTTTCATTCGGCAAGCTTTTGAGGTCTGGTGTTGTTCTTTTCAGGCATGACAATTTCTTGCAGGTTGACAACTATGGTGTTAGAAGGGCTATCGATTTGTTTGCTCAGCACAATGGTTTCATGTCTGCATTGATGAGAGGACTGGGTCCTTGCCTCGCCGTGATTCCTTTTGTACTTCAAGTAATTTAAGTATTTTTTTTTTGAAATACCATATGGTAATTCAGGTATCTTTTCGAAATACAGTACATCTTTTCTAATCATTTTGTATTCAATTATTGTAATACTTCATATATACTTTAGAGTTTAGACATTTCTATGAAGTTGTTTTGGGTACATTATGCTTGACGAATTATGTGGTAAACAAGAAAATAAAAGAAGCAATATATATAGAGGCTTGCATTTTAGTTGGTTTTCTGTTTATGTTCTTTTTAGAGCGACCAACTTTCTTTGAGTAGAATGAAGTAGAGTATAGTTTAGTTATTTGGATTTTTCTACATTTATGTAGTAATTATTAGTTTTATATTCCAATATGTATGTGATACTTTTAAATATTTATTGGTAGGTGTAGCTTGAAACATTCATTTAAAATACAACAAATAAGTCTAATTAAATAGAGAATTGATACTTCTACTAGCCATTATATAGATGATTTCTTTATTGTTTGCATATTATTCTTTTGGTTTGAATTTCTTGCCTTTCTATGTCCAATGAGAAATTAATTTTACAAGAATGCGATAGAGGACCAGTAATGGAGAAAAAGTATTTTGAATTACTTAAGTTTTGTTATGATTTCCACCTTTTTTTTTATAGATTTCATTCAATATGTTTTTTAGCACTTTTATCAGGAGCTATTAAAGGAATTTATTGGACTTCATTGGCGGAGTTAATATCTCACACATGGATGGTATCGTTTATCATTTCTTTTATTACTAGCTTAGACCATTCCCACACTTTTGCTACTGTTAGTATACAAATTGAGTATTTTCTCTCTTTGGTATTCTTTTTTGGTGTCCCCTGTTTCAGTTAATTTTTTTCATTTACTACAATTATAGTTAACTAATTACTTGATAAATTCAGTAAATGAAACTTATTACCATGATTTTGGAATTTTACGTGTTCCAGTTCCATTAGGAATGATTCAGATTTTGTATACTTTCTTTTGTGTTTCCGTTCACATTTTATATAAGTGTTATCTATGCCTGTTTTTATATTTCTCGATGAGAAATTAAAGTGTGGTATTCTTTGTTTCGTTAATGTTTTTCATGATATTGATTTTGCTTCCGTTAATCCTCTTCTTTATTTGCTGAAAGGTATTAAATTACTACAGCGAGCCATGGACTTTACGACTACACTTCTGTTTGCTTTTCAGTTAGTTAGCTAACAAGCAAAGAAAGATCATGACCTGCAATTCTACCACTATATTTGTCATGCCTGCAGTGTGCCGCCTCATGATATATGTAGAATTTTGATGCCTTTGTCAACCATCTCCACAGTTGCCTCAAGTAGTGGCGCTGCTATGTAGTGGGCAGAAAAGCCGAAAAAAATTAAAATATTGTGATATTTAGCATATTTAATTTTTCTTTCAATGCAGGCAAAAGGAAAATGTTGTATAATTTTGTTATCAATGGTTATATTTATTTTTTGTGAATATTTGGATTTATTTTTATTATTTTCCTTTACTTGATGCTATGTATTAAAATTGATCAAAGTATATAATTTAAATATTGATTAAAGTATATTAATCTTTTTTACTTTTTTTATTTGTTCACGCATCGCGTGTGCGTTGACTGCTAGTACACCTAAACTTGAAGTTAGGCAACATCCCCAAATAAGACACGTGCCCACCACTTCCACTTTTATATTTTAATTATTTTTTTTTAAAAGCTCCCATACTTTAATTTCTGTCTTTATATATATGTATGTATTTGTCTATATGTATATATTTCACAATTCTTTGACAAAATTACAATTTAGGCCCCCAATTATTTTATTTTATTAAAAACTTTTTAATAATTCCCATTATGTTCCCTAATTTTTCTTAATTTATATAATTTACGCTCAAGTATTATGATGAGATCCAATTTACTCCATTCAAGTTTTGATATATATTGGATTTCAATCTAAAATTTATTAACCAATTAACTAAGTTTTAAAATATTTATCAATTAATCCCACAATTATGTATTAAAAATTTGCGGATGTTACAATTCTCCCCTGCTAATAAAATTTTGTTCTCAAAATTTAATAGGTTATCTTCCCGAGGAACAAATATAGGTATTTCTTTCTCATACCTCTCTGAACCTTTTAATTGATTTTCTTTGTAGAGCGATAACTCCATCTTACTCTTTTTGTTGTTATATCTTTATCCCTTAAATCCTTTACGTATCTATTCAGTATTTCCATTGGCTCTTCAACAAACAATAATTTTTCTGAATTTTCTATCTCTGATTTATGCACATAACTAGGATTAGATCGGTAGTATCAAAATATGAAATATGTTATGTATTTGTGAAAGTTTGCTAGTAATGTTAATTGACACACTAGTAATCTAATTATTTCCAAAACCTCATATACGCCCGTATACCTTTGCCTCTCTTTTTCTTCTTTTTTTCCCCCCACCAAATCTCAAGAAATCTTTTTTTGTCCACAGAGATTCCTTAACGAAACTTTTCTTTTTATTTTATATTTCATTAACTCGTCTACTATTCTGATATTTTTTCAACACTTCTTAACTATTTATATTTTGTCTATTGTTTGTGTCAATTCAGTACCTCTAATATGTCGTAATCCTCCAACATCCAACGTAAGCATCAATATCTCATGAAAAGCTTTATATGGGGAACTATCATTATATGCAAATTCTACTAGTGGTAAGTGATCATTCCTATTTTTCCAAACTCAATCGTACAGGCTCTCACCATATCTTCTAAGGTTTAAATTATTCTTTTAAATTTAACACCAATTTGAGGAGGAAATATTATAATGAGATATAATTTTTCACCTAATGCCTTTTACAAAATTTTCCCAAAGTACGAAATAAATCGAAAATCTTTATCAAATTATATATATATATATATATATATATATATATATATATATATATAACCATGTCATCCAATGTTACAATTCTTGAAATAAGTTTATTTGAATAGTCTACCAACAATATCCAAATAGCATCATATCCTTTTTAACGTACTTGGTGCCCAATGATAAAATTTAGGGTAAATTACAAGTTGCCCTCCGAACTATAGACCTTTTTACACTTTACCCACCGAACTATTTTTTGTGTCAACTCAGCTTCTAAACTTTGCTTTTTTTTTTTTACTTTGCCATCTGATTCTATTTTTTCAGCCATTTTTTCAGCTGGAATCAAAATTTTCCACATATTCTACAATTTTTACCACAAATTCTCCAATTTTTGAATGATCTTACAAGAAAAATCACATCCAAGCTAAAATTTGACAAACACATTTACAAAAAAGGACAAAATTTGACAAACCCATTTACAAATTTTAGCTTAATTTTTAGCTAAAATTATCCTTTTTTGTAAATGTATTTGTAAAATTTTAGCTTGTATATAATTTTTCTTGTAAGAACTTTCAAAAATTGAAGAATTTGTGGCAAAATTTGTAGAATGTGTGGAAAATTTTGATTCCGACTGAAAAGATGGCCGGAAAAATGGAATCAGATAGCAAAGTGAAAAAAAACGCAAAGTTTGGAAGCTGAGTTGACAAAAAAATAGTTCGGTGGGTAAATTGTAAAACGGCCTATAGTTCGGATGGCAATCTATAATTTACCCTAAAATTTATAGTAATCATTTTCTATTTCCATGTAGGTATAGAATAAAGTGTGAAGTTTACCTATTTGCGTTTGATGTTTTAGTTATTAAAACATCCTATATTCATCCTATAAATTTTGTCATAATAGTCAGTACCACACTTGTCTCTTCAATTCACTTTCATGTAACCAACAACTATGTCTCAAAAGACTTTTTATCATATTGACATCCCATATTCAACTCGAATTCTTTTAATATTTCCACATCCCTAAAGGGGCCTATACCAACATAGTCAAGGACAAAATTCCTAGAGTCAATATTCCAATTATAATAGATTGCATACCGGTCGGCCGCTCCAGCGGTGATCTATAACAATTTTAGTACTGACCAAACCCAAAATCTCAAAATAATTTAGACTCTTAATCTATTAGACCTTTATTTGCTGATAAGTCAAACATTTAGTCGTAAACTCAACTACATTCTTTTTCATTTTCTGCCACCAACATTAGGATCACACATTCAGATGTAATTTTTTTTAATTATAAATATATATATATATATAATTTCATAGTACTAGGATGCATCATATTGGTGTTTTGTGTGCTTCTCCCATGATTTGCTCACATAACCTTTCCACATCACCCACACAAACCAGTTTCCCATTTAATATTACTCCATAAATCCTTATTCACAAATTTAATTTTGTTTTTCTTTTCTTCTCTCTTTTTTTAATCTCGGGTCTACTTTCTCTGATATTCATAATAATAGAAAAGGATCCAACTGGAACGTAATAGTTTAGTCACTAATTATTTCTATCAATTGTCAAGTTTTGAGATACTATTTCTAATATATAAGAGCAAAAAAATTATCCAAGTATAATAGTCCAGTTCTAATGTATGATAATAGTGCTATATTGAACCAATCACATTTTATTATTTTCTTTCTTATACACCAAGAACTATCCATGAATAAGGCTTCTATTAGTTAGCTTTAAACTCAATATTTATTTTTCTTATATCTCATCATTACAATTTTGCCAAAATTATCATCCCTAAACCTCAATATCTCTCGTATATATCGGCATTATAAAATTTAGCAATCATCAACAGTATCATTAAATCTATCTAAAAGAAATGCTACAAAAGTTCAAATCATCTCATAAGGCATCTTAAGAATACTACTTACGTAAAATTTAGTTGGTGAACAGTCTATCCCGAAAACACCTATTACAAGTCGAACATCACTTCTGATAAATTATGACTTGCCCAATTAGCTAAGGTACTTGAACTCTTCCTACTCAAAGTGTGTGATACTACATGCCCCTTTTCAGGATGATAATAGATAATACACTCATGATCCGTTAACAATTTTATACACCTTATCGGTCTCAATGTCAACTCGACATTAGTCAAATACATTTCAAACTTTATGGTCAGTCTAGATCTAATATCTTTCTCCACACAACTGTTGCCTCTAAACCTCCCTATCTTGCATTAATACACACCCTAAACCTCATGTTAGAGCATCCATATACATTATTTATCAACCACCATAAGTTGGTTAAATTAAAATCAGAGTTAATGTAAAAATTTCGGAAAAAAAAATTAGTCCCTTAACTCAGTTCTTGTTTAATTTTAGTCCACTAACTATGATAGTTATCACATTTTCTACACTAACTTTGAAAAATGGGTCAATCAGGTACTCTGATGACATTTAGGCCGGAAATTGCTTATGTGACAATATTTTTTCGGTGAAATAAGCCATGTCATCGTCTGACGTGTCTGATGACGTGGACTTATTTTTTAGCAGGTGTAATTTTAGTTCACTAACTTTATTCTGGTGTAATTTTAGTCCACTAAATTTGTCTTAGTGCAATTTTTATCCATTATTTAAATTTATTGTTTTACATAATATATTTTAAACAAAAAAAACTAACCCACCCACCCCCTCAAACACCCAACCCCGCCCCAACACACAACTTGGCGATGGTGGTCGCCCAATTGTACTAAGCTTTCTTTTCTCTTTGGGCTGCAAAACTATGGGACTTAGGGAATGATGTAAAAAAAAAAAAAAAACAGAGAGAGAGAGAGAGGGAAAAAGAAATTCATATTAAATAAAAATAAAGTAGAAAAACCCAAATTCCAAATGCACAAATTCAAACTTGAAAATGACCTTTCTGATTCTCGAAGAATGAGGGGAAGGAAGGGGGGGGTGGGTGGGTTAATTTTTTATTCAAATTATGTTATTATAAAACTAGTTGTTATGTCACGTTGTCCCTGCATGCATATAATAAATAATTATTTATATTTTAAACTATATTATAAATAAGAATTATAAGATATATAAATCAACACATCATATTCAAAATAAATAAATAAATAAAACTAATTTAGAAATATTACCAACACAAAAAGAATTTGATGTGAGTGAAAATTTCATATTAGTATAGATAAATAGTATAAATCATATTGATTAGAAGAAGAATTTGAGTAGGGGTGGTTGAAAATACATAAGGATATTTTTGATAATTTTAAAAAATGGTATCGTGGTGTAAGTAACCACCATTTGTGAGTGAAAATGAGATTTTTCTTTTTTATATAGTAAAGATAATAAATTGAAATAATGGACAAAAATTGCACTAGGATAAAGTTAGTGGACTAAAATTACACCTGTTAAAAATAAGTCCACATCATCAGACATGTCAGACGATGACATGGCTTATTTCACCGGGAAATATTGACACGTCAGCAATTTCCGGCCAAAATGACGTCGGAGTACCTGATTGACCCATTTTTTAAAATTAGTGTAGAAAATGTGATAATTATCATAGTTAGTGGACCAAAATTAAACGAAAACCAAGTTAATGGACTAAAAAGAAAATTTTCCCTAAATATTTCCTTTAACTCATCAAAACCACATTGACATTATTCAATCCCCTGAAATATTACCTATCTCCTCAATAACTTTATCAAAGAACTGACAATTATGGATACACTCTCAGTGAATCTCCTATAATACTTAGCTAATCCTATGAAACTTTGTACTTCAGTCATTTTTTTTCCTCTATTTTTTTACCCGTTTTTCAATTCTATGATAGCTTTCACCTTTACAGGATCAGACACAACTCAATCACCAGATTTCACATGTCTAAAAAAACTACATGATTCACTCAAAATTCACACTTACTTAACTTAGCGAAAAAACTCTTCTTCTTTTAAGATCTACAACACTAGTTTAAATATTATTTATTTTCTTCTCTACTCTTGATATATTAACATGTCATCTATAAAATTTTCACAAATTAATCCAATTATTCTTAAATTAATGTTTGATTCATCAATATCATGAACGTCATCTATGCTCTTCTTAATCGGTTAGCATTACTAATCATAATAACCATAACGTGTACGGAAACTTATTTAGGTATATTCTTATCCACTATTCTCAACTGCCAATAAGCATACCTCATATTCATCTTTGAAAAAAAATTGCGACTCTTTTTAACTAGTTTAACAAATCTCAATTATTGATAACGGATATCCATTTTTCACTATCATCCTATTAGTTGGTAATTATTAATACACGGCCTCATATAACCAACCTTCTTTTCAATGAAGTACTTAATCTAATGAATCATTCCTCTAATAATTCTTTTGTTTGTTTGTTTGCCTTTTAAGTTCCTTTAGTTCTACTAAAGTCATTATGTCTAATACATCCAAAATAGATGTTTCTCAAGAAATAAGCTCTATTTCAATATCTTTTTCTCAATGGGGTAGTAACCTAAATATTTTCTGAGAAAATATAAGAGAATTGTCTAACTATTAGAACTTCTGATACACTCGGACTAACCATCATATTATATCTACATTCACTGGATATGCCTCACACCCTCTTTTAACTAAATGAAAAGAAATTACAATAAAATTAAATAATTAGATATCAGTTATCTTTTTACTTCGATCACTATCTTTATTTGTCTATTGACTTCTAAATCCACTTTCTTTGTTTAACAACCCATCAAAATATGATTACTAAATAATCAATCCATTCCTAGAATGACGCCAAATTTCCTAACATTTATCATAACAAAATCTGCATATAGTAGGACACCATCCACTACTACAGGACAATTCTCACAATTTTATTATAGAGTTTAACCACAATAGCAGGCATAGATACACATCAGTCATACCCCCAATAGTTCTATGCTAGCATATTTTCAAGATGCAAACTTATATACTACAAAAGAACATGTAGATCTTGGGTTAATTATCACAAGTACACCATCACTAAACAAAAGCTTACTACTGTATTAACAAACATAACTATAGTGGGCATAAATGCACATACATAATGTTGTAATGATTCTATATTATCAATTTTAGACTCTAATGACTCAATTCGGCTAGAAGTGCTTTCACCATAGGCTTCCATCTTAGATTCATAGGATATATTTTATGTATAATATCACATTTCATCAAATACTCCACAAAGAATCTAATCCCTACTCTGATACCACCAAATGTAACACCCTCCATCGATTCTCTACCCTAAATATCATACTTAAAACAAATCCTATTTATATATATACACACATAATCAATATGTACATGTAATCCCAACGTCACAATAGATACAATCAACTCACAATACTTTATACATACATATATATATATATATATATATATATATATATATATACTCATATCATATACCACAAGGTAAATCACCATAAGCCATTCTAAAACGTCCACATTTTAAGTTCCTCTTTATATATCCAAAATACAATTTGTATTTTAACTGATATATGATGAGAAAACTACATAATGGCCCAACCTGACAGAATGCAAGGTTTGGACCTAGCCATCGGTAGATAAAGACCTATACTTGGAAGATGTTAGCAGAATAATGAGCCTACAACTCAGTAAACAAATAACTGACACTATCTATATATGTACATCAAACATAGTCCAGACAGGACAAATGAGCAACATGTATAGAATATAATCAAGTTCAATCCCAGCATAATCAACTTTATGGCACAAACATAGCCAACTCACAATAAACAATCAATTAAACTTCTCTTCTCCTAATCTGCTTACCAGAATGTGATATAGTGTTTTTGTCCACCAACTTAATCTCACATTTCCATATTTTGTAAGTGGATTACCCCCTTTATAAACCACGTAGAGCCAGCGGTGCCGTTTATTTTCTTCCACGAAGAGCACCAAGGCTAATTTATCCACAAAGAACTGTCGGGGCTGTTTATTTTTTCCCACGGAGAGCCACCGAGGCTATTATATTCACGAAGAGCACTAGAGGCCAATTTTTTTTTTCCACAAAAAGCCTTTGGCACCAATCAAAGGGGTAATCACAAAATAATTATATTCAGTTCCCATAACTCATTTTCACATATCATTTCATTTCGAACGCCTCATCTTCAGGATCTATCTTCTCCAACTTCTCATAGGAGAAGTTCAGTTAAAAGCTTTAAGATAGAAATATTTTGTCTCAGAATTCGGTTCGGAGCCGGATTTTAAAAATAATTTTTTTTATGACCATCTTTAGTCACTATTATCATCTCAAAATTAGAAGTTAGAAATTAGAGGTGTATTTTGACTAAATTAGACAATAACCTTCTTTTTACTAAATTATTTGTTCTAATTACTAATTACCAAAATAATTTTGATTAGACTATCTCTTTTCCTTTCTCTGTTTTTTAGGATTATTTCTATTGTTCCTTGCCCTCTCTCTCTCTCCCTCTAACAACCCTCTCTCTCTATCATACAACCCTCTCTCTATGTATATTGCTGTCGAAAGATGTTGTTTCTGTGCGTATTGGACGCCATGGTCTGTTTCGTTGGCCATGTGACGTGGTGAGTGGAGGCTTTCCAATCTCTAAGTTTGACCGGTCAATGGAGGTTTGTGAGAATGTGGAAGGTGTGATAGAGCTTTTGTGGTTTTTGGCCTGGATCAAGGTTTAGGGCATTTCCAGGGGGTTTTGAGGATTTTATTGTGTGTCTTTGTCGTGAGAAGTTGGAGAAGATAGAGCTTGAAGATGAGGCATTCGGAATGAAATGGTATGTGTGTGTGTCTGTGTGTGTTAGTTTTATGTTAGCATATGTTTGCTCATGCTTCTTTCTTTTTTTCTCCTTTTCTAAGTTTCTGTGTGAATGTAGATTATGGTATTATATATGGTTATGATTCATTATTTAGATTTGAGCATTCTTATGCACGTGACTATATCTTGAATATGGCGAGAGGTGACTGTATCATGAGGCATGGTCATTTTAAGCTTTGTCTTTATCAGTATTTTGACAACAATATCTTATATACGCTCTGAGACTCGTTTAAACTTTAGAATATGTGGCCACAGTGGTTGAATGAATGGGATAGGCTTTCTGTGTCAATTAGTGGAGTAAACATGGACTCAAATTATTGGTATAATTGCATACTCTAGGATGGGAACCGACGCCTAATTACATGCCCTATACTAAGGCCGAGAAGAGATAAATGATCAAATCATTTATATAAAAATCCATAGATTGAATTTTTTCAAGAATTAATTAATTAGATTAGTTCATTTTAGTTTTAGGCCTTTTAAATTAATGGATTAATTTAATTGAGCTTGGAAATTTATAAACTGAATTTATAAATTAAAAGAGAGAGTGGGCTTAATCTTTTAATTGGATTAAAAAATTTAGACCTTAAATTGATGGCTTATAATTAAATTGGTATTAATTATGAGTGCACTGGACATGGGATTGAGTTTTTTAGAGCCTATTTCATTTATAAGACCAAGCCCATGACTTATTAATTATGAGTGCATTGGGCATGGGATTGATTTTTTTAGAGCCTATTCCATTTATAAGACCAAGACCATGACTCAATTGTGACCTCTCTAGGTCAATAGGGATTCTCTTGGTATAGAGGGGAGCGAATTTCAGCCCTTTTTTTGCGTGTTACAATCCATATTGAGTTAGTTGAGCAATATGAGAGTTTTGATAAGCTAGGTCATTCCTAGTGTATGGAAACTAGGTCATAACACTAATTCATTCTCTTATTCCACTTCTTGATACTCACGATTTTTCCTCTCTCATCATAACAACCATTCTTGGTCTCTCTCTCTTTATATGTATATATATATATATATATATATACTCTTTCCACCTTGTTTCTCTTGGTTTTCTTGAGTCAAAGAAGAAATGAGAAAGAAAATCAAAACTGTTAATTCATAACATGTGTTTGATTTTTTCCTTCCATTCCTTTGTCTTGCTAGCACGAGAAAAGAAAGATCCCAGTGATTGAAGTGTATGTCTTTGGAGGATTTCAAGGTTGAAATCTGGACGAGAACGATTGGGTTGAAGAGGATCAGTGCACGAAGTTGGTTGAAGGAAACAACGAGGGTAATATCCTATTTAGTTTATCTTTGCACCCTCGCAATTTTTTCTTTGATTCATGGCCTCCAAACATTTGGAAAAGATCAAGGGTGCACCCCTTGATTGGGTTTGATATGCTTTAATTTTGTATTTTTTTTTTAATTTTTCGCCCTTCCATCGAGCTCTTAGGTCAATCAGCTTCCTACAGAATAGCCATCTCCCAATAGTTGGGGGATATCCCCCAGATTCGGAGAAGGGTCATCTCTTAATTGTTTGAGGATCAGAAATTTTCGAGGGTGGTTGGAGCTAGCTGCGGATGAAGGTATCTTAGGGGATAAGGATGGATTCTCGAACTTTCGGTGAGGTTGTTGAGGAGATATCTTTCCCTAACCGAAGTTCATGCTTTTAGGGTTTAAAGGTTACTTGCGATCGTGGGGGCCATGTATCCTCACTGAGGTGGCTCGTCCTTAGAGATCATACATAAATGTCACTTAAGCCACCCCTTGATGCTACGTGATATGGGTTCTGATAAGTTTCTTTGTGGGCCTGTGAGACCCTTTTGGATCTGCTCTCTCAAATTTTGGTCAACCGCGCTTCTTTCGAAAAATTTATTTCCTAGAGATCTCCTGTTGGATTTCCTAGGGATCTATGCAGATTGGGCTTCCTCGAGGAACCCTGGGCCCTTACTCAAATTGACCTTCTTAGTGCACATTAAGTTTTGTGTTCTATTGGGTTATTGTACTCATTTTATTTCTTTAGTACCACTGGGCCATCCTATTATTATTGCCATCATGCAAAGCCCTACTCTAATAGGTGGAGAATTTACCACTTATTAAAGTAGGCATATTCGTCCAGGAAATCCCCCAAGTGAGCTCCAGAAGAAGCCACTTTTGTGCTACTATCTTACTAAGCTTCTTTTCCTATGCAAGAGACTGGTCCGAAGAGAGAGCCATTTCTTTTTTTCGCTTTCCTACAAAGAAATATTAGTATCACAAGCATGCTTAGAAGAAGAAGGGTTTCCTTCGTGCCTGCATGAAATAAGACTTTTCTGAAGGTGCCTGCTTGGAGTAGAGCTTATGTGGCTCCACAGAGGAGGGTTATCGGGTGTCTTTTGTGCGTACTGTATGGGACTTTATTTTCCTACAACAGAATGTTGACAATAGAGATGTGTCTACTATGAAAAGGGTTTTTGTGTCTACATGGAGGAGGATTTGGGTGCCTAAATAAAGGAGGTTTATTTGAGGGTACCTACTTGGAGCAAGACTTAAGGGCCTCACTGAAGGAGTGATAAGGTGTCTATCCAGACAAAGCTTATGTGCTTGTGTGGAAGACAAAACTTGTGCGCTTACATAAAAGAGAGCTTATGCACATCCCAAAAAGGTCTAAGTGTCTGCCTGAAGAAGGGCTTGAATTCCTCCAAGGAGTAGGGGTGCCATGTGTCCCCACTAAAGTGGTTGGTAAGGATATGATTTTGTGGAGTGTGCCCGCATAAATCCTACATGAATGCCACAAAGGCCACCTATGAATGTTGTTGCATAGGAAGAAGAGAAATGATTTTTATTTTTAAGAACTAGTCCCAAGTATATAGTGTTAGGATTAGAGAGAATTACGAATAAGGTACAGATATGATTGATCTATCTACTAAGAATAGCAACTATAAAATAAGGCAAATATACGTAATATCCTAACAATTTTCTAACACTCCCTCTCAAGCTGGAGCACATATATCAACCATGCTCAGCTTGTTACATAGAAACTGAAAACTGCCTTCCCCCTAAAGGCTTGGTGAACACATCTTCTGTTTGTTTTGATGAAGGAGTAAATGGAGTACAAATTCCACTCATTACTACTTCACAGATGACATGATAATCAACTTCAATATGTTTTGTCCTTTCATAAAATACTGGATTCTTGTAATACAATTGGTTACCTCATTATCACAGTAATTAAGTAGTGGCTCATCGTACAAGAATCCCAAATCTCCCAACAAATTTTTTAGCCACATTATCTCACTAGCAGTATGAGCCATAGCCCTGTATTCAATTTTTGCACTAAATCGAGCAACAATTGTTTGGTTTTTTACTTCGCTAAGTAACTAAATTTCCCCCGAGATAGTTTTGGTATCTAGATATAGATCTTCAATCATTTCTAGAGCTAGCATAATCAACATCTGAGTAGATTCTATCTTTAAATGACCATAAATTGATTCTATGACCACAAAAAATAAGATGCTTGGTCTCATTACAGTTAAATATATTAGCTTCCCAACTAGTCGTCTATATTTGGCCTTGTCTTCAAAATACATACCATTGTCATTTCAAAGTTCAAAGTTGAATTCTATAGGAGTATCAATAGTAAGTTCTTGGTTTGTTGCCAAGTACGCTAGTTTCTTGGAGTTAGTCAAGGGCATACTTTCTTTGGAATAGAGAGATACTCAACAAATATTTAGGATGTCCTATGTCTTTGGTAACAAAGTGTTGTTGCATATATGTCTTCGTCTTCTCAATCTATTCCCTTAATGTCACTTCCAGAGATTAGAATATCATCAAATTACACAGCCATAATAACCATACTAGATGGTCCTTGTTGCACAAATACTAAGTGGTTTATCGCCTGACATTTGTGAAATCTAAATTCATTAATCACCTTGTTGAACTTGTCAAACCAAGATCGGGGACCTTTTTAGAGGCCATAAATTTCTTTTTTTAGTTTGCACACCATGTGTTGATTCTCCCCTTGAGCAACATACCCTGGAGTTGCTCCATAAAGACAGTCTCACTTAAATCACCATAGAGAAGGGCGTTCTTTACGTCCATCTGATACATAAGCCAATCCTAATTAACTGCTAAGGAGAATAAGACTCAAATGGAACTGAGACGAGCAACAGGAGAGCATGTCTCAAAATAATCAATTCAATAAATTTGAGTGAAACCCTTGGCAACCAAATGGACTTTATACCAATCAATACTCCCATCAGCACGATACTTAAGAGTGAACACCCACCAACATAACACCACATTTGCATCAGCTGGAGTAGACAGAAGTTGCCAAGTATTGCAAGAAATTAGAGCTGGCATTTCATTAACCATTGCCAACTTCCACTTAGAGTGTAATACTACTTCATGGTAAGTTCTGAGAACAAAAGTACTAGAGAGCGATGCAACAAACGTATGGAAAGAGGGACTATGGTGGTCATAAGAAATGGAGTTAGCTAGTGGATGTGCAGTACAAGAACGTTTACCTTTGCAAAGAGCAATAGAAAGGTCATTATATAGCCAAGTAGGCAAAGATGAAGAAGGGTTGTAGGAAGAGAATATGGATCAGCATAATCATCAAGCATGGTGGATGGTACTTGACAACGTTGAACATACACCTATAGAGGTTGGGAGGAATGTTTGAAAATAGGTACCAAAAGAGATGTAGAGGACGGAAGAGGCACTGGGGTAGAGGGGGAAATTCTATCAATAATGTTTTTGTCTGTTGAATAACAAGGGGCAGACTTAAAAAATGTAACATCAATAGAAGTGAACGATCTACGAGTTACAGGATCATAACAATGATATCCTTTTTGGAGGGCGACATAACCTAAAAAGATGCACCTGACAAACTTAGGACAATTTATCAATACCATGAATGAAGTTATGTGCAAAACACACACATCCAAAAAACCTAGGTGAAACATGAAAAAAAAGCCTACTGGGGTATAGGCGTGAAGGTATATGATTTATTAGAAAACATGCAGTAAGCACAATATCCCCCCAAAAAAACTTAGGAACATTCATAAGTGTGCGTGCAACATCCAAAATATGTTAATTCTTTATGTTCTACCACACCATTCTGTTGTGAGGTATAAGGGCATGAAGTTTGATGTAGGATGCAATGCGATGCACAAAAAGTGGAGATGCCATTTTGAATAAATTCCAATGCATTATCAGTAAGAATAACATGATTGTTAGTAGAGAATTGAGTTTTTATTCATTATAAAAGAAGGTGATTACATTAGAAACTTAATACCTACTTTAGATAAATAAAGCCAATTCATCCGAGAGTAATCATCAATAAAGCTAATAAAAATATCTAAAATCACCAACAAACTTGATACGACTATGTCCACAAACATCAGACATGATCAAACAAAGAGGAACAAATGATTATTGACTCTAGATGGATAGGAAACATGATGATGTTTTCCTAATTCATAGGTTTCACATTCTAACTTAAAAATAGAAGACTCAAGGGGTAAAAGTTGCTTCAACTTAGCTAAGGAGGGGTATCCTAGGCGACAATGTCATTGAAACGAAGAGATGGATGCGGAGATAGCACGAGCGTTGACAGGTGTAGTCGTAGTATCCAAGTAGTATAGACCATCAGGCTCTTGTCTGCCACCAATCGTCTTCTTCCTCTGCAAGCCGAAAACACACAATACGAAGGAAAGAAAGTGACCGAACAATTAATTGACTTGGTAAGCTGACTTATTGGCATTAGACTTAATGCAAAATGAGAAGCAAAGAGAATATTTTTAAGGGTAAGATGTTTAGAGGGATGAACGATGTTGGCCAGAAATACGAGAATGAGTGTCATCAGCAAGGCGTACAGGGGAAAAGGTAGACAAAGAAAAAAGAGTAAAACAAGATTTGTTACCAATCATATGAGTGGTGGGTCCAGAATCCAACAACCATGACTTACCATGAGAAGCAGCAAAAACACCTAGAGATGGAGTAATAGTTGAAGAAGTGGAGTTGGTAACAGGTTGATGGATAAGTCGCTCATCCGCTTCTCGACTCAGGGAAACTTGATCAGACTCCGGAACTGATACATTAGGTTCACTAAAAAGAGCATTAGCCCACTCAGGCTTGCCAAATCTAATCCAGCATTTCTTAGAAATATCATTTATTTTACCATAATGCTCACAATATCGAAATCCATGAGAGATATCTGAGTCACGGCTTTGTCCTCCCCTAGACGAACTACCACGTGATGACCCATGACCTTGAATAGCCAAAGTGGAGGTCTCATAGAGAGGTGGCGCTACTGTGGAATGAGTGGAAATGCAAAGAACCTGAGATAAGGCATTAGATAAAGTAGGAACTGAATCACTAGACAGCAAAGTATCTCGAGTGGCATGAAAGGTGGAATTGAGGCTGGATAGAAATTTAGCCAATAGAAACTCTTCCCATTGAGCATGTCTATCCTTAGCATCACAATTGACAGAATGATATATGAGAATCTCATCAGTGACACTTTTCAATGAAGCAAAATAATCTGCGACGGAGCGCTCATCCTGTTTTAAAGAAAAAAGTTTCTCATATAACTCAAACACGCGAGAAATGTTTTTCTCATGGGAACATATATCACGTAGTGTATCCCCATTTCTTTGGCGGAAATCGAAAACATTATATTGGCACTAATATTCTCCTCCATACAATTGAGCAACCAAGTCATAATAGAATAATCAGATTGTTACCATGCAGCAAATTTTTCATCAATAGTTGTTGGAAGAGAGGAAAGGATATGAGATAACTTATTCTAAGAACCAAGGCAAAATTTAAAGGCTTGAGACTAAAGAACAAAATTACGATCATTTAATTTCATAGTTGTACTAAGTGCTCCTTTGTGATCAGAGGAGGACACTATAGATAGATAGTTTAAGCAAACAAATGAATAGGACAAAGATAATGCATCACGAAGTAGCAGACATAACCATTTTTTTGTTTCGTTTTTCTAAAAATGGATCATATATACAATAAAAAAAAGTGAAATCAGTTAGAATGAAAAGGAGATAAAACCCGAGGGTGATGACGAAGATAAACGGCGCAGGTGAGGTGGTGGGTTGGGGAAGCGGGCGGGCTAGTGTTTTATAGGTTTTGTTTCGTAAACCATCTCGATACCATGTTGAATAGGAAGAAGAGAAAGGATTGATTTTTATTGAAGAGCTAGTCCCAACGATATAGTGTTAGGACTAGAGAGAATTACAAATAAGGTAAGAATATGATTGATCTATCTACCAAGAATAGAAATTATACATAAAGCAAATATACACAATATTCTAATTAATCTTCCAACAAATGCCATATGATATAAGCTTTAGCTTTGGTTGGGGGATTCCAAGTCCCTAAACTTCCTTGTGGGCCTATGAGGATCTCTTAGATTTGGACCCTCTCGAATTTGGGCCAATTGCACTTCTTTTGGTCAATTTATTTTCTAAGGGCATCTCTTGTTTCCCGGACTCTCCCAGACTTGACTTGGCTTCCTAGGGGCACCCTGGGCCCTTATATGAACTGGGGCCTTATTAGGGCACCAAGTTTTGAATTCCTTCGGACTCTTGGATCGCCTTATATTTTTTTGACTGCTTAAGCTTCTTTGAGCTAATCCATTTTTATGGACATCACTGGGAAAGTACATATATATATATATATATTATATATATATATGGGAAATTGGTATTTTTATATATGATATAATATAATATAATATAATATAGTATAAATATTTCGATATAGATGTAGATATAGCTAGGAATTAATGTTTTTAACTTTTTAACTAGATCATTCTGGATTGCTAGGAATTTCTTTCTTAATTTCAAATTTTTGTGTGTATATATATGTTAACTTTTGCAATGAAGCTAATAAATGGCATGCAACATAGACTATCCACTGCTAATGATTTATTGGAAAATAGAGCTAATAAAATATATGAAATTGGATAAAAGAGAGCTGATAATATATGATTTTGCAAGATTCTATGACATATAAATTTTATTGAATAAAAATCTATGACATTGAAGGAAATATGGATAGTACGTTTAGTCCAAATTTCATGAAAATTTGGTATATGAGAATTGAAATATTTGAGGATTAGTCTAAATGGGTGAAAAACGTTAGTGATCTACTCTAACTTAAACAAGCACTTTCGAGATTTACACAAGTTAATTATCTTTATATGCACATTCTGCCTTCCATCTTCTTGTCGATTGTATACTAATTAAATTTGGGTTTAAATACAGTTTGCATCATTAAAATATGTATATAGTCGTGTTTAGTCAAAGTATGAAAGGTAGCAAAATTTCTTGATAAAATAATTTAGCTTTAGCAGGACAAAATGCCTTCTCCCGCTTACCGTTGTAGTTTTCATTTTAGTCTCTAAAGTATGTGTGATGAGGGGTTTTAGGAAAATTACTAACAAAATGATGAAATTACCCCCAGGGTTGGTTGGAATTGCAGATAGGCACTTGAATGATCTAGCTTGACCTGGTTGTCGGATCGTATACGGGTCGCCCCGACCTGAAACCCGAATCAGCCACTCTCTTTATGGGTCCATCGGGTCGGGTCGTTGGTTGACCCGAGAACCGACCCACTTCTAGGGTCTGACCTTGCCAGCAACCATCATCAGTCGTTGATCATCGCACCTATAGGTCCAGATGAAACCACGTGGAATCATATGAATAGACCTCTCAGCCAAGTAGGTGGGCCCACGCAGGTACTATAAATACTTCATACTTGATTCATTTATGACAACATTTATTATCATTCCTACTTGAATTTTAGATCGCTCTTTTACTATATATCTCTACCTGATCTATCTCAAAACACTTCATTAATTTAGGCATCGGAGGGTCTTGACTGGGTACCATCCAGCAAGCCTAACGACCTACTACCTTTTCTCAAGATAAAAAATATTCAGAGGACGCGAGGACCTAAGAAACCTCTGACCTACGACCCTAGATCATTGGCGCCGTTTATGGGAAACGAGAAAAGAACTTGGAAGTGTTTAGATGAAAGGTACGCCTAGAATGGAACCACCCATCAAAACAAAGGGCCGCGAGAGGAACATACACCAATGAGACGAGAGGAAGATGTGGTACGCATATCTAGAAATTCCATAGTTGAATACAAGAGAAGAACACTCACACCTGCTGCTCGGGAACCAGTAAGGAGACAGTTGTTCAAGGAAAAAGAGGTAGCAGAGGAGATGAGAGAAACTACGAGCAAAGATGATCGAGAAATGGATCATGGACCTGAAAAAAGTCAGAAAGTCTCAGACACTGGGTCGAGCAAATGAGGAAGAAGAAGGGAACCAATAATATCATGAGCTGAAGTAGATGATGTGGGCAGACAAATACAAAGGCTGGGACAACAGATAGATGAACTAAAAAGGAGGGGAGAAATGGTGCCGCAAAATAGGAGAAGTTATCAAATAACGAGTGTAGATAAACATGATGAGATCGTTTTTGGAGAAAAGGATTTTGAGGCGAACGAGGGATAGCAAAACGATCCCATGGTCATTAGGATGGACATAGCAAATTTCGTAGTACATAAGGTGTTAGTGATAATGGGAGTTCTGTGATATATTATTTATGGATGTATTACGAAAAATGAAAATAGGGATTACGAGCTTGCGACCTGTGAGTACTCCACTCATAGGATTCGGAGGTAGCGAGGTGATACCTTTGGGGACAATTGACCTGCCAGTATCAATGGGAACCGAGCCTCAAAGGAAAATGATGATGGTAAAGTTTTTGGTGGTAGATACTCCTTTTGCACATGGTATTGGTGAAGTAAAGTGCGACCAGGAAGAGGCAAGAAGATGTTACAACTTATCCATAAAGATGGGAACAAAAAAAAACGGCGACTACCAAGAACAGCTCACGACCAATTCTCAGAAAGCAGAGGCGAGCAAGAAAATAAGGGTGATGGAAAGGATGGAGCCAGTGGAAGAATACAAGGATATAGAGTTGGTCCTTGGCAAACCAGAGAATATGACAAGGATCAGGTCACGCCTCAGTGCACGAATGGAGACCCTCGCGATAGAGTTATCAAGAAAAAATATAGACATATTCGCATGGAACCCGTAGGATTTTAAAGGAATAAATTCAGAGGTAATAGTACATAGGCTGAATGTTTACCCACAAGCCAAATCGATAACGTAGAAAAAGAAACCCGTCGAATTTTAAAGGAATAAATCTAGAGGTAATAGTACATAAGCTGAATGTTGACCCACAAACTAAACCGGTAAAGCAGAAAAAGAGGTTGTTTGGAATGGAGCATAACAGAATAATTGAGGAAGAGGTGCAAAAATTACTGAAGGCATGATATGTGGTCGAGGTACAATACATAGAATGGTTATCCAATGTGGTGGTGGTGCCAAAAGTAGCTGGAAAGTGGAGAATGTGCACGGACTTTACAGACCTGAACAAAACATGCCCGAAGGACCCCTATCCACTACCTCAGATCGACTTGCTGGTAGGCTCTACTATTGGATGTGCTTTGTTCAGTATGATAGACGCATACCAAGGATACCATCAAATTTTCATGATAGAAGAAGATCGAGATAAGACTTTTTTTATAACTGAAAATGGTATATATTGTTATAACATAATGCCGTTTAGATTAAAGAATGCAGGTGCCACATATCAAAGACTAGTCAACAAAATGTTCAAAGATCTCATTGGAAAAACCATGGAGGTATATGTTGATGATATGCTGGTGAAAAGCAAGGAGGAAGAGGAGCACCTGAATCACTTACAAGCAGCATTTGAAGTTATGAGGAAGTATGGCATGAAGTTAAATCCAACAAAATGCATGTTTGGAGTGAGAGGAGAAAAATTCTTGGGATACATGGTGAGTGAGAAAGGGATTGAAGCTAATCTAGACTAAATCAAGGCGATCATGCAAATGAGCTTGCCGAAAATGATCAAAGAGGTGCAAAAGCTCACAGGTAAGGTCGCATCACTAGCTTCCTTTATATCTAGATGGGTAAACAGAAATTTGCCTTTCTTCAAAACATTAAGGGAGGTGAAGAATTTCAATGGACGGAAGAATGCGACCAGACTCTACACGATCTGAAGCAATACTTAGCGACTCCACCATTACTAGCAAATCCTAAGGTAGTTGAAACATTATACCTATCCTTAGCAGTATCGGAGGAAGCAGTAAGTTCGGCACTGGTATGAAAAGAGACGGGATGTCAAAACCCAGTTTATTATGTAAGTAGGATGTTACAGGGTATAAAGAAGAAGTATATCCAGTCGATAAACTAGTTTTGGCGTTGGTGACAACAGCAAAGAAGCTTCGACCTTACTTCCATTCACATAAGATAATAGTCCTAACAAATCATCCCTTGAAACAAATTATGTTACAACCTGATGCTTCAGGGCGTCTGGTTAAATGGGTCGTGGAGCTAGGAGAGTTCGATATTGAACATCAATACAAAACGACGATAAAAGCTCAAGTTTTAGCTGACTTTGTGGTTGAGTTGGCAGGTGAACCAGAACAGCAAAGGAGAGAGAGTTGAATGTTGCATGTAGATGGATCCTCAACCTTAAGGGTCGGAGGAGCACGAATCCTACTACAAGGACCGGGAGGAGTGGAGATTGAGATCATTGCCAAACTTGATTTTCCCACCACAAATAACGAAGTAGAATATGAGGCTCTTACAATGGGTTTGGAGATGGCGCTAGAGGTGGGAGTGAAGCAATTGGATGTTTATACAGATTCTCAATTGGTTGCAATGCAGATAGAAATCTCGTATGAAATAAGAGAATGGTCAATGACGTGATACCTGAGAAAGGTAAAAGATTTGATATCAAGGTTTGATAAATGTGTCATTCAATAGGTACCAAGAGAAAAAATACCAGGGCACACGCGTTGTCGAAATTTGGGGCAATGATAATTGGAGTGAAGGAAAGAAAGATCGCGGTGATAGTAAGAGAGAGGGCATCGATAGAAGAAGGGGAGATGATACAGTGCGTGGAAGAAGAAAGATCATGGAAGAATGAGATAGAATAGTATTTAGTACATGGAACCGAACCGAAAGATCTGATAGCAGCTAAAAGGCTAAGGTTCAAAGCAAATAAATTTACCATGTTGAATGGGGAGCTATATAGGAGAACAGCAGAGGGACTTTTGTGAAAATGTTTAGATTCAGAAAAGGCGAGTTATGTGCTTAGAGAAATACACGAAGACAGTTGTGGAATTCATTCAAGAGGCAGATCGCTAGCACAGAAGGTCATGAGACAAGGGTATTTCTGTCCAATATTAGTAAGGATGCTATGGAGTTCACGAAGAAATGTGAAAGTTGCCAAAAATACGCAAGTCTAATACACTCACCAGCGACCCCAATGGACCTGTAAAGATTGCTTACCAATTCGGTCAATGGGGGATAGATATCTTTGGACCTTTTCCACCAGCTCCAGCCCAGAAAAAATTCATCATTGTAGCAGTAGAATATTCCTCAAAATGGATGGAAACAGAAGCGTTGGCCAAAAATTCTGAAATAGAGGTAATATATTTTATTTGAAAAAATATTATTTGCAGGTTTGGGATACCAAGGGTTTTGATCTCGGATAATGGAACTCAACATCTTGGACCAACACAAACCCCTGACGTTGTTTCCGAGGTTGCTCGGGGTCAAATGTGTAATGGCCAACCTTTTTTATTATTTTAAAATTCATGTTTAATAAGATGTGATTAAAAATAATATGTTACCACTTTATATTTGCTATGTGTAGGGAAGTTATTGTGACAAATTCGAATGGATAGATCCCCCTATGTGTGATCGTAGTGTGGTCATAATTCTGGATTTATTGAAGAAGATTAATAGTTACTAGAAGAAAGTTGCTAAAATTGATAAGCTACGAACCGAACTAAGTCGAGCAAAATGAGATAAGACATATATTACAAGTTTGGTGGTGTTCTTATTTATTTTTATTGTGGTTATGATCTTATATGATTTCCGCAAAGTTGCTAAGCAAAATATGTTGGAGATTGGTAGTTGAAGAGACCACTCATGCATAGGGTGTAGGCCTGTAGAACTATTATGTATTTTTGTATTTTCTAGCTTTTGGCATGTAGTAAATCAATGGAATATATTCCATTGCTTTTCACGTCTATGTATTGTCAATCATATATTTTGTTCGTAATATGTTCACGTGAATTTTAAAGCAGTACGGTATATCGCAGGGAGAAGAAGCCTTTAGGCTTGTATATATCTATAAATAAGAGTTTGCAGTTGGTTGTGCTTTGTGATTTATTGTGTATTCAACTATTAGAAATGGGTGAGGATGTCTTGCAACAAATGATGTTTTACAACTCAAATTGGACTGTTACAATGGAATGATTTATTGTGTATCAACTATTAGAAATGGGTGAGGATGTCTCTAGGTTGCAACAAATGATGTTTTACAACTCAAATTAGACTGTTACAATGGAAAAAACCATCATGGATACTCTTATTAAACAGATTTCACTTAGTCTAGATGAGCCGGGATACCCGGATTCATATTCGATACATCAAGCAATGCATGAAGCAAACCGAGAGCATGGACTCTCATTGGACTACACTTTTTATTAATTCGGAGTAAGGTGTTTGTTTATTCGGTTCCTTTCATTTTCTTGGATTCTTAATTTTTCAGGTGTGGTTTACAATCATGAAATGAAAGAATTCATAGCCCCCGAATTCATTTAGGATCTCATAATTCAGGTAAATTTTAGATACTCCAATATTAATGTAATCGGTCATTACATTAAATTTTCTTTCTTATATTATATTTTTTCTATGTACAGCAAAGCAGCAAAGTAAGAGCATATGTCAATCTTCTTGACCCGTCATGGGAATACATGAAAATTGTGTTTAGGCACCCTGTTCATGATGAAATCGCATATGTTAATGGTGATATAGTTGGTGTTAGTGAACCGCCGAACGAAGAAATAGATGCGAACAATTTGTCACCTCCATCGGGCAATAGTTCGGAGTAGCTGTATTTTAATAAATTTGGGACCCTGGTAGTTATGTAGTATTTGTAATTAAACTTTTGCAACTATCGTTATTTCTATGAAATTTGATTGAACTATTTTATTTTATGAAAGTTGGTTGAAAGTAGCAAAACTTATTTATTTTAACAAGCAAGAAATTGGCAGATCCATTTTGTTAATAAACAAGTATTAATTAATGCTACATGATAATATTATAGCATGTTCAAAATTAAAGGATTATATAATTTCAACATCATCACACTCGGTAGTTGAATTAGACTAGCAAAATTGTATTTTTCTTTACATAGTAGGCAACCGGTGAACTATAATTGGAATTTGGGAGTTGTATTTCAAACCTGAAAATATTCCTTTGGCTGAAAATATTCTTTTGTAAATGATATTTCAAATCATCAAATGAAGAGAAAGTGTAAAGTTGCATAAATTCTTTTGTGAATGACATTTCAATATTTTGTACCACTACATTTGCTCTATAAAAATCTGCATTTACCGTCATCTTCTTGCATGGATGTACATCTTGTTCAACACATTGTTCATCTTCTCCACATTCAATAGAATTTCACCCAAAAATAGAGCATCATGACTCGTTCGAACCCTACCGAAAATCACAAAGATGTAACTAAATAAACTTGAAATTACGTCCCTACACCCCCGTTCTCGCCACCTCCCAACAAAAATATTTGTACTCATCCATCTGGACGCCAGAACATGATCAATGCTTCATTAATGCACTATTCGACAAGGCCATGGACGACATATTCAACTCGGAGTCATATTGTAATGAAGAAACATTGAAGTATGCCACCAACATTGTCAATCTTGTTATGAAAGAGGCACTCGTCATTGATGTCAACTACCTACGTTTTACTAATCTTCAGGAGCGATTCGAAACCTTTAGCTATCTGATAAGCCGACCTAAAGTACATTGGAATCGATGGGTTAATACCATGAAGCCTCTTCTTCGTTTTGGTCTAAATTCGTTCAGGTAATTTGATTGTTTTAAATTTATAGCATGTTCAATTCCCTTTGTTTTATTAACACCCATTTACGTGGTGTTTTGAACAGATGTATCCCCTTGCCAAAGCGTATTCACAATTTAGTGAGCCGAATTTTAGTACTCTTCGATCAATTTTCCAAGCCCCATTAGTACGCAAAGCAAAGAGTAGAAACGATCCTGATCCTAGTTGAGTAGAGCCGACAAATCGGTCATAGATGTGGACGACATTGTGGAGTTGTCTTCTAAATCTGAAGAAAATTGATGGCTTATCCCCGGATGTATGCTTCATGTTTTCTTGGTTGTGTTGAATGTGATGCATGTCTGTTTCTAAGTCCCGTATGCTATGGATGTTCGTGCTTTGCATTATTATGCTTTATCTTTTATCGCTTGTAATCGACTATTAAAAATTTATGTTACTTAAATTTTATTTGAATGCCATCGTTCCATTTTTAGTGTGTAAATAAACTAATTGATGTAAAATTTGAAATAAATTATAAAGAATTAAAAATAAAAAGTACATTATAATGAAAAATAATTAAGAATCTAACATAAATGGATGGATTAAAAAAGTATAACTCATTTTATAGAATATAATATGATATAGACATCCATTTATAATTAATTGGCAGAGCTATTTTGTTAATTAATATATCTAGAAACGGGTAAATCACTAAATCATTTTGTGAGGATTTAATTCCTATATACTACCCCATGTTTTGTTAAATACATTGTATCATCTCTTTTTCACTTTGAAGATTCTAATTGGAGGCTAAAATTTGAACTTAATGTATGTTGTCAACTAATGTTCTGTCAAATTTCAATAATTGATATAGTTTCAAATTTATAGTTTCGTCAAGCAAAGGTCTTATTTGATATAGAGTAATACAAAATTATAGTAATCCGAAAACTCGAATGCAAGTAAACCATTTTCCCTGTAAAATATTCAAAATTCGATTTGTAAGAACAAACACATCAGTGGCACATAAATTTAGCTGCAAAAAGTTACAAAATTTACTTCCAACATATCGTACTAATTGCACAAAATTATATCTAATGTTCCTCCAAACATGTACAAAAAAAATGCTGCTACAGATATAGCATAATGTACCCTCCAAAAGTTGATTTCTCTAGCGAAATCAATCCATTCATCATAGTTTAGAGGAAAACCTTCAACAAAATATTCCCCGATAGTTTGTAAGTCAGTTTTCGTAAATCCTAAAAGTTAATGAATGCATATTCAACTACAATAAGCTAAGCAATAATAACTAGTTCAAGTGAAACTGCGTTCACAAAAGGTTATATACTTTAGAAGGGCGCCCTTCTTAATCAAAACTTTCCATTAAGAAGCATCTTCACAAGTGCAGCCTTTACTTCATCAGACATGGTGAGGAATATGGCCAAATCGGGCATGTTGTTCACAAGTTGTTTAGAGGCCCAACATTTTTCCTACAACATCAAATGATTCATTTTCTCCATATCACTCCAAACCTGTCGACGTGCATTTGACTCATCTATTTCAACACCAAATTGTTTGGCCATATCACCCAAACGATCATCAGTCATATTAACAAAAGCATCAAACTTTTTATCGAATTTTTCATCAACCGAACTAGTTGATGACTTTCATTTCTTTGAAGAGACACGTTCAGTGTCGCTTAATGGAACATTTACATGAGCAGTAGCAAAAGCGAATGAATTTAGGAACTCAGTTTCATCAGCAAAAACAGTGGGATCTGGACTAGGGACATAGTACTCAGGCGAAACAGGGACACGCTCTTCACTTACATTGTTAGAAGCATTTTCAAAATCAACGTCATGCTGACCAGTAGCTCTATCCTTACCAAATACTTCACACCAAATCTGGTAGTATGGGAATGACTTAAAATGCATCGTCTTTACTTTAGGATCAACCTGAACATAATAGAAAAAGAAAAGTTGATGCAAATAGGCAGCAATTTTAGATTAATAACTTATATTGTTAAAATATTACCTTCAAGTAACTCTCAAATACATCGTTAGAAACTACAATCATGTGTGTAGTCTCATTCCAACCGAAACCACTACGTCCCATCATACCAGAAAGGCTTTCGTAAGTCCTTTTCCACACATGAATCTTTGAGCTAATGTGAGGGTCAGATTTCATACCACACCCCGAAAGTCACTTACTAATCATATGTTCTAAAACACCCAAATACCCTGGCGAAACCCCATTATCACATTTCCAACCATTACGAACTATGTCACGTAAACAATCTAGTAAAGTCTTCTCATCGGTAGTAGACCACACACGCATAGAATCCTTAGCACATTTCTCCCATCGGCAACGTACAAACATTCCTTCATCATCTTCCATGATCAAATACCAAAGAATACAAAATAATTATTATAAATCAAACTGTAATACTTCTATACAATACCATGCATTTTCATTGACAAACAACAAATAACATAAATTGAGAAATGTACACAATAATTATTTCTGAAATAACAATTAGTTTAATACACATATCAGGAAATGATATATAGATATTACAAGGGAAAGTTGGAGCACTACATAACAAATGGAATAAAGTAGTATTAACACACCAACATATAACAATGTAGTATGTAAATATTATTTTTGACGAACAGACACATTCAACACTCTCCACGCCAAACATTGTACATTCTCATAGCAATTTCATCCCTTTAATTATTCCAGATGGGATTATAGTCAATTGTTCCTAAATACTCTACATTCCCGTCATCTTCAACAAACACTCGTAATTCACCACTTGTTCCACTAGATCAATGTCCATTTCCATTCGTATAAAATTATGCAACAAACAACAGGCCATTATAATGTGATTCGGCACGTTGATTGAATAGAAAGTCGAACTACGCAACACAATCCATCTAGCTTTGAGTAAATCGAAAGTCCTTTCAATCACGTTATGTGTTTCTGCATGCTTCATGTTGAAATATTCTTCATGATTCTTTGGAGCATTACGACCCGAGTTCCATTCCTTTAAGTGGTAACGAACTCTATGGTATGGTGATAAGAAGCCTTCCCCATTACTGTACCCGTTGTCAACCAAATAATAGTTTCCTACAAAAATATCAGTACGCTTTAGTATACAATGAAAAAGATACAAAATGGTGGTTATTCACAAGAAGATAAGACAATTTAATGACCATGTGTTAAGTACCTCTAGGTATTTTAAGACCTGTCGGTCTGCTAATTGCATCTCGAAGCACTCTACTGTCTGCGACTACCCTCCCATCCGGAGAAGACATATATGAAATGCATGTCCCTATCGCACATGCCAAGAACATTAATTAAAACTAAACCTTTACAGATTCGATAATGGGCTCTATCTTCAGCAGGGACACGAATGTCAATGTAAGTGTTGTTCAATGCACCCAAACATCCCTTCAGACATGAAAATGTATAAATACGATTACTAAGAACTCAATTGAAAAGAGCAGTTATAACAATGGATCTACATTTGTAAATACTAACCTCAAACCATTTCCACCTGGGGCAATTGTTGTCGGCAGAAACAGTTATAAGTTTGGCAAGCAATAGTGGGTGGAGTCCCAAAATGGCGTTTACTACAATGTGAAATGTTTAGATACTGTTCTTGCAGACCGAATGAAGTCGTACTTAACAATACAGTTCTTTTTATGATGTGCTAAGATACTTAAGAACATTGTCACTTGTTCACTAAGCAAAACATGTTTAGTGTCCTTTACCCGTCCTTGGTTGTGCAAGATGTGACATATGTATTTCTACTCATTTGGAGATTATCAATGCAAGTTGTGTCACTCATTTTAATTAAACGCCTCATTACATTAACTTGGGCCGAAACTTGACTTCGTAAGCTATAAGTAAGATTTCTTCTTGCTTTATTATATTCTAATTGAGACCTCCGATAACGGTACATCCGACAGAACAACCATAACATTTTCATTGCTTCGAACAAAAATTTGCAGAGAGCACAAAAAGGTTCTAACTTGTCTTGATAATGTATCCTAACATCATAATTGTAATTATATTACTAATTTATTAAACTGTTACAAAAATTTATTAACTTTCACTTATCATTAACATTGTACAGAAATTGAGCATTAAAAAATGAGAAGTAATATTTATAAACAATTACAATTAAACAAACAACAACTAAGTTCAAACAACAACATGAGCAAATGAAGACCCAATTTCTTTAAGAAAAGGCCACAACTTTACTAAAATCACAGCTGACAAATCACATAAATCGGAGCAACAGGTTCTATGTAAACAACAACGGCGGGAAAAAACCTTCATCTATGCAGCATTTTTACCTCGATTAAAGAGGGCAACAAGAATAGTAATATGTTCCTTGCATATTTTGTCGAAAAAAAATACAAAAAATCGCAAAAAAAAAATCAGCATGGAATCTTCACAAATAAATTATGAAAATTAAGAATAATTTACTTGAAGCTTGTTGGAGTTGTTTGTTCGAGCAAAGGTAAACCGATCTGAAAAGCAAAAAATTCGAATACACATTAATATATTTTATGATGGTGCTGAAAAATATGAAAAATGAGTGTTTAAAGAACACCAAAGTTTAGATCTTGCATTTCTTAAAAAATGGAAGAAGATTTTATAAAAAAAAAAATGGACGAAAGAGGAAGAAGCTTACCGTCGGTGCCTATAGAAATGAAGAAGGAGGAACTTGCTGATGGGAGTTGTTGAAATGTACTTTTAGAGACCACTTTTTGACTAATGTGTTGAGAAGGGTTATTTTGGGCACCTAAAAAATATAGCCCACTTGTACTAAATTTGTCACACCCCTTGAGGTGTGACAAGTTATACAAGTCAAATAGTAAATAGGACCGGGTTTTGATTTAATACAGGGCCCCCATTCTACAAAGTAAACTTCATACTAGACCCTACTAATTTTCTAATATAAGGTAATACAACAAAGTAAACGGGGCCTTAGTGTCTGATATCTTCTTTTAGTTATATCAAGACAGGACAAAAAATGAATGAGCCAATTTCGAGCCAAGCTGAGCCGAGCCGTTTGTGCACTAACTCAAGCCGAACTCAAACAAAAAATAATTGGCTAGCTCGAGCTCTAGCCGAGCTCAAACCCAACTCAACTTTTTCTGAACTAAGCTTGAACATATGTGCGTTTGACTTGTTTGGGCTCGTGCTTAGCCTTAGTTAGTGGTTATAATAATATCTTGTTCTAAATATACCTTGAAAGGGTTGGTGTAATCCTTGGTGATTGGTGTGGGTCTTGCTAGTAGTACGGTATGGAGTTTAATGCTGATAGCATTTAGTACTACATGAAAGTATTTTCTAATGTTCGGCCGGACCGTATGAAGTCATGTTTTACCACACAGTTCTTTTTATGGTGGGAAAGTACACTGAGGAATACGACAACTTGTTCGGAGACAGATAGATGCTTTGTTGCATAAACACCTCCACAACGTTCTAGTAGGTAACACAATCTGGCAAAGGTGTTACGATCCATGCAAAGGTTTTGAAGGCAAGACTCATCGTTAACCGACACTAACCTATGCAAGTGCCTAACCTGGTCATGTATCCTAGTCTTAAGGGTATAGAGGCGCCCTCTACGACGCACGCGGGGGCTTCTACTCTTAAGATAGTCAATGACAAAAGTGAATAAGATGAGTGCAACGACCATTTCAACCATAGCTTGTTGCAACGCTATGACAACCAATGTCAAGTTTTGCCTTGCCCTCATCCTAATGGACAAACACATACCAACATCAAAACATATTATTGCATAACCATACAACACTTCACATAGTGACCGTGAAAGGTACTATGCACATAAAATAGATTAAGGATAAGGAATATAAACCAGATCAGACATCTTCGTCAATAATACATCAATTAACAAGCAAGTTACTAGAGCATGTTGAAAATATATTATTCACACTTACTAAGACAAAGTATGGTACACAATTAATATTAAAATAACCCCATTGAAACCTTCACAGTAACACATACAACTTTTTTTTTTTCCACACGTGAAGTGTAGTAGATGTTTCAAGACAAATGAAATGTTTATGCTCACATACATTCAATGTTGCTACATTAATAAGGTAGGTGCAAACCACGACATCATCTGAGAATGGGATTGAATAAAATCTTACAATGTATAATGACTGGCACATTAATTAATTCATAAAAAGCAAAAAATAGAGAATCGAGCGGGAAGAAAAATTCAAATGTCGAACCCTAGTATTGTCCAACCAAGACAGTGCAACATAGATCCTTGAAAAGGCGAAATGAGCAAAAAAATGAACACAATGTTACCGTGTGAATCTGTACCCTTTCCTCTTTGTGCAACCCCTAAAAGCTATAAATTAAGATCAAACTGGAAATGGTCCATACCTGGTCCAGTAAGTGAAATTAGAGCAAATGAGGTACACTTACATGGTGTGTCCAAAAGAAAAAAGAACAATAACGACCAGCGTGAAGAAAGTTGGAGCCAATAAGAAAGTGTAAAGTATTTCATCACTAATTTCCAGAAACTCACCTAATCTTAGTGATGGGATGGAGGATGGTGAAGAACAATAACTGAAGATTTGAAAGAAGAAGAAAAGATGGTCTGATAGTGTTAATATTAGCCCTCTAGTACACTCCATAATTTTATGGGTAAAGAGGGATATAAATGAAATTTCAATTCATAAAGTTGTGGGCAATTTGGATAGTGACATTCTTTTCATGACAGGATAAGTGAATGTGGGAGAGAATCCCAGCCATTTGAACAGGAGTCCAGACCTGATTGTAGTGGGGGTTAGTCTCAGGTCTAACGTTTTCTCTCGAACTAGCCATTAAAAAAAATAAACGACCCACTCACATAGGTAAATCCAGATATTCTCCAATAACCTTGAAAATAAACAAGGTCTTGATACTAATTCTTCATTTATCCCTTTTTCTATTCACGTGATACCATACTTTTTTTCAGTTCATGTCACTAATAACTCAAAAATGAAAGTTTAATTAATTTAGGGGTGGATTAATGTGCTAGGTGGGTTGGGCTCGGCATTGACAAATGTTGAATGAAGAAAGGAAGGGAGTTTCTCAAAACCCTCCCCATTCTCCACCACCATAAACCCTCCTTCCAAAGGCACTCTCTCTCTCTCCGTCTCTCCTCTCTCTCTCTCTCTCTCTACATATATTATATATATATATAGTGTGGGTGTGTACGTGAATGCGTGTGTATTGTGTTGTTTGATTGATTGTATGAACAGATGGATCCGTCGGAACGATACTGTTACAACCCAACATTGCGTTGGAACCCTCAAGTGGAAGAGTACTTTGTTAAAGCCTATGGAGTGGAGCATTTTGCTAGAATTTCCAAGGCCCTCATGTCGGTATTTCAGATCCTTTTCTTGTTTTCCACTGTTTTATTTCATCACCTGCATAGTGTTGTTGTTGGGAGTATGTTCATTGATTAATCTATTGTATCTGCTGTTTGCTTGGTTCTTTTTTTTTTTTTTTTTTTTTTTTTTGGGTGGGCGGTGCGGTAGAGGGGTAGAGGGGCTTTGAATAGTAAAAGTTCCATATGCTGTCCGGACTTGGGTATAATGTATTCAACTACAACGGTTTAGTGCTAATACGCTGATGGTAGGTGAAAGTAGTTCGGAAGTGTTATTGTGTTTACAATTGTTAGGTAGCATTTCCATGCTCGTGGAAGAACAGTTAATTTGGTGTAGTTGCTCATAATTGGGGTTTCGAACCTTCTGTTGATCTTGGGATTTACTTTTTTCTCTTATTTTTCCGTTCAATGTTAAAACCCTTATAGAATATTTCCTGCAGTTAGCAAGGCATCCTTCTGTCGCATTTTAGCTCAGAAATGTACTTTGTTGTTTCCCTTAGTTTTTGAACATTTGGAATGCTGGTATTTGTGGACAGAACTTGTCTGCTTGTAATTTAGTTCTCTATGCTTTTGTTAGGCGCCATCATGTTACTCTTATACGGGTGAACACGCTCAAGTCAACAAGTGATGCTGTTATTGAGAAGCTATTGGCTATATTACAGGAAAGGGGTTGGCAAAATGATCCTGCTGAAGGGGCCAATGTTCCTTATAGCTCAGATGATATTGCAACGGTACCAATGGATTCTGCTGGTTTCTCAGATGCTTCAGTGAAAAAATGTTCTATTGCTAAGTGCAAGATCCCCAGTTTAGACTATGTAGTTTTTGTCAAAGGATCAGGACCACACTATTGATTATGGGTACAAGAAAGACAAACCTCCTAAAGAAGTGATTGTGAGCCGGAAATGTGCTGAAGCAGTTCTTCGTGGTGCTCATGTGAGTACACAATTTAGTGCCTAAACTGAACTGAATTTTCTCTTAAAAACTCTTAAGTGTTGTAAATAAAAGAATGAAGGCCAACTGCTTTTGCGGCACTGAGTGTGCATTTGCTTCAATTTTCCCGAGCCAATTTACTCCATAGATTATCTTCTCTTTGTTATTTCTGCTTCTTTTATTTTTTCCATCCTGTTCTATTCTTCTGTTATATTTGTATATTTATATTACACTGCTTGCTTCTGTGGAGCTATCATATGCAGGGTAATATTTATAACAAACATGACATACATGATATCTCCTTGACATTTTATGATATTCCGTGTTTAGGTGTATGTACCTGGTGTTTTAGCGTGTAGTGCTCATGTGGAGAAAGGGGAAACAGTTGCAGTTTCAGTTTCTGTAGAGCAACCTGGCACTGATGGTGGATGGGGTGTTGGTTTTACACGTGGAACTGTTCTCCAGGGATCACAAACAGGCAAGAAGACGTTACACCTGGGCACCGACTTTGTTGGTTTTTGCTGAACTAGCTGTACTCATGGTGGTTAGCTTACCATAATTCATGGTTCCCATAGTGTCGCATGCTTGGTGTATGATGACATTAAACATGAAAATGTCACCATGGAAATCCCATTAATTTCCTGTTCTGGATAGTTAAGGGATTAGTTTTGATACCTACGGATCTTCTAAAGTCTGAACCCAATGTATAATAGTTAAAACTAGAACTCTGCAGTTACTGTCAATGTAATCAATGCAAAATGTTGAAGAATAGCCCCTGGAAATGTCATAGTGGTAAGCATGTGGCATGTTCACTTAAATGTTCTTCATAAGAGTATATGGTATATGAATGATGATTTTTATATCAAAACTTGATCTTTATAGGACTAATTGAAGTTTTGACAAAAGGCGCTAAGCTAATAACTTTTTTAAGAATTTTTTGCCTTGTCATTTCCGTGTTTTGATTTCCTTGTCTTCATGGGGGAAAATATAATTAGGGTAATAGGTATTGAATGAGCTCTACAGATTGTTTTGTGTCTATGAAGAATTGTCCAACTCGGAGATGCATATTACCAATTGTGTTTTCTCGAAAGGGAGCCTTTTCTAATTTTTCCGAAGTCTTATAAGGCTGATATATGCCAATTCTTGTCTCTGTAAAGCTGAGTTGGATCAGAACATGGGTATCATGACATTAGGTTGCTTGTCATCGTATTTTTTTTTCCCTTACCTTGATTCTTTTGGATATTTGATCTACTTGTAATTTAGTACTTTATTTTGTGAACTAACAGCCTATCTATTTTGCTGTATTGTCATTAAGAGGGTCCTTGATATCATAAGGATGGATAAGTTTGTAATGTTTGCAGATCCTTACCATTTTGAACGTAGTGGCCTCTACATTGGTCAAGGAACCACCATGATGTCCAGAGCTGGGATGTTTCGGGAAACTGAAGGAGTTGCTTTAGACATGCATAACAGAGTATTTAATCTGCCTTCATTTCGTGGTATAGTTTTATTCTTTTTGCAACCTGCCTTGGTTATATTGACTGGAAACATGCTGTAAGGTGGTTGACTATATATGCTTATTTATTTATTTGCACTGTGGGCGGCATATAATTCTTAGTTGCCATTACATTTCTTTGAGAGAATTTCAAATAGAATCCTGGGGAAATGTAGGAAACTTAAATGGAAAAAGAACTAAGATGATTTAGATAAATATGGACAGTATGAAGCCTGTTGAAAGATCACTGCTAATGTATAATTTAGCCCCTTCACTTCTTGGTTTGCCCGTTATAAACTTGTTTGTGCTGCTACAGTTCCGGAACCTTAATGTATAGCAATACCACCATCGTAAAATGGTGTCATAAATATGAGCACTCTGAACTTTTTCTATATGCGCAAACTCTAGGCTTTGTCTCAGAAACATATAGGGTGAATTGAGATTGAAGTCAAAGAGATGGAGAAGAAAAAGCATGTGGTCTGCCAACTAATTTAGCTATATGATCAGTGATGCTGTGGATCTATGTCTAAATATTGGGTAAGTTGTTAAACTGATAAGAGTAGAAAAAGGAGTTAGGAAACCAAGTAAATGGATGAAGCATTTCCAGATTACATGTTTGTTTTGGCCTTTCTTTGACTTTATCTATCTAGGAAACAAGAACTACGCACGTATTATTCAGTAGTAGAATATAGATAAAAATGGAGACCTGAAGATCCGCACACAATATGCAGCTTTGGATTCTATTGTGCCTTCTTGGATCATAAACCTTACTTTTTTCTCCAAGCTTCATAAATGTATTTTTATACTTAATGGTCCAGCAGTCTGAATGTCCAATCGTTACTGTTTACTCGAAAGTTTGTTTTTAACCACAAATACCTAATTCGTTGAGATTACAGATTTACTTGAGGGGGACATATTTCTTCAGAACCTCCCTAGCATCATTGCTGCACATGCCTTAGGTAAGAAACTACCTAGCCATGAGAGTTTACTTATACATATACTTTCTGCAATTTTGTTCTTTCTTTTTGGACAAGTTGCATGTTCCATGTCATGTGCTTTTTCACGCTTAGAGTCTCTTTTCTTTTTAATAGCACAATTACTTCATCTTGCTCCACGGTCATCGCATGAGTAATTGGTGAATTTGGTTTAGATGCTTAACAGTTGCCCCAAGAAAGGGTGTTTGTTGGCTGTCTGTTGTCTGTCTTATTTACCAAAGCAGTTTCCTGCTGCGATGTTTATTAAGAATAGAATTTCATCTTACTAACGTGACTTTTTATGTCAACTTGTTCATCTGTGGTCATTTTGTGTAAGAAATGCTTTGCCCTAAAATGTGTTAAAAGGCTACAATGAGTTTTTAAAAACCTAAATCTTTGGGAGACGTTTTTAGAGTTGCCAGAAACCTTGTAAAATTTTGAAGGTGTAATAATTTAAAATGTCAGGGTAGTTTTATAGGAAATGAGCTCAAACTTTGGCTAGTAGTTGTTTCATAAGACTGTTTACTTAAGTTTAAAACTCATAAGGTTTCATAATTGTCTAACAAATCTAGCCTATTAGTAAAGACCCATTTTAATACAAATTCATGGTTTCAACATCAAACTGCATAACTTGGTTGAGTTAAATCTTAAAAGGGGCTCCTTTTTGCTCTCATGCCAAGAACTATGTTTGTTTTTATTTTTTGTTATTCTAAAGTTAACGGGCATGCCTGCCATGGACATTAGAAACTGGACTAGTGCATATATGTGAAACACTTGGTGCTTATAGAATTATGTTCCAGCATCATTTCTCTTTGAATGGCAACAGGTCAGGGTTGGGGAAGATTTGCTAAGACTTGAGACCTAACCAACCAACAATGTTATGGACAAACTGCCCTACCTGGCAAGGATCTATAGGTTGAACCGGCTAACTTGTTAGACCGGTTTCATAATTTTTGAAGTATCCAAAGTTTATTATTATATAAAAAAGTTTTATTATATAAAAAATATCATCTTAACTTTCCACTAGTTATGAGACAAATAATATTACTAACAAAGAACTAATTGTTTGCAAGTTTATTTGGATTCTTTAATTCTAGATAGTTACAATTTTTAAACATGTATTTACTTTTTATAAATTGAAAGTATAAGCTTTTTTTTAATTTACATTTGCATTTCATTTATTAGTGCAATGTGCTTATATTCATATGTGACTTTATGTAATGAATAAATACGTCTTACAAAAACATACACAAACTATAAGTTATATTGCATCTTAAGTGTTGGGTTTGGTGTGGTCTGTAACACTATGACCCCATATCAGGCCCGCAGACCCATTTATGGTCTCAAAACACATCCCATGTGGGCAGCTCTGAGTTACGCCCATGCCCAGGCCCAGACCTATTGCTCTGAGTTACGCCCATGCCCAGGCCCAGACCTATTGCTTTTCCTAGTACATGTGTGCAAGCGTCTCTATTGTGACGGAGAATATAAGTGATTGCACTAATACTTTTTCTAATTAGCATCTTTATTTACCTTTTGTTCTTTATTTTCATCCCTCAGTTGGCCATTCACTGTGGAAGTAACAGTTGAAACCTCACAGAAAATCCTGTTAACTAGCAAAACTTTCAGCATAGATAATATGTTATGTGCAGTAGCTCATCCCTTATCAGAAAGTTCCTAAATTTGCTTCCTGAATTAGCTTGCTAATGCTGGACGTAAGTCATTAAAGATGAGGGAAGAAAAATGATATTGCCTGCTAAAAAACATGGATGTTGCTTTTCTATTTCGCTCCGTTTCAAATCCTCATGCGAATGCAGTTAATATATACATGGAGTGATGCCTCGCCGTGTTGAGTTTTTGAACATGCAATGAGTCTTGAGGAGGTCATTTATTGGATAAACAATATTGGATAACTATGTCATTAGTTGTGGAGAAACTGGAGTGGTGATTATCTGATGAGAACAGTACATCCTGCATTGGTTGCAAAAGATTCTAGCAAAATTTTAAAACATTACAACATTTTTGCATCAGTAGCCCCGGTTGGATCCAAATTACGGGTTTACGACTATAGTCGGAAGCACTGGAAATGGCTAGCTAGGAGAATTAAATTTCCTCCTCAAGTTGCTTGCACACGTCCTTGTTTGCCCAACCCGCTGCGTGGTTTGCCTCTTCATTTACTTCTTTTTCCCTGCTAAGTTGCACCGTTTCTGTCGTAGATCCTCAAGAGGGAGAGAAGATATTAGATATGTGTGCAGCCCCTGGAGGGAAAACCACTGCAATTGCGATCCTCATGAAAGACAAAGGGGAGGTTATTGCAGCTGACCGATCTCACAATAAGGTGCACCTTCTGAACTTGGCAGGTGATTTGAATATTTAACTTTTCTTTGTCATGTCTTCACCATATCATAATCTTCTCGTTGTACAGTAAGTGGCATGATGTTGACACTTTATGCCGATAGTAGATAGTCTGCACTCTGAAAATGCATACACATTCTTATTATATTTGTAATAGTGCGAGAAATCTTATCATTCGGTCCAACCAAAATAATTTAATTTCATGTAGTATAATTATATATTTGGAGTTATTATTTGATGTAGTTGCTATTGAAATGAAACAATAATATAGTATTATTTTTTAAGTATGTGTTATAAAATGTCTTGATTACCCTATATATATATTATATATATATATATATATATATATATATATATATATATATGTGCATACAGCACCACTAATTTAGCATAATATTTAATCAGTTATCGTTTAATGAAATATTTGTTTGACACAAGAATTATGTATTTGTAGGTAAAAGTATGAAATAAATGTATTGCTAAAAAAATTAGGAAAAATAAAAAGTTTGCTGGGAAACTCAAAGATTTCATAGGAAAATCAAGAAAAGGGAGTGTTAAAGGAAACTAGATAATTTCGAAAATATCATCTATTTTCATTTTCGTAAAATAAATTTAGAAACTTTTCTGTAGTTCCGATTGAAACATATGGAAGTTTTAAGCCGTGCTCTTATGTTATGGTGTCAGGTGCCCTGATTCACATGTTTCGCAATGACTTTATTAAATGGAGACATCTGAACACCATTGTGGTCAAGTTATACAAGCTGTAGCTGCTAAGAGTTTTCATTTTGATCCCATGCATGCCTGAAAGTGGCAAAGTAAAATTCTTGCAGGCATAAAAGTTTCTGTGTTGCCTTTTTAAAGCATAAAGTGCAAAACATGGCATGAGAATTTGAAGATAAAAAGACTATACAAAATAGCACACATCTAGAAGAGTCACAGCAATGACTTTTCCTCTTCTGCACTTTTTATGAACGGACTGGGCTTACATGTGTTTTTTTTTTTAAATTAACCACCCGGGGTCGGGGAGCTTTTCGGAGTCCCTGACCCTTCTTTATTAAAACCAGAAAACGAGCAAATTTACTACGGGGAGTACTAACTCCCTATCATACCTAGAAAGCTGTAAATAAAGAGTTACTACTCTCTTACAAAATATTTATCAAAAGCATAAATAAAGAATACTATTCCCTTACAATAATTCACAAAAGCATAAATAAGGAGTACTACTCCTTTACAACGAGACGTGGAGCACAAAGATGGTAGAAGTAGTTGGGGATAATAATTCAGTGTGTCAAAAAGTTTGTGCCACTACACTTGAATCATTGGTTCCAACTAGCACATGCAAATCAAGCTATGCAAACAATCCAACGAATGTCCCAATGTGGAGTGCTCCTCCAACAGTTGTACAAAGGGTTTACATGTGTATCTCTTTTCTCCTGGGTGTAAATACTATTGCAATTTATCTTATGACATCATTGACACATGCCATTTTCAGGTGCTTGACATCCAGAAATTGGCAGCTGAAATGGGCTTGAAGTGTATAACAACTTATAAGCTTGATGCACTGAGATCTGTTCAGCGAATAAATAAATCTGTTTGTCAGGATGCTCCAATGTGTGGGGAGAGTGAGAGCATTCAGAACTCAGATTCATTAACATCGATAATACAGGAAATATCTGACACTGCTCTAGATTGTACTCATGGTAAGTTTTTTTCCTTGAACACCAGTAATATTCTTTTCATCTGTTGATAATTTCCTACTTTATGAGGGGATATAGTTTGTGGCACTCTTAGGTTTAGTGTGGTTCTGGTGATACTGTTGCGTTACGTGTTTGCTTTAATGATAATATGATCATTTAGACACCCTCCACCGTGATCGTCAATGTAGTTGATGATATATATAGGGATGTGACTTGAATGATTGGTACGGTTTACTTTTATTTGTGATACATATTTCATTGGTTTAAAAGTTTCTAATATAGCATCTGAACCTCCAACATTTTAATAAATTTAATGAGTTATAGACTCTAATTTTGGTGAATCTTTGCAATAAAATGCCGCAACAATGCTATTAAGCAGGCAGGAGGGTTAGCAGGGTATTTGTATTCACGATCAAGGTTGTAGTCTCCTTTATATGTCGATTAACAATATGTTCAAAGAAACAATCTTACTTGAGGGGCTTCTTCCAGAAGGTGGATGGCTTCATTTTCAGTTAATATTTCAAATTCTAAAACTGCAGCAATTGGTTTAATTAAATATCACGAGTTCTTTACTATTTTGAACTCCAAGACACCTGTACCCATGCTTAAAGAAGCCTATGCATTTGGCTCTATCTGATCCATTTTATTCTGTAGTCTGATAAGAGATGAGAACAGAACTCTGGGTTTTGGAAATGGATAGATGGATGGCTATATGATAGAAAAGTTCAGAGAGTAAAATGTTGCTACTTGTTAATCGTTTCTTTTTCCCTAAATTTTTTGTTTGAGGGGGAAGAGTAGCTGTTAATGCATCAAAGATAACAGAGATAGATTTCTTAAGTAGAAGCAATGATTGGGCTTGTGTATGTTTTGGCACGTTGGTTTCCCGTGGCTGTTAATGCATCCAAGATTACTGAGAGAGATTTTGTTTAGACAGAACAATAATTTAGGCTGTGTATGTGTAATCATATGGTTCTACTTTCTACCCCAACACTATTCCCTGAACTATATTAGCACAAGCGAGTGATCCATGAGTCATGACTTGCTAGTTGCTTCATTTTGGAGCATATTTATTGAAAAGTAGAATTCTAGTGAGGGGGATAATACTTCAACTAACAACTTCAGGTACTGTATGATAGGAACAAAAACACATACAAAAGAAGGTTAATTTACTGGCGGCACCATTTTGTATATCGAAATAATAGCTAGACATCAGATGATTCATGCTAATTTATAGGAAACCTGTTTTGCTTCTTATTTTTATATGGGTTCTTAATGGAGGAGTTGTTTTCCCCACTTTTTTGGGACCATTCATTTCTAAAGATGAGTTTTCGACCAAATTCCGATAATCCTTCCAATGTGAATACAGTTCCTTCATCTTGAGACAAATTGTGTGGAAAAATGCAGGGACTATGCAGTAAGTGTGGCAGAGCTTTGTTGAGTGTAATGTATGTGGATAGTTTGTTGAATTTGAAGCAGATTCCCATGCTTATTTCTGTGTTTAAGAGGCAGATTAGCTTGTTCATATGTTTTATAGTGGACCTTGCATAAACTTGAAGATGTAGGACTCTGAAAGACATGGACATGCTTTACAGTGATGGCTAATGCTGGCAGGCGTATTGAAAAACATGAACATGAAGGGCCTCTGAACTATGCTTGGATTAATTTTCATTTCTATTTTTGTGAAAATATATCTGAGTAGATTCTCCCAGAGAATTTATTAAAACGAATATTTGTTTGGACTGGTGAATGTCAAAGTTTGACCCGAAGAGTTGTCTTGTTTTGACATTTCAATTTGAGAAAACCTGTTTCATTATTTGTTTTTAGTGTAAAATAAAAAGTGTTCACTAAAATAAAACATTCTTTCTAAAAAGTGGATGGTAGACTTTCGAAAAAAAGTGGTTGAATTAGGGTAGAGAATCTGAAAATACAATATGACAATGACTTGGTTTCTTCCCCATTTGGTGTTTAAGATCACTCTGGAGCAGTAGTTTTGTCAAAGTTTTGACCTTTCCTCCTTTACCCGCCACTTTAGCAGCTCTGAAAGTTCAGAATTGAATTCATTTTTGTTCAGTCTTTACTCGGTTCTCAATATAGTGTTTAAACATGCTTTGAAGTCGTATTCAATGTATAATATGAAAATGGTTTAGGTCAATTAAGAACACCGCTGTCTTTGACCTCAAAATGTTTTATTTATGCCAGTCATACAGCAATCTTTGGATAAAGATTTCCTGCATAAAGATGTGTGTAATGCTTCTCATTGATGGATTTGTTTCTGTTGTTTTGCTCGTGGTCCTGTTAAAAGCATATGTTATAGTTAACTATTTTATATTTGACTTCTATTTTCAATTTATCAAACCTATACTAGTGGTTGGTTCTTTTTTGAAATATTATGCTAAAATATGCTCTAAAGAGTCGGGGATAGAATGTCCTTAGATTTTGTTTTTAAATGAAAATGTCTGTGCATTGTTTTGACTAGAAAAAGTTGATTAATTAATTGTGGTGAAAACAAGGAAAAAGATGTTTTATTTACTGGTTTTAGCCTGTGATAACATGATGATGATGGGTCTTGTGAGGATAAGAGCCAATTTGTTGAAAATGGGGTGTAGCCTTTTGAAAAGGTTGAAATGGCTGTTTTATTTTGGAAAAGTTTTCTGCCCGAGCCTTCACAAAGTGCACAAAAGACAACCACGTTTTTCGAACTTTTGGGGAAATATGCAAACTGAAATGCAAATGCATGGCGAGAAAGCCTGTGTTTCTTCCCTCTCTAGGTCGATTATTTAAAATTCCATTCTTTTTGTGCATGGTTTGAAATTATTTCTCATTCTTGATTTCATTTTCATCTCCTCAGAACTGGATGAAGCAGCAAGCATTGAGCAATTAAGGAATAAAGTTTACACCAGTAAAGCTGAGGTGCGTAAGAGCACCCGCAAAATGAGAAATGGGCCTGGAAGAAATAACTCTTTAGGTGGAAGAGCTGAAAGGTCTAAAGGATTTTTACCTAACAGTTTTGACCGTGTTCTCCTTGATGCTCCTTGTTCTGCACTTGGTTTGCGACCTCGCTTATTTGCTGGAGAGGTAAGGCATATGGTTGAATTTGTCTTTACTTTTATTTCTTTGGCATCTGCCGTGTGCTTATGATACATCTCTACATTGTTTTCTTGTGCTGTTTTTATGTATTGTGGACTAAGCTGCATCCGACCTGTATCTGGTATCTGAATATCAGTCTGTTATCTGTTGCAGCCTGATAATTTTAGTTTGATGCAAGCCAATCCGAAGCATTCTTTCCTATAGGATCTTTTAGGTGATGGATGAAGTATCGGGAAGGAATGGATGGAATAAGATTTATTTATACAGATTACAGAAGAAAAGGTTCTCTATTGATTCTGTACCTATGGGATAGGGATAGAGGAAGAGGAAAAATCGAAGATTTCACATAGTACCTTTGATCGAAAAATCAATGAAATTGATTTCATACCCTTTGTTCAATGGTCAAATTCTACAGGATCAAACCTATGGGACTTAAGGAATGATATTAAAAAAAAAAGAGAGGGAAAAAGCAATTCATATTAAATAAAAATGAAGTACAAGAACCCAGATTCCAAATGAACAAATTCAACTTGAAAAGGAGCTTTGTGATTCGTGAAGAATGAGGGACAAGGGGATTGATCGAACAAGATCTCTTGAAAATGATGAATTGCATCTTATCAGAGGATTAATTATATTAATCTTTTTGCTTATTTGATGTTCATTTGTGTCATAGAAAATGGGAAGAAGTATGTGTATCCAATTACTTCTAAGAAATATTATAAACTTGTTTTTCTTCCGGAGGTGTGGTAATATGTAAAGATGTCCACTAAAACATTCCTGTATCTCTTATACCTTGTTAGCACAATAATCTGGATTTCTTGTACTTAATAAGGTCTTCTCATCATTTTCTTGAACTTGTGTCCAACTGATTACTTAATACAGATTCTTTTCCCTACAAATTTTTCCTCTCTTTCACCACCTGCTTGGTAACTAATTGGTCCGTAGATAAATTATTGGACAAGGTATTATTGGTTCTGATTTTGGTAATAAGGTTTATTGAGCTGGAGAAAAAGAAAGTTTAGATTGAAAGCGGTACATGTGCTGAGATTACTTGGACTTCTAAAGTTAATTAAATCCAATCCCTGACCTCTTTTAATTTGACTTCCTTTTTTCAAATAAATTTTCTGTCTGGAACTCTAGTTTAAACTCATCTTTTGTTAGCAAGGATGGCTTCAGCGATATGTGATCAATGGTGTTGCTACCTTTATAGATGGGGCTCATATGCAGTACTGTGATAAAAACTTCTACCATCGTCTTGATAAATGCTTATTTGGTCTTTTACTCGGCTGAATTTTTCTCATTCCGGGTATCTTAACTTGCTTATTGATTATTTATGGCACTGTTTCTGACACAATGTCTTGTTCTGGTGTTCCAACATTGCCTTTTCTCCTGTGCAGCTGATACCTTGAGTTTGAGATTTTATACAGTCAAATTTCTGAACTTGATATATAGAAGCAGTTCAATTTAAAAATTGTTGATGTCCAAAGCTGAGATCTCATACTTCTCACATTTTGCATATGAAAGTAATGGTCGTATTTCCCAAAATGCTGCGGAAGTTCTCTTGTTGGATTAGAAACTCATGTTTGCTTTATACATTTTGAAAGAATGTGTTCTTCCGTTGTTTGACTGGCGCTGACTTTTCCCATCTCTTTTACCTGTTCTTATTTGTAGGATACAGTTGAGTCATTAAGAACACATGCCAAGTACCAGAGGCGAATGTTTGACCAGGCTGTGCAGCTTGTTCGCCCTGGCGGAGTTATTGTGTACTCGACGTAAGCATTCTTATTGACATGTCGCATATATGTGCTCTTCTCTCATATTTTGTTCTCTTTTCTATGCTATTAATATAAGAAAATTTTTCAAGCCTGATATGCATATCAACTTTAATTCCTAGTGCCTCCTCTCTTTGTCTGCACTTCCTAGTGATTGTGGATGGCATTATGTGTTCCTCCACCTTTTCCCTGATAAATGTCTTAGGTTACTCAGGAATAGGCTCTGGATTTGTCAGCACTCATCATCTTTGGAATTGTTGATATTTGCCCGAACTAAATCTCGGGCAGTCCCTTCATGCATCATAACCCAAAAATGGGTTGCATAGCATACTTCTGTGGATCTTGTTAGGTTCATTGTTTATTATACAAGACTCAGCTTTATCCCATGCTCTGCTGGGGTCGGCAGCAGGATCCTCGGAATAATCAATAAAGTGAATATTGAATGGTGTCTCTTGATTTAGGACCCCGCATATTTGAATACAAAATAACTTCCCAGGTGTTTTTACACATGCAGGTGTACAATAAACCCCGGTGAAAATGAAGCATTGGTTAGATATGCATTGGACACATACAAGTTTCTCTCATTGGCAGCACAGGTTAGCTCTTAGTTTAAAGGTCTATACAGATTATAAAATCCAAATTGTTATCTGTTGAAGCAACAATGTATGTAAAAGTTTTTTGTTATTGGGTGTTATTTTGACTAGTCAGCTTTGTGTGTTTGGAGATGCGTGATCATTGCTGGTAGTTTTTCCCATTTGTCTGTATCTAGCGGTGATAAGTTGTTCATGTTCCATTATGTACAACAACCTTATTGCTGGAGTCAATAACCCCGATACATGTGGACTCAAAAATTATTTTCGTGCCGTTCATGTCTCCATTTTCTTAGGTTGTGTTCAAGACTTTAGTTTTTCACCTGTCCACCTTGTAGCATGATTATGAAAATATAATCGCTGACTTATATAGTTGCTCTTTCTGTGTCATTTGTGTACCCGAGGATTTTTGTCTCCAATTCTGTACATGAGGGATTTTTGTACTTCAATTCCTACCTCTGCCCCACTATAACTGGACAGCTTGCTCCTGTAACTGAGCTTACTTTACAGCCGTCAAACATTAAACAATGAGAAAAGGATCCTGAAGTTGAATAGCAGTGTAATTTTCGTAGGCTTACTTGAGTTCTAGATCACAAAATTTGGAGTTGTAAGTTCCAACTATTAGAATTTGGGAATTTGAGCTTATTTAATTTTGCAACTACCGGAAATTCCTAATTACTCTGCAAAGACTGATAGTATATCGGGCTGCTTTTATGATTTTATTTTGTATGAGACATGCTGAAAATTTTTATGATACTTAAGGGTGTTTTCCCTTGTGTTTAGAAAGAGGTAGGTACACTCTGAGCAAGATAACAATTATGGAAGTCAGCCTAGATAAATTAATGACTGTTGCATCTGTTTGTTAATTGGTTGCAGCATCCAAAAGTAGGGGACATGGCCTTGTTGGAGGCTGTCAATTTTCTGATGGATACCAGGAGTAAGTTCTTTCATCCCACCACTTGATTACAAATTACTTCTTTTTATTAAGTTGAATCCGGTTGAGCCTGATGAGATAACTCCATCCTAGTTCGGCTTACCCATGTAATGTATGGAGGCGTTTTTAGTAGTATTTGACCTGCCAACCTCTAGTAGCACTGTAGCAGTAAAAGATGATAAATATGAGGACATGCTTGAGAGATTAGTGTCATAGTTGAGAATGCTACAATCACCTTTAGTGCTACCCAGACTTGAATGACATGGTCCAGTTGTGCAGAACTAATTCAAGATATAATCTAAAACACCCAGTGGGTCTTTTATCTTTACTTACTCAACTTGGTGCACCTCCCACTCCCAATTGAAAAGATCCAGTTCTGCTTTTTCCTTCATCCTTCATGCTTAGATTAGTTATCTCCTGCAAACTGGAAGAAGCTTGCATTCCAGACAATAGCGTGTGAGTCACGAAAAAAGAGGGGGATGTTAAGAGGAAAAGAATAATGTGCGCACTTCCGTACGGAAGTTAGGGAAGTAAGGATGCCAGTAATGAAATTTCTTCAATCGTTAGAATCATATTTTTAAAAGATCTATTTCAATTATTGAAATCATACTTCTTAAAGGAAAAAAAACTCCTGAAAATCCCTAATCAGAAATTGAATAGAAAAATTGAAGTAAGAAAACTTTATGAGAGTTGTAAAGACTGGCTACCTAGCAAAGAGACGGATGCACTCCTAATGCAGCTTTTGCACTAGCCCGCTCATCCCTTGCTTGTTCCCTCACTGCACACTTTCTATATTCTCTTTCCAAAGAAGCTTTCTTTTCTGATGCTTCTTTCCTGACACAAAAGAAATGGTAAGCTGTTCTATAGATGCAACAGGAATTGAGGTTAACTGTGAACTTAAGCTGAATATCCTTTTCTTCGAATTGTGTGAATCTAATGAAGCAAGCTGTGTTGATGGGCAAGATGATGTTCAAGTACTAGAAACTCGTTGTCTCTGATTCCTATTTGTCATCTTTTATTTATCTTATGACTCTTTCCCTTAGATATTTGAGCACAAGAGTGATATTCCGTTCCTGTACAATAAGCTCATAACTGGTGTGAAGATGGTAAATCTGAATAATCCTTCAACTGAGCTAAAGTTTAGATTTATGTAGTTCACTGCACGAGGTTTCCCCTTTCCCAATGTCATCTTGATTTATGAAAAGTCGGGTGATGAAATTAAGACAGTTGAGAATATTGTTGTAGCGTTCGTTTCAAAATATCCATAAGAACAGTTCGTTTAGTAAGAATTTCCTGTTGCTGGTATCATTACGATTTCAAAATTCACGACACAGCTTCCTGCATATGATATCTGAATGTATTTTTAGCATTTAAAATTTTGATATAATATTTATAAACATCTCCACAGCATACATTTCACAGCCCAAGTAGTATGCTATCCTTCTCTCATTTTATTTAAACTTATAATTTAAAGCAGAAAATTGATTTAATGTTTCATTTTTAAGGGAATGGTTAAGACCTGGTGAAGAAGATCTTGTTCAGAGATTTGATCCTTCCTCCGAACTTGATACTATAGGCTTTTTCATCGCCAAGTTTAATGTTGGCCACAAAGATATCTGACTTGTACTCAGAACAGTTACATGCCTCCGGATTATATTCTCCGTTCTTTCTGCCTTCTGTGCTTCCTTGGAGGTATGCAGGCTGGAATATTTAAATGTTTTGTTCTCAAGTAAATTCAAGAAATAACTGACAAGGCTATAAACTGAATCTGGTTCACTTGCTAAGAAACATTTTAAACCAAAATGTTGTACTTTATAATTTATCATCTTATTGATATTGCCTAGTCACTTGTATCCGTTTTTTTTGTGGCTCTGTAGTTGCTATTACGTTAATCGAGCATGGAGCACAGGCTACGGTGTGGATGATGTAGTTGACCTGATTTCATTACAGCAGAATGTATCATGAGAATTAGATTCTTACCATATGAAATAGAAGTGAGCAAACAATGAAGGTTTATTTAGTGACATAAATTCTATCTTTATTTTGATCTTTGCTAGACTTGAATAAGGTGCCTTTTGAAGAAGCCCTGGTAATTTGCTTTCTGGTTTGGTACATGAAACATGGATTCCGAGTGCTAATTCTCTTGCCACAACCCTATGTACCCAATTTCATCACACAGAATTGCACTGTCGGTAAGTGAATAATCTCCCATTACAAAAATTTCACTTAATTCTTCAATGCATTGGCCCTCATACCAAGCTCCCAAATCATTGCATGGTGGAGCTGTTTCGTCCACCATGTAGAGCCAATTGAAATCTTGGACGTCGTCTTTGATATCCTCAAGAACCCAGTAATTGTCCACTGTTAGACTGAGATTTTGCCCGTCCACCTCCTTGGGTTGCATGAATGCTGCACCGCTCTCTAGTTCCTCTCCCTCTCCGGGCTCGTATAGCAGCTCCTGGAGTGTGTTCGGGTCAAATTCTGTCACTTCTAGCCCTTCAAATTCATCTATGTTGGTAACTGAAGATTGAGATACAGCAGAAGATAACTCTGAGGCCATTTGTTAAAGTGCAAAATTTCCTGTAGAGGTGAAGAGGATAAAAAGGATTTTGAGTCTCTGTTCTTTGATAGATGTGTTTGGGATAAAGTTGATGTGCAAGCACAGCCTTAAATAGGCAACTCACCAATGTTTGCTTCATGGGATTGCTATGGTCATATTGACAGTGTTGTATATCTAACAATACAATACAACTTTCTCGTGTGGGGAAAATCATATTTGATAAAGAGGGTAATCGGATCATGCCTTAATGCTCTTTGATTGTTTGGTAGTGTTCTTTTACCTGTTTCGTACTCTCGTCTCAATTACGCTAATAGACTCTCCATCTGTTTGAGACGACATTCATATCAGAATTGATACAGAATTCTAAATGAGATTGTATTTTATCTTAGACTTTATCAATTTTAATAAGCGAGTGCTCAGATCGTGTCAAGATTATTACAACCGTAATCTTCGAAGGTAAAAATAAAATAATAATAATAACAAAAAAAAGTTTTCAAGATCCACCCTTTTGGAAAGCTTGATTCAATTATGAAGCAAATACAATAGCATGATAATGGGACAAAGAATCAACACAAAAAGAGTTGAAAAAAGTGCAAGAAGCTTCTTCTTGTAGAAAATACCCTCAATGCCAGAAGTCATTAGTCTTTCATCTTTTCAAAACAAAGGAAGCAAAAAGGGAAAAAAGTGCATCTTTCTTATGAGGCAATAACACTTCACAAGTGGGGCTGCAGTTATCCCTTTTTGGATAAAGTGTTGAAAGCCAAGTTTTTGGTCATTAAATTCCTTTCTATTTTCTCCAACCATTATTTGGTTGAAGATTTAAAAACACATCAATATTATATATAATATTAGTGACAGAATATTAGCTGGTCATTTTGAAGTTGTCATTAAAAACATGTATTTTGATTTTATCGTAATATAATTAATAAAATGTTGTTATTATAGACAATTAATAACATATTTATAATGACAATTTAGTACTAATGCAAATACAGTGTCAATAATTATTTGTGGCCACTGAGTCTTGATAGATGTGTTCATAATTGAGGAAAATTATATTTTTGGTCTCATATAATATGTTCATTTTTAATTTACTCACGTTTGTTAGATTTTTTTCACATTTAGTCCAACACGTTTTAAAAATTCTCAATGTTAGTCCAAAGTCACTTTTTCATCCAATTTTGAACGGAAAAATCACTTTGCCATCTAATTCACATCCGTTAAAAATTGGACGACAAAGTGACTTGGAACTAATATTGAGAATTTTTTAAAATAAATGGGACTAAATGTGAGAAAAGTCTAACAAATAAAATTAAATTGAAAATAAACTTAATATATGGGACAAAAAATACGATTTTTCCTCAGAATTGTTTTAATTAAGTACTTTACACAATTTTTTATCGCTGATTTTTGCTAATGACAACTGTTACAAAGTAAATGTCACTATTAGAACTATCAAGTTCATTACTTAACAAAATAAAAATTCTCGTCATTAAATATATGTGTACTTAGTGGTAATATTGAAAAGTCACTTTTATCCTTTTTGTCATTAATCTTCTCTTCTATTTGTAGTGAAAAATTATTGTTTCTTTTTTGCAGAACTGCAAGAATCGGAAAAAATATTATTATGGGTTAATTATACGTAGACCTTCTCCAAAAATATATAACAATATTTTCCTCAAAAAAGTTTTAAAATTACACTTATACGCACTTCGAAAATCACCCTTAATACTGGACTCCCTTTGATTATGATTGAACCAAAAACGCTTACTTCAGGAAAAAAATAATACATAAATTTCACCTTTCATACAATAATTTCATATAATATTTTGTACATGTAAGGAGGTAAATACAATATATATGAAGTCAAAAGGGTGTAATTGTAATAAAATATTATTATTAAATTATAGCCATTTGATAGAAAGTTGCTATAGATGAACGACAAAACTAGTCATATGTTGGTATTTTTTTTTACTTCCTATATATAGAGTGTGTTAACATCGATTTATTGAAAATATTTTAGTTCAAGTACTTAAGAAATATATACAACAATGGTATTCACCTCAACCCATATACTGGAAGTAAATTAAAAGAATACAAAAAAAAAAAAAAATGACTAATTTTTTCATTCGTAAACGTCTACATTTTGTTCAATAGCTATAATTGAGAAATAATATTTTATTACAATTACACCCTTGTTACTTATGTAAATTATATTACCTCTTTATAAGTATAAAAATATTATATGAAAATAATAAATGATGGATAAAATTGAAAATTTATGTATAATGTAAGTATTTTTCATTCAAACTCTAACAGAAGGGGAATCGGGTGCAAACGAAGAATTTTTTAGAAGGACTATAAGTAAAGTTTTAAAACTTTTTTTCTAGAGAAAATATAATTTTAGATTTTTAGGGAGAATCAAAGTTTAACTAACCCCATTATTATTAAGAATCTAGAGTAGTCCAACATAAATGAACTCTTATATATCAATTTGATCTAAATTAATGCCAAAGATTCATAAGTGTCAAATTTGTAATTCGAATCTCATCAAATATCTAAATATTTGTATTAATTACTTTTTGGGATAATTTTGATATTTGGCACTTAGTTATTAAATTATTTTGGTAATTCATATTCCTACTTCATCAATTTTAGTCTCTATTTTTTCTTAAATAATCAAAATTAGCCCCAATTGTTAGTTGATCATCTAAATTAATGGAGGAATTGTTTTTATCAACTAACAGCCCGGGGCAGGTCCGGGTCTGGGTCCTTAGGTTTGGGACTTGGCTAGATTCGAGGCGGGGTACAGGTTTTGTATCAGACCCGCCCCATCCCATATGTTATATATTTTTTATTATTTATTATTCATATGTAATACATCTATACACTATTATAAAACTTTTTTTTTAGCGTACCAACTTTAAATTGCCCTATTTTACCCCCATATTAATTTCTTTTTTTCAAAACAAATTTGGTCAAAATAGTAATTTCAATTTTTTTAAATAATCTCACAATTTTATAAAAAAAATTTCTCTCACCACTACTCCATGTTTCTCTCTAAATTTCTCCATGTTTGTTTGTTTGTTTTTTTATAAATTTTTATATTTTAATAAAATTTTAATTATAATATTATTTCTCTTTTGTCTCACCCCAAGTTTCTTTATTCTCATGAATTTTTATTTTTTTTCTCACCATGATTTTTTTTCTCCATCTCATATCACAATTTTTTTTATATGCTCGCGAGAAGCGCGTGCAACGACAACTAGTTAATAATAAAAAAATATAGTATTATATGTAAATACTTAAATAATTTGCATATGTCCAACTCTATATAAGAAATATAAAAAAAAATAAAAAACTAATTAATGAGAAAATTAATAAGTTAGATGAACGTATATTAAGGTACTTAAATCTAAATTGATATAATTATTAAAATAAATAAATATTAATTGAATCTATTCTGTATTATATAATTCATAGTAGATCGTAAAATGATATTACTTAATGAAAAAATTAATAATTTAGATGAACACGTACTTTATCTTATACAATTCATTTTAAACTCAAAAACTACGTCTTATTAAAATTTTCAACATCTAAAATGATATTTTTTTTTTTGAAAGTAAGAGCGATGAATTATTATTAATTGAAATAACAACTACTGTTATAATAGACAACAATTCCTACTGTGCAGTAGACCAACTCCTACTACAATAGATTACATCCTACGTACTTGACGTGGTTCGAATCCATAATCTCTAGGATCATGGGGCATCAACTTCACCAACTAAACTAGACATCGTTGACAAAAGTGATAATTATTTTAAGTATATAATCTGAGACACTTATATAAAATACAAAATTAAGAATAAAACAAAAAAAAATCATTTTTTCCATCATTAATTTTAAATTATCTTTGGTGGACGAGGGGGGGGGGGGGAGGGGGTGGTTGGCCGAGCCGAATCGGGGTTCTAAAAAGGCAGGGCGGGACTATTCGGGGCGGGTCTCAAGTCTGAGCAAACCCACCCGACCCGCCGTTTGCCATCTCTAAGAGGAGGTAGCACCCATTTATTTTGCAGCTTTTATATGAGCTCAACAACCAAAATCAGATAAAAACAATGAATATGCGCAGGAAATGAGAAAATTGGAAAGGCAGGAAAAATGGCCGGTTTCCTCCCAAAAACTAACGAAATGACCAATTTTGCAACCAAAAAAATGTGTCATAAATAGAATATAGGAAAGATCATGGACCGAAATAAAATTAAAGGTAATTTACAATAATCTCCCCTAAAATTTATCATAATTACTAATACTCTCTCGTTGTTTGAAAAATTACAAATACCATCCTGATATTTGATAAAATTATGTAATCATTGGATAGATGTATGAAATTGCCAACTTTATCATTATTGTACCTTTTTTTAAAAAAAAATAAAAATTTATAAAAAAATCAAACAGGATGGATAATTTTTTTTAAAAAAAAAACTATAGAAAAACTATCCAATTAGTCTATAACAAAATCAGAAAATCTTAATAAATAAATAAAATTATAATTTTTACTAAAAAAATGTATTTTGGTCAGTTCATCATAAAAAAACGGATGGAAACCTAACGGATTGAGCTAATTATTAGACGACTATAAAAATCAGGGTATTGATAATCTTTAAAACAACGAAGAGTTATTTGAATTCGTTGTAATTTATCCTAAAATTAATGACTAAATATAGGGATGAAAATGGTAATTATCCTTATAAGTGTTATGTGAGAAGTAGGGGTATCTACATAAAAAGTGGAAAATTGGTAGGCATTTTGATTGGCAGAACAGAAATGAAGCGCAGCTGTTTGGTTGAAATTGGTAGGCATTCCAACAATTGTCTAATGTTTGGCTGTCTTTACATTTAATAACACACCATATGCCATCACATGTGCATCACATATTTTCACACATTTAATAATACCTCTAATTATTTACAAATATTCATATATGATTTTCATTAAATTGTAATAATCCCATTAATTTATAAATTTACTATTATGGTTGATAAATGTGAATAGTCTAAAATGCAATTAATATGCATATTTCTACCACAAATAACTATTTTTTCATTAATAAGTTTTTTTTAATACTTTTCAATACACGCGTATTTAAAATTAGTTAATTTTATTAATTTTGTTCAGTTATCTATTTTATATTTAGTTTTTTATTCAATTAAACCGATATAGTATTGTATATACATGTGCATTGCGTATGTGCCAATTGCGAGTTATTTATAATTGATGTTAATTAAATAACAAAGATAACAAGATTACATAAACGAGACACATCCATACGTCTATGAAATTCGAATTCAAAATCTTGCTATTGTAGAATTTGGAATTTCGTGTTAATTAAATATAGGAATTTTGGAGTGAGGACGAAACTATATAGAGCTCGATTCCAGATATTATCTCAGTATACGTGTACTTATCTTGTGTTAATTTACATCCCCTGAGATTTGGTATTTCATTACAAAATTCCGTCTGTTGTGTCTTCATATAAATAAAATAATAATATAATAATATCACTTCAAATAAATTGAAAGTCTAAATTAATTTATCCTCAACATTCTTGTGTCCAACAATGGTAAATTAATTCAGTATTTATTACATATTATAAATTTTTAAATTTTTTGTCTGTTGCATAAAATAAACTTCGGGATATTGTATCCTTTTTTAATATTTAAAAAAATTATGACAATTTCATATTTCTCAAACCACGTACATTTTTCAGTATCCTTTAAAAATTACATGTAATCTACTTCTCATAACAGTTTTTTATTTTATTTTAAAAAAAATCATTTCTTTGCTTTCTTTTAAATATATTGTGTGTTGATTTAGAAACATCGATCTACTAAATTAAATTAGTATTATAGAGCTAGTTTGGACGATGTAATAATCAATAAAATCTTGTTAAAAAAAATTAGGTTCTTATTTCATACCATTAATTAGGAAAACAAAATGTATTGCAAATAATTAATGTTGTACGTGTAAGGTACATTCGGACAAGAATGCGACCCTTTTAGGTGTTTAGCTAAAATAAGTTTTCAGATTTATACAACTATTAATTTCTCCAAGTGATTATGATTTTATATTGCAGCATTAATTAATACATAGGTTAATTAAAAACTTTTGGACAGCCCTAGAAAGAAAGGTAAATTACATAAACCCCCTAAGTTAAGTTTAATTATACAAACACCCCCTACTCATCGGTTATAAAACGACAGATATACACACCTTGATTGGGTGTTAGTGCACTGTATCTAGTAGGGTGGGTTTGTATAGAGTCTCGCCATTGAGTAAGAATTGTATTTATAATTACAACTAAAGCCTCAAAATACGTAATTGTAATTTTACAAACGACAAAGGGTGTTAGTATATTGGACCTAATATCAGGGATATCAATGTAATTTATCCTAAAAAGAAAAGTTGAATTAGGTTATTTTACTAAGTGTTTGTCTCATTCAATTAGGTGTATTCTTACAGTTGTATGTGATTGAATTATTTATGTAATGAAAGGTGCCCAACAAGTGCATATATGGTTGGGGTTGGCCGCCGGAATTTACACTTTTTTCTGTTCTTCCAAACTCACATGTTCTATGATAAGAGGGTTGGGATTTAGATTTTAGGTCAAGACGCAACAAAATTAGGGTATTAGAGACACGGAAAAATAGGGTATTAGAGATGAAAATTTAGAGATATGGCCATGGAAAAATAGGGTATTAAAGACGGAAAGTTAGAGACACGGGAAAATAGGGTTTTAGAGACAAAAAATTATAGATAGAAAAAAAATATTCGTCTTTGATTTTGACAAAATAGAGACGGATTTAGAGACACGAAAGCAATTTCCTCTTAAATTATTTATAAAAAGTTCAAATAAGAGACGCGTTTAGCGACAGATGTATACTTTCTCCAAAATAACATATTAGAATTATTTTGGGAAGTTTTATATAATTTTCTTGTTTTCTCTCCCTTTATGACATTATATCAAGTTGTTAAATTTGGTTATTACACCATATAAATAACAAGACATTATTACATCTTTCAACATATAATTTGTTGCAATAATGTTTCTTTTGCAAATAATTGTAGTTAGATGTTAAAATGCTAGAAGATAATCACTTTTTTTTTTTTTTACATAATTAATTATCATGGTTATTGTTAAAAGTAAAAAATTATGACGAGTACTAATTAACCACAATTGTGTAATAGATGTTAGCTATTACATCTGCAAGTGATTAGGTCAAAACATTCGCCATAATGAAAAACTGTGACAAATGTTAGACCACAACAAAAGTTGTTAATTAAGGATCGTCAAAACTTAAGTTTTCGCATGTTTCATTTGGCCGTGATACATAATATATATTTATCATGACTTTTAAGTTGTAGCCGATTGCAATGTCGGTGGAATTTTTTTTTTATTTTATATAGTAAAAATATCATTTTCGATTTTCTTGTTTTTGGTAATTAACATCATTTTCATTTCACTTAATTTCAACACACCAAAAAAAAAAAAAAAAAAAAATGGACAGGCAAACTAAGACACAAGAAGTGTAGATCAATTGGCCTAGCTAGTAGTATGATTTACAAACTATTGCTTAGGCATTAATTACCAATAGGGCACTAGCATGTGACAAAATTTATGCACTTAGTTGTCCCATAAAAGCAACATTAGTAAAATTAGGGATAATTGCATTTACATCCCTAATTTATGATTTATTTATATAAATTTGTCTTTTTTTGGATAATTATATATATACCATCAAAAATATTAATATTATTTACACAAACTACCTTATTTTTGAAAAATTACACATATAGTCCCAAAAATATTAACATTATTACAGAAACTACCCCTATTTCCGTAAATAAACTATAGACTAGGGAAAGTAAATATAATTATTTTAATTAATTAATGAAAGTTAATTAATTGGGAAAAAAAGAATCCCTTTCCTTTGATAAGAAAAAGTAGCTGAAATTTCATGTATAGTGCATGATGCATGTGGATGTGATCTACCAAACATTTTCCACACAAAATTAGCTCAACTCTTCTACATATATTATAGAGTAGCCAAAAAGGGATTGCACTTTTAGGTAAAAAGGGTAGCTTTTTTAATCACATTTGACTCAAACACCATTAATTAAGTAGTAAATCATGTGAAAAAAGTTTAGTTACTTTAATTACCATTCATGTGAACAAGAAATCAACACAATTAGGTCAAGACTCTAGATAAGAGTAGTGGGATCTCGATATCTATGAATTCAAAGAGTTCATGTTTGATCAAACTTATTTAAAAGTTCGAATTTAATGTAATTTATCCCGTGAATTTTAATTATCTATACTTTATTATTAAAGGAGATCACCTCTTTAGTGTCTCTTTTTTTTTTTTGTCTGTTTTTATTTTTTATTTTTTTATATTTATTTTATAACTTCCCGCTCTCCCACTAACTTTTATATTTACTTCCTTCTTCTTTTTTTTGGCATTTCTTCTTAACACTATTTTATTATAAATTTAATATTAATTTGTATATATTTTATTAAATATTTTAAAGTTATTTTAATTTAAATAATATAATAAAATTTAAACACACATAGTGTGTGCCACAAATACTAGTATTTAAGAAATCCCATGACAAAAAATGTTAATAAACTCCAAAAGAAAAAGAAAAAAAAAAACTCACTCGAAGTATTGAACAATATGTGTTAATTTTTAATCAAATACCTACATTTATACCCTTTGCGATAAATTTAGGATCTTATATGATTAAAGTCATTGGTCAAGATTTTCTAGGTATAAATCCATAAATTTTACCCCTAACCCTCCAATCCCCCCACCCCACCTCGGCCACTTGCCCCCCAACACCATCAACCTCCCCTCTATCACCCAGCCAAAGCCGCAGAAATTAATACATATGTAAAATTGTAAAATTAGTTCAGTGAGTATTGGGGTAACAAAGTTATTTACGTAGTTATGGGGCTGATAATTTTAATTCTTTATATTTTAAATTAGTAGTAATTTTGGTCCTTCTGATTAAAAGTAGAAAAAAAATTAACAATACAAGTGGGTTTAGGGCTTCGGCATCCAAATGAACCTCACTTACACAGTCAACATTCTACGTGGATGCTGATGTGGCAAACAAAGAAGAAATAGGGGGAAGTGACGGGGCGTTGGCACAAACTGATCGGAGGGAGATATGGGGTGGTGAGCTATCAGCGAGATGATTGCTAGCAACGGAGATATGGCGGAAAAAGTGTTAGCTGAAGATGATGGTTGATGAATGTGTGGATCAATAATGGGAGTGAAGGTTTCAGCAACAGAAGTTAAATTCTGAAACTCATATGAGGGGGAGTGAATGAAAATGAAATTGATCGGAGGACAATAATTGGTTGGCAAAGGTTCGCTGGAGAGAGAAATTGAGGGGTGAAATGTTAAGGTTCAAATGAGCAAAAGACAGGGATAAAAAAAAAATGAGCCCATTTAAAATGGGTTGGATGAAAATGCAAATTGATAAGGGGGGAAAGCTGAAGAAGGTGAGGAGAAACTGTTCTGAAAGTCCGACGTCTGTTGGCATTCATCGAGCAAGGAACGGGGAGGGAAAAGAGAGGCAAAAGCAGCAAACAAAGAGGTGTTGTGAAGTACTGGCCGGAGATGGGAATTCCAGAGATAAGGGTATGGGAAGGTGCACAGTGAAGAGACGAATCTACTGCCGATAGTGGTTTTCGGTAATGGAGGCCGGGCTATGAGGAAGGGGTAGAGAGAGAGAGAGAGAAAGGTGAAATGGTAGGCTGACAGCTAATGGTATGTGAGGGAGCGTTGCTGGCCGGGATGGAGCTCTGATTGGACGGGGAAGGTCGTCGGGGGAGGGGGGGGGAAGTGCCACGGACGAACTCTTTTATCTCGCAATTGAATGTATTTTTCGGCGGCCAGCGTCTCAGATTACCCCCAACCTTCGACCAGCCTTCTCACATCTCGAGTCTAGCCTACTGTCCATCATGTGTTTTCGACACTGAAGCTCGCTAGCACGATATCTGAACAACTCCGTGTGCGGCACCTAGTGCCCATGCACTCATCTATCCAAAATACCCATATTCGTTAAGGCTCTCGGTATGCACGCTTTTGTGTATTCTCATGACCGATCCTAACTAGCTAGTCTGCCGTCTCGTCCACAATCTCGAAACCCGCCAACTCATCCCTCGATGGCAAGGATCATCCTCAAGCGGGGCCCGTAACTCCAATCTCATGTCCAATGCTCACTCAGTGTATCCTCGGCGCACGCCTTCATCATGGCCATGTTCTATGCCTCTCCTAAGTAAGACCACATCATAAGTTCGAGGCCCATTCAATATGCCAACATCACGCCATTGATCCCACACGACATGGCCAACATGCATTCTTGTCTTTCAGCGTGGCTTCACAATTTGCCCACAGTGGGGCGGTATTCCACGACCCCTCATCTTAGCTAACGGACCCCCGTGGGACGACTAAAAGTGAATAGTGCATGTCATGAGTTGGTTCACGAGATATTGGAGGGCTTGCCTAGATCACCCATTTGCACGAGATGTATTGCCACTGATTTCCCGCCGCCCGTGGAGCAACCTTGCGCCTCAAACGAAACCCCTCGGCCCCTTTTGTGCCCAACACAGGCCATCCTGGCCGCCCGTCTGGTTCTCATATCTTTCGAGGATTCTAAACACTCCTTTGAGATGCCTAAAGCTGACTCTTAAAGGCCCCCACATGCCCCCAAGAGAATGCTCATTTAGTGTTGTTGTGCACGAGGAGAACTGGCTGGAGCTTACCATTGCATACCCCCCTTATAATAGGTTTAAAAATACTTTTTCCAGCTCTCAGTGTGGTCAAGAGACTTTATCTCTCTAGAAAGAAGCTCTCACTTCTCTCTAGAGTGCCTCACCATGGATTCGCTCGTTTATGGCAATTCTTCAAGTTTTTGCAAGTTTGGTTCCGATTAAAGAAATCTTCTCTTGATTCTCTTCATTTCTACCGTTCGTTTTTGTGGATTTGATCGCGTCTAGCCATCCGTTCAGCCTATTCCGATGGGATAACCTCTGTCTGCCGGAAAACATTGTCCTGGGCGTCTTTTTGGCTGCTGTTTATTGCATTTTTATATGGCTGGTGGATGTTTTTCTGAGCTGAAGCCTGCCCTGCGTTGCTGCTCGTTTTTCCGACTTCAATTCCAGTCATTTCCAGCCGTTTTCGGCAGCCAGCGGGTAGGTGAAACTTTACCCCTTTTGTTCCAGCAAGGGATTGCCTCCTTGACTGCACAGGCCTGCCATTGCCGCAATTAGAAAGGCTGCATGCTCTTTGTTTGACCTTTGCAGCACCTGTCGCCCTCAACAGCCTGCATTTTTCCCCTTTTGGTCTTGCAACATCCTGCCGCATCTGTCAAGGGCTGCAACCTTCCCCTTCTTGCTTTGCAAAGCTGCCATGGCTAAGACCAAGAGCAAGGCAGCCATGGCTGAACCTACTTCCGGCACCACCTCCGACCGACGTAAAACTGGCCCTGTCCCCAGCAAAGCGCAAGTGACAGCCCTGTCTCCGGCTACTGTCGACAGCCTTGTCCCCCGCAAGCCGTTACCAGCAGATGGCCTTCCGGCCAAGTCCACTGCACAGCCGACCAAAGTTCTAATTTCAGTGAAGGAGACGATCGTGCCTACCGACATTGCCAAGGTTCGTCCACTTGACTTTCATGGATTCATTTCCGAGCTAGAGACCTCTCCATTTGCCTCTAAGACTGATGCCACTGCCGTTACCACCGAAGCGTCACTGCCGGCGAAAAATGTTGCCGTTACTGCCGAAAAAAAATCTTTCGCGGGGCTGTTTAGTGCCAACCGTAAGCTCACAACCGAAAGCATGCTCACAAAATTTACGATTGAGGATGGACCTCTCACCCTTCAGACAAACGACTTAATTGACGTCCGCACTAAACTTGGATTTTGCCTCGTCGGCTACATTGCCGGAAAGTTCCCCGGAATAAAAGTGTTACGGTCACTATCTCAATCATGGGGGGCTTCTTTTTAGTTACACGATAGCGGTTGGCTTATTTTTAGATTTGATCAGGCAGAGGATAGGCAACGAATCCTGGCCGACGGCCCGTACTTTGTTTATGGTCGGCCGCTCCTCCTCAAGACTATGCGGATTGCTTCGAGTTCAAAGAAGATGACATTAGCCTTACCCCAGTTTGGGCCACCCTACCGTCACTCCCGCTTGAGTGTTGGCACCCGAATGCCCTCGGTAAAATCGGTTCACGGTTGGGCACCCCCATCGCAATGGACTCACTCATGATGAAAATGGAACGTGTATCATATGCCCGTATTTTGGTTGAGGTCGATGCCTCCAAGAAGCTTGTGGATCATGTGGAATTTATCCTTCCGAACGGTGTGGTTAGGAAACAACCGATCGTCTATGAGTACACGCCAAAGTTTTGCTCGACATGCAACCACTTTGGACATCTAAATGAATCATGCCAACCGTCGGCTGGCACTGCCACTGCCACTGGTGCCCCTAACGTCAGTGATGCAATCGTCAAGACGGTTGCACCAAAGAAGGCACAATCGACTGAGTGGACGGTAGTACGGCGTCGTCAAAGGACCAACCTTAAGCAGCAGCAACCGGCCAAAGCGGTGCAACAACCTGATGCTATTACCGGCAGCACTAAACAGACCCCAATGGCTGAGCAGCAGCCGACTACTGCAGTAGTGCCCAGAATCCCACGTCCGGCTGTTGTTGAAACAGAATCAGAGGCAGGCTCGTCTGGTTCGTCTAATGACCCAGACTCCCTGGCATCGACACAACACTTCATGCTGGGGGCTAAGGCATCCGTTCCAGCTCCGAACGATCCAAAATAGAAACAACAACTTGGAGGGGACCCCCCTCCTCCATCCCTATGAAGATCGAATTTTGGAACGTGAAGGGACTCAACCGGTCCCTCAAACAAAATTGGGTAGCCCACCTCATCAAGAATAATCGGCTTTGTCTCTTGGGCATTTTGGAGACGAAGCTTGCAGCGACAACCATTCCAAAAATCATTAACCGTTTATTCCCTGGATGGTGCCAAGCCAACAATTTTGATGCTATTGCCGGTGGACGCATCCTAATTATCTGGAACCCCGCAGTTATTGATCTTCACCCGGAGGATATCTCACCCCAAGTGATCCACTGCCGCGTTACGAATAAGTCCTCTCAACTCTCCTTTTACATATCTTTCACTTATGGCCTTTATACTGTTGTTAATAGAATGAGCATGTGGGAGAAACTTTTAGAATTAGGGCGGTCATTAAGTATGCCGTGGCTTATACTCGGTGACTTCAACTGGGTCAAATCTCCAGCAGAGAAGCAACTTGGGGTTCCCCCCACTTGGTATGAATTGAAGGACTTTGCCGACTGTTGCCTTGCACTTGGACTCATGATGCTCAAACTACCAGATGTTACTACACCTGGTACTCCAACAGTGACAGCAACCCCGTTTGGTGCAAGCTCGATCGAGTCCTTCTGAACAATGATTGGCTTGAGGCTTGACTTCATTGCATAACTCATTTCAACCCGCCGGGATGCCTCTCCGACCACTCTCTGGGTATCATTTCTATTTTTGATAATCCCGCCCCCAAGCCTAAGTCCTTTCGATTCTTTAATATGTGGACAGATCACCCGGATTTTATTCCAACTGTTGAGGGAAGATGGGGACTGAATGTGGAGGGAACACCATAATTCCGGCTATGCAGAAAATTGAAAGCACTCAAAAGCTCCCTCAAAGCTTTTAATAACTTGCACTACGGTCACATCTTAGCCAGGGCCAAAGAGGCGAACCTTGCCCTGCAAAATGCACAGACACACCTTGAATCTAATCCCAGAGATGTGGTTGTTCGGGACTCATTGGGGGATCTTAGGAAGAAGGCCACCTTCCTTGCTGAAGCGGAGAGACACTTTTACCACCAAAAGGCAAAAATCCACTTCTTAAAGCAGGGGGACAGGAACACCAAATTCTTTCATGATATGGTGAAAATGAACGGGGCAAGGAATTCAATATTGGTGATCACTAAAGCTGATGGCTCCATTATTACCTCCGCTCCGGATATTGCCCAGGAATTCGTTGATTTCTACACATCGCTCCTGGGTATCGAGGATCAGACACTACCGGTTGACGACGGGGTTTTTCATTGGGGGCCCTCGCTCACTTCGGAGCTTGCCTCGAACCTTTGTAGGGCAGTCACACCGGCAGAGGTCAAAAACCGCCGTCTTTCAGATTAGCGACAACAAGGCGCCAGGCCCAGACAGTTATACATCATGCTTCTTCAAGAAAACATGGAATATTGTGGGTGACCTTGTTTGCAGAGCCGTTATGGACTTCTTTAGGAGTGGGCGGATGTTACGACAGCTCAACCACACCATTATTGCCCTTGTGCCCAAATCTGAGCACTCTCCTTCAGTAGCTGACTACCGACCAATATCGTGCTGCAATGTGATCTATATAGTCATAACTAAGATCATTGCAGACCGCCTCTCCCCCGTATTGGAGCATCTTACTGACAGCAGCCAAGCGACCTTCGTTAGGGGCCGAAACATCACATATAATATCTTCTTAGCTCAAGAAATGGTTCGACAATACTCGAGGAAACGGATTTCACCTCGTTGTACCATTAACGTCGACCTACCGAAGGCATTTGATTCGGTCTCATGGACGTTCCTCTCCCGAGTACTCCACGGGTATGCTTCCCTCCACTTTTCATTTCTTGGATAGTGGAATGTGTCTCTACTACTTCATTTTCAGTGGCATTGAACGGCTCCCTACACGGACTTTTCCCATGGAAGAAAGGCCTTAGGCAAGGAGATCCGATGTCGCCGGCCCTATTCCTCCTCTGTATGGAGTATTTTTCGCGATTGATCAAGAGGAATACGCCCAACTCTGACTTCAACTTCCACCCGAAGTGTGAGAAGCTGAAGATCACTCACCTCCTCTTTGCCGATGATCTTATGTTATTCTGTCGAGGAGACCTTCCATCTATCCACATTCTGATGGAGTGTCTCCAAGAGTTCAGGGACGTCTCTGGCCTCGCCGTCAACACTGCAAAATCGAACATTTTTATGGCAGGCATTCAGAATGATACTTTGGACGAAGCCCTTGCCATGACAGAATTTGCTAGAGGTCTCGGTATTCCACTCGCGGCCCAGCGGCTCTCAGTCACAGATTACTTGCCGCTTGTGTACCAGATTGCAGACTGTATTCGCAAATGGACGGCCAAGTCCCTATCTTTTGCCGGCCGGCTGGAGCTTACATGCTCCGTCATACAGGGAGTGGAGTGCTTTTGGCTCCAAGTCTTCCCTCTCCTAATGACAGTTATTGAAAAGATCCACTGTTTGTGCAGGGCCTTTGTATGGAATTCCAAGAGAGCACCAGTGGCCTGGGAGGATATTTGCCATCCGAAGGAGGAAGGCGGTTTGGGTATCCGGCATATCCAATCTTGGAATGTTGCTCTCCTTGCCCGAGTCCTATGGAACATTCATTGCAAGGCAAATACCTTATGGGCCAAGTGGGTCAATGAGGTTTACCTCCGGGGGGCCTCACTTTGGGACTGGCAGCCGAAGAAGGGCAATTCTCCACTCCTTCGACGACTTGCCGAGATCTGGGACAGAATTATCACAGACTTCGGTTCTACAGATGCAGCTATCCAGAATATGGCAGAGTGGACCGACAGCAAGAGATTAGTGACATCCAAAGCCTACGAGTATTTCTGGCCGAAGCTTCCAAGGCAACCCTGGAAAGCTGCAATTTGGAAGGCATTCATACCGCCTAAATACTCATTCATTCTGTGGCTTGGACAACGGGAGAGGTTGGCAACACGTGACCGACTTGTGTTCCTACATGAGGACCCATCCTGCTCCCTGTGCATTAACAGTAAGGAATCGGCCAAACATCTATTCTTTGAATGCCCCTTCAGTGCCTATGTTTGGTCGCATATCCGACAGTGGTTTGGCATCACCCGACGTATGTCAACCCTTCTCAATGCAGTAAAGTGGCTCAAGAAAGGGAAGATCTGCTCCTCTGTGCAGAACAAAGCGCGGCATCTTGCTTTGGCATGCACGGTTTACATTTAGAGGCACGGCAATGAAATCCCGACGGCCTTGTAATTTCTATTAAAATTACAGTGTATAGGCTCATTTTGACACTCTTCCCACACGGATTATGATTGCACATCTATCCACATAGTAGATCTTTTGTATCTCTCCGGGTATGCCCGGAGTATCTTGTAAATACATTCTTGGATGAATACACTTACATTTCACCCAAAAAAAAATACTTTTTCCTTCTTAGTAGTGTGTGGTCAAAAGATTTTCTCTCTCTAGAAAAAAGCTCTCCCTTCACTCTAGAGCGCCTCACCATGGATTCGCTTTATAATCGCAATTCTTCAAGTTTTTGCAAGTTTGGCTCCGATTAAAGGAATCTCCTCTTGATTCTCTTCATTTCTACAATTCGTTTTTGTGGATTTGATCGTGTTTAGCCGTCCGTTCAGCCTTTCCGACGAGTTAACCTCTGTCTGCCGGAAAATACTGTTCTGGGCGTCTTTTGGCTGCTGTTTCTTGTATGTTTTATGCTCCTGGTGGATGTTTTCGTGAACTGAAGCCTACCCTACTCTACTGCTCGTTTTTTCGGCTTCATTTTGATTATTTCCAGTCGTTTCTGGCAGCCTGGTGGTAGGTGAGACTTTTCCCTTTTTGCTCCAGCAAGGGACTACTTTCCTGCCTGCACAGCCTGCCACTGCCGCATTTAGCAAAGTTGCCTGCTGCTTGTTTGACCCTTGCTGCACCTGTTGCTCTCAAATAGCCTGCATTCCTCTTGTTGTTTCCTGTTTAGGCGCTGCAACAGCCTGCCGCATCCGCCCAAGTGCTGCAACCTTCCCCTTTTAGCTTTGCAAAGCTGCCATCGCTAAGACTAAGACAAGCAAGGCATCCATGGCTGAACCTATTTCTGGCACCACCAAGACCTCCGGCCAACATAAGAATGGCCCTGATCCCAGAAAGGAGCAAGTGACAGCCGGCAGACCTGTTTCCGGCAAACCGTTAGCAACAGCTGGCCGTTCGGCCAAGACAACCGCACTGCCGACCAATGCCCTAGTTTCAGTCAAGGAGACGACCATTCCTACCGATACTACCAAGGTTCGTCCACTTGACTTTCATAGATTCATTTCCAAACTAGAGGCATCACCATTTGCTACTAAGAATGATGCCACTGCCACTGTCGCTGCCTACGGAGCGTCGCTGCCGGCAGAACATGTTGCCGTTAATTCTGCAAAAACATCTTTCGTGGGGCTGTTTAGTACCAACCGTAAGCTCACAACTGAAAATATGCTCACGAAATTTACGATTAAGGATGGACCTCTCACCTTGTGACGAATTACTTGATTGACGTCTGCACGAAACTTGGATTTTACGTCGTCGGCTATATTTCCGGAATGTTCCCCGGACTGAAAGCGTTGCAGGCACTTTCTCAATCTTGGGGGGCTTCTTTTCAGTTACATGATAGCGGATGGCTCATTTTCAGATTCGCTCGGGTAGAGGATAGGCGACGAATCTTGGTCGGCGGCCCGTACTTTGTTTATGGCCAGTAGCTTCTCCTCAAGACCATGCCGGATTGCTTCGAGTTCAAAGAAGACGACATTAGCCTTACCCCGGTCTGGGCCACCCTACCGTCACTCCCACTTGAGTGTTGGCACCCGAATGCCCTCGGTAAAATCGGTTCACGACTGGGCACCCCCATCGCAATGAACTCACTAACGATGAAAATGGAACATGTATCATATGCCTGCATTTTGGTTGAGGTTGATGCCTCCAAGAAGCTTGTGGATCATGTGGAATTTATCCTTCCGAAACGGCGTGGTTAGGAAACAACCGATCGTCTATGAGTTCACGCCAAAGTTTTGCTCGACATGCAACTGCTTTGGACATTTAAAAGAATCATGCCAACCGTCGGCCGCCCCTACTGCCACTGCCACTGCCACTGCCACTGCCACTGCTGCCCGTAACGCCAATGATGCAGTCGTTAAGACGGCTGCACCAAAGAAGGCCAAACCGGCTGAGTGCACGGTTGTACAGCACCGTCAAAGGAACAACCTAAAGCAGCAGTAGCCGGCCAAAGTTGTGCAGCAACCTGATGCAACTCCAGTGACCGGCAGTATTAAACAGAGCTAAACGACTAAGCAGCAGCCGATTCCTGCAGCAGTACCCATGATCCAATGATCGGCCGTTGTTGAAACAGATTCAGAAGCAGGCTCGTCTGGCTCGTCCAACGACCCAGACTCCCCGACATCAACACAACACATTATGTCGGGGGCTAAGGCATCCATTCTAGCTCCGATCGATCCAAAAATGAAACAGCAACTTGGAGGGGACTCCTCTCCTCCACCCCTATGAAGATCGGATTTCGGAACGTGAGGGGACTCAACCGGTCCCTCAAACAAAATGGGGTAGCCCACCTCATCAAGAATAATCAGCCTTGTATCTTGGGCATTTTGGAGACTAAGCTTGCCGCGACGGTCATTCCAAAAATCATCCACCGATCATTCTCGAGATGGTGCCAAGCCAACAATTTTGATACTATTGCCGGTGGACGCATCCTAATCATCTGGAACCCCACAGTTATTGATCTTCACCAGGAGGATATCTCATTTCAAGTGATCAACTGCCATGTTACGAATAAGTTCTCTCAACTCTCCTTTTACATATCTTTCACTTATGGCCTTTATACTATTGTTAATAGAAGGAGCATGTGGGAGAAACTTTTAGAATTAGGGCGGTCATTAAGTATGCCGTGGCTTATACTCGGTGACTTCAACTGGGTCAAATCTCCAGCAGAGAAGCAACTTGGGGTTCCCCCCACTTGGTATGAATTGAAGGACTTTGCCGACTGTTGCCTTGCACTTGGACTCATGATGCTCAAACTACCAGATGTTACTGCACTTGGTACTCCAACAGTGACAGCAACCCCATTTGGTGCAAGCTCGATCGAGTCCTACTGAATAATGATTGGCTTGAGGCTGGACTACATTGCAGAGCTCATTTCAACCTGCCGGGATGCTTCTCCAATAACTCTCCGGGTATTATTTCTATTTTTGATAATCCCGCCCCCAATCCTAAGTCTTTTCGATTATTTAATATGTGGGCAGATCACCCGGATTTTATTCCTACCGTTGAGGAAAGATGGAGATTAAATATGGAGGGAACGCCACAATTCCGGTTTTGCAGAAAATTGAAAGCACTTAAAAGCTCCCTTAAACCTTTTAATAATCTGCACTACGGCCACATTTCGATCAGGGCCAAGGAGGCGGAGCTTGCCCTACAAAATGCACAGACATACCTTGAATCTAATCCTGGGGATGCGGCCGTTCCGGCCACCTTTCTTGCTGAAGCGGAGAGGCACTTTTATTATCAAAAGGCAAAGATCCACTTCTTAAAGTAGGGGGACAGAAACACCAAGTTCTTTTATGATACAGTGAAAAGGAATGCGGCAAGGAATTCCATATTGGCGATCACTAAAGATGATGGCTCCATTATTACCTCCATTACGGATATTGCCTAGGAATTCATTGATTTCTACACATCGCTCTTGGGTACCTAGGATCAGACACGACCGGTTGACGAAGGGGTTTTTCATTGGGGGCCCTCACTCACTTCAGAGCTTGCCTCGAATCTTTGTAGGGCAGTCACACTGGCAGAGGTCAAAGCCGCCGTCTTTCAGATTAGCAACAACAAGGCGCCAAGCCCAGACGGTTATACATCATGCTTCTTTAAGAAGACATGGAACATTGTGGGCGACCTTGTTTGCAGAGCCGTTATAGACTTCTTTAAGAGTGGGCGAATGTTGCGGCAACTCAACCACACCATTATTGCCCTTGTGCCCAAGTCTGGGCACTCTCCTTCAGTTGCTGACTACCGACCGATATCGTGCTGCAATGTGATCTATAAAGTCATAACTAAGATCATTGCAGACCGCCTCTCCCCCGTATTAGAGCATCTTACTGACAGCAGCCAAGCAGCCTTCGTTAGGAGCCGAAACATCACAGATAATATCTTCTTAGCTCAAGAAATGGTTCGACAATACTCAAGAAAACGGATTTCACCTCGTTGTACCATTAACGTCGACCTACGGAAGGCATTTGATTCGGTCTCATGGACGTTCCTCTCCCGAGTACTCCACGGGTATGGCTTCCCTCCACTTTTCATTTCTTGGATAGTGGAATGTGTCTCCACTACTTCATTTTCAGTGGCATTGAACGCTCCCTACACGAACTTTTCCCATGGAAGAAAGGCCTTAGGCAAGGAGATCCGATGTCGCCGGCCCTATTCCTCCTCTGTATAGAGTATTTTTCGCGATTGATCAAAAGGAATACGCCCAACTCTGACTTCAACTTCCACCCAAAGTGTGAGAAGCTGAAGATCACTCACCTCCTCTTTGCCGATGATCTTATGTTCTCTCGAGGAGACCTTCCATCTATCCACATTTTAATGGAATGTCTCCAAGAGTTGAGGGACGTTTCTGGCCTCGTCGTCAACACTTCAAAATCGAGCATCCTTACGGCAAGCATTCAAGATGATATTTTGGACGGAATCCTTGCCACGACAGAATTTGCTAGGGGCAACATGCCAGTCCGGTATCTCAATATTCCACTCGCGGCCCAGCGGCTCTCAGTCACAAATTACTCGCCGCTTGTGGACCAGATTGCAGGTTGTATTGGCAAATGGACGGCCAAGTCCCTATCTTTCGCAGGCCGGCTGGAACTTATACGCTCCGTTATCCAGGGTGTGTAGTGCTTTTGGCTCCAAGTCTTCCCTCTCCCAATGGCAGTTATTGAAAAGGTCCACCGTTTGTGCAGGGCCTTCCTCTAGAATTCCAAGAGAGCACCGGTGGCCTGGGAGGAAATTTGTCATCCGAAGGAGGAAGGCGGTTTGGGTATCCGGCATATCCAATCCTGGAACGTTGCTCTCCTTGCCCGAGTTTTATGGAACATTCATCGCAAGGCAGACACCTTATGGGCTAAGTGGGTCAATGAGGTTTACCTCCGGGGGCCTCACTTTGGGACTGGCAGTTGAAGAAAAGCGATTCTCCACTCCTTCGACGACTTGCCGAGATCTGGGACAGGATTATCACTGATTTTGGATCTACAGACGCAGCAATCCAGCATATGGCAGAGTGGACCGACAGTAAGGGGCTTGTGACGTCCAAAGCCTATGAGTATTTCAGGCCGAAGCTTACAAGACAACACTGAAAAGCTTCAATTTGGAAGGCATTCATACCGCCTAAATACTCATTCATTCTGTGGCTTGGACTACCGGAGAGGTTGGCAACACGAGACCGACTTGCCTTCCTACAGGAGGATCCATCGTGCTCACTGTGCATTAATAATAAGGAATCAGCCAAACATCTATTCTTTGAATGCCACTTCAGTGCCTATGTTTGGTCGCATATCCGACAGTGGCTTGGTATCACCCGACGTATGTCAACCCTTCTCAGCGCAGTCAAGTAGCTTAAGAAAGGGAAGACCGGCTCCTCTGTGCAGAACAAAGCGCGGCATCTCGCTTTGGCATGTACGGTTTACAGCCTTTGGAGGCACCGCAATGAAATTATCTTTGAAGACAAAGCTCCAAATCCCGACGGCCTTGTAATTTCCAATTAAATTACAGTGTATAGGCTCATTTTGACACGCTTCCCACACAGATTTTGATTGCACCTTTATCCACATAGTGGATCTTTTGTATCTCTCTGGGTATGCCCATAGTATCTTGTAAATACATTCTTGAATGAATACACTTACATTTCACCCAAAAAAAAAAAAAAAATACTTTTCCTTATTCCAAAAGTAGACATTGAAATGGTCGAGGAACGCACTTTTTTCGATCTCCCTCGTCCAACGTCCAAATCATGTGCCGCTTGAACTGTTGTGTAGCCTACGACTTCTACATCATAACTGAAATGTTTCAGCCCCTTCCGATCATCCATCGCCGAGGAATTTCACTTGCAATATTCTGAAAATACAGTCTCGCCACTGCATTGGCAGACTTGGAACATCGTCATCGTTTCCTACTCAATCGGAACTATCTAACTCTAAAACATCTTGGAGGTGTTCCCAAAACACCTAGGATCTCTCCTTAGAAACAGTTTTGAAAATTTTCAAAAATAAAGCACTCTGCTTCACACATTTCTCTCCTGCTCGCGCACAGGGTGGCGCCCGATTGTCGCCCTTATATCTCCGTGCCCAAACATTATCGGAATAATTTTATACTTGGCGGATAGTATCCTCACACATCAAGAAAGTTCCTGTACGAACAGTTTTGCAATTTCCAATCGTTAAGAGTCTCTGCTTGATGACCGTTTATGTACCTGCGTGCCGGCCAACATCACCTAGCTGCCCGCATGTGCTGCGCAAATCACTGCCGACCGTCTTACGGTGTGGCCAGTGACACACTGGCAGGGATTGCCGGCAGCAGTGGCTCAGGTAGGGTGTTAGGTAGTGACACGGGGGCGACGTTTACTTCCGTGGTTCTTTTATATATATATATATATATATATATATATATATATATGTCAGCATCCTATAAGGATGTCATGTATTTAATTTGAGCCCAATTAGTAGTCAAAACTCTAAATCCCAATTTATCCAGCTAAAAATCTGGCAATTTTTTATTTGAAGAAATTGTCACTAAATTAAAACTTACAGAATTAAAATTATCAGTCAAATACTTACGAGGACTAATTTTGCCACCCTCTATACATGACTAATTGTATAATTTTGCCTTGTATACATACAAAACAAAATATATATTATACATATAAAATTATTAATATATTTTTATAAAATAATATATATCCGTACAAATAAATAGTTTAAGTTCAATCGCATGTTTAGATCAAATAAATATAGGTCATATATTTGTTAAATAAAAGTTTAACCCTCGATTAATCGATAAACTTGAGCAATTGATTTAATTTATATTATTTAAAATGTAGATTGTCGATTCATGTCAAATAACATCTAACCATTAATGATTGATACGGATCTAATATTTGTTGTTTTATAGATAAGAAAAAAAATTGCTCTCTCAAGATCAAGGGGGTTTTAAACGCATGTTTGTAATGTTCTGCTGATTTTACATAGAGAAAAAAATTTTGATGAGAAAATAAGAAACTAAACGACCCAAATGAAGAGATTGAACTTCAACAACCCAAATAAAAAAATCACGCAAGAGTGTAACTTCATAACAAAATCAAATGCACTACTATTCTATAAAAAGAGAAAAAATAAAAAAAAAATAAAAGGAAAAAATCATGTATTTCTATCGGCACCACCATCAAGCATATGTGTATATTTCAATCCGTATCAACATTATATTTGACTTGTAAAGTGAAGTGGTTTATCTGCAGATCAAGCATTAAATTTTTTGAATTTTTTTTTCTTTTTTTCTCTATTTTTTGAAACTTTTCTCCATATTTTTTCTAATTTTTAAATTTTTTTTTTTTTTGTTCTGTAAAAAGGTTGGAGGACAAAATGAAAATGATCGCATACGTAGGGAAGCTATCTACATTTAACCTTAGGCGCATGTACACACACAGATTGAATATCCCATTATTATTCTCCAAAAAGTGTAAAGTGCAATAAAATCCAAAGGTTCAGTGAGGAAGTGTAAAAAAAACGGTTGGTGGGTAATGTGCAATGACCCCATACGTTGGGGGGTGTCTGTATTTTACCCAAAATAATATATTTGTACATTCATGTTAGTTGAATATTAATATAGATATATATTTATATTTTTTTGTTAATACAATGATTATTTCTAGTCATATAATTTGTAATGTCTTAAATTTATATTTTTTAGAAAATATAATATCACTCCAACCTTATTTGTATTTAACTATAATAATTTATTATTAAAATTGAGTAATTTCTCTTTTCGGATGTTGGAAAATTAAATAGTAAAAAAAATTTAATCATAGAGAGAGAAAGTGTGTGTGTGTGTGTGTGTGAGAGAGAGAGAGAGAGGAGTGTGTGTGTGATATAGAGAGTGCGAGTTTATGAATAGGGATATTTTTTACTCATGACATATTAATTTTAGATAGTTTATAAGATCTTATAAAAAAAAGTTAGGAAAGTCAACTTTTTTTTAAAGAGTTTATAAGATCAAAAACATCTTATTTTGAGATCTTATAAGCTCTTTTAAAAAAAATTAGTCAAACACTTTATAGGAGCTTATAAGCTTAGGCAAACACCCTCTAAATCACATTTTTCCATCTCAACTGTGCCCTTTTTTACTCTATCATTTAAACTTTTTTTTTTTTCTTTTTTGTATCAACTTACCATCTCAACTTTGTAAAATTTACACTTTGCCATATATGTCCGTATTTTTGTTGATTTTTCTATTGAAAAAATATCACATGTTGTGTATATGTGTAAGATATCACATCACATAATCCTTAAATGTCACATGTGCACTTCATGTGATTTTTTTCAACAAAAAAATTGGTGAAAAATAGTTATAAATGGCAAAGTGCAAAATTTCATAAAGTTAAAATGGTAAGTTGACAAAAAAAAAGTTCAAATACTAAAATAAAAAACGATCATAATTCGAATTGCAAAATATAATTAACCCTATTTTCAAATGGTATAACCTCTTTAGAAAATATAAAATTTACAACATCTCATATATATAATTCCATAATTCCAAATCCATTCATGTTCATTTCGGGTCAACAATCAAACAATTAATTCCCAAATTAACTAACATATTGAACTACATACATAAACAAGTTAAAATTGAAACTGATACAATCACATATTGAGCTCGACTGAATTCATCTAATTAGCAACAGCAGATAAAATTGTTGTGAATGAATTAGGCAAATTAGAAAAAATAAAAAAAAATCAAACTTACTGTTAAATTTTGATGATGGAGAAAAGGGAAAACTGAAATGAGGAACTTTCATACATTGATTGCATTAAAAGATGGCTCCCATGCATTTTCATTTCGGGCCTCTTTTTTCTCATCCATGTGATGATCATTAGTACTAGTGGTCCTCCTCCTCCTCATCTTCTCCTTCAAACCCTTTTCTTCACAGCTCTTTCCATGATCAGAGGGAACACAAACCGGACCTGAACCAGAATTCCGGTAATTATTGGTGGTGTCGACGCCAAAGAACTTCACGTGCCGGTCTCGGGCTTTCTCAACCTTGAGGCCGGGCTTCACCAGAATTCCACTGATGGACAGGCTATCCTTGTGCTGCTGATGATGAGAAGCATTATTCCCAGCCAAACGACTTTGACCCAAATGAGGATACGGGATCCATTATTGCACTCATTCGACTCATCAGCTTCTTCACCGTCCGCCGTGGGACGAGATAGTATTTGTGGCCCACCGGGACACCCTTTCGGAATATATCGGGCCGGGCCAGAATGAGAGACGGGTTCTTTTCTATGATCATGGCTGCAGGAACAGCCATGTAGTAGTATTCTGCATGACCTCCTGCATGGACGATCTTCAAGGCCCTTGACCGTGAGCCTCTCTCCACCGGGCCCGACGGAATAGACAAAGCCCATGCATGATGGTGATCGGCAGTGGTAGAATTCAAAGGGTTGGTTTTGGGCTTTCTGTTGCCAAAGAGTTTGTTAATTAGCATTTTGTGTTGCGAGAAATTAGTTTGAGATTTGAGGAATTTGGAGAATTAATTAGATATGGGCCGATGACTTCAAGAAATCATAGTTAATAATTTAGTCTTAGGTTTTGTAGCCTATGTTTGAACAGCTGATAGGAATAGGAGATTTTAATGAATGTTAATTTGCAGATTGACATTGTTACGAGGATTTCTTTCGATGTTTCTTAAGCATTCAAGATAAGATTTTATTAATTTTCTTTAATTTACTGAGAAATATTGTTTTATAGATATTGTCTTTTTTGTTCTATTTTTCTTTTTGGTTGATTAAGTCTTGTAGAAGATAGTTTGTTTGAAAATTCTGAAAAAAAAAAAAAAAAATTCTCAATCTGAAAAAACTGATAAATTGGTGATTTAGTTTGTTGGCGAGGTTGGGGAGCGTTCTTACTCCTCTTGAATCACATCATCGACAAAAGCCGGACGTTGGAGGGATGCCCATGGAGTTTCGAGAAGAATGTAATTTTTTTGAACAATATCTGCGAGCATGAGAATCTGAAGTAGTTCGACTTGAACTAGTGCAAATTATATATGCATATTCACGTCATGTAGTTAAGTATGATGAACCTTGGAGTGGCTAAGCTGATAGGTAACCAGTTGGGGCATTTTAGGGATATGGAGATGGAGGATTTAGGGAGCTCTTGGGGTTCTACATTGCGTCGGGTAGCCATCGACATCAACTACACGTCTAAAAGAGCACTGTAAATTTGATCTATGTTGGGGATCAAATGCTCGTGCACCTTACCTATGAACGCTGCTAAATTTATGCTACTTTATGTCGGAAGCTGGGGCATATTGCTAAGTACTGTGAGCTTCGCTCCGTTGATGGCTTTGTGGATCCGGGGATGGATACGTTGTATGGTCCTTGGCTTAGGGAAGTTCCACCACCGCGAGCCAAGTCAATGGTGAACCGGCCGAGGGGGTCATTGTCTAGCAAAGGAGAGTCTGCAGTGCAAACAGAGAGGAAGCGAGGTGCTGCGATTTTTGGTTAGTGGAGTGGTAGAGCAACATAGGGAGCCCATGCGAAGGAAGCGAGGGAGGTGGCCTCAAAAGAGAGTAGGAATCCAAACTGTTGGGGCAAGGCTATGCAACCCAGTGCCCAGGGTATTAGTGGGGCACGGGACACGAGTCAGGGGAAAGGGCTAGTACTGGGGCAGGACCTGCATGGGACTGATGGGGTTGGATCCGGGTTGATGGAGGATGACATGCAAGGATGGGGGCTGAGCGAGGGTTTGGAAGGCGTGAACTATGGAGAGGGGTCGGTTGAGGTTGTTCCATCCACCTTTTTGGGGTTTATGGTAGTAAGGATCTGTGCTATAGACATGTCTTGGCAGGCGGGGCCGACGGGGTTTTAGTTACGGTTCTGCTTCAGTTTACAACTTATTTAAGGTGGCCATCGATGGGGTCCGAGCAGGCAGGGGATACGTAAAGCCCAGGTGGGGACGGGGCATGGGCTCAGAAAGAAGATCAGGGGTAGCATGTTGATTAAGTCGGATAGGGATGGGCCAAGGGTGAGTGAACATAAGTTGTAGTTACTGGACAAGGAGTCAGATATTTTACTGGGGGATGTTGCTTTGCAGCTCCGCTAGCAGCAATGATCTTAGCTTGGAACTATCAGGGGTTGGGGTCCCTTAGATAGTTCACACCCTCCGTGAGCTGGTCAAACAACACAACCCCAACTTGGTTTTCATCTCTAAAACCAAGTATAAATCTAGGAGATACGAAACAATCAAATAAAAGTTGAAATACTTTGGTGTGGGGGTCGACGCTAGGGGAAAGTGTAGTGCGTTTGGTTATTATGGCGAAAGGACATTAATGTGTGGGTACAATCTTTCTCAACTTACCACATCGACAAAATGATAAAGGTCGAGGGGGATATAGCACCCTCTAAAAAGCACTACGACTATATCCACCATAAACATCACAGCTAAAGTAAACCCTATTTATACATGCAATTGTGCACATAATCCAATTCCTGTAGAGCATATATATACGCGTGTCTATCAAATACCACAAAATGAAATTTGTTATAATTAGTTCACATGCCATACTCATTTTTTAATTCATATTTGTATAACCCCAAAGGTGATTTCTATCTCTATTAATGGGTGAGAAAATAACTGGCCCGACCTGAATGAAAATACAAGGTTTGGACCTAGCCATCGGTGGATGAAGATCTATACCTAAAAGATATTAGTAGAAAAATGAGCGTGCAACTCAGTAAGTAAACAACCGGCATCATCTATATATGTACATCAAATATAGTCCAGACAAGATAAACTGAGCATTATATTTAGAATATAATCAATTGAATTCCAACATAATTAACTTTATTAAATAACACAAGCAACTCATAACATGACAACCAAATAAACTCGTCTTTTCCTAGTCTGCTTACCAAAAGGTGATATAGTATTTTTCTCCACCAACTCAACATCATCGTTCATTACATAATATTTAAATGAATCATTTTGACATGCCACACAGGCTCATCAATCTCATTTCGCATCAAAGCTCTTTTCATATCGCATTATAGTTCTTTTCACATTGCACCATAGCTCTTCTCATATCGCATCAAAGTTTTTTTTCATATCACATAATAACTCTTTTCATTTCATTTCACCACACAAGCTATTCAACAACATCAAGGAGTATTCATATAACAATTATATTTAATTTTCATCACTCCCTCATTTCCACATATCATCTTTCTTGTAAGTAACTAATAACGTAAACCACATCTCAACACATTTATTTTGCAATAGTAACAACACATTATCAACAAATAGAATATCTCAATGTACTTTCTCCATTTCACTTTTACAACATAATCATTCAAATCAAATCATCTATCGCTCATACAATTCCAAATAAATCAATTCCAACACGAATCACAGATTTACATAATAGTAGTATCACAAGAAAATAAAACATATATAGACAATACAATTATTTACTTACTTTGCTTTCACCAATTAATCGTTCATATTAAACGATCAATCTCATATTCTTCTCATGGATTAATATCAACAAAAATCGTAGACTTACGATAAAGGTAATATCAAGATAAAAGAGACCCATATAGATGACGCTAACCATTTACTTACCTCGATCTTATAGCGATTTAATTAGCAGATAGGGGTTGCTCAGTCATCTACTTTATCCCCTTATCCTATAATAAGTTATAATACATGTAATCAATTGATCGAGGATATCATAATTTTTAATAAAATATTAAATAACATTTCTACTATTTTCAACAATCTTTTAATATTTCATTTCTATATAAATACTAATCTTTGTTCCGTTTTTTCTAAGTACCTAGGAAATCTAGGCTTCCTAATTAAAAATATATATAGTTTATCAATTATCTCATAAAAATCTATTTCATTAAACCCCTCATCTTACCGTTCTTATTAACAATTATAAACTAAATTATCTCAAAATCTCATATTTCTTTTTAATAATATATATATTTCAAGTATAGCTTTATAATATTTCTTGAATTTAATTTTTAAATATTTTTATAAATTTTCTATAAATTCTTCGCCACTATAGAATTTAATTAAACATCAATAGTTATAATTAAGCATTTGGTCATTAGGCTCAATGAAACTGGATAAATTAAATATAATAATGATTAAATCTAACAATCAAGTTATTTAAATAATTAATTGTAGCACCTCTAATTTAATTGTGACATTTACTGAACACTAATTTTCAATTACTCAAACTCATAAAACTTTTCGATCAAATATTAGACAATAGTATAAATTATATTTAATAAATGCATTAATCAAATAGTATAATTATATAAATTAATAATAATTTTAACATATTAATTACTTACCTTTGTTGACCCAGCCGAACGGTTGACGAAGAAGAAAAAAAAATCTCTCTCTACTCTGCTCTAAATGAAATGAAGACAATCCTCTCTTACTTCCTTTGATGGGATTGCATCGGATGAGAAATTGAATGATAATTAGTCCCACCTTCTACTATATATTGTTTTATTTGAAGTATTATATGTGTGATATTCCGTGTGTGATAATATATATAACATTGTATTTGATTGAAAGAATTATAAAGTATGATTAAATTCAAAAAGACTATTAAGCGTATTCATTTTTAAATTATTTTTATTTTTATATTGTAGTTTGTCAATGATTAAAAATAAAAGAAAAAACTCAAAATTATTTATTGAAATAAATTTTTTAAAATAAAACTAATTTGTCAAGTATTTTATGTTTTTTCTGTGTTCATAAGAAATAGGAGTTTTAAGCACAAATTCAATTTGACAACTAATCAAAACTCGGTATTTTTTAAAAGTCCTAAAAAAGATAAGTAATATTTTTATTGTATTTTATTATGTATTATTATAATTAAAAATACAATACTATAATCATGTAAAAAATAGAAAAAGAACTTTGAGGATCGTTTCAGATTAGTCATCCAGTTATTGCTGGTGAGGAGAAGAAATAGATAAAAAGAAAAAGAGATGAAAAGGGAGAAAGTGAAGACGAGGATATATATATATATATATAATATATATAGAGAGAGAGAGAGAGAGGGAGAGAGAAGAAGCGCATACGTGAAAAGATATTTTTAATTCAAGTTTATAATAATTAGTGGGATTGTATATCCTACTGAAGAGATGGGATCCATTATCCCATAGATCCTTCTAATTAAGATCGGGCCTGATATTAATATCGAACTCTAATAATATCAAATAAATATATAATTATACATGATAAATGATCTTATCATGACTAATTATACGAACCAAACTAGACTATATTATATTATATTTAATATATGTACATATACATCTAAGCTTGAAGTGGGGCAACATCTCCAAGTAGAGCACACATGCCTACTACTTCCACTTCATATTTTAGTTTACCTTTAATATATATGTATTATGTATATGTATATATTTCACAACTCTTTGATAAAATTATAATTTAGCCCCCCAATATTTAATTTATATAGTTCATCTCTGAAAATTTATAAAATTTTAATTTAGTCCCTAAAATTTTATTTTATTCAATTTTCAATCTATAATTTAGTTGCAAATTAATTCAATTTTTTTAATACTTATCAATTAATCCCACAATTATATATTAAATTTTAGGATGTTACAGGGGAGCCAGAGACGGCGAGACGCAAGGAATCCTGGAATCTAGTACGATATCTTCAGGAAGTATCATTTCGACCATGGCTATGCATGGGGTACTTCAATGAAATACTACACTAAGAGAAAAATGAGGTCGACTACACAGGGATCAATAGCATATGAAGGCCTTCAGAAGGTGCTTACAAATGTAGCAATTTGCCTTTTTTATTTTTTAAAATGAAGCAGTATCACTTCATTTTAAAAAGTACAGAGGAATAAAATTGCTATTATTTTTTCGTTAGAAATAATTTGCTCATTTATAATATAACATGGAGCTAAATTGTATTAAACTCAAAGCAAATATGTTATCCATGTGCTAGAGAGAGAGGTATTTCCTCCTGATAAATGAAGTTATCAAATGTTATCCATCGGGGCCTCTGAATAATCTTCTTTTGAATAAATGAGGCTTCAATAGTACACAAATGCTGAGTGATCATTTATAATGTAAAAATAGATAAATTTAGTAATTCATGGTTGGGGCTAAATTGATTTTATTTTGCACCAGAACCACACCATGTCTACATCAATGCCAAATACACGACAAATCCAATTTAGCTAAGCTTAAATCTAATAACAGCATACTAGAATCAATGCATCATACAATGTAAACACCAGCACTAAAGTTAAAAAACAACTAGTTTCAAATATTGCTCAAAATATCATACAGGAACACATGTATAAGCATTGTATTTGAATCGATGAATCTCAAGGCAAGAATTGGAGTGCCCTCGTACCAAATCTTTTGGATATGTTTGGATAGTCTAAGTAATAACAGTAGCGACAAAACAACGGTAGAAGACTATCAAATGTTTGCAAAGAATTACAAGTAAGAAATCCCATGAAAAAAAGAGAATTCTTTCAATTCGAACTGGTGATGCAAAGGATTGTTGAGTTGTGGGATCATTTCAATATTCAAATAAGAGGGTAGAAAGTCTTATTAAGTCCATCACAGCAATAGAATTTCCCACATGAATAATACCAAAGGCCAGTTACAACAGTTCCAAAGTACAACTTCCTTGCTATCTGAAAAATTCTCACTTTACAGGTAAGACAGCGCAAAGGCGAAACATGACAAGAGAACGAGGGCAGAAACAAATCGAAGAGTAATGCCTAAGAACCTCACATCAGAATCTGCCTATAATACCTCTAAAGTTTCAAGCTATCGAAAATTATGCCAAACAAATGAATCAAACTCTCTCACTACACTAATAATGAAGCTAAAACCTATAGAAAAGGAGGGCTCCCCAATTATATTGAGGGAATTACAAAAGCTTTCTATGAGAAGCAAGAAAGAGATTGGTTTGCACATTCTGGCCTCAATTTAACTTAAAAGGTTGTTATGAGTCACAAGAAGACCACAAAAGGATATCAGCCAATGTTATTGGCCCCTTCCATTAATTTACACTCAGTTAAGGCATCGGTGTCTTCTGATCTTTTCCATTAAATCAGAACTTGTTGCAAAATCCCATTGAGAAGTAAGCCTCGGGATTTGAATTTTGTCACTGCCATAAGAAGGAAACATCATCTTTCTTTCTTAGTAGTTACTCGGCCAGTTAAGTTGTGCATGCTGAGGCTGCTGGTAAACACTGGCCGTTGGTCCCACCATATCAACAGGGTTGGTAATGGCTTGAGATTGCTGCAAAAGTGGATGAACGTTTGCTGCTGTAACGGCCTGTGCAGGGTGGAAAATCCCTGTGAAGGTTCCGTGGCCCGGCTGTGTAGGGGTGAAAGCCAGCTGACCCTGAGGAAGATTATAGAATGAACTTGCCTGCAAGGTCGAAATGTCCCGACTATGGGTAGTAAACCAAACACCAGAACCTTCGTTCTGCAAAGGCAAAATGGACCATGAAATTGGTGACTCTTTCCAATATGTCAAGGAAACAGGAGCATGTCAAACCATAAGGTTCTAACTTCTGAGCTTTATACATATTTAAATTAGTAATGAACTGCAAACTATATGGCACCACTATGATCGAAAAATGCACAAATTTAAACCCAATTAGGAGTCTGCAATGAAATAGGATACTATATTACAAAGCATGTTCCTATATCAATCACTGGACAGTTTATTATCAGCATATTTGTTTTAGCAATAGATAATATGACATTGACATTTGACTTGAAGTGTACTAGGAATCACTAATGAGTATCATTATAAAAAATTTATACTCATCAGAGACTGTCGAGAAGAATCCATCCGCGTCGGAACCAAACTGATCTCAAAATTCTAATCACGAGAGACCTCCATGGAGTACTTTCTAATGCTCCACATATATGAAATAGATTGTATAACATTTATAAATGAACAAACCTGTTGGCCACTGACGTAGACATTACTTTCCTTGACTTGAGGGGCAGAAACGTCCTCATTAGATGTTGAAGACACAGCTGCCGTGGCTGAACTGGAAGTGTAGTTGGCCATGGAAAGACCATATGGCCCATAGTTGCCAGGCACTCCAAGAGTTGAGCTTCCTGTATTTGTGCCCTGCTTATACTGAGAAACGGAATATTTGGCAGTTGTCCCAGGTGCAGTTGGATACAAGCTACCAGCCTGAGGTTGCTGAGGAAATGCGCCATTGCTTAAGAACTGATGAATTGCAGGTGGTGGGACATAAAATGGGGAGAAATAAGGACCATATGGAATGTAGTTTGGAGGATAATGGGGTAGATGAACCCCGGTTGGTTGCCGGAAGACAGGAAGAGGTTGCTGGGTCGCAGTTATTGTGCTCTGCATCACACCAGCAGCCTGGGTCACAAGTGGTGTTGGAGAAGCTGAGGACAAAACCAGAGGTACACCACCCTGCAACTGAACAAGTCAATTGAGTAAACACAGTATCCTCCAACTAATCTCATAATCATAAAAAAGGAATAAGTAAACATTCTGCACCACTACACACAATATTTTACCACATTGCATAATTGTGCAAAAGGAATAATTTGTATGACATTAAGAGAATATAAAAAAATGATTCTTAAATACAACTAAAAAAAAAACTAACGTATTGTAATATTTTATACACTGCTTAATTGGATAAACCTTCCATTGAATATTCACCATAAAGAAATATAGCTAAACAAAAACAATTTCTTGACTCAGTGGTATCCTTCAAATGCAAATTCTACCATGTATCAGCACTATGAGACAAAAATCAACTTCACCAAACAAATACCATCGCCTAGCTCTGAGTTCCCAGGGTTACATACTTCAGAAGAGATTATCTTAGAAGTTTTGAAACACTTCATTAAATCTCTTATTATATGGATAGGGCATAACCTCCCTCTTAAACAGTAAATAGCTAAAATTCCCAACTCCTTTCTCCCTTTCATTACTAGAAACACCTCCCCTCTAGTTTATCACATTCACAGACTTCCTACTTTGTACGGGTTTCAAATGGAAAATGATGAAACAAAATAAACTTCCTGTCTTCTGAGCTTCTCCTTTACCCAACTTTCCTTGTATTGTGCTGGCAACATAACCTTGGCAAAATCGATACTTAAAGGGGATGTAAGATATTATTTGATAAATGGAATGGCTGTATATAATGACACGCTGTTCTACAAACATATGGGTGGAACAGTTAACCATTTAAATGGCAAAAAATTTGGCAATTGGTGGCTGTTTTTAGCCCCAAGTACTTCAACTATTATTGTAAGATTGAAATATAACAAAAGGATGTGCCCTCGAAAAACACACACTTAATTGTATAACAATAAAATGTGCATTTGGAAAATAAATATACACCTAATTTCTGGTTTCTTTCCTCAAGTCATTTTCCTTTTACAACCATTACTTTCCTTCTTTTCTAGAGGTGTTGACGAGGAAGATGAGGGACGGAGGGGAGGCAGGAAGCGAGAAACAGAGGATCAGGTGGGCAGAACAGGAAGATTGGGGAGGAACGATGGAGGAGGACAAAGCAGTGGGAGATAGGTTTGGCAGTAGAAGAGAGAGGCATTGCAGACAGGGTGAGTGAAGAGGGAGAGGATGCAGTGGTAAAAAAGAGAGAGCGACGCTAATAATGCAGAGAGAAGAGGATAGGCATAGGGGACAAAAAGGGGTACGAGATCGCGGTGAAGGTGGTCAGTGTGGGAACGCTACGGGCCCAACAGAGAGAAAGCACATGGCAAAAAAGATGATGGATGACGGTGGCAAGAGAGAGTCAACTTAGGTTCATGGAATGGTCCATTCTAGTCCACATATTAAATATTGAATGAGTATACAGCTCAATTATCCAAGATTCAGGCACTTCACAGAATTGGGTGGACAAGTGCATCTTTAATGTATTTGAAGTTTCAGGGTAATGAAATTTAGTTATGAATGAATTAACAATATACCCCTCCAACTAAAAAACATCATTGATACACTTCTACCAAAATATGTAAACATTACCAAGGCAAATGGAGTCAAATTGACCATTTAATAAACTCATATTTGACTTTTCTAATAACTTTTTTACGTCGAGGGCAAAGTAGTCAATTCATACTTCTATCTTAGTTTGTTAAGCAAACCAAAGCAAGAAAACAAGAGCGTAGAGATCAGTTATCTAACTATTTCTAAGGAAAGGTAGATGAAAACAAGTATGAAAAGATCGAATCATCAATAAATACCAAACATGTTTCTCTGATCAAAATAAATGTGGCAAGATAAGAATTTTCACACAAGAGGTTAAATGATTTCAAATATAATTACCCAATAAGTACAAATTCTTGAAACTTCTAGTCTTTTTTCCGCCAAAAAGGAATATTTTAAATTTAAGTAACTTCACGTCTTCATCATAATGCCAATTCAGGTTTTATTATTCAAATTTCACAAAAGAATAAACAAAGGAAAAAAGGGACTGCTAAGATTTTGAATGCCCAAACCTCTTGAGGTGTCTGAGAAGTCTGTGCTGACACCAGTGCAGTATTTCCATTATACTTGTTGGCAGCTCCAGCAGCGTGGAAAGGGGAAATGCGGCCATCACTATCCAGGCCAGAACGATAAAATTGTGCATAGTATGTTGCTGGATCAAAAGATTGTGGTACCTATATAGCATATTATTGACATCAATAACTGACAATAAAGAATGTAAGTGTTCAAATCAAAATTTCAAAATCTGTGTATCCTATGAAGAAGAAATATTACATCTATAATACATGGATGAGTATGTAGGCTAGTCAGCAATTAACCTAGAAACATTATATGGAACATGAAAAGATAAGTTGCACATAAGACATACAACAAAGCCTGGAAGTCGAGGAGCATCACGAGCTTGAGATTCAGAACTTTCCAACGGTGTAACTGGGCCACTCAATATTGGTGGCATGAAGCCAAAATTGTAGTTTGAAGTAGTATGGACCACAGGGTTCTGATGGCTGGCAACCTCTGGCTTGGACTCACTATAATCTGGGGTAATAGAGGATGAGACTTCACCCTCGCTAGATGGGAAATTTTCTGGTCCTTGTGAAGGCGATTGAGGGTGGTCAGGATATTTTGTTTCTGCATCCTCTGTAGCTACAAACGCATTTTGATTGCTGTATTTGAACAAGAAAGTACAACATTTTAGAAACAAAAAAAATATGGTTAAAAAGAGAAACTGAAAAATAAATGAAAACGGTAAGTGGATCTTCAGGGGCTGAACCAAAAAACCAGAGATGAGATTCGTACATGGATGAACACCCACTCACTAAACAACACATTAAGAGCCCGGAATGGCTCCATCCAGAAGAGGTCGCCAAGTGCACGGATTAAATAGTTCTTTGATTTTAATTGGTTTCATGTCATATATATATGTTAGTAAAATTGTATGATAGATGGGTCAGGAAGAAAAGACAAACAGGTAAACAAGGTAACAAGAAAGAGCATGATGCTAAGTATCACAGAGAAATCTAAAACACTAACAAGTAAAGAAGGAAGAGAATGAAGATATAGAAAAAGCAGAGACGGCCCAAAAGGCAAGAGTAAAGGAGAAATACTAGACACCATTGAGAAACTTCAACAGTTATTAGAATATGACAGTAGACCTAGAAGATTCAGTCATATCGTTACAGAAGTTCCCAACTCCATTCCGTAAAAAACCACCAAAGAAAGATTAAATGTAAATGAGCTCTTTCCTGGATGAAATTCTAACTCCATCTACTTAAGAAAGGTCCCAGTGTAAATTAAGTCCAACATGTTTACCTATTCAACAACAATGTTGTAGTACATGCAGCAAACCATTAAGATTTTCTGGAATCTATAGATCAAAGGATATTTTAAGTGAATTAAAAAGTGGAACATGTTTATATTTTGGTTATCATGGTTGAATTTGGTGCTCTCAAGAACTAGATAGTATGTGACTCGTCAATCAAACCCTTGTCAAAGAGTATTTCCAAGTTTACTCCACAATTCTTCCTCTCTTTGGCCAAAGAACAAATTTGAAATCATCTCTCAATTCCTTATACATGCAGCTGTTAAATAAACGAAGTATTTCAATAGCAAGAGAAGAGAAATATAAAGAAGGACGGAACCAAAACCACTTCTTCACATTCAAGCATGAATGATGGCAAAGATGTTCCTCTCAACCATAAAAGTCGACAGCAAGCATTATTGCTAATACATCTGAGGAGCAAGTTCAGGAAAATTTCTCAAGAAGAGGTACTTTATAGGATACTTTGATGTATTTTTTGTTCAATGTTTTCATCAAGACTGAGATTGCTTCTGCTTTCACATCAATTGACCCCGTCCTTCAACCACAGATAAAAGCCCTCAGTTTCAAAGAAGCAAAGGTTGCCACACATCAATCTATTTTGTTGTCTACCAATGTCCTTCGCAAGCATATATCTAGCATTTAAAATTGCATGTATAGCATACAATTTGGAGATGCAAGTTTACCAATAATCAAAACCAAAAACCAGTGAAAAATTCTGCATTTGAGCTACATAACCAGCTTATATTTGAGGCAGAATTCAAACTGACTCAGAAACTTAGGGAGGATAGAGGCACACCTCAACTGTATCTCCTTCACAGGTTCATCTATAGCCTCAGATGATTCAGACAGTGGTGGACTCTTATCACTCCCTCGAACACCATTTTGGTTCAAATCCAGTCCAAAGCTAGCATCAAAGCTTCCAAAACAAAATCCAAGTTTTTCAACTTCAGGGACATGTAGGTGATCAGGAATAATCACATGTTGTCTGTCTGAAATGTGTGACTCCTCTAACTTCCTTTGCAGCTCCAGAGTAGCTTCTTTCACACTGGGGGCAACAGGAGTGGTATGTGATTCAGGATGACTTCCAACAGATACTGTAGAAACATCTGATGAAGCAGCTGTAGCAGCAGCCTGACCAATATTGGGGTTTGTGGACTTTGGTTTCCACTCTTTCCCAGGACCCGCTGTTACAAAATAAACACAACCACCAGTTAGTAGTTGGGAGTCTGTATTTCATATTCAACAAGAACAACAATGGACGCAACCATTAAAATCAAATTAGCAATTCTTGAAGTGGTCACCTCTATCAGTTGCATGAGATACTATTTAAATTCTAAAACAATCCATGCTGAACAGTGGAGAAGGCATCAAATTTACGTAGCCCTTTATTAGTAAGTAAACTATAAGAGAAATACATAGTTACACTTAAAAAGCAATAATGTGCGACTCCCTATGGAAGGGACAACTTCCAACTTCAATCAAGAATCAGTTGATGCCAACCAGCAGCTAGGATACGAACAGATGACCAATAAACAATTTAAACGACAACATTGAGATAGTCTTCTAGCATATTCACTGATGTTTACAAGATGAAAACTGTTTGTTGTCCTGGGCAGTTCCTGATGAATGCAGAAATAACAGGCCTATATTATAGAGCCTTCAAAGCAACATAACGACTTTTGATATCATCTCATCAAGACGCATACCTTTTTGTGGGCCAATCACTTGAGACCGATTGTTGTAATTAGATGAAGGCCTACTAACAGTGGGAACACCAACAGTGGAAGATGCAGTCTGAGCAGACTCTAAATGCGGATTCTTTCCAACTCCCTGGAAATCGTTTGGCATCTTTTGTTGCAAATTGGGAATCCCAGCCTCAGAAATAGCTATTACAGATTTCAGAAAGAGTAAACCCATTAGCTGTTTTATCTGATATTCAAGGAAGATATCAGTATTTGAATATAAGAAAACATTTATCCAAGTAGGATAGTGAGTAGCATACAGATTTTGGGAGAAGCTGATTTTCTCTCAGTAGGATTATCATCAACCAGCTCAGCGGTAGCACACTGCAGAGTGCCCACTGGTCCAGGGACTGGTGAATCTTGAGATGGCAACAGTCCAGGATCTGAAGAAGAGAAATAAGGTCCTGAAGCAGCTGATGAAGGAAGAGATGATGCACTGTTGCTCATTTCTAGCATCTTCTGCTGCTGTATATCCTTGGTTCCTGGAGCATTGAGGTTTTTAATTAAATCAATAGAGGATGTAAGTGGGGGTGGTCCCTCCGACTTGCTCATGATGGTAGTTGTATTGAATTGATTAACACCTCCACCTGCAGATGTATGATTGTCATGTATAACATTGGCATTCTGAGAAGAAATACCAGAAGCACCATTAGACACAGCAGTAGTAGCGCTGCAAACACAAAAGACAACTTCTTTCAGAAAACATTAAGAGGAGGAACCTGCAAATCAATGTAAATGTAGAGTGTATCATAAAAGTGCAGATTTGACAACTTAAATGAGAAGCAAACATAATACATACACATCAGATGGTCGTAACCACCTACCGCACCTTGTAACAGAAGAAGTTTCATTCTTTCTCATATCTTGTGAAGTAGCAGAGGAAGCCTTGCTAGTACCTTTCTCTGTAACGTGACTGCTGGCGTTCTCCTTTACAGCAGCCAAACTTCTTCCACCACCGGCATCTGACGAGAATTATGAGAAGACAAGAGAAATGATAGAATTAATGGAATGAAAGGATGGTGTTTTTGCATTCTTAGCCAGCAGGCCACTTTGTTTTCGTTTCCTATTGCTTCTTGGAGAAGCATGTGTTGCAAAGAATATAATAAGTAAGATTACTAGGTCTTAAAGAGCACAGATAGTAGTGCTCTCAGCTGAGCTGAACGGCATGATTAGAAGTGAAATCTATAACAATGAGCATTACACGAATATAAACCACTCAATCTTCCAAGTCTAGAAGGCACAAATAAAGGTGATTGTAGCATCAAATTTAGACTCACCATGAGATACGTATCGTGATGAATAATTCCCTCGACCCACTCTATTTGCCCGTGCCTGGGTACCTGGCTTCCACTTCAACTCTGCAGGCTCCTTATTCAGATTCTGGAAAAAGTATAAAAAGTAATTCAAACCCAGTCAAAGCCTGCTAAAAGAACAGTAAAATCAGGAGACTTTGCATATGAATTTTCTAAGATGAAAAAAAAAACAATCAGGACAGTAACAATTCAAATATGACGTTACCCCAATGAACAACTAAACATAAGTAGCTACACTAAACTTTGACCACGTTGAGAATTACATTCCTTCCATCTTACTAAGCATTGGAATTTTTTATCTTTTTTTCCCTCTAGTGGGACAAGGAGTCCCAAGGTTATCAGAGAAACCTGACAAGATAACCTAAGAGACTGATTTTATATTTTATATTCAAACATAAACAGCGCAATTTCGCCAAGAGATGCACTCACACAAATAAGAAAAGAAAAGGAAAATTTGCTTTCACAAATTTAAGTGGGCCCATAGATAGATTGAGGAATATGAATTGTACTTAAGTCTCAATATCTTCTATAAATAGATGAAACCAAAAGGATCCAAGAGTTAATTGTACTTATACTAGAAAACAAATTGAAAATTATGAATGGATTGATTGGCTGCATTTAGATTGTTGAATGAGATAAAATTAATAAATTTTCAACAGGAAACTAAGAATAGATCATTATTAATCGGAGTTGGCATATAGCACAGCTACATAGCAATACAAATGGTCTCAAAGTTAATCTTGGATGTCTTTTGATTATTAACTTTATTGAAAATCTTATCCCCTTCTTGTTCTAGCATTAAGCTTTGTCATAAAGTGAAAGTTCGGCTTTGTAACCATGTCACAGTACAATATTGTGGTTTCAAACAAATACTCCTACAAGTTAAAAAATGATTCAAACTCAAAATATTTTTACACGCAACAAATATGAAATCAAACTCTGAATCACAGCCATTAGCATATGTTTTGCCTAGAGCACTTATTTGCAAGGTATGGAACAAATGGAGTTTAATTGGGAAATAGAAGAACCTCTTTTCTTCTATCACGCTTTCTTTTTACTTCATGGAATGTGTCTGCATAAGAGCATCAAACCACTTGTCAGCTTGGTTTGTAAAAACTCATACACAAGGGGAAGTAAAATAACCTGTACATGAGCTATCAGGCGTGCAAACAGACTTCCTTTCGTCAAGAAAAATCTAGAAATGGGTTAAAATACTTGCATTAAAACAAGGAACTGAGAGAAACACCTATTTACAATATAATCCCATAGTACTCTTTCCACGCTCAGTTCCCCACTAATTAGCCAGGAATCTCATGGTAGCTATGTCAGTTTCCATCAGGAGAGCCCAAAATTTTACATTTCAAAAGTCATATCTTATATCTGCCAGACCATATCATGAGTTTCATACTTCCACTCAAATGAATCTGCAACTACATCTCTACCCCCAAATAAATTGATCTACAGGCAAGCTCAATGAATATCAAGTATCCAAGGATATAATAAACCCAATTAGAAACAAAAAGACTCAGTGTAAAAATTTAAATATAAATACATTAAAACAAGGCAGAAACATAAAAAACAAGCCTTTTGAGCTGCACAAGACTACAACAGCGACAAAAAATCATCCTTTTCTATAACAGAAGAACTTGTTCAGTAAAGAAAGAAGAAGAATGCACAAGAAAGACTGCTCTAAACTCAGCAGGGAGTGCAACAACACTGAAACCCATTACCAAATGTTCCATCTTTGTCCTGTTTCAACTAAACCTCAGCTTGCAACAATTCCGCAACATGCCAACAGAAAATAACACCAATGAGACGACCACAAGAACAATTACAAAGAAACACTGGCAACAAAGAGAGAATAGATCAACAATCAAATTCTCCATTCCCAACATCACCACAGATCAAAAACAAAATCCAGATCAAAAAATCGCATAAGCAGACAAAGAAATCAAGACAAAAAAAAAAACTAAAATAAAAAGAAAACAAAGCAGAAAGAGAGCGAAAATTCACCGAGAAGTAGAAGCTTCTGAGTAGTTTCGTTGGGATCCATGGAACATTCCTTAAGCATTGCATAAATCTCATCTTCACTGTGATTCTGCCCAGTAAACTCCTTTATATCCTCGATCGTCTTCTTAACGCCACTGGGAATCGAAACCCTACTTGCACCTCCCTTAACCCCACTGCTCATCTTCTTATTCTGCAAATCCCCAACACCTCCACGTATATCTATATATATTATATATTATAACAAGAAATATATTTGCGTATGTATATAGTAATCTGCGTCGATAAACAGGAATATTTATCAATTGATAATGCAAATAGGAGTACTAAATAGAAGAATCTCTGTCTGTGTCAAGAGAGAGAGAGAGAGAGAGAAGAGGGGGAGAGAGAGAGAGAGAGATTCAGGCCTGTGTGTGTGATTTTGTATTTGGGGAAAGAGGAGAAATGGAAGAAGACTTAGGGGAAAGGGTTTTTGCAAATGATGATGATGAAAATTGAATTAGAGAAAAAGAGGGTACAATTGCTAAATTCAGATCTTTTTTATTTTATTACAACATGTTTGTGTGTTGGGGCATCCGTACTTAAGTGCTTCGTGGGTCTGATGTGCCTCCTTTTGCACAGGACATCCCAATTTTCATAATATATTATCACTTTCACATCTATAAATATATATCCGTTCAACAAAAAAACAAAAAATGTCTATTATTATAATAATTTTGAAATTACGTCAAAATACACAAATAATTCTTTTTGTTTCAAAATTGGGACTACTCCCTTGAAGTTATATTATAAATCAACTATGAAAAAAATGCAAGCAATTCCCTTGTAATATTGTAAATGAGCAAATTATCCCTATGAAAAATAATAGCAATTTACCTTCCTGTATTTGTAAAAATGTAGCAATTTCGTCCTCTGTGTTTTTCAAAATAAAACAATTTACCTCCATGATATGGAGGTAAATTGTTTTATTTCAAAAAAACACAGGGGCAAACTGTTATTTTTGTTATAAAGGGTAATTTGATTATTTGTAATATCACAGGGAGGTAAGTTGCATTAAACCCTTACAACTACCCCCATGTTCAAAGTCAAAGTTTAAGCAAACATCTTTGCAAAACATTATACTAACATCCTGAGGGTGCATAGCTATAATTTTACAAAATGTAGGGGGTGTTTATATAATTTTATTTGGCCTCATGAGGTGTTAATATAATTTGCCCAAACAAAATTGGATGGTTTCATACTCTTAGTGCAATAAATCGCTTATATTTGTTTGGTTAGGAAAAGATTTGTTTGTCTCAATTCAATAATCGTAATCATTAGATATTATCTATATTTTAGAATAAAAAATTCTAATAGAATTTTAGAAAAAAGGAAATAAGCGGGTAGTGGGAATCGAACCCGCGTCGGTAGCTTGGAAGGCTAGGGATTATAGTCGACGGCGATTCGGCACTTTGAATGTCTCTAATTCAAAATCGAACATGAAACTTTGATTTCATTCGGCTCCTTTATGGAATATGAGTAAATTCCTAGATCTAATATGTGGTCATTCAATAAATTAATAATAATCAATTTGAAGTATATATGATTTTAATCTATTTTTTTAATATAAAGTTTTTTTATGAATTTTAATCTATTTTTTTAATATAAAGTTTTTTTATGAATTTTAACTAACGTTATTAATTCAGCAACATTAAAACAAGTGTTAGCTATATGTATATATATGAACAAACAAAAAGGGACCGACACAATCCTTGTTGTAGGAAAAATAAGAAAAATACGGTAGTTGTGTATTATCAAAATATTGAGGTAAGAATTATACTATTTATCTTAAAAACAATATTGCCCCACTCTAGTGCTTATGATTTAATTATAAGTGTCTCCCAATATACAACAACCTAGTATTCTCAAGACAGTAGCAGCACAACGAATCTTGAGAAATTATTAACTAAAAAATATTTTGAAATTCTCTTAATAAAAAGACAAGATGTTGGTTCTGCGAAATACTTTATAATGCTCTAAAATACATTGCAAATTGATGAAATTAAATGATGAAATGAGAGGGCCTATTGCAAAAGTTGAAAAATTGTCATTGAATAAACACGTCAAATCGGAAAAGATGTTTTCATCATAATGGACACGATATTCACTCAAACGACATACAATTTTATCATAATAGATACATCATTTAAACAAAATGACACCACCACTTCAGTGATTGTTACATGTTTAGTTGACTGGACATCATTGGATCATGACTTGGCGCATCAACCAACATCCACATGTTACGAGCTTCTCATGTGTTGGTTGCTATAATGCACGGACACTCCGAAAACTTATTTGATGCAGTGTCGGACACGTGTCGGACATGGACACGGCTCGGACACATGTCAGACACGTGTCGAACATGGCACCGGAGTGTCAAAAAATTAAAAAGAAAAAAAGGGACACGACGTCCGACATGTTTTGGACACTCTTTGATTTTTTTTAATAATTTTAAAAAATTTGGGATTTTTTTTTAGAAAAAAGAATTTTAGACTTAATAAAATAGAAAAAGAATTAATCCATTCCTCTTAAACTAAATATGGATGAAATTACTAAACATTTGAGAGATGTTCACGATAATTTAACTAATTTAAATTATTAGAATTTTTTCATTATGTTCGTTTTAAAATAAACTGATTATGTACATTTTTTTAAGTCACATTTGATTAAAAATATAGATGTAAGATAAGCTTATTGTATATTTTATCTTAATATTTTTATTGGATATTTTAATTTGATGAGAAATTGAGAATATATATAATAAAAATATATATTTATATATAGCCGTGTCAATGCCATATCGTGTCCTAATTTTTTTACATTTTCCATGTCGTATCGTGTTCGTGTCCATGACAATGCATCATAGATCGATTGTATATGTACAAAAAGAAAAGAAAAGATTTTTGCTGATTCACCTCCAATCAAATTGGCACAACCTCAAAGCGAAAGTCATTTACTAGAGTACTTACACATTACTTACCAACATAATTTTCATTTGATTGAAAAGTAAATTGAACTTACCATTGATCCAACAGCATTAGCGTACTTAGACACTTCTTATGAATATATATAATTTAATATTGTATCATTATTTAATTGAATAAAATAGAAGGAAATAAAATGAATAATTGATAAAAGGGATAATTGCATTCCCCTTTCCTAAAATTTGATATAATTACATGTAATTTTTTTTTGTTTTGGGATACTACATCTAGCACTCCTGAAATTTGTTCCCCTCTAACAAAAAAGTTCCTCCACTAGTCAAAATTTACTGAATTTGCTGATACTAACAAAAAAAAAAAAAAAAACTGAATGAAAATTGATATTTACCATCGATTAACTTATTACTGACTTATTGTTGGTCAAAAATTTGTTTCTAACTAAACTACTATTAAAATTGTGAAGATATACCTGATTGCATGCATTAATGCGTGAAGATGTATGAGGATAATTTGGTTATAAAAAGATTTATTTGACCTGCAATAAATCAGTAATAAGCCAAATGAGGGTAAATATAGATTTTTTTTTTCAAATCTTTTATTAATATCAGCAAATTCAGTGAATTATGACTGACAAAGAAACTTATTCGTTAGATGAAAACAAACCTCAGGGGTGCTAGATGTAATTTTTCAAACCAAAAAGGATTTACATGTAATTATACCAAATTTTAGGGAAAGTATAATTATCCCTTGATAAAATAAATTAATCCCTAATAAGTGCGTATGGATCAAAATTATGGATATAATTAATTAACCAAAAGAAATGTTTTTTTTGGGAAAAATTAAATATTAGGGTATTTCAGTTCGTTTATATTTTGTTAATCAATGTAGTAATATTAAGATATTGAGTTTTAATAAATAGTATAGACATATTATGAAAATGCATGATGCAAGACAGTGTGAAATATTATGAAGGTCTATTTTAAGATATTGATAACAAAAATGCTAATTTAATATTTTTGAATTTATTAGTACTCTTTATCGTGAGATAAAAATATTCTTTAAATTATAATAAATTTTTGAATAAAAATATTTATTTTATTAATTATTTAGTCACGTTAGTTATATATATATATATATATATATATATATATAAATATCATGCTTCATTCTTTATTTGGCACAATAAATAGTGCCTAAGAAATTTTGATATTTACATTGATAATACTAATTTATTTAATATTCAATATGATATAAATAATTATATATTAAATAAAAATAATATATTATTAAAGAAAGGGTAATTCACATGCCAATCCTTGTTCTTTGTCAACATATAATGCAACTAAAAAAAAAAATACTATTTTAATAGATGAAAATAGTAATAACTACATTTTGCATAAAAGAATAAGATCAAAAAAACTAAAAAAAAGGGTAATATTCATATTTACTAAAATTACAACATATTAGAATAATGAAACAATGACCTTTATTTAAAGCCATAACATAAAACTAGAAAAATAAATTTAAATAAATAAACACAACTTAATTTTGAAGATGAAATTAGAAATAAATAAAAATAAATTTAACAAAAACATTTAAATGAAAATATAGTTCAATATTAGTTTATGCTAGTGTGTATATATACATATATATATATATATATATATATATATATATAAAATTGATGTGCATAAAAATAGCCTGTTCTAAGTGATCCAAAAAGAAGAAGGAAGCGAGACGCCCGTAACATCCTAGAGGCCCAAGAGGACAGAGCAGCCCTACTCGTACCAGGAGGACAGGACATCCCCTACTCGTACCATGATCAAAGCTTAACAAAATATTCGGCCCAAAGGACCCACACATGTGGCATCTCGTCAGCCCATATGTCAGCAACCACGTTGGACCATATCAACCCTAGGAAGACTCCCCCTGGCAACTGAGACTTACTGCAGAGGAGGAGTCCCTCAAGACTGAAAAAAGACTCCAAGCCCTAACAGACTCCAACAGCCTCCCCCAAATTTGGGACATGACATCCCCCAATTTGGAGATAAATTTCAATAGTTTTATCCTAATAACTCCTATCCACTCTTCCCGAGAATAGAGGGGAACGTGCAGACTCCAGCCTAGAGGGGACATCCCCCCCCCTATAAATACATGTGCATTCTACCCTGCGGGGAGACCTTGACTTCACCTTCAACAGACTTTCCTGACACATTCTTAACACTTTTCTCACTCTCTAGACGTCCTCCTCATGTTTCTCACACTTTTCTTACTCTCTAGACGTCCTCCTCATGTTTCTCACACTTTTCTTACTCTCTAAACACTCTCTAAGCACTCTACAAGCACATTAATACGTGTTCATACACTTCTACACCTATATCATTCACCATATCTTGATTTATATTGCATTTCTCTACTTTTCTATCTTCATATATTCAAAGATCCAATACTAACTTGAGCGTCGCAGTGCTAACCCCTTTTTTGCAGGACCCCCTTCAGGATTTTGCATTCACTTCAGTCCAAATCTTTAACGACAATTCATATCCTTTGGACCTGTGCATTTTTTTAATGCATTATATATATATATATAATATATATATATATATATATATATATATGATCTGCAATTAGTTGTCAGTAAATTTGATTATATTTCCAATGAAGCTTTAAACTTGTCTATAAAACTAAATTTTTAGAAATCATAAGAATACAAAAAGATCAATAAAAGTTTTGTTCCATTAAGCATTCAGTCATGTCATCATATATAATTTCTTCTTTTTATTAGCATTGTGTATATATAATGCTAAGTTTTTTTTAATTGTATATTTGTAATTTAAACATATATATTTATTAATACGATAACATAATAATACATTAAAAACAATAATAATAGTAACAACTATTACTTGTATAAAATTAAAATAAATAAAAAAGCATTAAATGATAATATTTACCGTTACTAAAAGTATTACATAAAAAAACAAGAATGCCCTTGTGATATTGAGAATATTAAAAAAAAATTGAGAAAAATAAAATAATTACACCATCTGTAATATAAAAAAAATGCAAAAAGTCTGTTCAAGGCTAGAGTTAGTGGTACAAGTGCGCTGACTGCGAATACGGGTCTGAAAAGTGCATTTTTTTATAATTTTATCCTTATCTCTCCCATAATATAATATTATATCATATATAATATATATAATTTAATAAATCTTGAAATAATGTATGAATACTTTACAAAAATAAAATATATTCTATGTGTAAATATATAATTATATTATTATTTTTAATATAATATTTTTTAATTATATAATTAAATTAATTAAAAATATTTTTTTAAAAGCATATGGCGCCGATGTAGAGGAGGACCGCCCTTCTCAACCCTAGGCAACAGCGGTCACCAAGAAGCGAGGGCGATCATTGACGCACAACACAGTGAGGGTGACGCCATCGTTGCCTCCTAAACGCTAGGGTGGGGTGGGGGAAGGAGAGGCGGGAGGCAATTTGGGGTGGGGGAAAGGGTGGGTGATTATCATTTTTTTAAAATAATATTTTTATTTTTATAAATTATAATAATACATATTGATGCGTGCGAAAGTAGCACATATTCAACGAGTTTAAACTTAAGATCCGGGTCGGGGCCACGAAAAAGAAAAGCTTAGGAGAGGGAACCTGCAAAACAATGAGTTAGCACTCCGACGCTCAAGTTAGTACCGATTTAAAGAGAAAACAATTGAAAGAAATTGAATCAAAATGAAGAATCGTGATAAGATAATTAAGTTCGTTAGATAAATCGTATTCAGAGTGCAAAGAGAATGCAGGATAGCGATTATGAGAGCAGAGAGTTCGAGAGAGAATAGTGTCCCGCTACTTGGGACCAAACCTGTATATATAGAGGGGGCGACGTCCCCTCGGAGAGGGGGCGACGTCCCCTCGAGAGGGGGCATCCCCCTCGGGTAGGGGTTTGCTGCACATTCCCCGATTTTCGGAGTGAGTGGATAGAAGTGGTTAAGATAAGGTGTTTGCAGGCTCTTACCCTTTGTAGATGTGCTTGTAGTGCAAGTTCCCACTTGGAAGGGGATTCCTTGTCTCCAAGGACTCTTTGGACTCTTTTTGATGCAATAGGAGTCCTTCTTCTTCCAGGAGTCTAGGATGCTGAGGGAGCCTCCCTGACCCGTATTTTCTAGGTAGGATGGATAGTCCTATGTGGCGGCCTATGTGGACGTCTTGTGTGAACGGCTTGTAGTGGGTTGACATTTATTAGGCTGTGTCCTTGGATTGGGCCGACGAGTAGCTTAGGCCTTCTTATTCATACGTGTTGCTGGGCTGATAGAGGGAGTCTCAGGCTTCTCCTTCCTGAAGTCTTGGGCCTCCTCGATAAATATATTGGGCCCAAATTTCTTGGGCCATATACCTATCACATATAATATAATTAAATTCAATGTGTCATCTAACTTATTTTCTAAATCCACATAGAACTAAAAATTCCCAAAAAATATTTAATTGACATGCTATGTCATTTTTGGTCAAAAATAAAAAAATTTGCGCCACCAAGGAACTAAATTTCATTAATTCTAAAACTTAATGTATAAAGAATAAGCATAATTATCGGATTAAAATTAATATTGGGTATATTTAACAGATACAAAACTATTTTTTTCTATATAAAATTTTAATTTTATATACTATAGATACATTGTAGGTATATTTTAATTAATATTTATACAATATATTTTTTAAATATAATAATTTTTCTTTTTATATATGGAGGGGAATTTTAGTATTGTCTTTAAAAATGTACGTTCAAAATGATCAGGGAGCAGTGTGAGTCATTCATTGTTCAACATAGGAGTGATATTTTTATATTTAAATTTTCATAGGGGATTTTTTGATATTTTTTATATCACAAGGGTAAAAAAAATTTAACTCATTAAAAAAATAATATTTACATTTAATAAAATATTTTTTTAAGAAAAGATAATGGTCATTATTTAATTTAAAATAGAAAAACAAAAAAAAGAAAATAATTGTTACTATAGAATTCCCAGTATAGTAGATCAATTATTTAAATCAGATCAATTGCGGGGATAGCTCAGTTGGGAGAGCGTCAGACTGAAGATCTGAAGGTCACGTGTTCGATCCACGTTCACCGCAAATGTTTTATACACACGCACCATTTCTCTTCCGTTTTCAATCTTTCCTAGTTCTCTCTTTTTTATTTAAGTGTGCTCTCTTATTCTTATATAAATTTAATTTAATAGGATTGTGCTTCTTCCCGATGAACTTTAAAGCAGATTTATTTGCTGATATATTGTCATGGTTGTACTATTGGAGAGCAATTGCAGTGCGGAGAACATGTTCGACGAAATGCTCCTTCCACAAAGAGGGGCAGTCTCCGATTCCTAGTTTGTCAAACAAACATTTCATCAAACATGTTGTGGACGCTGCAGTTGCTCTCTATTTAGCATCACAATTCAATCTACGAAGGCGACCATGTGATCGAAATGTAAAGGCAAAAATAAAACAAAATAGTAGCAATTAAATGTCCTCGAAATTCAACAGAAGAAAGCTCATTGTACAGTGACTGATCTTTATCTGCAAAGAATGCATCAAATGGTCGCATGTGTACATATGCAATACCAATTTATTTCACATACATGTTTAACCTGTTTGATGAAATGCTCTTTCGTTCCTGCAAAATCCAAAGAACAAGTCTAATAGGTAATGTTTGGATTGATTTGATCGAGTGAAGATATGTTTGAATTCTAATGTTTGTGGGATAAGAAAACACTGTAAAAATGTCAAAGTACATTTTAAGGAGCGTTCAATTTTGGTCCACTTATGATGATAATTATCACATTTTGTATGTTATATTATAAAAATACGTCAATTCCACTCGATTTAAGGTTTTGGAGTCAATTTTTTGATAAAATGAACGAAAATTGCTGATGTTCATTTTAATTGCTTAAGTGTCCTGCAATCTAAACCATGTGTGTGTCTATGTAGCATTTTCGTACACTAGGACTCCAACATGACATAATTATAAAATAAAATTATTATATCATTAATATAAATTTAAAAAAGAAATCTTCCCAACCCTCGGGCCAGCCCTCCCCCTGTGTCAAGGGCTGCCCGCACTTTCGGCACCTTTGACGCACATTTCGGCACCAGCTCAACCACCGACCAATAATAATCTTTGCATACAGACGCTAGACTTCCGTAGTTTTAGAGTTTTAGGCGTTGGTCTTTTGTCTTGTACATATTGTAAAGATGTATTTGCTTTTATTTACTCATGGGGGTCGTTATGCCTCCTGAGGTGCGTTGTTCAGCTTTTCTAGTGTCTACTACTGTCAATAGGAAAAATATTTTTAAAACTATTATAGGGGAATGAGTTCTCGAAGCTGGTGTAGTCTACATGCTAGTGTCCCCCTCAAGGCGATTTCCTTGCGAGTAGCATCATTTTGTATAATGTATATGCATTCTGCTATTCAATGAAATCCATATTTCGAACCCGTGTGCAATTTGTGCTTTCCTACTGCACTTTGCTTGCTAATTCTATTGCTGCTGTTTAGATTATGTGTGCTATTCTTGTCGGTGCGCTGTGCTAGTGTCGGCGGGAGTTCTGTTATTGTGTTGCTATTCGGCGGAAGTAGTCATTTACTGTGGACTGCTAGCCACACAGTGCCCCTTTCCCCGCATTGCGAAAGGCGCCTCGTGAGACCCCGCCATCCCCCGTGCGTCGCCCCTCTAAAACTGGACAAAAATGTATGGATGCGGGTGTGTTCAACTCGCCTGAGTAAGGGCAGTCGAATGGTGGTGGTGGCCTCTGGAAATTCATTCAAAAGGCGGAGGGAATGCGATCGGAAAGAGGTGCTCGAAGATGAAGACATCACTCGTCGAGGAGTTGACCAAAAAAGGCGAGTGATGGATCAAAATGATTGCCGTGAAGAGAGGAGTCGAACGGTGGTAGTCCATTGGTGTGGGTCAAAAGGAGGGCAACAAACAACGATGAGAGAGAAAGCTGAAGAAGGAGAGAACCTGGCTATCAACATGCAAGTGGCGGCGTGTGGCTACTCTGATGGGGACAAGGCTGGTATCTTCCGTTAGATCGGCGGACGGCGGTCCAAATGGTGGTGTGCGTGATTGGAGACACGACGGAAGATACTGTTGGAAAAAATTTAGTTTCGTGTAATGAAACAACGTTTTGAACTATAACAATCGTATTTAGAAATCAAAACCAATTACAGTTATATTGGAACAAATAATATATAACAGTTATAAATGCTATTTACGGCGAGAAAATGAAATAGTAAACTTACAACGAGAATTGTATCATAATAATTCTCAGTCTAATGAAAATCGTAGATTTAATCGAATCACAGAATTCACTGCTTGCCTTGAAGAAAATATATGTCTCGTATCAGTAGTGCACCGGGTACAACGTAATTTCTTTCAGGATAAGACGGTTACAGTTCTTTCGGTTTTAGCACTATACCGAAGAACCTCTTGAATAAACACTCAGAAGCTCGTTACCAAAACAGAGTTTAAAATCTTGGAAATTTTGAGAAATCATCGGGAGAGAGAGGACTAAGAGAAATGTTGTGTTATAAAATGAAAGAATGAGTGGCCTTTTTATAGGCATCCTCGCATGCAGCATTCAAAACATCCAATTATGACATTTAATGGCATTTTAATTCTCAAATAGAATAGTCATAAACAACCACTAATATATTCAAAATGAAGCAACCGTTGGGTTTGATTTCAATTTCGAAAGGTAGAAAAAATTGAAATATGGAAAAAGTATTTAAAATAGAATTTAATTTCAAAGTTGAACCCAAATGTTTTTGCTAAAATTTTATTCTATTTTCTCAACCAAATCTATGGATTTATTCATGTAATTAATTAAAATTACAACAATCTCCCACAAATCCATAGATTTGGACTCAAGTTTTTGTGAATTGCTTTCAACAATGGAATCTTCCGGTTTGACCCACTGCTTAAGTTATATAATGTTGGCTATCACCAGGTCAAATGGAACTAAGCCTTGAATTTGAGCCTATAAGTGTGACAATGTATGTTAGTAACAACAAGCCACCATTGTCCAGATCTATTGAGGTTTGATATAATTACATATAAGAATAATAATATACTTTTCCAAATGAGGTTTGATATAATTACACATAGACCCTCTGTTGTTTGAAAAATTACATCCAACACCCTATCTAACAAATAAGTCATCTATTATGATATGCGTATATCTCCAGGCCCAAATGCCCAAGATTGGCACAGAAGCACCCCTCTGACGAATTGAAGTCCAAATCTCACAAAGGAGTCCAACCTTGACCCAAAGCAGGCCCTAACAACGACTCTAGCCCAAAAAACCATAAATGGACCAGGCCCAGGAATGCAAACTGCCCAGGCGACCACTTCAGCCCAGGTGTAGCACGACCAGCCCAGCTACATTAGGGCAAGGAGTCCCGTTATAAGAGTCTCAGACTCTTACCCTACCTAACAAACCTTCAAAATCCAGGAGTCCCAAACCTACAAAACTCTCCCCAGACTCGGACTCTTATCCATCCAACCACCCTCGCAGAATTCGGAAGTCCTAGATACTCCTCTTTAACCTAAGACTCTCCACTATAAATACGAGGTCCACTCCTCAAATCAGATTCTTTTTCCAGGTTCTTTAGACTTTTACACTCGTCTTCATCTTATATCGAATCCTAGTATTCTAACAACATTCATTCACAAGCTTATATTATTTTTTACTCATTCATCTTTTCTATCTCTAAATCGATCACTAACTTGGGTGTCGGAGTGCTAACGTATTTTTTGCAGGTCCTCTCTACTGGACTTGTATTATTTCACGCCTAAGCTATTTGGATTAATTCAACGGACTTGTGTATTTTCGAACGCATCAATTGGCACTGTCTGTGGGAACACAGAGCTTAAGACATGAGTAGATCATGGAAATCCCCGCCAACGCAGCAAACATACATAAAGCAGGGGAGATACCCGCTGTCATCACCCAGGTTTTACAGGTCGTCTTGAGCACTCCATTCACCCCCCTTTCTGGATCAACAACAACTACAACGCCTAGGTCAACAGACCCAACTATGGATACTCCTAGGATCATCATCTCCTCAGATGCCCTACCCGTGGAGCTGTCTTCGGATCTCTTAGGAACCATTCAGCAAATGACCGCTTCGGCTATTCGCGAACAACTAGCAGTCCTCGTCCCTATACGGGTGACAACTCCCTCAGAAGTGACCGCCCCTGAGGAAGCTGACCCAAGTCTGGCGGTACCCAGGCCTAATGTGGCCGAAGGACTGTCCACCCAAATACCTGCCCAAGTGGGAGATGTACCCCCTCAATAGCTGTCCCGATTGGAGTATCTCCTAAAAGGACTACATGACGTTCAATACCAGGTGATAGGAACACCGGCTGAAGAGCAGACTGGCATTCCTTTTACTGAAGGAGTGATGGCAGACGAATTACCTGCGAACTGTCGCACTCCAGCCATAGCTGAGTACGACGGTACCACCGATCCACAGGAGCATCTATCCCATTTTGAGAATACAACCCTGCTGCATCGATACACCAATGGCATCAAGTGCCGAGTCTTCGTGACTACTTTTGCCTGGGCCGCACAATAATGGCTCAACCAATTACCCCCGGTTGTGATAGGAAGTTTTCATGAGTTCCATTCCCTTTTCCTGCACTAGTTCGCTAGCAGTAGGAAGTATTGAAAGACCGAATTGAGCCACTTCTCCATCCGCCAAAAGGAAGGAGAGCCTTTGAAGGAGTACCTCCAACGTTTCAACACGGCCGCCTTGGAAGTTCCATCAATGACCCAGGAAGTTAAGGCCAGCGCCTTTGCACAAGGATTGCTAGACGGAGACTTCTTCAAGTCCCTAGCTAAGAAAGTAGCCACCAAGTTTGATGCTATCCTGGCCCAGGCGGCTTAAGTATATCAACATGGAGGATGCCCAGGCGTCCAAAAGAGAAGGGCGAGGAGAAAAGAGGAAGGAAAACAAGGACGAAGGTCCTTCTAAAAAGCCAAAGACAGACTGCAATGATAAAAGCTATCGTGGCAAAGGGTGAATACGGTGAACACCCCCCTAGCCGTCCCCATAACCCAGACACTTATGGCTGTGGAAGACAAGGGCTTGTTGTCCAGGCCCAAGTCGTACAAGGATAGACCTCAGCGTCCCATGTCCAATAAATTTTGTTGATTTCATAATGACTATGGCCACACAACTGAAGAGTTCAAACACCTGAAGAATGAGATCGAACGATTAATTCAAAATGGTTACCTGCAGGAATACGTATGTTGGGAGAAAGCCAGAGGCATTGGGCCATACCTGAAATACGAGACTAATAGGGATAAGAATGTAAAAATCCCAGTCTGTGATCCCTAGTAAAAAACATACCTAGGCCCTCAACAACGGGAAATATCGTAATCAATGACCCGCCTATGAAGGGTGTGATAAAAATGATCGTAGGTGGTCTCATTGATGGAGACTCGCAGAGGGCTAGGAAAGCTCATATACAAGAAGACTATGAGGCATCGACAAGAGAAGTGATGGACGTGGAACCTGCCAACGATGCTCCCCTCATTTAGTTTGATCAGGAGGAGTGGCGTGGACCTAGGACACAAGGCAACGATGCCCTAGTCATCACAACCCTGTTGGCCAACTATGATATAGAACGTGTCTTTATCGACTCAGGCAGCTCAGCCGACATACTCTTTGGAGAGGCTTATGATCAAATGCAATTGGGATATGCCCCCCTCGAGGCGGTGGACACTTCTTTGTACAGCTTCGCTGGGGAGGTAGTTCATCCTAGATGCATGATCTCGCTTCCGTTAACCTTGGGTACCGCACCTTTATGAAAGACATGCTTACTCAAATTCTTGGTGGTGGATATTCTGTTCGCATACAATGTTATCTTGGGATGACCAACAGTTAACGCTTTCCGAGCTGTCATATATATGTATCACATGAAGATTAAGTTCCCAGTAATCAGAGGAGTGGGTGAAGCCCAGACGACGCATTACAAGCACGCAAATGCTACATGGAAGACATCAAAAGAGGAAAGAAAAGAAGGACGGAAGAATCCCTAGAAACCGAGGACTCCAATAAACAATGGAATGACCCAATACCCAATAAACAAGGGAATGACCCAATACCCAATCCAGAGCCTAAAAAGGAAAACCTCATGGTCCAACCTGTGGAGCAGCTCCTCACCATCGAACTCACACCTGGTGATCCGGGAAAGGTTACAAAAAAAGGATCCAAGATGACCGAGGATGTCCGAAATCAAGTGGTCAACTGTCTTCGGAGGAACAAAGACATCTTTGCATGGACTCCTTAGGACCTGAAGGGGATAGACCCAGGTGTCATCACGCACCACCTCAACCTGGACCCTGGTATCAAGCCGGTATAGCAGAAAAAGCAACACTTTGACATGAAAAAGACAAAATCATCAAAGGAGAAGTAAACAAACTATTATCAGCTGGACACATAATGGAGATACAATTCCCAGAATTGTTCTCCAACGTTGTCTTAGCCCCTAAACCAGGTAGGAAATGGAGGATGTGCATAGATTTTCGGGATCTCAACAAAGCGTGTCCCAAGGATTTCTATCCATCACTTAGGATTGATCAGTTGGTGGACTCCACGTCCGGATGTGAACTCCTTAGCATAATGGACGCTTCACAAGGGTACCAACAGATAATGCTAGCACCAGAAGACCATAAAAGGGTTAGCGTCATTACCTAGGATGGTACGTTTCGTTACGTAGCCATGCCCTTTCGGCTGAAAAATGCAGGAGCCACCTATTAAAGGTTGGTGGACAAAATATTCCGATATCAGTTAGGTAGGAACATGGAAGTATACGTGGACGATAGTTAGTGAAAAGTAAGGAAGCTCGCAATCATGTGAAAGACTTAGAAGAAACCTTCGCGGTACTAAGAAAATACCGACTAAAATTCAACCCCGGGAAAATGCACATTTAGGGTCAGTGGAGGGTGTTTTCTAGGATTCATGGTAACCCGACAAGGCATCAAGGCCAACCCCGCCAAAATCAAGGCTATCTTGGATATGGGACCCCCCCACCAGCATCAATGAAATGTAGTAACTGACATGAAGAATGACCGCACTTAGTCAATTCATCTCAAAATCCGCTGAAAAGGGCCTGCCATTATTCAAAACACTAAGAAAGATAAAATATTTCGAATGGACCGAAGAGTGTCAAGCGTTTGGAGAACTCATAGCATACTTGGCAAAGCTCCATTTACTAGTAAAACCGATACCTGGAGACACTCTTTACCTTTACATATACTCAACAGTCCTAGGCTGTTAGCTCTGTGCCGGTACAAGAAGAAAATGGTGCTCATACACCCATTTAATACGTCAGTAAAGTTCTCAATGGGGCAGAATGTTGTTATCCCTCCATAGAAAAGATGGCCCTAGCTTTGGTCATCGTCGCAAGGAAATTACGCCCTTACTTCCTTTCTTACCCTATAGGGGTCAGAATTAATACTCCCCTGAAGCAAGTCCTAGGCAAACTCGAAGCATCTGGGCGATTAGTAAAATGGGCAATGGAGCTGAGCGAATATGACATCTCGTATCTACCTTTGAACGACCATCAAAGCCCAGGCCTTGGCCGACTTTGTATCTGAAATGACGGGAACATCCCAAAAAGAGGTTTCCAGAGATAGACCTTGGCTACTTCATGTGGACGGATCCTCCACCGCGCAAGGGAGTGGAGTAGGCACAGTGATTACCTCTCCTCAAGGGGAGGACATGGAATTTGAGATAAAATTCAACTTGAAAGCCTCAAATAACGAGGCCGAATATGAAGCCTTGGTCCTAGGCATGAGAATGGCCCAGGACGCTGGCGCCTTGCACATCCTGGCCTAGTCTAATTCACAATTGATAGTAAAGCAAGTGAGTGGGGAGTACGAAGCTAAGGAAGAAAGCATGGTACAATACCTCCAACAGATAGAGGAGTTAATGACAAAGTTTAAAAGCTTCTAGCTACAACAAATCCTTAGGGAAGAGAATGCTAAAGCAAATTCTCTGTCCAAACTAGCCAGTGCATTGGAAAACTATAAGACACGACGTATCACTATGCAACACTTGCTCAGCCACGAGCTCCACTCAACATCCAAGCTATTTCGTTAAGTGACAATGATTGGCGGATGCCCATAATACGACGGATAGACGAAGGACACCTCCTAGAAAATAGATGGGAGACCACCAAAGTAAAAGCCCGAGCCATCCATTTCCTGACATAAGGAGGAACATTATACAAGAAGTCCTTTTCACACCCCTTGCTCCATTGCCTATCCCAAGAAGAAGGTTTGCACGTGCTCAAAGAAATACAAGACGGATGTTGTGAATCCCACATTGGGACCCGAGCGCTGGCCAACAAAGCACTACGAGCTGGTTACTTCTGGCCCACTATGAAACATGATGCACAATATTTGGTGAACAATTGCGTGAAATGCCAAAAGCATGCCACCCTCGTACACCAACCTGCTAAACCCCTAAATGTCATGCTATCACCGTGTCCTTTCTCCCAATGGGGGATGGACATAGTGGGAACGTTTCCACTTGCAGCAGGGCAAAGGAAATTCCTCCTAGTTGCCATCAACTACTTCACAAAATGGGTAAAAGTGGAACCTCTGGCCCGTATCATGGAAGGGGAAATCATGAAGTTCGTGTGAAAGAATATCATATATCGCTTTGGACTGCCCTGAGAAATAATATTAGACAACGGTCGGTAGTTCCAAGGACGAAGGATACAAGACTTGTGTGCCGGGATGCGCATAAAGCAAAGGTTCACCTCGGTGTCTCATCCCTAGGCTAACAGACAAGTCGAGGTTTCTAACCGAATATTGGTGCAAGGTATACAAAAAAAGCTAGACGTAGCAAGAAGCAACTAGGTCAAAGAATTGACCTGTGTCCTGTGGACATATCGGACCACTCCTAGAGGTTCCATAAGGGAAAGCCCTTTCACCTTGGTGTATGGAATAGAAACAATCATCCCAGCAGAATTGGGAATACCTTCACATAGAATACTACATTTCAATGAAGAAAATAATTCCCAGCTATTAAAAGAACACGTAAACCTCATAGACGAACTACGGGAGACAGTATTCATCCGGTCTCTGAGATATAAAAGTACGATAATAAATACCCACAACAAAAGGGTAAAAGACCGTCATTTCTAAGTAAGAGACTTGGTGTTACAAAGGGTGGACACTTTGAAACCAGTTCGGAAGCTCAATCCCAAATGAGAAGGTCCTTATAAAATTACCAAGATAATCGAAAATGGAGTCTACGTATTAGAGGATGCAGAAGGACGTAAGCTGAGCAAACCGCTGAATATACACAATTTTAGGAGATTTTACTCCTAGTCCTTGGACTTTGTCCCGACTAGGTCTCAGACAAGCAACAACCTATCAGCTTACAAGGAGGTTTTACTCCTAGGGCTTCCTCTTACCATCAGCGACGTACTAGGTTATCAAACTCTCAAGAAAGTCCTAGACCTAGGACACTTGCTGATTCTCAATAAATGTCCCAAAACAAGGGCGTCCGATGATTCCCAATACATTTCCTAAACTTAGGACATCCGATGCGTCTCAATGCACGTCCTATACCAAGGACTTCAACTAAATAGGCCCCAACACTGGACCGCCCACCTGAATCTCAAATAACGTCCTGAACTAGGGACACCTCTTCTAAGGTTAGCTAAAGCTCACCTTAACTCATCTATGATAAAAGAGCACTCCCCCAAGGAATAAGCCCTGAAAAAACAAAAATTAGGCATTCCTTGAGAATGACAGACTTCTTATTCTAGACCAAGGACACAACGCCTGCGAAAGTAAAAGAACAAAAGGTCATTCCTAGTTATCTTACCTTATGATTCTATAATATTGATACTAACACATGCAGCAAGCAGATCAAGATGACAGAAAAAAGCGAAATGTATTAAAGCCAAAGCCGGCGAAGGGAAGTACGGTGCGGAAAATAAAATTGTCTCATCCTCACCACAAGTGAGGGAAAAAAACAGGAAATTAAAGGAAATTATTAGTAAGAAAGACAGGTACACATGAGTTTAAATTACCCCACAAGTGGGGCCTTCTCTTGGGCAGCGTCAGCAACCTCCTCCTGGAGAGTAGAAGTATCATTGGCCTCGGCCTCAGTCTCCTTAGGAGGACCAGGAACATCTTCTGCCATCGGCACTGGCACCCCTAAAAAAGTCCCACTCCCATCGCAGCCCCAAGGATCTGATCAGTATCACCCCTCACCTCCACCTTCACTGCTTCTAGGGTCTGGTCTAGATCATCTTCTGAAAAAGCATACCCAGGTCATAGCCAGGGAATTCACCAGTTTAATTAAAGACAAACCAGCAAGACAACAAAATCAATACCTGAGTCCACGGGAGGAGGCCCACTGACTGGGACAGGCTGATCAAAAGTGTCTGGGGCTGTGTCCAATATTAGGTCGAAATTCAAGAAAACATCAACTTCACCAGCAAGAGGATAGCCATGAGCAAGGAACTACTGACGGCAGGCTTCGAAGGCAAAACGAAGATAAGGCCTAGCCACAAGAGCCACCTCCTTCTTGTAGTCCTCGAACTTCTTGTAGTCCTTAAACTTCTTGAACTCGGAGAGGCGGCCCACCCAATATTCCTCCAAGTAGTTCCTCCCTTCCTCAGTATTGGGGAACTCCTTACAGACCTAGTCCGCCAGCGTTTGAATTTCCTCAGCATGATCCTCCTTCATGACAGCTATTTCCCTTTAGAACTTCTTAACCTCTTTCTCTACCTGCTGGTACCTAGCCACAGCCTCCTTCTTTGACTCCCGAAGGTTGGTCACCTCCCCTTGTAGACGCTCCTCCTGCTCCATTGACCTCCGCCTCTGGACCTCTCTGGACTCGCTGGTAGGGTGCGATAAAAGCTCCCCTCGTAAGATCACCGCTTGGGGCATGATGGGAAGATTAAGGGCATAATCAAAATGAATGTGAAATGAGGAAGGATCAAACATGGAAATATACCTTCACGAGCACCAAGGACAACATCTTGTCCAAGTCCTCGCGATACACCGAGGACAGAAGATGTCTATCTGAGGAAATAACAGCATCCTTTAAAATACCAGTGGCTCGAGAAGAGACTGCCTCCCTTTTAGATCCAACATCAAATGATTGTACACCCCCCCGGCTGGAGAAGAAGGAGAGCAAAAAGATCTTCCCCCATAATCCTTAGGAGGAGGAGGAAGAGGTGTAGAGACATGGCGAACAGAGCTGGTAGGAGGGGCCGTCTTTCTGAAGAAGACTTAGGTTGGGTAGCAATAGAGCGTTTTTCTCTCTTATCCCCAGAGGAGGAAGCCCCCTGGGAGAACCTAGCATGCGGAGGCATAGTGGTAGCACGGTGCTCGTCCCTAAGAATCTTGCTAAACATGATGTCGTCTGCAAAAGCAAAGACCCATTCAGACAATATATAAAAAATTCACCAAGAAATATACAAAAAATGTGACATAGATACCCAGCAGTTCCTCCAGGGGTTCAACTCGCGGTCTTAGCCCAAAATAGCTCAAAAGTCTGTCCACGGTCTTAAGCTTACAATCATAAGGGGATTCATTCAATCTCTCAAGAAAGCGGCAAAGATTGGGAGATCTTCATCAAAAGAAAAAGGCACAGCAGGGGGCATCATTTATCCAACAACAAGGAATATTCCAGGGCCTAGGCGGAAAAAGAAAAAAGAAACTCCATTTTTACCGCTTTAGAGGATTAGGAGCCAGAAGGAAAGATACCCCCCGCCTAGGCGCAAAGTGAAAGATGCCTAGCTCGATTCTTTTCAATTGAAAGTACTGCAATAAGACTGTGGCTGTGGGGATGACACCATTAAATTGAAAAATCATAGAAAAAGCAAACAAGATGCAAAAAGAGTTTGGTACCAATTGATTTGGGGGAACCTGAAAAAGGTGAGAAACTTCACAATAAAACAAGGGTAAGGGAAATCACAAAACTAGCCCGAAGCTGAGAAGAGAAAAAGCTCTTATTTTTGGCTGGAGGAAAACTAGGACGACTTTCAGGGGGGGACGAAAACTGTAAAATCTGAAGGAATGGTGAATTCCTCCACTAACTGATTAACCTCATCCCAAGCTAAGGAATAGGGCACCCAATCCGACACTGAGGGGCGGGACCCTCTTCTCCTTGGCGGAACCCTACTTCTCCCAGGCCTTAGGTCCTTTTCATCTTGGGAAGACCCTTCTTCCCACTCATCATCTTCTTCTTCCTCTTCCGAGGACTCATTCAGAAGCCGACGAGCAGCCTGACGGAGGCTCCACCTCCGGCCACCATCTCCACCTACAGGCGCTTGATGGAGGACCGATGGGACTTGAAAGGGGTGTTCCCCAAGTCTCGAGGAGGAGGAGTGGTAGAAGGACTAGGGCTGATAAAAAAAATTTAAAATCGTCCAAAATTGCCCAAATCAAATTGAATCGAACTATTTTTTATTATTTATTTTTCAAACGATAATTCTAAATTTAGTGTACAATCGCATCGCACTATTGATTTGCTTTTGATTTAGAACTTAAAAAAAGCGTCCAAAACTACACCGCGCAGTTAAATATATAATTAAAATTTTGAATTATATATATAATAATTCAATAGAATAATTAATTTTTTTGAACAATTTCATATTCAAATTATATAATTAAAAGATTCACGTGTTATAAAAAATCCACATTACAAAACCCATTTTTATAAAATTTATATTTGGACTTTATACAAAAAAAATATTTAATTCTTTAAGTCCATTCAAGTTTTAAGCCCATTTGATGATTGTCTCAATCTTTCATTCATTTTTTCTCCTGTGTTTTTTTTCTTCCCCTTTTCCTCTTCTCTCTTTTCTCTCTGACCGATTTATTTGTTTTGTCTTTCTGCCTTATCTCTGTTCTCTTTAAAATCGACCATTGACCTTTATTGGATTAAGTTTTTCTTGTTGGATTAATATATATGATATTATATTTTAGTCTACTTAAAATTCTGGAGAGTGTTGGTGGTTTATGGTATATAATGTTGGTTTTTCTTACTTGCTACAAACAAACACTTGTTTCATTTCTTAATTTTTGTTAGTTTCAACGTCTTATGTTTGTTATAAATACTAAAACCGCACATTTGATTTTGCTTTTAAAAGTGACAATTTAAAAAATTATTTTATAAAACCGCTAATGACAATTCAATTTGAAAATAAATTTAAAGAAACTGAGCACCATGAACACCCTTAAGAAGAACTGGCTGAACTAGTTGGAGTAGTGCTTAGGGAGCTTACTTTAGCCCTTTTAGATGATGTCCCTGGCGTCACTGTGGCAGCTTACCCTTCAAGAACAAAGGAAAGAAGAAGTAAGATAACAAAGATACCCAGGGACTTCCCCAAGGGCTCGACTCAAGGGCTCAAACCAAAGGCCTTAGAAGCCTTTCATCAATGAAAGCCCTGAAGTCATAGGGCCTCTCATTAAATCCCTTCAACAAGGAAGAGAGGGAAATTGTCCTATCAGTTGAAGAAAAAGCGACAGCGGGAAAAGAATCATGAATCCACTTATTAGGGAAGGTACAAGGACGAGGAGGCAAAACGTAGAAGAAACTCCATTTCCAGCATTTTAGAGGGCGGGGAGTTGGAAGGAAGGACAATCATCGATAGGGAGAAAAGGGAAAACCCTAGTTTCAGTGCGTTTCAGTTGAAAGCACTAACAAAAACCTTTGACTGTCACAGACTCACAAGAGCACCATGAAAATAAAAATTCATAAAAAAATTAGCTAAAAACGAAAGAATTTGGAGGCAATTGATCTAGAGGAACTTGAAAAAGGCGAGCGACATCCTCATAAAAATAGGGGATGGGGCAATTATGGGAAGGGGAATACAGGCGACTGTTAGGGGAGAGCACATAAATAGTAAAATCAGGCATAATATGAAACTCCTCCAGTAGCTTGCGGATGCCAGGAAGTTTAAGGCAGGAGGGACCCCAATCCGCCATGAATTGGGAGATCTCTCTCTTATCCTCTCCAAGGGAAGAACCCTCTTTCTTATTCCCCCTGACCCCCTCTTCGTCAGTGGATGACTCATCTATTAGACGACGGGTAGCCATTGCAACCTGCCTTAGGCTCCAGCTCTGGCCACTTATATAGTCCGACGGGCCACGACCCGTCCTTTTTAAAGTGGCTTCAAAGGGATCATCACCTGGGGGCACTTCCCTAAAAAACCTTACTGATTCATCCAAGGAGGTCATGGATATCCAAGAAAAATAAAAAAGAAAAGAGAATAAGATGCGAGTTGAAAATGAGAAAAGGAGGAAGAAAAAATAAAAAAAAAAAACTTACAGACCTCTGCAGAAGGAGTTTTCTCTCTTCAAAGATGTAGGATAAGGGAGGAAGGTGCAGGGGTTGGGCGTTAAAGCTGAAATGAACGACATGGGGGAGTTAAGCCCACGCCCAAGGCGATTACCAAAAGATGTGAACGCGTAGAGGGGGTGGTTATCAAAACGTCCCCCAGGCAACATAAATGATGGCAAGGCCTAACCCTAGCCCTCACATCAACTTTGGCAAGGGCGTGAAGCCCTAAAGACAAATATCATCAGAAGGAGAGAAAGCGGGGACATATGTTGAGAGAAAAGTCTGCCTGGACAATGAGGAAGAGCTCCCACAAGTATGAAGACCACTTACTCCAAGAAAGAGTTGATGGGAATTCTACTCCTTAAAGTGAAGGGGACTAAATGATGTGCACAGTTAGGCGGGCCCGACCCAAAAAACATTGGTATTTGGGAAAGCCTAGCCCCTAACTTAAGCATACTAGCTCATGAGACTAAGAAGCCTAAGAGAAGGATGGAGGCCCATGGCACCTCCTAATCCTGCCTAAAGTTATAGAGCAGCAAGATTTCTAGCCCAAAGAGCCCACACATGTGGCGCCTCCCTCTCCCATGTGGCGTACAATTGACCCACTAGTCAACTATCACCATAGACCATGTCAGCCCTAAAAAGACAAAGTAAGTAAGGACTCCTTGGCTGCTAGAACTCATTGCAGGTGAGGGGTCTCCCCAGATTGAAGGAGATTCTTATTATACACATCTAGCTGCGGACAAGGATAACCTATCCCTTATCCAGAAATTCCAACCAATCTCCATGAAAATCTAGGAGTGGGATAGCCCCCCAACAAACGAGGGTAGTCCCATATATATATAGGTTTGGTTCCGCCCGGCATGAGACGGTTCCCTGACTCTCTAAGCATCCTTTCAAGCTTTCAAGCACTCTCTCATGAATTCTTACACCCTTCTTGAATTTTCATCATCGTATCTCGATTTACAATTACATTCATTTACTTTTTTGCTTTATTTCATTTCAAATTCAATATTGACTTGGGCGTCGGAGTGCTAACGTATTTTTTTTTTGGTTCCCCCTTTTAGGATCCACACAGCTTGTCCGCAAGCCTTGAGCAATTATCCAGATCCATTAGACCATGCTATTTTTGCATGAATCAATTACATTTATCCATTTACAAGTATGGAAAATATACATGAATATGTCAAATGATTGGCACAATTAAAATATATATATATATATATATATATATATATATATATATATATATTTGATGCGTGCGATTTTAGCAGAGGTCCAACAGACTTGGACTTGAATATCGAATCTGGACCAACACAAAAATTAACTTGAGAGACGGAACCTGTAAAACAAATGGTTAGCACTCTGACGCCCAAGTTAGTATTGATTTGAGAAGGATTAATCGTAGAAAAATGAGTCAAAATATTAGGACAAATCATAATATACGAATTTGTAATTGAAATTGTGTCTAGAGAATAATTTGAGAGTAAAATAGCCGAGTAACAACAAGAAATTCGAAGTTAGAGTGCGTCCCCTGCCTGGGGACTTGACTTGTATTTATAGGGGGTGCCCTGTCGAGGTGGGACTCTTCAACCTACCCTCATTTGAGGGAAAAATGGGTAAGAGTCATATGATGTTTGTTGCTGATAAACTTCTAAAACTAGGCTGGAAATGGAGCCTTTAGTTGAGTAGGACTCCTAGCCGAGAGGGAGTCCTCCTGGCTCAGGAATCTGAGGTGATGGGGGATCGTTCTTAAGTTGGACTCTCTCATAGGGCATATTTGGCAGCTTACATGTCTGCCACGTGGGGGGTGTCTTGAAGTGGACAACCCACGTGTATGCCACGTGGGGGGTGCCTTATCACAGGCTTTCGATCCGGCCTTCTTTGTTGGGCTTTTTCATTGGGCTTCTCTTATGAAGTGTTGGGCTTTCTTCTCTTCTAAATGCAAATGGGCTTTGTTGGGTTGACATAGACTTTTATTTTTTCTTCTATCTAAATTTTTTTGGGCCATACACATCATTCAGTTCCCCCCACTCTAAGGAGGAGAGGACCTTGAACTACTTCTCAGAGTAGAACTTTTTATCACGAGGTAGGGGGTGTCGTCTCCTTTTTCTATACGGGGCATCCTTCTTCTTTCCTGCCTGCTTATTTTTCCACCTTTAGGTTTCATAAGGCCACGCACTCTGATATGGGGTCTGCATGGAAATGACGGCTAGGTTCCAGCTGTCATCATAGCAGTCGTCCTAAAAAAAGACGGAGAGGGGGGGTTTGATAACCAACCCTCCCCACGTGCCCTTTTCACTGGGTAACCGCCTAATCATGGGCGGTTATGAGGCGGGCGTGGGTTTAACCTCCCCCTACACATACTTGAACACGAACTGCCTTTATTCTCTCCCTTCCTATCTCTCCACTTTTCTTGAAGAACAAGAGCATCATCTACAGAAAGTCTTGTAAGTATCCTTCTCTTCTTCTTCTTCACGTTTATTCTCTTTTAGGGATTTAATTCCTTTTTAGAAATGGCTTCTTCTGACGAATGCATCCAATTTTTTGAAGAGGTCCATCTGGACGATGATGTGTCAATTTGCAAATGCATTCGCCCAATGTTTTTGGTTAAAGCGGGCCGATCTGATTTTTTCCTTTTTACCCCTCATCTTGGTGTGTCATCCTTGCCTGCTCCTAACCCACCAAAGCACTGGAAAAAGAGTTTTTTCTTTGGTCATTCTTCATAGTCTGGGGGTTCTCTAACTGTTGGATTAAGGAGACCCCTCCCCTGACTGTAGGGGAGAGGACTACCTCCCTATCTTCTATCTTGGAATTCTTGAATGAGAGGCCATATTATTGTCATTCTTTGGTCGATGAGAGACTATTGGGACATTTCGGTCTGAGTCCTAGGGTGGAGCCCTTGGGGGACTCCCTCGGTATTTCATACTTCTCTTCGTATTTGATTATTATTTTGGTTTCCATTTGTAATGAAGTTTTCTTCTGTTTTTGACAGGTGACATAATGTTCAGTAAGCGTATGAAAGATCGTGCTCGCGGTGGGGGGGACCCCTCCTTCTCATTCACCTAGGGGGACTCCAGCTTTGAGCAAGTCCAAAGGGAAGAGGCAGGCTTCTCTCGTGGCAGGGTTCACGCCTGGGGGCTCATATAAGAAAATAAAACTAGGTTCAGTTGTTACTCCTACCAGTTCCTCGAGACCACATTCTACTCCTCCTCCTCCTCCTCCAAAGATTCTGAAGAGGGTTCCCCCTAAATCTCCTTGCTCTTCCTTAAATGGTTTGCACTCGTGCTTTTTCTTGAAGTAGGAGAGGGAGGAGAATTCTTCCTTGTTGATGACTTTGGTCAAAGGTGCGGTGGCCTCCGGAGATAGGTACCTATTGGCACCTATGCTAAGGGAGGACTTGGAGATGTTGGTCTCCTTTTATGTGCTAAAGGTGAGTTTTTGAATTTTGATGCTTTACAGCTTTCATTTGTAAGGGAGCTGATGGTTCTCCCTTTTGTTTTCAGGCGGCTTCTATTTGCGAGACTCTTTTATCCCGCCAGCAGGGGGATCCCCCCTTTCCTGAGAGCCAGAGGAGGAAGTTAGAGGAGAGGATAGATCATTCGGAGAGGGAGAACGCCAAACTGAAGGAGAGTATGAAATAAACCAACATTAAGTACGTGCAACTGGAGATGGAGTGTAAGCGCCTTCAGAAGGAGAATGTTGGGCATGCGGGGGCCCTTTGGAAGGCTGTTGAGAAGGCGATACATGACTTCCCTGATACTGAGGAGGGCCAGCATGTTCTTGAGGGCTACTGAGCCAGTCACATTGAGGAATTCAAGAAATCAAATGACTACCAGATGGAAGTAGCGAACATAGCCATCCCTATCTAGAATATGGTTTTTCAGCTTGTAAGGAGCAATTTGCTGCTCACGAGTACCCTCCTGTCGGGGAAGAACCTTCTTTCCTCGATGTTGGGGCTACTTTGATGAATGGTCTCGATCTCTTCGTTGAGTTTACTGTCCCTGAAAGTTGGAATCTCCCTCAAGAGTTAGGTTCATTTCCTTCTTCCCCTCCTTTTCTTTGTTTTTTTTTAATTATACATTACTACACCTTTGACCCCTATATGAAATTTGCAAAGGAAGACCTAGATAGCATTCTGGAAGAGAAAGAGGAAGAGGCATAAGTGAGGAGTCCCCCTCCTGAAGAAGCAATTGACGTTGTAGAGGAGGATGTCTGCAGCGAAGGAGGCCGTGCATCAAAGGAAGAAGCCACCCCCTCGGGACTGGCAAGGAGACCTCGGATCCCCAGCAGATACTACAGTGCAATCCTCTATTGATGCCTCCAAAGACCCATCTGAGAAGGAATACCCCGCTTGTGGGGAGAAAAAATGAGATGTATACTTAACCCCTGCCCCTAGATTACTAAAAGAATTTCATTTCTGCTATTTCCTTTGCGGTGGACGAGGATGAGACAATTTCTTATTATTTTCTACTTTTGTTGAATGGTTTGACTAACTTCTCCCCCAGTCATGTTTTAGGCCGGGAGATTTGTTGTTATGACATTTCTCTTTTCGCTTGATATTGTAGTTGATATTTTGCATTTTTCTACATATGATGAGGGATGCCCCCTATGATTGGGCGAACCCTATTGCAATGTTTCCTGCGTGATGATCTTGAGAGGGCAAGGTTAATTATAGTGTGAAATGTGCATATATGTATGTGAGATATGCGAAAAATTATGTACAAGGGCTTTCGTTGGGAACCCGGGGCCCCCTTTGATTGACAGATGCTGTGTGATTTTATTAGGGCTTACTTCTGTTATGATTTTTGCCTCATGTTATGATGCTTGAAATTGGGATAATATAGGAAAAATGGCATACCTTTGTAGGGGGATGTCCGTAATTTAGTTGTAGGACTTATTTCTTGAAGAGGAAGTCCTTTTGGAGGACATTATTCGTTTGAAGGGGTGTCCTTCTAGAGGAGTGATGCGATGAAGAGGGCACCCTTCATTATACATAGTATTTCTTGATATTGTGTATGTTCTATGGACGTGGTAAGGAACGTCTTTCTGGATGTTCTAATTCGTAGGCCCCTCGTCCAATTATTTCTGTAACTTTGTAGGTTCATTCTAAAGTAGGATCAAATTTTCCCACTGGTTTTAAAGTTTACACTCTTCACAAGGCTAAGTCTCTAACTTGGAAACTTTGAGTTTTCATCCTTTTATTGTGTGCATTGATCATAGTATTATTGTATCTCTATATACGAATGAAAGCTTTTATCCTGAGTTCTTCGATGAGATCCAAATTTTCCTTCAAGTGTTATGTGTTACATTCTTCAGAAAAGTACACAATTCTATGAGAGGGCACCCCCAACTCAGCGGGGATGAGAGCTTCAGTCCCATAGACCAAAGTAAAGGGGCTCTCCCCTGTAGACCCTCAACGGGTTGTTCTATACACCCATAAGACATTTGTTAATTCTTCTGCCTAGTTCCCTTTGACTAGCTCCAGTCTTCTTTTGATTCTTTATACAAGGATGTGGTTGGTGACCTCCACCTGTCTGTTGGACTGAGAATGTGACACCAATGTGAATATTTGTTTGATATGCAGACCTTTACACAATTTTTGTATTATTCGACCTTGGAATTATTTACCGTTGTCTGAGATTAGTTTCTCGAGGTAGTCCTAAACAAAAAATGATGTTTTCCATATGTACTTCATGACTTTTGCTTCCGTGATACGAGCGAGTGGCTTTGTTTCTACCCACTTAGTGAAATAATCGATTGTCACCAACAGGAATTTCCTCTAGCCGAGAGCCAGGGGAAAATGGCCTTAATATCTATGCCCCATTGTGCAAATGGGCAAGGTGATAACATAGTATTGAGAGGCTCAGCAGGTTGGTGTATGAGAGAAAATGCGCTTGACATTATTCTCATTTGTCCACCAATTTTCGTGCACCTTGCTTGATTATGGGCCAAAAGTAACCGGTTTGTAAGGCTTTGTTAGATAGTACCCATGTTCCGGCATGTGCTCCATAGCATCCGCTGTGTATTTCATTAAGAACATGTGTTCCCTTTGGCTGCGATAAACACCCTAGTAACAGAAAATGAGTCATTCGAATTTTAAGCTTGGCTGCCTCCCACCTATTAGGAGGGAGGTGTCCCTCTTCCAACCATTGAATCACGAGGGTCCTCCAATCTTTATTGGAGAAATTACTTGTATGCTCAAAGGAGCTCTTGGCTTGGGGAGGTGTTGTATGGCTATATGCCTAGTTCTGCAGTCTTCCAAGGTACTAACGAGCTTAGAAAGGAAATCTACCTTAACATTTTCTTCTCTTGGATTTGGATAAATTGGAAACGTTTGAATCATGTTTTTAGTTATGCTATTTGTTGCAAATAGTGTATCATATTTTCTTCATTGGCCTCGTAAGTGCCTTCTACATGTTTGACTATCAGCTAGGAGTTTGAGTAAGCCACTAAATGTCTGGCTCCTACATCGTGGGCCATCTTCATGCCTATTACCAATGCCTCAATTCAGCTTCGTTATTGGACACTTCGAATCCAACTTTGACAGCAAATTCTAGATCTTCTCCATAGGGCGAAGTGATGACAACACCTACACCACTGCCTTAAGTTGTGAAAGATCCATGCACATATAGTAGTTATTTTTCAGCTTTGGAGGCATCCTCCATGGGTGCTCCTGCCTATATGATTTTGAACCAGGAAGGTTTTTCTAATTTAATGCATGGGTTCTCCGGCTGGATTGGGTTTGTGTTCTATGACTGGCCTTTCTCTTGTTGTTATCGAGTGCCTGCAACTTGATTTCTGATACGAAATCAGGTAGAGCTTGAGCTTTGATAGTTGTGCATAGTAGGTACGAGATATCATACTTATTTAATTCTACTGCCCATTTTATCAGTTGTCTAAAAGTATCCGACTTTCCAAAAATTTGCTTCAAAGGCATGTTCGTCTTTACCCCTATATGGTGCGAGAGGAAATAAGGGTGCAATTGTCTGGTTGTAATTACCAGAGCTAGAGCCATTTTCTCGATAAGAGTGTATCTTCTTTCTGCTCTATTGAGTACTTTACTAACATAGTAAATTGGCATTTGCTTCATGTCTTCTTCACGAATAAGTACAAAGCTAATAGCTTGGGAGGTGGTTTAGAGGTATAAGTAGAGGGGAGTCCTGCTAAATACTTCTTAAGTTCTTCGAAGGCTCGTTGGCAGTAGTTATCCCACTCAAACTATTTTGCTTTTTTCTGTACTTTGAAGAAAGAGAAACTTTTTTCCTCCGCTTTAGAGATAAAACGGCTGAGTACAACTATCCTTCTCGTCAGCTTCTGCACTTTATTGACATTGGTTGGAGCTTTGATGTCTAGTATAGCTTTGATCTTGAGGGGTTGGCCTCAATCCCTCTTTAGGTAACCATGAATTCAAGGAAGCTCCCTCCTTGTACTCCAAACGAGCATTTTCCTAGATTGAGTTTCAGTCAATAATTTCTTAAGACGAAAAAGATCTCCTCTGGGTCCATGATATGATCTTTAGCTTCTTTACTTTTCACTAACATGTCGTTTACGTAAACTTTGACATTTCTTCCGATTTGCGGACGGAATATTTTGTCTACCTCATTGGTAGATGGCGCCTGTATTTTTCAGGCCGAATGGCATGGCCACATAACAACTGACTCTTTTATAATCTTCAAGGGCCAGCATTATCTGATAGTATCCTTGAGAGGCGTCCATAATGCTTAGTAGTTCACATCCGAAGGTGGGATCAACTAGTTGATCAATCCTGGGTAGAGAGATAGAAATCCTTGGGACATGCTTCACTGAGGTCCCTGAAATCGATGCACATTCTCCACTTTCCTTCTAGTTTGGGTACGAAGACCACGTTAGAGAGCCATTTGGGGAATTGTGTTTCCTGGATATGTCCGGCTGTCATAAATTTATCTACTTCAGCTTGTATTATTTTATCAATTTCTGACCTGAAATGTCTCTTGTTTTGTTTGATAGACTTGACACCGGGATCTATGTTGAGATCATGAGTGATCACGTTTGGATCTATTCCTCTAAGTCTTAAGGGGTCCAAGCAAAGATGTCCATATTGCGGTGCAGACACTGAATTATCTTATCTCGAATAGTATTCTCCATTTGAGAGCCAATTCTAGTGGTTTTCTCGGGATCTCCAGTACCTCATTTACTGTCATGTCATGTGCTTCTCTTACTTGTGATTTCCTAGCATGGTGAGATCCATTTGGTCCTCTCGCAATCATTCGTATGACTCCTCTGCGAGGGCGGTCATTGGCCACCAAGTATAATTTTGTGTCTTTCGATGGGAAAGGCTTCGGGGCTGAAGGTTTTTGCCTCCTTAGCTTTGTCAGTCTCTTGTTTCTGGTATTGTGATGTACCCCGGGCTTTCTCCCAACATACGTACACTTGCAAATATCCGTTTTGGATAAGTTTTCCTATTTCATTCTTGAGATACCGACATTCTTCGGTAGTATGACCGTAGTCATTATGAAAACGATAGAATTTGTTAGACTTGGTCGTTGAGGGCCATTCTTCCATCACTTGGGGTGAGTTAACAAGCCTTTTCGTTCTACGACCATGAGGGCTTGAGTGATGAGCATGGTTAGTGGGGTGTACATGGTATTCACCCTTGGGAAGGGGGTTTCCTGTCCCGAGAATCGATTCGAGGCTTCTTGGTGGGGCCTTCCTCCTTCGTGTCCTTCCTTTTTTCTCCACAACTTTCCTTTGAGCATCCTCCATATTAATGCATTTGGCGCACGAGCTAAGAGGGCATCGAATTTGGAGATGGGCTTCTTGGCCAAGGACTTGAAGAAGTCCCCATCCAAAAGTCCTTGGGAGATTGCACTTGCTTTCACTTTTTGGGTAATAGAAGGTACCTCCAAGACAACAACATTTAATCTTTGTAGATACTATTTTAGTGGTTCATTCTCCTTCTGTCGAACAACAAAGAGACTGAGCTCCATTTTTTCCCAATATTCGACTGCTAGCGAATTGGTGCAAGAAGAGGGATCGAAACTCTTGGAAATTCCCTATCGTTCCCATGGGTAACTGGTTGAACCATTATTGAACGGCCCTAGCGAAGGTGGTCATGAAGACACGACACTTGATACCATCTGTGTACCTATGTAAAAGGGCCACATTATCAAAGCGTGATAGATGCTCTTGAGGATCGATCATGCCGTTATATTCGGCAATAGCAGGGGTGCGACAGTTTGTTGGAAGTTCATCCACCATCACGACTTCGATGAAGGGGACTCCCTGTCGCTCATCTTCGGGGGGCCTTGCAATCTGGTATTGGACATCCTGGAGGCCCTCCTGAAGGCATTCCAGTCTTGGTTTCCACTGCAGGGGGACATCCTGCTGAGCCAGGTGAGGGGTCCTTGTCTTGCAGTTGTAGGAAGCATAGGTACAGGGGCACCTTCTTCTGCTTATTCTTCAGGGACGTTCACATCAGAGGGAGTGTTTACACGAGCAGGTGCTAACGCTGTCACTTGTTCTCATATCGTTGCCGAAACAATCTATTGAATAGCTCTTAGTAGGGCTGGAGATATTTCTTCCGTGGAGGTATCCGAGGAAGTGCTACGTCATGGGAGATCAGCCATGGTATGATAATTCTAGGAGGTGGGGCTACTGGTGCCAGCGGAGCTAGGGGGTTCCTCCTCCAACCGAAGTTGGGGGAGTCCCGGTGACTACCTACAAAGCTTGGGAATTGCTGGCAGTTTCCATAACTTTCTGCTTGTTCATGAAATTGCTTAGGGTCTCCATTAAAAGTCACGTCTTGAACTCTGTGTTTTTCCATAAACGATGGCAATTGATGCGTGCGATTTTAGCATGGGTCTAACGGGCTTAGACTTGGATGTTGGATTTGGAACAACACAAAAATTAACTTGAGAGACAGAACCTGCAAAATAAATGGCACTCCGACGCCCAAATTAGGATTCATTTGAGAAGGATTAATCATAGAAAAATGAGTTGAAATATTAGGACAAATTGTGATATATGAATTTGTAATTGAATCGTGTTTAGAGAATAATCTCAGAGCAAAATAGCAGAGTAACAACAAGAAATTCGAAGTTAGAGCGTGTTCCCTACCTAGGGACTTGACCTGTATTTATAGACGGTGTCCTGTCGAGGTGGGACTCTTCAACTGGCCTCATTTGAGGGAAAAATGGGTAAAAGTCATTGGGATAAGCTTTTATTAGGTCTCATCTGACTTTTGCTGCTGATAGGCTTCTAAAACTGGGCTGGAAATGGAGTCTTTTGTTGAGTAAGACTCCTAGCCGAGAGGGAGTCCTCCTGGCTTAGGAATCTGAGGTAATGGGGGATCCCTCTTAGGTTGGACTCTCTCATAGGGCATATTTGGTAGCTTACATGTCTGCCACGTGGGGGGGGTGTCTTAACATAGACAACCCACGTGTATGCCACGTGGGGGGTGCTTTGTCAAGGGCTTTTGGTCCGGCCTTCTTTCTTGGGCTTTTTCATTGGGTCTCTCTTATGAAGTTGTGGGCTTTCTTCTCTTCTAAATGCAAATGGGCCTTGTTGGGTTGACATAGACTTTTATTTTTTTCTTGGGCAAAATATTTTTGGGCCATACACATTGATGTGCATAAAAATAAATTGGTCCAAAGAGGCCCAAGTGGCCCAAAAAGAATAAAGAAATCGAAGACCCAAGATACCCACCAGGAGGCCCAGGACATCCGACGCCTATAACAATCTCAGGATATCAAGGACAACCCAGTTCACAGTCTAATTAGAAGAGCCCAGACAGCTCAAGAAGCCTAGGAAGAGGAAAGGACACCTAGGACATCCCCGAACTCTAGACCTAGGATATCCCCAACTCGAGGCCTAGGACATCCCCCGACTCGGATCATGATTAAGGCCCACCAAAACAAGCGGCCCAAAGCCCCCCCACACGTGGCAGCCCACTCTCCCACATGGCACCTCATCAACCCTAGAATGACAAAATAGATACGGAATTGACAACTAGGATTCCTTGGCGGCTAGGGCTCCCTGGACTGAAGAAAGACTTCTACTCCTAGCTGTGGATAAGGACGACTTATCCCTTATCCTAACTATCCCAACCAACTTCCCCAAGAATCTCAAAAGGGATAGACCCCCAGCAGACGAGGGCACTTCCGCTATAATTACAACCCTGGTTACTTAAGGCCAGGAACATACACATACTCTCTGACACTTTTCGTCACACACCCAGGTACTCTAAAAAAGACACCCTTCACACCTCTGTCACGCCACTCTCACTCTCTAAACTATATTTTAAACTCTTTCTAAGCATATTATTAAGTGTTCTTACACTTTTCATCTCAAATCCATACTAACTTGGGCGTCAGAGTGCTAACTCCTGTTTTGCAGGTTCATTTTTCAAGATTTGTATTCACTTCATCCTAAGCCTCAAACAATTGTCCAATTCTATTGGACCTGTGCGTTTTTTGCATGCATCAATTGGCGTCGTCTGTGGGATCACAAAACTTAAGACGTGAGTAGATCAAGGAAACACCTGCCAACATAACAACAAACAGAAAGCCGGAGAGACACCTAGTAGCACCACCCAGACCTTGCAGGTGGTCTCAAGCACCCCATTTACTCCCCTTTCTGGATCAACAGTGACTGCAACACCTAGGTCAACTGACCCTGATGCGGACACTCCTAGGATCATTATCTCCCCAAACGCCCCACCCGTGGAGCTATCCTCGGATCTCCTAGGAACCATTCAACAGATGATCGTTTCGACTATTCGCGAGCAACTAGTAGTCCTCGTCCCTGCATGAGTGGCAACTTCTTTAGAAGTGACCGCCCCTGAGCAGGCTTACTTGGTTCTGGAAATACCCAGGCCTAAAACTGTTGAAGGACCATCCACCAAACTGTCTGCCCAGGTGAAAGACATACCCCATTAATGGCTGGCCCGACTGGAGTATCTCCAAAAGGGACTGCAAGATATTCAATACCAAGTGATAGGAGCACCAGCCAAAGAACAGGCTGGCATTCCTTTTACTAAAGGAGTGATGGCAGACGAATTACCCATAAACTATCGCACTCCAGCCATAGCTGAGTACAATGGTACACCGATCCACAAGAGCACCTGTCCCATTTTGAGAATGTGGCCCTACTGCATCAATACACTGATGGCATCAAGTGTCCAGTCTTCGCAACTATTTTTGCCCGGGCCGCACAACAATGGTTCAATCAACTACCCACAGTTGTGATAGGAAGCTTCCATGAATTCCGTTCGCTTTTCCTGCACCAATTCGCCAGCAATAGAAAGCACCAAAAGACCGAATTCAGCCTCTTCTCCATCCGCCAGAAGGAATGAGAGCCTCTGAAGGAGTACCTCTTACGTTTCAACACGGCTGCCTTGGAAGTTCCATCAGCGACCCAAGAAGTTAAGGCTAGCGCCTTTGCACAGGGATTGTTGGACGGAGACTTCTTCAAGTCCCTGGCTAAGAAACCAGACACAAAAATTTGACACTCTCCTGGCGCAGGCAGCTAAGTAAATATGGACGATGCCCAGGCATTCAAAAGAGAAGGGCGTAGAAATAGCTGGTAGCGCCTGGGCTCTGCAGGTCATACCTGGCACATCCCTGATCCCCGCCAGTGGATGACAGCCCCAGGCTTACTGACCCACTGATTGAGCCTCCACGCCTCAGTATCTCCTCAGAAAATAATAAGCTCTATTCCTTGGTAGGCATCCTATTCAACGAATAAATCTTAACATATGAGCTTTCTTCAATGAGTATCTTTAACCATCTTGGAAGTTTATTTTACCACATTTTAATGTACTAACATGTGCCTTCTTGTACGAATGTAACAAGGGAGGCATCCTTCGCAAACCTGTTACATTAAAGCTGTGCCCAAGCAGGCACCCTCTTATAAAAAACCCTGTTTTCCACACGAGCATAAAGACCCTTCTCCGTGGAGACACCCTAGCCCTCCTTCGGGCAGGTACCTAGGTCTTTCTTTGGGAGATTTGTAAGCTTTGTCCCTTGCAGGCACCTAAGTCCTCCTCCGCAGAGGCATCTAAGCCATACTTCCGACAGATACCTTATTCTTCTTCCGGAGAGGTTTCTAGGTCTTGTACCAAGGAGACCCCCCTCGAATAAGCCCTCATCCTCCGAGGCACAATAATTTTGCTCTATGCAAGACCAATTCGTAATATGTACATGTTTTTATTATTTAAACATCTCTTGCAGAAAAATAAGCCCTACTCCCGAGTAGGCAAAAAAACACATGTTAATCCCTCCTCCATGGTGGCACCTTCATAAAAACTTTGCTCCGTATAAACATGAAATAAGTCTTCTTTTTCTAAGCATGCTTATGCTAATACATTTTTCACAGGAATTCCCTCTTGGAATCGCACCTCTAAAGACATCTACTCTAATAAGTGTCGAAATCTCCACTTATTAGAGTTGGGGGGGGGGCTACTGATGTGTATGAAAATAAATTGACCCAAAGAAGCCCAAGCGGCCCAAAAAGAATAAAGAAATCGAAGGCCCAGGATACCCACCGGGAGGCCCAGGACATCCCACGCCTATAACAATCTCAGGAGACCAAGGACGACCTAATTCACAGTCTAAATACATAGACTCAGACAGCTCAAGAAGCCCAGGATGAGGGAAGAAGACCTGGGACATCCCTGGACTCTAGACCTAGGACATCCCCCGATACGGATCATGATTAAGGCCCACCAAAACAAGTGGCCCAAAAGGCCCACACACGTGGCAACCCACTCTCCTACGTGGCACCTCATCAAACCAAGTGTCAGCAGCCATCTCAGACCATGGCAGCCCTAAATTGACAAAATAGGTAAGGAAGGACTCCTTGGCAACTAGGACTCCTTGGCGGCTAGGGCTCCCTAAACTGAAGAAAGACTTCTACTCCTAGCTATGGATAAGGACGACTTATCCCTTATCTTAACTATCCCAACCAACTTCCCCAAAAATCTAGGAACGGATAGACCCCCAGCAGACGAGGGCATTTCCTCTATAAATACAACCCTAGTCTCTCGAGGCCAAGGACATACACATACTCTCTGACACTTTTTCTCACACACCCGGGTACTCTGAAAATGACACCCTTCACACCTCTCTCACATCCCTCTCACTCTCTAAACTATATTTTAAACTCTTTCTAAGTATATTATTAAGTGTTCTTACACTTTTCATCTTAAATCCATACTAACTTGAGCGTCGAAGTGCTAACTCCTGTTTTGTAGGTCCATTCTTCAAGATTTGCATTCAGCTCGGCCTAAGCCTCAAACAATTGTCCAATTCTATTGGATCTGTGCATTTTTTGAAGGCATCACACATCAATATTTTTTTGTTAACGTAAATATTTTTCATTCAAACCGTAATGGAAGTAGGTCAGGTGTAAACATAAAATTTTTAAAAAGGTGTAAGTATAATTTTAAATTTTTTTTATGAAAAGTATGATTTAGCATTTTCTGAGGGGTTGTAAGTATAATTAACCCAATTTTAAATGTCTTGATACAAAACTTTTCGACGGAATGGACATTTTATGTAAAATTATTTAGTTCACGAATTTTATAAGTTTATAATAATAATCACACCCCAATTTTTTCAGATGGTAGACTTTGGATACTCACAAAAGTTATAACTTTTGGCATGGGTAGGATAAAGAGGGCATTTGGCTAAATTTATTTAAAATATTTAATAAGTTATATTTATTATAAGATATTTTTTAAATTTATAAAAATATGAATAATGATAACTTCATAATAAATATTATCAAAATTAGAGGAGCTTGTTAGTATTCAAAAATAAATTAGAAATTGCTTACTTTTTTCTGAAGTAGCTTGTAAGTTTCTAATAGTTTATTTTGTTATAAGCTCATTTTCTAAAAATTATTGAATATCTTATAAGATGTTTGTACTAAATATTATCTAACATATATCTTGTTTTTTCAGAAAAGTATTATACAATGTATATACATGTGATATCGTTATTGATATCTTAATTCAACCACAAAGTTTTAGTTTATTAAATTCAAATCAAGAAATTAATTTGTAAGGGGCTGCACAATTAAGAAATCTATATGTAGGAATCCGATGAAGTTCAGGAATGGAATATTCAAGAAAAATGTTGTATTTGAATAGCATTTTTATGAGTAATATATATAATAAATTAGAAAGTAATAAAATCATCATTCCTTAATTCATACTTTATTCTATTAACATAATTGATAATATAAAAACAATGATTATTAATAAAATAAAATTATCTTTATGGCAATTATTTGTTCTTTAATAATTTTTTTAAAATAAATATTTATTCATGAAGTATTGAATATGATGAATTCAATTATATAAAATTAGTATTTTCAAATTACTTACAAAAGGCTGTAAGGAATTTATAAAATATCTCATATGTTACTGAATATATATATATATATATATGCAACTTATTTATTTACATAATAATAATTTATTGACTCGTTAAGCATATCAATAATATTTTACTGCCAAAATAAAAAAAGAATTCGAACAATCAAATGGACTAATGTATTTAATCAGTGCATCTAACATTATTTATTCAGTACTGAGTGAAAGAAATTTTTTCAGTTAATAAAATAATTAAATATCAAACTAATATCACTTTATTCTTACCATACATACAGAATTATTTCTTAATATTAGATAAAAAAATTCAAATTAATAACAATTAAACCTAAATATTAAATTAATACAAGAAAAAGGACCAAAAAAAATCTTTCTTTTCCTACGTATAGGGAACTAACACCATGTTGGGGGAGGGAATGACTAACCCCTTATCTAAGGGTGTGTTTGGTTGGGGTGAAAAATGGAGGAATAAGAGAAATAAAAGTAAAAATTAATGTATAAGAGACACTACAAAAAAATACGGAATTTGTAACGGTTTTTTTGTAACGGCTGAAAGCCGTTCCAATAGTAACGGTCATTGTAACTGTTTTGCAACGGTTCGTGCAAGCTTACATCATATGGGGAGAATAATTTTTTTTTTTTTTTGTAACGTCCGGAAGCCGTGCTTATAGCAGTTACAAATCGTGTGTTGTGCGTAAAACCGTTACAACTTTTCGTCCATTACAATATTGCACCGGTCTTTGTAATTGCTTGGTTATTTTAACGAATTTTTTGGTGGAAATATAGGCATTTACAATAGTTGCTACAACGACTGTTCCAAACATCATTATAAAAAATCAGTAGTTACAACAGCCGTTACAAAATAACGGCTATTTTTTAAACAACTACTTTTCAACGGCTATATTAGGAGTTCCAAAAGCCATTACAAAAATGGGTATAAATTATCTTATATATATGTGCAAATTGTCTTTATTTCATTACAATTCATATTTTAAAAAATCTTACTAACCACAAACACTCCCAATACTCGAATTTTCTCGCATATTTACTTGAGTGGCTTTGGATTAATATTTTATAATATTGCTCGAATTCTTGGTTCGTCGATCAACTAGCTAGTGGCGATCGTCTTTTGAGTTGGTCGATCAGGTAACAACGGACGACTAATTTAGTACTGTATTGTATTTAATTAAATTAATTATATTTTATTACCTATGCAGTGATTTAATTAATTTTATGATCGATTTTTAATTTTTAATTATATATATTAGTTAATATGTTGTTAATTAATATGCATGTATTCACCTAATTAAGTAGTGTAATGCATGTAATATTTTTAAATTTTTAAGTCGTGATCAAATTAGCTAGAAAGTAGCTTAATTATATATTACATACGTATGAATTTACAGTGTTATGTATATAATATCATCATGTTACGAGAATCAAGGAGATGGATGTATAATAAGAACCTTCCGGGGAGGGCAGGTCTTACACCAGAGTTTGAGGATGGGGTTAAGAATTTCATAGAATGGGCTAAGGGTCAACATGGACATATGGATGTAGACAAAATTAGGTGTGAGGGTTTTTTATACACAGTAGGGTGATGAACAACATATGGATTGGGCGTAAAGGATGGTTTTTTATGCAGCTGGGCCGAGTTATTTTGCTTCTTCTCACGAAGGTGTCTTTGATGATGGTACGAGGTGTGACACCCCCTCTGTAATCACATTCAATTACCCTCACAACTCATACTTATCCCAATACGATAATTGACAAAGTCAATATTTGACGAACACCTCAAGTGAATTTCATACTTCATTAGAATTTTTAGCTATTACAAAATATAAGAAATCAACTCAGTCACAATGCAATATTCTTGTATCCGTATATTTAGAGCTCTCGCATTAGAATAGCACCGCTGACCCACCTATACGGCTGACACAGGGTTATGATCTATCTCCTGAAAAGAAAAATATACGGCAAATTTATGAGTTGCCACTCAGTAAGTATAGCCTTTTGGTCTATATATATACACACAAGCAACAAGTTAAGTATAAAGCAATGATACCAACCTAATCAATATTCACCATACATTATTAGCAGACATAAGAAATCACATAGCTACAATCAAACATCAAAACAAAACATAATAGTGGCGTTTTAGTCTATTTTTTTAGGGCCCTGCTTAACCAAACTGGAGCGCATCACTCAATAAGCTTTGTCGGGTCTCACCATCATCATCTCAATCACAATCCTCCTTCTTCTATTTAATTTTCTCGACACCACACAGCACACAGCTCGTGTGTATCCCATCATCTCCACTGATACCACACAGCACACAGCTCGTGTGTATCCCATCATCCCCACTGATACCACACAGCACACATCTCATGTGTATCTCATCATCACCGCTGATACCACACAGCACACAGCTCGTGTGTATCCCATAATCTCCACTGATACCACACAGCACACATCTCATGTGTATCCCATCATCTCCGTTGATCAATGACAGCACACAACTCGTCATTGATCATATCATCTAAGCCATTGAGTATGTCCCCAGTTAGGTAAGCCATCGTTTCCTTTTAATTCAACATCAACATCATTAACTTACTCGTTCAATTCCATGTAATAATATTCTTTCGTCAATAGCTTCTCCTATACAATCTCAATTCACCAACAACTATTCAATTACATAATCCATCATCCAACATCCGTGCAAAACAATCACAATTGAACACATAGTAATCATTTCACATATACAAAGATCATCTTGACAACAACAATCAACACTCATGATCAAGTATATAAGCGATCCATATCAATAGATATCTATAAATCAAATAGCCAACATCTTACACTCATATACATATATAAATATATTTATATAAATCCAACAATCAATATTTATATTCATATCAATATATATATATATATATATATATATATATATATATAACCAATTAGCTATACTTACCTCACTTTTTCCAACTATTTAAATAGTCGAATAACGTGTACAATCCTGAACGTTGTTCTCGTGTCCTAAAATGAGGTATAAATGTACCGTCAATGAATCAATAACATTGTAGTTTCTTCATAAAGCATTAACCACATTCGTGCGCTTCTCACTAATCTCTGAATATCTCATTCTATAAAATTCGAATCTTTATTCCGTTTTCTTCTACATAAAGTAGACTCGAGTATCTTCCTATCAGTATATATCTTGATGTATGAAAACCAAACCTTATATTTTTAAAATTTATCCTTACTGCCCCTGAATCTGTAATCTTCACAGTTTGAGCATTGGTCACTAATTAAATCATAATTTTATTTATAAATCATTAACTTTAAAAATTGTTTTAGTATAACAAACTAGATATAATAAGCTTTCCAATGGTGTATGATTTGTATTTTAAATCATAAAAATTAATTTATAAAAATCGGTTCTTTTCATGTACTTGCTTTTCCTTGACAGCCCTCTGTCTCAACTTACAAATTCTTCTCAAACAGAAATACCATTGATCAAAGTCTCATTTTTACATAACATATTCTTACTGATCTCTAGTTTCATTTACAATAAGAATCATACAAATTAGATATATATATATATATATATAATATATATATATATATATATAATTAGTTATTTAAGTTTTAGTACAACCCAGTTAATTTAGACAGAAACAGATTCAATTCGACTCTTTTAAAATTCTCTGAAAAATCATATCTCATCCAAAAATCATAACATTTTCATAATATATCCTACTACATGTCTAGTCTCATTTTTCAAAAGAACTATGCGAATCTAACCAGTAAAACGCAAGTTACAAAATTTTAAATAAATTGTCAGATTTCCGCAGAAACAGAGCAACAAATGTTTTCTTATTGTTACCCATTCAGACGGCCGATTTAGATTCTGCTCAAAACTAAAAACTTTTAGTAAACATCTCAAAGTTTTCAAAGAATCAAGAATCCATAAATTTGGACAGATATATCTCAAGATAATCACGATTAACAATGGCTGATCGGACAGATTATTTTCTGCTCCTTCTTTTCCATGTTAATTGCGTTGTTTTCTTCAATAAACTAACATGCAGCTGACAAAACAGATTTTAAACAAGAAAATATGAACTGAAACTTACCAAATTAGTTGTAGAATTTGTCTAAGTTTGAAGGAATTGGAATAATTCACCAAATTCTTCCACTCTTTCTCTTTCTCTTTCTCTCTTCTTCTCCTCCTTCTCCTTCTTTCTCTTCCCTTTTCTCCTCTTTTCTTCTCCTCTTTCTTTCCTCTTCTTTTCTCTTCTCTTCTTTCTCTCCCTCCACCGTCTCTCTCTTTTCTCTTTCTTCTATGCTTGTTTCTACACTCTTCTCTTTCCTCCTTTCTTTTCTCTTCTTTTTCTCTCTTTCAATTTCTTTCTTATTTTATTTTCTTTCTCTTTTCTACAACCTTCTAAAATATATCCTATGTATATGTATATGTATGTATGTGTAGTTAATTATATATTGTATAAGTTTGTAGGTGTGTGTATGAGTATATATACAAATACTATATATATATATATATATATATATATATATATTCATAAGAATGTAAGGAGTGTTTACACCTTATCCTTATTCCACCTCCTCGTCTCATTTTCATCTTATTTGTATTTTAGTTTTACTAACTATAGTATATAGGATATAGATATGTATACATCAAAAGAAGATTGTATTTGTTCCCTCTCATTTTTTTACGATTCCACACTTGTAACCCCACAATTTCTATTGTTTAAATTTTCATTCATCCCCAAGAATTTATCATATCAAATAAGTTTCTACTTAAACACCAAATATTATATAAATCATCACACCACTTATCCATTTTATTAAGCTAATAAAAGGGTAATTATGTATTAACATATGAGGATGTTACACAAGGTCTTGCCCTGTGGATGTCGGTCCTAGTTCATATTGTTACGGCAGTGGCCCGTACGATTTATGATGAGTCAGGGTTGACAGACCGTTTTCTGAATGTAGTGCATGTCGCAGATCAACCTGGGACGGTTGCACCGAATCTCAATTGGGTGTTGTTGCTGAGTTGGTGGATGGTCATATTTCTAAGCGAATATATGATAGAATATCCCAATAGGCTAATAGAATATTGCCTTCCGATCACACTCTATCAGGAGATTACTACAACACGAAAAAGTTTGTAAAGGATTTAGGTTTACCCGTTGAGAAGATTCATGCGTGTAAAAATAGTTGCATGTTGTACTGGAAGGATGACGTCGATTTTGAGTACTGCAAATTTCGTGGGGACGCTAGGTACAAGCTTTCTTGAGGGCGAGACCCACACCGGAAGAAGTCCCCGTATGTTGTCCTTAGGTACCTGCCGCTGACTCCCTATGTACAGAGATTGTATTCTTCAAGGGCGACAACTGATCACATGACGTGGCATGCCACACATCAAATAAAGAAGGGGTCAATGTGTCATCAATCCGATACTGAGGTGTGGAAGCATTTTGACCGGATGTATCCTGATTTTACAGAAGAGTCGTGTAATGTTCGTTTGGGCCTTTGCACAGATGGTTTTGCGCCGCATGGTCAGTACAGTCATACTTATTCATGTTGGTTGGTTATCATTACACTGTACAATCTTCCCCCTGGTATGTGCATGAGTTTCGAGTACATGTTTCTACGATTGTAGTCCCTGGCCCTTCTAATCTGAAGCGTCTGATCGATGTGTACTTGGAACCAATAATCAAAGAGCTGCTGTAGTTGTGGCCTGTGGGTGTTAGAACGTATGACATGCCATGGATTGGGCTTTCATTATGCGGGCGGCGTTAATGTAGACTGTGAACGACCTACCCGCTTATGGAATGGCGTCTGGGTGGAATACCGCGGGGGTTATGGGATGTCCGGTCTGTATGGATGATACAAGGGCATTTCATTTGCAGCACGGTATGAAGGCGTGCTATTTTGACTGCCACAGACAGTTTCTCCCTGCCCACCATTTATACAGAAGGAATAAGAAAGTCTTCACGAAGAATCGTGTCGAGAATAAGATTGCACGTCCGAGGCTAACAGGAGACCAGATTATTGATCGGGTTGCAAATATTAGTCCTATAGTTGAAATGCTGTTATCATTACTTGATGGTTATGGTAGCGATCACAAGTGGATGAAGAACAGCATCTTTTGGGATCATGCACATTGAGAAAAACATGTTTGATAATATATTCAACACAGTCATGGACATCAAAGGAAAGACGAAGGATAATATGAACGCACACAGGGATTTGAAGATCATATGTAATCATCCTGAGCTGGAGTTGGATGAACGTAGACCGAACGTTATGCTTAAAGCGGTATATATACTAGGAAACGAGTAGAAGAGGAGAGTATGTGAATGAATTCGTGGCCTAAAGTTTCTTGATAGATACGCGTCTAACCTTGCACGCTGCATTGACATGACAGAATTACGAATGCATGACATGAAGAGCCATGATTGTCACATATTCATGCAGAAATTGATCTCGATTGCCTTTAATGAAATACTTCCCGAGCATGTATAGAGCGCATTAACTGAGGTCATTCTATTATTCCAAAGCATATACTCGACCATGCTGGATGTTCACAAGCTTCATGAGTTGGAAACAGTGTTGCCATCATCGTATGCAACTTTGAGAAGATATTTTCGCCAGCTTTTTTTTACTTAATGGAACACCTCATTTTTCACCTTTCCTATGCAGCACGCGTAGGGGGATCAGTGCAATACAGGTGGATGTACCCATTTCAAAGGTTTCTACGTGAGTTGAAGAAGAATGTGAAAAAAAAACACATGTTAAAGCTTTCCTTGTCGAGGCATACATTGTCGAGGAAATCGGCCTATTTATGTCACAGTACTTTGAGTCGGATGTCCAATCCAAACGAAGCATGTCTCGAAGAAATGATGAGTGCACGAGCAACAATGATGGATTCTAGGTGTCTATTTTCAACAATCTTGGCAGAGCTAGTGGTGCCACGAAGAAAAGATAGCTCAGTGGACTAGAACGGCACACCATTGAAATGTACATTTTGACCAATTGTGAAGTAGTCACACCATATTACGAGTAAGTTGTTAATTCTAATATGAATTTACCTTGTTTAATATACATGTTAAGTGTATGCATTTATATATATTATTGATACATGTATAGATCTTGAACGAGTTGTACCAGCACCACCATCCGGCCGACCTAATTATTGATCGACTTGTATCGACTGAATTCAAGGATTGGTTCAAACGAAGTGTAAGTTAAGCATAACATTTCATTTTAAATTTTGGAAAGTACATCGTTACAACGTACAATTTAAAAAAAATAACTTATCATATATGAACGTGTAGGTATATCCCGAGCTAAATTATATAGACAGAGAGCTACTGAAGTGTCATTATTGGGGTCCCAGTGCAGAGGTGACATAGGTCCGTGCCTACTTTGTTAACGAGTACAACTTCCAGATTGAACGTCACAACACTGGCAAGTCAACCATGAATTGCAGGGTATGTGTCAAAAGTTCATTATATACAGATGAGGAAAATAATTTCTATAGAATAATCGAAGACATCATTCAACTAACATACCCACTTATTCCGAACTTGCACATCGTGTTGTTCAAGTGTTGTTGGGTCGATCCAGTTCGAGGCATGAAGCTGCACCCAAGCTATCACTTCGTTGATGTAAACTTCAAGAAGCTGTACCAGAAGGATGATCCATTTATACCTGCACAATAAGCAGTACATGTATGATATGTGTATATCTCCTGGCCCAAAGGCCTAAGAATCGGCCCAAAAGCACCACTTCAAAGAATATGAAGCCCAAACCTCACAAAGGGATCCAACCTCGACCCGAAGCAAGCCCTAATAGAGACTCTTGCTCAAAAACCATCAATAGGCCAAGCTAGGGAATGCAGCTGGCCTGGGCGACCATTCCAGCCCAAATGATGCACGACCAACCCAGCCAAACTAGGGCAAGGACAGCTCAGCACAAGAGTCCTAGGTCAACCAGACTCCTAAGCCATCCCAGATCCCTACCCTACCTGACAAACCCCCGAAATTCAGGAGCTCCAGACCTACGAGACTCTGCCTAGACCCGGACTCTTATCCATCCAACCACCCCCGCAGAACCCGGGATACACTCCATTTCAACCTAGGACTCCCCGCCATAAATACGAAGTCCCCTACGCAGACTTGGACGATTCCAGGTTCTTTAGAACTTTTACATTCGTCTCCATCTTATTGAGTTCTAATATTATGAACAACAATCATCTGCAATTTATCTTAAATATATTTTCTCATTTCATATCTTCTATCTCTGAATCGATTACTGACTTGGGCGTCGGAGTGGTAACGTATTTCTTGCAGGTCCACTTTATCGGACTTGTATTATTCCGTGGCTCAAGCTATTTGTATCAATCCAACAGACTTGTGTGTTTTCGGACGCATAAATGTATATTTCACGGAGTACCCAAGTATGAAGAGGGACAAAGTAGACTGGATGGTTGTTTGCAAAATAAAGGCTCGAAGAGTTATCGATGATTTCAAGTGGACTGAGACAGTCCCATACCAGCCGAAGGAAGTTGTACCAATTCCTATAGTGACCGTCGACAATCAATCGTACGATTTACGTGACCCCAATGGTTTACAAGTTGTGTTGGAGGCTGCAGGTACTTCACGGAGACAGTTGCATGAAAATGACGATGAAAATGAAGGCGAAGATGAGGACAGCGGCGGGGACAACGAGACTGATGATGAGGAATACGAAGCCACATGATGTACATTTTTTTGAATGAAGTATTTTTTATTTTATAATATTGTAAGAAAAAGTAAAAAAATTATGTCTTCTTTTTTTGGAACGGCCAAATTTTTGTACCGTCGTTACAAATGCCGTTACAATAGCCAGCGGGAAAAACGGGTGGCAAAGTCTTGGAATGACTAAATTAATCAAGGCCATTACAAGAGCCGTTATAAAATTAAATATTTGAATTCAAAATAAAAAATTGGTGGGAATTTTACATTTGAAAGGCTATTACAAACACCATTACAAAAGCCATTACAAACTTCAATTACATGAGCAGTTACAAAAGCAGTTCAAAAAATGAGCTATTTTGAAAATTTTGATTATAAAGTACGACATCTTTACATCCGGCTGTCCGATCCATACTAAATTTGAATGCATATAAATATGTGTCCATTAAATCATATCAGACGGTTTGATTTTAAATCATAAAGTTGAATGATTGCTATTACGTTTCGAGAATGATATTTCGATATCCTTATACCCGATAAGACTACAAATTTTCCAAATGGACTATTTTGTAAGTGTGATCGTATCTAACGGTTGAATCTTAATTTTGACGACCCGATTAACCCATGTAGTGAAATGCTGTGATTCTTAGTTACATCAACGTAATACTAATATTTATGAATATATAATTTTATGCCAAACTGTGAACATGTATCAATGTGTTGATAAATTTTTTCGTAATCATAATGTATTTTGATTATATTGTTCCACTATAATAATACGTTTTCGTAGCATTAAATCATCGAAAATAGCATTTTTTTTTTAAAAAAACAAAAAAAAAAATAACTACTTATTTGGAACTCTCTTTGGAACAGCTATTACCAAAACGATATCGTATGTTTATTTTGTAATATATTTTGTAACGGTTTTTTACATGACTTTCTTAAAACAACAAATGTAGTAATGACTGCTGAAACGACCGTGCCGTTCTGTAACTCAGCTTGTAACGATATTTGGAACGGCCATTTCTATATAAGCAACACTTGGCCGATTTTTTTTCTTTCCCTCTTCTTCTCCTCACATTCTCTCTCTCTCTCTCTCTCTCTCTCTCTCTCTCTCCACTCCGCTCCACCGCCAGCGACCCCCACCCCCCCAACTGCCGCTACCCACCGCCCCACCCACCCACTGCCTGCGACACCGCCCCTATAGGTACATTTTTTTTTTGTCCATTTTTTTATTTCAGAAATATTTTCAGTAAAATATTTCAGAAATATTTTCCGAAAATATTTCCCTGAAAACTTTTTACTGAGATTATTATTATGTTCATTGTTGATGTTCTCTCATTTTTCACCTTGCATTTTCTGAAATCATTACTGTGTTCATTGTTGATGTTCAATTTTAGGATTACTGTTGAAGTTCAATTTTAGGAAAAATTCAGAAAATATAGTTAATTTTAATTTCAGAAATTTTAGGTTAATTTCTGCCATTTTAAAGTTTAATTTTCGGAATTTTAAAAAAAAATTCTGAAATTAAAAATTAATTTTTGGAATTTAAAAATAATTCTCTAAAAATTTCTCATTAATTTCTGAAAATTTACAAATTTATTTCTAAAAATAGTTTTTGATTTTTTTCAAACTTTATTTATTAAAATAATTTCTATGATTTTTTTAAAAAAATCAGAAGCTTATTTTATTTTTTTTAAAAAATAATTTTTGTGATTTTTACAAAAATATTGTGCAACTTATTTCGTATCTTGAGAAAAAAAAAATTCTATAATTTCTGTAATTTAAAAAAAAATAAATTTGTAGGGTAATTTTTCTATCTTTCAAAAAAAGTTTCTGTAATTTTTTCTAATTTTCTGTAATTTTTTGAGATTTTTATTTAATTTTCTGTAATTAATTATATTTTTTATAATTTTTGTGAAATTGGACTTTAATCAATTTTAAAAAAATAATGGATTTTATAGCAAACTTTTAAGAACATTTTGGACTTTAATGTACATTTTAGGACATTTGGACTTTAATGCAAATTTTAGGAACATTATGGACTTTAATGCAAAATTTAGAAAATTATGGACTACAATGCAATTTTTAAGAAAATTATGCATGTAATTGCAATTTTTAGAAAATTAAAGGACCTTTAGGTAATTTTAGAAAAATAGGTTAATATTAGAAAATTATGGACTACAAAGCAATTTTTAGAGAAATTAGATACTAATTGCAATTTTATCAAATTAGAGTACCTTTTAGTAATTTTAGAAAAATACAAGATTTACGACAATATTAAAAAATAGGAAATGTGTTTTTACTGTTATAATTTTTTTTTAAATTGTAGATAATGTCTACTGGTGCTCCACCTCCCCTAGAAGAGGATACCACGGCCAGGGTTGTGGTCGCGGCCGCGGGCGTGGCCCTCCCAGCCCTCGCCGGGTTGAGCCAGAGGATCCTGCGCCAGCCACCCCTTCATCAGAGGCTGTGTCCAAGCCCCCCGTCCCGATTCCTGCTGACACCGGCGTAGTGGGGTCAATGCGGCGGGGGCCAGCAGTTCACAGGTCCCGGCCCGGCCGTGGGATGAACCACCAGCACCAGCGCCTATACTTTCTCCACAGGCCCAGAGGCATTACATCAGCCTCCAGGATATGAGGTACGATCATATTTTTTTATTTATTTTTTACATAACTTGTAATATTTAATATTTTTTATTGATTTAAATATTTCTGATGTAATTTTCACACTGCCATCAATAATGCGGTCAAAGGGCATTATCTGCATCCCTTGACCACATCTCGTAGATCCCAGGAGCACCAGCTATTTTGGTTTCAAAAGCTGAAGGTAAGTAATTATAATATTATTTAATTTTAATTGAAATTTATATTTATTTTTTTTATTAAAATAGTACTTTTTTGTTTGCATTCCATTTTGCAGGTTAGAAAGTGGCGGGACTACGACAACGAGAGCATGTTCAAGTCGTCAAGTCACAGGCTGGGAAGTTCCTACGGAAGAGGTTTGCCAACGCCCTAACCAGTTGGCCAGACAGCTGTGGCTGGCCGAGGAGATCTGGTGCCAGCTTCTGGAGTTTTGGGCGAGCCCAGAATTCCAGGCATAATCGGCTAAGATTAAGGTCAAACGAGCGGCCAATCCGAAAGCAGCGGCAACAGTCTACCGAGGCGGGTTGTCATACATTGGGGTGCACAAGCGCAAGCTGGTAAGTGCATTAATTTTTATTAATAATTAAATTCTATTTTTTTTATTTCTAATTAGTTTTAACGATGAGTTTTTGAACAAGAGACACAACTCGGATGCCCAGTCAATCAGATAGAGGTGTTCGAGAAAGTGTACAAGAAGAAGGACGACAACTAGTTGAACGGTCTGAGGGCGGAGGAGGTCGCGGTACCGTATTCATTTTTCCAAACTTTTAAACTTAGAATTATTTTTTAATCTAATTATTTAACATGTTTGCAGGAGGCGTTCTTGAGGCTGTTGAGAGAACGCCTGGGAGAAGAGAACAACAATGAGGAACCGGCACCTCATCTCAAGCATCCGTGACCCCGAACGAGCAACAACTGTGGATGTCAGCAGCTGGCAGTCGAAAAAGCGGCTGAGTATTCGGTCTCGGCTATGAGGCCCACCACACGATTGGTGGATCATCACAGTCCAGCAGCTCCACTGCTCCTACGCCCTCGCCGCCACAGCCGTAGAGTGACGACCTACGTGATCAGGTGCTGATGATCGAGAACTATATTAGAAGCTGGATCCAGATTGGCCCGATCGTTTAGTGCCCCAGCCTCCAGCTGACGCCCCCGCACCTCGACGACGACGCCTCTAGATGGCCATGATTTAGATTAGGATTTTTTTTCTAATTTTAAAAAATATAATTTTAAAATAATATTTCTATTTTTATAATAATTTTATTATTTTTTGAATATTATGTGTTGTTTCAAATATTATGTTGCAAAAAAAAATATTAAATTAAATAAATTAAATATTAAAAATAATTATAATAAATAATATGATTAAATAAAATCAATATTAAATTATATTACAAAATAAAAAAAATTATTTTTTGTAATTGCCTTTGTAACGACTTTTGTAACACAACAAAATTGATGAGCTTTAAAAGCCGTTACAAATACTGTGCTAAAAACAGTTACAATGTTCTATATAGTTATTACAACAATAGTTACAATAGCCGTTACAACACAAGTAATGAAAGCAATTACAAAGTCGTTACACAGACCGTTACAAATAATGTGCCAAAACAAGTTACCTTTATATTTCAAAACGTTACAAACACTATTACAAAAGCCGTGCCAACTTATAAGAAAAATCATACAAAAAAGTGTTACAAAGGCAGTTACAAATTTAATTTAATGCAGCCTTTACAAAAGTAATTATAAATTATTTTTCTATAAATCGACTGAATTTGTATTGAACGAGAAAAGAAATTGCAACGACCGTTACAATTTGTAACGATTTTTCATCTGGCCATTATAAATTATTTGTAATGACAACAAAAGCCGTGGTAAGTCAAACCGTTATAAACACCATTACAAATAGAAAAGCAGTTCCAATAAACTAAATAAACCGCTCGAAAAGCCGTTACAATAAATTATTTTTTTTATAGTGAGATAATCTTGTGTTTGGTTAGGAGGAAAAGATGGAGGTGAAGTAAAATCCGATGTATATGAAGCTCCTTTGAAGCCCAATTTTGTTTCCATCCAAACTTGAGCGAAAAAGTGGAAGTATAAGGCCAAAAAAATAAAAAAAAATATATTTTTTTTATTTTTATTTACTCTATTACCTATATATTTCTATCTTTGTATAAATGTAATTTTTCTCCAATTTTTCTCTCGTTCTCATTGATAACACCATACATAATTGACAAAAAAAAGAAAATAAAAAAATCAATGAAAAACTACTGCATCAAAGTCAACAATCAGGTAAACTATCTTGTTAGTAATTTTTATTTATTTAAACTAAATAATTTAAATAAATAAACAATACTTATTTTGATAAATATTTTTAATAAAAATATTCATATTCTTATTTGATAAATATTTCTATTACTGAAATTTTTAAATTTTTTATATACCAAAATTATATTAGTATAATATTAGTTTATTTATATTCTGATACAAAGTGAAGAGAATGGTAATTTAGTAAAATTATAAAAGTTAGTTTTCTCTTCTCAATCTGCTTTTCTCGTACCAAACAAGGGAAAATATTTGAGATTTACTCTCATTTCAATCATACCAAACAAATTAAAGGAAAATTATTATTCATTCTCTCCCTTTTCCGGTTTTCCCCTTTCACTTCCCTTTTCCATACATTTGAACCAAATGAACCCTAAAAAAAGTAAGAATTCTCAAACTTGAAATACTCATTCCATTCCCAATCCATTCCTACATACCAATAACACGCAAACATGTGGTAAAAAGTTTGACAACACAACCAGAAACATGAGTAAACACATCGATCTCCTACACTTACTAATGAACAATGTTGACTCCTATACTTAACTACGTATTCTATCATTTCCGTTTTTTAGCACTTGATATAATTTTCCAATAACAAATATTGGATAATTTTAGTCAGCATTAAAAGCTATTTGAATTTTTTAGTGTCAATGTCTAGATTTCGATGGTTTTAAGATAGGACTTCCTCTTTGGCCTTATAACGCGTGCAACAATCAAGCTGTCAATTGAGATTTTATTCTTCTTTTAAATTGTTAGTAAAAATTGGTAAAATTGTATTTTTAATCATGTAACCTTATGTTATTAGCATTTTTGGTATTTAACTTATTTTATTTACATATTTAATTTTTTTTTATGAATTTAATTATGAACATCTCACATTTGGTCATTTTTTGGTATTGATAATTTTGATTTTAGCGATTTATAATTTTAAAAAAAAAATGAGACCTATTACAGTGTGAAGGGGATTAAAATTGTCCACACGTTATTAAATTTGTCAAAAACGGACTAATGTGAGATGTTTAAAACTAAATTCGTCAATAAAAAATTAAATGTACAAATAAAATAAATTACAGGATAAAAATTACTAATGATCTAAAGCTACTGGAACAAAAATATCATTTTGCCTAAAAAAAAAAAAAATAGAGTTTACTTCAACTCATATCACTACCGCATTCCAAACACAAGTTCTAAAAATTATACACTATAGACTGCATATATAAATATGGGTAGAAATGGGTCGATGAATGTCGATCGCGGGGATAGCTCAGTTGGGAGAGCGTCAGACTGAAGATCTGAAGGTCACGTGTTCGATCCACGTTCACCGCAAACTTGTACCTTTTCTCTTCCATTTTCAATCTTTCTTTGTTCTCTACTTTTTATTTAAGTGTGCTCTCTTATTCTTATATAAATTTAATTTAATAGGATTTTGCTTCTTCTCAATGAAGTTTACAGCAGATTTATTTAAGTGCGGAGAACGTGTTCGACGAAATGCTCCTTCCACAAAGAGCACAGTCGACCTGTTTGTTGAAATGCTTGATTAAGACTGACCCTCTTCCTGGAAACATTCATATATAATTAGTAGGATTTGTTTTGAATAGATGTGGTGTTAGTGTATGCCCGCCTGATGCTTGGGATGAGCTGGTCTTGAATTTTTGAATTCAAGAATTGGCAACTGCGCTCCAAAACTTAAACACTGCGCACCATTATTGGGTTTCTCACACATTGTTCTTACTAGCGGCGACAACGACCACCACCACGGTGGTACGCAGTAGAGATGTACCGTAGAGGTAAGATATACATAACATATTGGTTTTAAGTATTTTGTTTTTAACATCTTCCCACTTATTTATATCTATTTATATTACTAGCAGTTGTCGTGCGCAGTTCCCGGGTCAAGAAATTAAATATAAATTTATTTCAATTATAAATAAAATAAAGTTATTTTTTTAAATTTTAGTACACACATTCTTCAAACTCATATATTTTTCAATTAGAACCCATTTATTACAACTGATGTAGCATGACTTCATATTAAAGAAATATCCCAAATTGCACGTGGAATATAAGGTTAATAAGTAACTCACAATATAAAGGAAAATTTTACGTAAGAAAATATTAAAGAACAAAAATAAACCACATTATTATTGTTATTCAATGTAAAAGTACTAAAAAATAAAAGAAAATTATAGAAGATAAATATATATGTGCATTCTTTGTTTTTGTAATAAATATTTTTCATCTAAATTTTTTTGAAAATGGGAAAAATATTTCATTAATTATTTTGTTTACAAATATACATTATAAAACATTATAAATATTTCTAATAAATAACAAATTTACATTATAAAAGCCTCATCAACTTTTCTCTACTTCTCTGTTTTCAAATATTAAACAAAAAATTTAATTTCAGAATTAATATTCAAAAATATTTTATTTTTATTTAAAAAAAATAATGAAACCTGTTTTACAATGGAAGAGGAGGGAGAGATGTTGAGGAATTGGATTAAGGGGAAGGAGGAGGAAGTTTGTGAGAAGAGGTAGTTTTTTAGAAAAGAAAGGTGGAGACGACATGGAACAGTGGTTGGGCAGAGGGAAAAAAAACTATTATAATAAAATTATTATAAAATATTGAAATTATTATTACGGTCAAATTTTTTTTTTAAGAAATAAAATAAATCAAAGGGCAAATTTGGGCATTATAAAATTAGTACACTCAAAGGGTTCTCTTTTATAATAGCATAGATAGATTATAAAAAAAATATTTAATCATATTAATTTTTTAATACCAAATTCATTGTTAAATTTAGGGGTGCTTGCAGTGCGGTTTCGATTATTTTTAAACCTATTTTCAAGTTGAATTGCCATTGGCAATTTTATAAAATAGTTTTTTAAATTACCATTTTTAAAACCAAAATCAAAGATGCGGTTTTGTGCGGTTTAACTGTTTTAATACTTATAGCAAAAAAAAGATGTTGAGACTAACAAAAAATCAAGAAATGAAACAAGTGTATGTATGTAGCAAGCAAGAAAAACCAACATTATGCACCATAAACCACCAACACTTTCCACAACTAGATTAAAATATAAGACCATATATATTAATCCAACAAGGAAATACTTAATCAAACAAAGGCCAATGGTCGATTTTAGTGAGAACAGAGATAAAAGGCAGAAAGACAGAACAAAGAAAGTAGTAAGAGAGAAAAGGGGGAGAAAAAAAAAGCAGGAGAGAAAAAATGAATGAAAAATTAAGACAATCATTGAATGGGCTTAAAGAAACATATATATATATATATTATATATATATATTATATATATATATATATATATATTATATAGGGATAATTACATTTACACCCCCTCACCTATTGTCATTTTACACAAACCACCCCTGCCTTTTAAAAAATTACAGAAATTACCCCCGACAGCCTTTAAAACCCCAAAATGCCCCTATTGACTTGGTCAAATTTTAATTTAATTTTTCAATGACAGAAACGCCCTTAGGGGTGTTTTGTAATTATCAAAAGGTAGAGGGGGTGTCAAAGTAATATTTATGGGGATGAATAATATGACCCCATATATATTTTTTATTATTTATTAAATTTAATTTATTTTTTAATTATTTTTTTATTGAATCTATATATAAATTTATACCTCTTAATAATTAAAATATTAAATTATTTAATTAATATATTAATAAAAACTAGCTACTAGCTTATAAATTCAAATTAAAAATTATCATATTTGTATAAATTACTTTAAATTCTTAATATTAAGATGTTTATTTTTTATTTTTATTTATAGCTAAATTTTATTAAAATTAATAAATTATACATACATGTATATACATTTATATAATATAAATATACAAATATGTATATAATTGAACATATTCATACGTATATATTTACATTTATAATAATTTAAAATATTTTTAATAAATAAATTGTTTATTTTACTAATTCTACTATAATTTATTAATTTTAATAAAAAATTAATTATAAATAAAAATAGAGAATAAATAATTTTTAATTTTAAGAATTCAAATTAATTTATACAAGTTTTATATTTTATTATTTGAATTTATAAGCTAGTAACTAATTTTTATTAATATATTAATTAAATAATTTAATATTTTAATTATTAAGAGGTGTAAATTTATATATATTCAATAAAAAAAGTTAATAAAATAATTTAAATTTTAATTAAAAATTAGTATAAATAATAATAAAAAAATATATGGTGTCATATTATTCAATTTTCTAAATATTACTTTGACACCCCCTCTACCTTTTGATAATTACAAAACACCCCTAAGGGTATTTCTATCATTGAAAAATTAAATTAAAGTTTGACCAAGTCAACAGGGGCATTTTGGGATTTTAAAGGCTGTTAGGGGTGGTTTCTGTAATTTTTGAAAAGGCAGGAGTGGTTTGTGTAAAATGACAATAGGTGAGGGGGTGTAAATGTAATTATCCCATATATATATTGTATAAAGTCCAAATATAAATTTTACAAAAATGGACTTTGTAATGTGATATTTGATAACATATGAATTTTGGAATTATATAATTCGAATATGAAATTCTTCTAAAAATTAATTATATTTTACTTATTGAATTATTATATATATAATTTAAAAAATTAATTATATATTTAGCGGCACGGTGCGATTTTTGGCGGTTCTTTTAAGTTCTAAATTAAAAACTAAACCAATTGTGCGGTGCGGTTTTACTCTAAAATTTAGAATTGCGATTTGAAAAATAAATCATGAAAAATAGTTCGATTTGATTTGGTTCGGACGGTTTTCAACGGTTTTAAATTTTTTTGATCACCCCTATTTAAATTCATCTCTTCCCTTTTAAAAGAAATAGTGTCAGAATAATAATTTCAAAGTTTTTTTTTAATAATCTCATAATTTTATAATTTATTTATTTTTCTGTCACCACTACTCAATGTTTCTTTATCATCAACTTTTTCCTCATAGCCAATGCGGAATAAGTCCTTACTTCATGTTTCTTTTTTCTTACAAACTTCTATATTTTTAATAAAATTATAATATATTTCTCTCTGTCACCTCATTCAATGATTATTTCTTCTCACAAACCTTTTTCTCTTTTTTATTAATTTTTTTTATTCATCTCACATCACAATTCTTTTTCATATGCTAACAGAAATCAAGTGCAACCACGACTAATATCTATACCTTTATATTAAGGGAGAACAACTATTTGGTGTCTCTCCCATTTTTGGTCTGGTTTTTTATTTATTTATTTTTTTTGCTTTCATCTAACTCCCCTCTCCCCCATTTTCCCAGTCCCCAATTTTTTTTATAGTTATTATTTTTTTTCTTTTTATAATTTTTATTCATCTTTTTTTTGCTATTTTTTTTGCAAATTTAATATTAATGCATTATTTTGTATATATTTTATTTCATAATAAATTTTTATAAATATTTTATTTTAATAATACTCATAAAAATTACACACAAATAATGTGTGCCATCAATTACTAGTAATAAAATAAAAACATTGAAGCTTTCCAAAAAAGCGTTATATGATAGCACATTTGGATGACCTCCTTGTATGATATTTTTCCACATAAGCAATAATTTTTTATTTGTCAGAATAAAGGATTATCTATCATTTATTTTATTTAAATTTGGATAATTGTATAATATTTTTTTTATACAAAAGAGTTCCTTTGATTCAAATAAAAAGAACATAGACTTGAAAGGGGGAGGGGGAGTGAAAAGACAAGAGGGAGGGAAATAATAATAGTATTCCTTCAAGTTGTTTGGTATGATTGAAAGATGAGTAAATTTCAAATACTTCTCATTATCTGATACGAGAAAAATAGATTGAGAAGAAAAAAATAATTTTTGTTAATTTTAATTAAATTCTTTCTCTTAATTTTATATTAAATAAATAATATTTTACTAAAATAGTATTAATATATACAAAATTAAAAAATCTTATTGGCAAAAATATTCATCAAACAAGAACAAAATTATTTTTATTAATAAAAATATTAATCAAAACGAGTATTGTGTATTTATTCTAAATTATAAAATTACTATAAATGATCATAACGTAGTAGTCTTTTTTTTATGATTCGATTATCGTTTTTCAAAAATTATGCACCGGTACTATTAGTGGGAGGAAAAAAAATGGAAAGAAAATTCTACATATGTTAACAAAATAAATAAATAATAAATAAATAAATATATATATATATATATATATATATATATATATATATATATTGTCATTTTGGTCTTATACGTTTACTTTTACACACAATTTTGGATGGCAATGAATTTGGACTTCGAAGGAGTTTCATATGCATCCAGTGTTACTTCCCCTCTAACTATTCTCCCTACCAAAACACCAAACTTTTTCTTTAACTTTTTACCCCCAACCGAACAAAATCACTTTTTTTTTTAAATAGTAACATAATTCAATTTTTTTTATTATCCATTAATATTTTTTTATTTTGATTTTATCACATTAAGTTTTATTTTTATCAATTAGTCTTTGTTACAATAAAATTTTATTTATTTGTAATTTTTATACTTTTTACTTTTTCGAAACACAATCCTCCCATATCTCTTTGAATTTTATTTGACCATGTAAGAAAATATATTTATTTATATTTATATTTATAGTAATAAGATTATTTGTGTTATTTAAAAGATTTATTTGGTTGCCATATTTTAGTATCCTCTTTTAAATTTTTATTTTGCCACTTAAAAATTTGTCATTTATTTTGTGTATTGATTTAATAAGTGTAAATTGTTTGTTTTTTGTCCAAAAGATTCACTCGCTTTTTTAGGTAAATAGTTAGTAAATATTTTAGATCCAATTTTTTAACTTTACACTTTTTAATTAATTTAATTTTAATTTATTTATTACTTACTTATTTTTATTTCAAGATAAAATTATTTATAATTTTATATAATTATCGTTTTTTAAAAATACAAAGCACGGGATACTACCTAGTATCTATAATTAAAAAAATATTGGTGGTGGCCAAGTAAGCAACATATGTGCATACCGTGATAGCTTTTTATTTTAGTTTACCACGTAATATTTTTTATTTAAATTTATATAAGTGTACAAATTGTTTCTTTATTTAGAAGATTCACCAAATTCTTTTGGAAAAATTAGTTTGCAAGATAACTTAAATCTTATTTTGATATCTAATAATACTTTTAAAAAATACTTTTTTTTTTCTGTTTAAATTAGATAAGAGTATCATTGATGTGGCTCAAATAGGGTAAAATACATATTTCCCTAATGTGATATTCAAAATATTTAAATAAGTCTCTGTGATGAAAAAAATACCATATAACCCCCTACAAAATTTAAAAAGGTGCATATTGACCCCTAACCCGCGCCCTCTATTTTTATCGCTTTTTTCTCTGACATTTTGCTCGCGGGAATAAAAAGAAATTTGATGTGGGATGATAAGAAAAAAGAATTTTGTTAAAGAATAAATTATAATAAGTATGGAGAAATAAGGAGAAAGAGAAATGTGGGTAATGGGTGGTTATGAGAAAAAAAATAATTATAAAATTATTAAAAAATATTAAAATTACTAATCTGACCAAATAATTTTAAAGAGAAAAAAATAAAATAAAGGGTAAATTATGGTAATCTAAAGTTGGTACGCTCAAATGGTTCTCTTTTATATTAGTATAGATATAACTAAATTATATTTTCTGATATTATATTTTTAAAAATATGTATAATTTAAACACAGGGGTAGTTTGATAATTTAGAGGCAAAATATACATATTTAGTTGCAATTTTGGGTGCATGAAAATTTACAAGGGGGGTAATATGCACCCTTTTAAATTTTACAGGGGGTTCTATGGTATTTTTTTTTATCATAGGGACTTATTTGAACATTTGAGGTACCACATGTGAGTAATATGAATTTTACCTGGCTCAAATATACAAGTACTAGTCATTGTAGCGTGCAATACCTATGCGCATGGTGTAACTAATATTATAATGTTTTAAAGTAAATAATTTATTTACACACACAAACTTTATCATTACCTAATAAGATTTCTTGTCAGATAAACAATATCTACAAATAAAAAAAATTATATCAAATAAAATAGAAAGCAACAGTGATGTGTATCACCCAAAAATATTTATCCCAAGAAAAAAAGTAAAAGCCTGTGTCAACCCAACAAAGTCCATTTGCACTAAAAGGAGAAGGAAGCCCACAACTTCATGAAGGAAGCCTAAAAGAAAAAGCCCAACAAAGAAGACCAGACCAAAGCCCATGACAAGGGCCCCCCCACGTGGCATACTCGTGGGATATCCACGTCAAGACGCCCCCCATGTGGCAGACATATAAGCTGCCAATTGTGCCCTATAGAAGAGTTCAACCTGAGAAGGATCCCCCATCACCTCAAACTCCTGACCTAGGATTCCCTCTCTACTAGGAGTCCTATCCCAGCAAAGACTCCATTTTTTCGATTCAAGAATGAAAGCCTATCAGCAATAAATAGCAGATAAGCTTATCCCAACAACCCTTATCCGATTTTCTCCCAGCTGAAGGTCGATTCAAGAGTTCCACTCCAACAGGGCACCCCCTATAAATACAGATCAAGTCCTTAAGCACGGGACAAATTCTAACTTCAAGCTTCTTGCTGTTACTCTGCTATTATGCTCTCAAATCATTCTCTAAACATGTTTTCACTTACAAATTCACACATTACTATTGGTCGTTATATTTCGACTCATTTTTCAATGATTCATTTTCTTCAAATCGATACTAACTTGGGAGTTGGAGTGCTAACTATTTATTTTGCAGGTTCCGTTTCTTAAGTTAATTTTTGTCTTGGTCCAGATCCAGTATTGAAGGCCAAGCCTGATGGACTCGTGCTAAAATCGCATGCATTAATTGACGCCGTCTGTGGGAAACACAAAGTTCAAGACGTGAGTTTTAATAGAGACTCCAAGCAATATCGCGAATAAGCAGAAAGCTGTGGAAACCACCAGTAATTCCAAGGCTTTGCAGGTGGTCATTGGGGCGCCCCTAATTTCGGTTAAAGGGGGAGCCCCTAGATCCGCTGGCACCAGTGCCCCCACCTCCTGAAGTTGTTGGTACCATGGCTGATCCCCCACGACGTAGCACTTACTTAGATACCTCCATGGAAGAAATACCTCTAGCCCTGCTAGGAGCTATTCAACATATTGTTTCGGCAGCGATACGAGACCAAGTGGCAGTGCTAGCACCTGCTCGTGTAGCCTCTCCCTCTGATGTGGACGTCCTTGAAGAAGAAGCAGAAGAAGGTGTCCCTGTACCTGCGCCTCTTGCAGCTGCAAGACAAGGACCCCTTCAACCGGCCCAGCAGGAGGTCCCCCTACAATGTCTCGCAAGACTGGAGTGCCTTCAAAAGGGCCTCCAAGCCGTCCAATACCAGATTGCAGGGCCCCCCAAAGATGAGCGATAGGGAGTCCCCTTCACCGAAGTCGTGATGGTGGATGAACTTTCAGCGAGTTGCCGCACCCCTACCATTGCCGAATATGACGGCACTACTGATCCTCAGGAGCATCTCTCAGAATGCGGCCCTTTTACACAGGTACACAGGCGGTATCAAGTGTTATATCTTCATAACCAACTTTGCTAGGGCCCCTCAATAATGGTTCAACCATTTACCCACGGGAGCGATAGGGAATTTTCAAAAATTTCGATCTCTCTTCTTGCACCAATTCGCTAGCAGTCGAAAACTACGAAAAATGGAGCTCAATCTCTTTGTTGTTCGACAGAAGGAGAACGAACCACTGAAAGAGTACCTGCAAAGATTCAATGCTGCTACATTGGAGGTACCTTCTGCCACTCAAGGAGTGAAAGCAAGCGCATTCTCCCAAGGACTTTTGGATGGGGACTTCTTCAAGTCCCTGACCAAGAAGCCAGTCTCCAAATTTGATGCCCTCCTAGCCCGTTCAGCCAAATACATTAACATGGAGGATGCCTAAGCTGCTAAGAAGGAAGGCCGTGGAGAAAAAAGGAAAGACACAAAGGAGGAGGCCCCCACCAAAAAACCTAGGACCTATTCTCAGGATAGGAAACCCCCTTTCCCAAAAGTAAATGCCGTGTACACTCCACTAACCTTGCCCATCACTCAAGCCCTCATGGCCGTAGAAGGAAAATGCTTGTTAACTCGCACCAAGTCATGAAAGGATGGCCCTCAACGATCCAAGTCTGACAAATTCTGTCGTTTCCACAATGACTACGGTCATACTACCGAAGAATATTGATACCTTAAGAATGAGATTGAAAGACTTATCCAAAATAGATATTTGCAAGAGTATGTATGTTGAGGGAAAGCCGAGGAACAGGGTCGTATCAGAAACAAAAAAATTGACAAGTAAAAGAGGCAAAAACCTTTAGCCCTGAAGCCTTCCCTAGAGAAGGATACAAAATTATGCCTGGTAGGAAAGTTGATGCCAGTTACCCCCCTCGCAAAGGGGTCATACAAATGATTGCAGGACGTCCAAATGGAGGTGATTCTCACCGTGCTAGAAAATTACAAGTAAGAGAAGTGCATGACGTGACAGTAAAGGAGGTACTGGATGTAGAGGCGATAGAAGACACCCCCCTCATCGAGTTCGGTCAGGTAGAACGGTCGGGACCCAAAAATGCCCACAACAACGCTCTAGTCATTACAACACTGCTTGCTAACTATGAAGTGAGATGCATCTGCTTAGGCTCAGGAAGTTCGACTGACATATTATTTGGAGACACCTACGACCAAATGCAACTAGGGGACACCCCCCTGGAAAAGGTGAGGACCTCTCTGTACGGTTTCGCAGGGGAAGTAGTACATCCACGGAGCATGATCTCACTCCCACTAACCCTATGGATTGAATCCACCCGAAGGACATGTCTTCTGAAATTCTTAGTGGTAGACACACCCTTCCCCTAAAACGCTATCTTGGGGAGACCCACTCTTAATACTTTCCAAGCAATAATCTCCACATACCATATGAAGATCAAGTTTCCTACAATTGGAGGTTTGGGAGAAGTACAGGTGACCCCCTCCAGTCAAGTAAATGCTATGTGGAGGCTGTGCGTAAAAGGAAAAAGAGAAATAAAGAAGAAGTATGTACGGAGACACCCCCCAACAAACGGGGAAGAAAAGGATGAATGGGTGGAGGAAACCAAGGGAATCGAGGGGGCACACCCCAAGGTACAGTCGGCTGAAGAATTGCTGAACATTGAACTTTTACTTGGAGATCCCGAGAAAACCACTAGAATTGGCTCTCAAATGGAGAATATTTGTTGAGAAAAGATCATTTAATGTCTACGCCGCAATATGGATATCTTCACCTGGGCCCCTTAGGACTTGGAGGGAATAAAATCCAAATGTGATCACTTATCATCTCAATATAGATCCCGGTGTCAAGCGTGTCAAACAAAAGAAGAAACATTTTGGGTCGGAAAAAGACAAAATAATACAAGCTAAAGTAGATAAATTGATGGCAGCTGGACATATCCAGGAAATACAATTCCCCCTAGTGGCTCTCTAACGTGGTCCTCGTACCCAAGCCAGGAGGATAGTGGAGAATGTGCATCGATTTCAAGGACTTCAACAAAGCATGTTCCAAGGATTTTTATTCTTTACCTAGAATTGATCAATTAGTTGATTCCACCTTCGGGTGTGAACTACTAAGCATGATGGACGCTTCTCAAGGATACCATCAGATAATGTTGGCCCCTGCAGATCGTAAAAGAGTCAATTTCATCACTTTCGTTGGTACATTCTGTTATGTGGCCATGCCATTCAACTTGAAAAATGCAGGTGCCACCTACCAATGTCTGGTGGACAAGAAATTCCATCCACAAATTGAAAGAAATGTTGAAGTTTACATAGACGACATGTTGGTGAAAAGTAAAGAAGCCAAAGATCATATCCTAGACCTAGAGGAGACGTTTTCCATCTTAAGAAATTATTGACTGAAACTCAATCCAAGAAAATTCGCGTTTGGAGTACAAAGAGGGCGCTTCCTCGAATTCATGGTTACCCAAAGAGGGATTGAGGCCAACCCCCTCTAGATCAAAGCTATACTAGACATGAAAGCTCCAACCAATGTCAATGAAGTGCAAAAGCTAACGGGAAGAATAGCCGCGCTCAGCTGTTTTATCTCTAAATGGCGGAAAAAAGTCTACCTTTCTTCAAGATACTGAGAAAAGCAAAAAAGTTCGAGTGGGATACCTCCTGTCAACAAGCATTCAAGGAACTCAAGGAGTAATTAGCAGGACACCCCCTATTGGTGAAACCAATCCAGGGGATACCTTCTACTTGTATCTCTCGACCAGCCCCCAAGTTGTTAGCTCTGTACTCATTCGTGAAGAGGGAGGGAAAAAATGCCAATTTATTATGTTAGTAAAGTACTCAATGGAGCAGAGGGATGGTACACTCCTATCGAGAAAATGGCTCTGGCTCTGGTAATCACAGCCAGACGATTGCGCCCTTATTTCCTCTCGCACCCTATAGGGGTAAAGATGAACATGCCTTTGAAGCAAATTTTGGGAAAGCCGGATACTTCCAGAGGATTGGTGAAATGGGCGATAGAATTAAGCGAGTATGATATCTCGTACCTGTCACGCACAACTATCAAAGCTCAAGTTCGAGTTGATTTCATATAAAAAATGGCGGGAACACCCATGGAGGATGCCTCTAAGGTTGAAAAATGGCTACTACATGTGGATGGATCTTCCACAACTCAAAGCAGTGGTGCAGGCGTAGTCATCATCACTTTGCCCTATGGAGAAGATTTATAATTTGCTGTCAAATTTGGATTTAAAGCCTCCAATAATGAAGCTGAATATGAGGCACTGGTAATAGGCATGAGGATGGCCCAAAATATAGGAACCAGACACCTAGTGGCTTACTCGGACTCCCAACTGATAGTCAAACAGGTAGAAGGCACCTAGGAAGAAAATGCGATACACTACTTGCAACAAATAGCAGAACTGAAAATAGGATTTGGAAGTTTCTAATTGATCCAAATTCCAAGAGAAGAAAACATTTGGATCAAGCCAAGAGCTCCGTTGAGCATACAAGTAATTTCTCAATAGGATCCCCGTGATTCGATGGTTGGAAGAGGGACACCTCCCTCCCAATAGGTGGGATACAACCAGGCTTAAAATCCAAGCGACTCATTTTTTACTATAGAGAGGGGTCCTCTACAAAAAATCCTTCACGCACCCCCTACTCCGGTGTTTATACTAGTTAGAGGGAATACATGTTTTTAAAGAAATACACAACGGATGCTGTAGAGCACAGGCTGGAACATGGGCACTATCTAACAAAGCCCTACGAGCTGGCCTACTATGAAACAAGATGCATGACAATTGGTGGCCAAATACGAAAAATGCCAAAAGCATTATTCTCTCATACACCAACCTACTGCCTCTCAATACTATATTATCACATTGTCCATTTACACAATGGGACATGGACATTGTAGGCCCTTTTTCCTTGCCCCCCGACCAGAGGAAGTTCCTGTTTGGTGGCGATCGATTATTTCACTAAGTGGGTAGAAGCAGAGCCACTCGCTCGTATCAAAGAAGCAGAAGTCATGAAGTTCATATGGAAAAACATCATCTGTCATTTTAGACTACCTCGAAACATAATCTCAGACAATAGTAGACAATTTCAAGGTTGAAGAATACAAAAATAGTGTAAGGGTCTTCATATCAAACAAAGATTCACATTAGTGTCACATCCCCAAACCAACGGACAGGTGGAGGTCACCAGTTGCATCTTTCTACAAGGGATAAAAAGAAGACTGGAACGAGTCGGAGGGAACTGCACAAAAGAATTAACAAATATCTTATGAGCGTATAGAACAACCCCCCAAGGGTCTATAGGGGAGAGCCCCTTTACTTTGGTCTATGGGACAAAAGCCATCATCCCTGCTGAGTTGGGGGTGCCCTCTAATAGAATCTTGCACTTTTACGAATAATGTAACACAAAACTTTTGGAAGAAAATTTTGATCTTATCGAAGAATTTAGGGAAAAAGCTTTCATTCGTGTATAGAGATACAAGAATACCATGATCAATGCCCAAAATAAAAGGGTGAAAACTCAAAGTTTCCAAGTCGGAGGCTTAATCTTGCTAAGAGTGGATACATTAAAACCAGTAGAAAAATTCGATCCTACTTGGGAAGGACCCTATAAAATCAGAAGAAAATTGGACGAGGAGCCTATGAATTTGAAGATCTAGAAGGATGCCCCCTACACACGTCCATGGAACATACACAATCTCATTAAATATAATGTATAATGAAAGGTGCCCTTTTCATGGCATCAGCCCTCTAGAAAGACACCCTCTTCTTATTATGAGCTTCCCAGAGGGACGCCTCTTACATTAAACTCATCTTCCGCAAGGATGCCTTCTACCTTTTACTCGTCCTCCAAAAGGACATCCCCCTCAAATGAATATCGTCCTCCAGAAGGACACCTCTTTCATCAGTCCTCTAGAAGGATACCCCCTTCAAACGAATAATATCCTCCAAAAGGATGTCCCCTTTGAGAAATAAGTCATACAACTAAATTAGGGACATCCCTCTACAAAGGTATGTAATTTATCTTGTGTTATCCTAATTTCAAGTATCATAACACGAGGTAAGAAGCATCATATGAGTAAGCCCTGGTAAAAATCACACAAGCATCCATCAATCAAAGGGGCCCTCGGGTTTCCAACCAAAGCCTTCGTACATCTTTTTCGCATGTCTCACATACATACATGCGCATTTCACACTGTGGTATAAAAATTAATCTTGCCGCCTCAAGATTATCATGCAGTAAACATTGCAATAAGGTTCCCTCAATCATAGGGGGCATCCCTCACCATATGCAGAAAAATGCAATATACCAACTATGATATCAAGCGAAAGAGAAATGTCATAACAACAAATCTCCTGGCCTAAAACATGACTGGGGGAGAAGTTAGTCAAAGCATTCAACAAAAGCAGAAAAGAAAAGAAATTGTCTCATCCTCGTCCACCGCGAGGGAAAGAACAGAAATGAAATTGTTCGAGTAATCTGAGGGCAGAGGTTAAGTACACATCTCAGTTTTTCTCCCCACATGCGGGGTCTTCCTTCTCAGATGGGTCTTTGGAGGCATCAATAGAGGATTTTGCTACAACATCTTCAGGGGGGCCTGAGGTCTCCTTGCCAGTCTCGAAGGGGGTGCCTTCTTCCTTCTGGTGCAGGGCCTCCATTCGCTGGGGATGTCCCCCTCTACGATGTCAATTGCCACTTCAGGGGGGGGGGACTCCTCACTTCTACTTCTACCTCTCTTAGAATGCTATCTAGGTTTCCTCTGCAAAATTCATATAGGGATCAAAAGTGCAGTCATACATAAATAAAAAAAACAAAAAAAAAAAATAAAGGAAAACGAGGGGAAGAGGAAAATGAACCTAATTCTTGAGGGAGGTTCCCACTTCCAGGGATAGTAGACTCAGCAAAGGGATCGGGGGCATTCATCAAAGCAGCCCCAACATCGAGGAAAGAAGGTTCTTCCTCGGCAGGGGGGTACCCATGAGCAGTAAATTGCTCTTTACAAGCTGAAAACCCATATTCCAGATAAGGAATGGCTATGTCCGCCACTTCCCTCTGGTAATCGTTTGATTTCTTGAACTCTTCGATGTGACTGGCTTGGTATCCCTCAAGAAGGGATTGGGGAAGTCATGTATCGCATTCTCAACAGCTTTCCTAAGGGCCGCCGCATGCCCAACATTCTCCTTTTAAAGGCGCTTACACTCCTTCTCCAGCTGCACGTACCTAGTGTTGGAAAGGAGGGAGCCCCCTGTTGGCGCAACAAAAGAGCCTCCCAAACATAAGCTGCCTGACAAAAAAAAAAAGAGAACCATCAGTTCCCATACGGATGAAAACTGTAAAGCATCAAAATTTAAAAACTCACCTTCAGCACATACAAAGAGACCAACCTCTCCAAGTCCTCCCTTGGCATAGGTGCCAATAGATACCTATCTCCGGAGGCCACTGCACCCTTGGCCAAAGTCATCAATAAAGAAGAATTCTCCTCCCTCTCCTACTCCAAGGAAAAGCGTGAGTGCAAACCATTTGAGGAAGAGCGAGGAGATTTAGGGGAAACCCCCTTCAGATCCTTTAAAGGAGGAGGAGGAGTAGAGGTTGGCCTCGAGGAACTAGTAGGAGTGATGACTGAAACTAGCTTCATTTCTTGGATGAGCCCCCAGGCGTGAACCCTGCCACGGGAGAAGTTTGCATCTTCCCTTTGGACTCACTCGAAGCCGGAGTCCCCTTGGGCGAATGAGAATGAGGGGTCCACCCTCCGCGAGCACGATCTTGTATACGCTTACTGAGCATTATGTCACTTGTCACAAATAGAAGACAGCTTCATTACAAATGGAAACCCAAAATAATAACCAAATACGGAGAGAAGTATGAAATACAAAGGGAATCCCCCAAAGGCTCCACCCAATGTCCCAACAGTCTCTCATCGACCAGAGAACGAAAGTCATATGGCCTCTCATTTAAGAATTCCAAGATAGAAAACAGGGAGGTAGTCATCTCCCCTACAGTCAAGGAGAGGGGGGTCTCCTCATTCTAACGGTCAGGGAACCTCCAAGACCATGAAGAATGAACAAAAAAAAACTTTTTTTCCAGTGCTTTGGTGGGTTGGGAGTATGCAAGAATGACACACCAGGACGAGGGGTAAAAAGAAAAAAACTAGGATCGGCCTGCGTGAACCGAAAGCATTGGACGAATATATTTGCGGAAACGGGGAACTTATAGTAACGAAATACCATAAAGAAACCAGCCAAGATCCTGAACGAGTTTGGCACTAACTGATTTAGAGGAACCTGGAAATAACTAGCACCTTCAGAGTAGAAGGAAGGGATAAGAAATCGCAAATATGAACGTAGTTGTGCGGGGAAAAAAGACAGGCAGTTGTCCGGAGGACTAGGGGGACGACCCAAAAGACTAGCTGTATAAATAATCAAGGAAGGAGAGATGAAAAATTCTCTCCTAGGCTGGTCGATACCAGCTGTTTTAAGGTTGGGGGAGCCCAGATCCACAGAAGAACGAGGCACCTCCCTCAACTCTTTCCCCTCTCCTTTAACCCTCTTTTCCTCTTACCCAAGAGAAGAAGCCTCTTTCTCCTCCTGTCCTTTGTCGTCCTCCTCATCCACTAACCTACGAGAGGAGGCCGCTGCTGCCTGCCGTTGACTCCATCTCCGGCCCCTAGAAGGCCCTGCCAAATGGCGTCCCGCCTTCTTCGAAGTGGTCTCAAAGGGATCATCGTCTAGATGAACCTCTCCAACAAATTGGACGAATTCGTCGGAAGAAGCTATTTCTAAAAAAGGAATTAAAGCCCTAAAAGGAAATAAACTTGAAGAAGAAGAAGGGAAGAACACTCAGAAAACTTTCTATAGATAACGCTTTTGTTCTTCAAGAAAAGTGGAGAAATAGGAAAGGAGAAAATGAGGGTGGTTCGTGTTCCAGTACATGCAGGGGGAGGTTAAACCCACATCCGCCTCATAACCGCCCATGATTAGGCGGTTACCTAGTGAAAAAGGCACATGGAGAGGGGTGGTTATCAAACCCCCCTCTCCATATTTTTTAAAACGAGGGCAATGATGACGGTTGGAACCTAACCGTCATTTCCATGCCGACCCATGTCAGAATGCATGGCCTTATGAAAACTAAAGGCGGGAAAATAAGCAGGCAGGAAAGAAAAAGGATGCCCCATGCGAAAAAAAGAGACGACACCCCTTACCTCGTGACAACAAGTTCTACTCTAAGAAGGAATCTTAGGTCCTCTCCTCCTTAGAGTGGGGGGTGGGGGTGGGACTGAATGATGTGTGTGGCCCAAAATAATTTAGCCTAAGAAGAAATAAAAGCCTATGTCAACCCAACGAAGCCTATTTGCACTAAGAGGAGAAGGAAGCCCACAACTTCATGAAGGAAACCCAAAAAGAAGGCCGAAACAAAGCCCATGACAAGGCGCCCCCCACGTGGCATACATGTGGGATATCCACGTCAAGAGGCCCCCCCCCACGTGGCAGACATATAAGCTGTCAATTGTACCCTACAGAAAGTCCAACCCGAGAAGGATCCCCCATCACCTCAAACTCCTGACCTAGGAAGACTCCCTCTCGATTAGGAGTCCTGTCCAAGCAAAGACTCTATTTTCTCGGTTCAAGAATGAAGGCCTATCAACAATAAACAACAGATAAGCTTATCCCAACAACCCTTATCCGATTTTTTCGCAGCTAAAGGCTGATTCAAGAGTTCAACTCCGACAAGGCACCCCCTATAAATACTGGTGAAGTCCCAAAGCAGGGGACACACCCTAACTTCGAGCTTCTTGCTGTTACTCTGCTATCTGCTCTCAAATCATTCTCTAAACACGATTTCAATTACAAATTCGCACATTATTATTGGTCGTTATATTTCGACTCATTTTTCTATGATTAATATTTCTCAAATCGATACTAACTTGGGCTTTGGGGTGCTAACCATTTATTTTGCAGGTTCCGTTTCTTTGCATGATTGTGAATTGATATCAAAATGACTAATGTTACTTTGTTTGAAAAATATATAAAGTATATTTTAAAGAAATTATAAGACAAAACAAAAATAAAAATAATAAATTGAAGATAGCATTAAAGAAAATGGGTTATACCTTTATCAATCCCAAATTTGGAAAGAAATCATAATGATTAATTAAAAAAAATATTATTTAACAAAACTGTATACAATTGTATAGAAAAGAAAAATATCACTAATGTATATAGGATAAATTTATACCATCATCAGAAAATTATTAACGTATTCATGAAAAATTTATACAATCATCTAAATACACACCCGATGTATAAAGGATAAATTTCTACCATCATCTCTGTCATCTATAAAATGATACAGAAAAATATGCCAAAACCTATTTGTTAAAATAATTATTCAAAAGGGGGGGGGGGGAAAACACACCCGGTAACTTCTTCTCAAATGTACCTATCATCAGACAGACAAGATGTAAAAAATATAGTTAATATAGCATAAATAAAATTTCCATATTAAGTGTAAACTTAAATTGTATAGTAAGATGTTGAAATATATGGACAATTTACCATTGGCATAAAAATGATAATTGGAATCCGAGTGGCAATTGATAGTGCAAATGACCATAATAAGAGCACTTCTGCTAGTTAGAAGATGGAGACTACTCAAATTGTAGCACATCTCTCAATAAATTTCCACCTATTTTCTCTAAAGAAATGAATCGCCAATCTTGAATGGATAATCTAATTTTATATAAGTCGACATTCACGCAATTAAGTATAAAAGTGATACGGATAATTATATTTACACTTCCTGACTTATGGTTTATTTACACAAACCATCCCTATCTTTGTATATAATTACAAAAACTACTCCTGATAGCCAAAAAATAAAGATAGCTTGTGTAATGATGGTAATATTTTAGGGGGTGTGTGTGTAATTTTTCAAAAAAAGTAAGGGATGGTTGTGTAAGTGATAATGATGTTTTGGTGGATATATATATGTAATGATCTAAAAGATATAGATGATTTGTGTAAACAGATCATAGACCAAGAGGTGTAAATGTAATTATCCCTAAATAATATGAAAAATCAAAGTTTAATATAACATTTCCTAGAATAATGAGATGCTCTTCATAAGAGTGAGGAAAAGGATATGGAACGCCAATTTTGGGAAAGATAACATTGACGTTATAAGCATTCACTAAAAGCCATGAAAAATGAGCATATCGTAATAGAGTGTGCTTCCGTTGAAATATGAATTACGCATTGTGTTATGTAAAATGTTCCCTCTTACCATTAAGATATCCATCAAGGAACGCAATGCCTGAGATTAGTTGTGCAAAATTATAACACGGAACATATACTTTCTCTAAAAAAGAATAAATCAAAAAAAAAATTTTACGAAAAATCTTGAGCCTAGGAAGAAATTTGAGAAGGAAAACTGACTAGCATAAAAAAGTTAGCATTATTGGACATGTTTACTTCCACCTATGGGATTAAATGGCTAAATATTAATTTATGATTATATTGATGATATCTTGTTAAATTTCCAATAAGCAAGTTGTTTACTAACTAAGGATATTGTTAATGATATTTTCATTTTGTATTTACTTTGCCTTTGATTATTTAATTGATTGTATATTGCAATTACTTTTTTAACCCCAAATAAGACAAATTGAAATGTTCCATAATGTAAAGAACTCGACTCATGTTCCCCCTCTCTTCTCTTTGTTTCAGATTGCTTTGCTTCATTTTGGGGTCTGCCTCTAAGTCTCCGAATTTTTTTTTCATTTTTGTATTTGAATGGTCGACCGGTTTCATCAAAGGTAAGTAAAACCATCCAAAAATACAAGTTGAGATAATAATAATAATAATAAAAAATGAAGGTACAAGAATAGAAAATACTTCAAAATAGCATATACCTTTCCTTCGACGAATAAGATGAACGATGAGATAAAAAAATAAAAATTAAGCTACATGTTATTTTTGAAAAAAAAAAAAATAAAGACACAAACAAAGGAACATTATAGGGAAGAAGGACGAAACATGGAAGGCAAGGAAACTTCACATGCGTTTGCTGAAAAAAAAATATTGGAAAGGTGAAGTGGTTTAATGAAAAGACAACTTGTGTTAGGTGCAATTATTGCACTGAGAATGTGTGCGGTAAATTAACTCAAACTGGAGGGCAATATAGACATTGCAATAGATAAAATCAATGACAAGAGTGAAAGAAAAATCAATCACAAATTGGGCTGCCAAAGTGATTTTCTAATCACGAGCTTGAAGACCGTACTAAAATCATCTGAAATTGAGGCTTTATTACGGACCAACCCACATTGTACCGAGCTGAAAGAAAAACCTAGTAAACAGAATACTACTAAAGACTGCTTGGGATCAGGCCTTGTACAGAAACGTAAACATAGTCACAAGTTTCCAGATTTTAGCTTTTGTTCCTCTATTTGTTCAGAACACAACGAGCAAGAAGAAGCGCATTCTGATGGACACGTTTTTATGTTCACGTTTTTACAAGTTGTAATTTCAGTTTAGCACCTTGTAAATACGTTTCTACTGTTTCATATAGTTAGCAAGTAGTTTTGGAATTAGTTAGCATGTAGTTAACAGCAGTTACTCTTCTTCTCTGTATTTAAACCAGTTGAGCTCTTCCTTCTCAATCAATGAATGAACTTCAGTTGTGAGCTCTCTATATACTCAAATATGTCTTCCTTGTTTTTCTCTTCCTCCATAACTGATTTCTCAATTTTATCACATGGTATCAGAGCCTTCTTTTGAATTTCTCTGGATACTCTTATTTCGATTCAATCAAATAGACAACTTCAATGGCCACTAAGGGTGAGCATCATGCGAATACAAGTGCAGTGAATTCTGGTAGACGAAGAGAACCAGAACTGCCTGAGTTCCTGCAACTTCACAGAGGGGATCATCCAGGGATGATTCTGGTAAGCACTCCATTTGATGGAAATGATTTTCTGGCCTGGCGTAGGTCAGTGGTAATAGCTCTTCGGGCTAAGATGAAATTAGGATTTATCGACGGCAGATACATTATGCCAGATAAAACTTCAGAAACTTATGATACTTGGGTTCGAGTAGACTCCATGGTGACATCTTGGATTTTGAATGCTGTTACTAAAAAAATCTCGAGAGGTTTTCTATACACGAAGTCTTCTAGACAACTCTGGCTAGATCTTGAAGAAAGGTACGGGGAGAATAATGGACCCCTTGTGTATCAACTGCAGCGTGCCATTGCGTCAATTACACAAGGAACACTTAGCATTGTTGAATACTTCAACAACTTGAGTGCATTGTGGGATAAACTTGAATGTCTCAAGCCACCAAAGGTCTGTACGTGTGGCTTATGCACTTGTGGAGTCACTAAAGTCACAACTGAAGAAGACAATCTGACAAAGTTAGTACAGTTTTTGATGGGCCTCGATGATAGTTATGACAATATAAGGAATCAGATCCTTGTAATGGATCCTTTTCCAAGCGTGAACAAGGCGTATTCAATGGTTCTCCGAGTTGAGCGACAGAGAACTGTAATATGCACGCTGGTGTGTGGGTGAAGGTGTGGCTTTACATACTCGATGGAATGATCACAAAGGAGGCAATGCTCCAAGAGGAAACATACAGAATATTGCCAAAGGAGGTTACAGAGGAAAAGGAGTAATAGACAAGAAATCACAGACTTGTTCACACTGTGGGAGAATAGGCCATACGAAGGAGAGTTGTTTTAAGCTACACGGGGTTCCAGACTGGTACAAGCAATTGAAAGACCAGAAAGTGAAAGAAACAGGATCAGCAAGGGTTTCAATGTGATCACTGCAGACGCAGGAAATGATTCAGAAAATGCTTCTAATCTTGGAGATGCAGTGAAGCAAATGACTGAGCTTATAAAGTTGATGAAGGAGAACATCCCACAACAAGACCCCTTGCAAGTCAATTTTGCACATGGAGATGACTTTGCAGGTACCAGTGCATTGGTTACTCCTTCTGAAAATGGTTTTGGTTTATGGATTGTTGATACAGGTGCCACTAACCACATGTGTGGACATCCTTCACTTCTTACACATTGTTACTCTCCAATACATAAATCCTTAGTACATTTACCTGATGGTTCATCACATTCGGTTGAATCAGTTGGTGTCTTATAATTATCTGATACATTAAGCCTAATAAATATCTTGTGCATTCCTGCCTTTAAATACAATCTGTTATCTGTGCAAAAATTGTGTTCTTCTGCTGCTGTTTCAGTCATTTTCTCACCCTCTCATTGTTGGATACAGGACCTGAAGACTAGAGGTATTCTAGCTGTGGGTAGAGTGGTAGGAGGTCAATACATCCTCGACAAACATTCATTTGATTCTGTAAACATTCAACGATTCCCAGTACCTTCTTTTCATTCTTTTCCTTCAAAATGTAACATGTCTCATGCTAAGCATGATACTTGGCTTTGGCATAAACGACTTGGACATCCTTCATTCCCTGTAATGCAGCATATACAGTTAATAAAATCACCACTTTTATGGGATATATGTGATATTTGTCCTATTTCTAAGCAACAAAGAGCTCCTTTTCCTACACACCATATTCAAAGTTCTCACATCTTTGAACTCATCCATGTGGATGTTTGGGGTCCCTACAAAATTCCCTCTCTCACTAATTGTCATTATTTTCTAACCATTGTAGATGACTTTAGCAGAGCTGTTTGGATTTTTCTTCTACAGAACAAAGCCCAAGTTTCTTCAAAACTTTCATCTTTCTTCACTTCTATACAGACACAATTCCACACTCATATTAAAACCATTAGATCTGATAACGGCTCTGAATTTGTCGATGAAAGATGTCATGCCCTATTCCAGTCTCGGGGAATAATTCACCAACGATCCTGTCCTCACACCCCTCAACAAAACGGCATTGTTGAGCGCAAGCATAAACACTTGCTCAACATTGCTAGATCCCTTTTACACCAGGCATCACTTCCTCGCAAATTCTGGGGAGAGTGCATTCTTACTGCTGCATACTTGATCAATCGTTTGCCTTCACCCCTTTTACAATGGAAAACACCTTACGAAATTCTGTACAAAAAAATACCATCTTTAACTCACCTCAGAACTTTCGGATACCTCTGTTTTGCCACAAATGTTCTTCCTCACAAAGACAAATTTGATTATAGGGCTTCAAAGTGTGTCTTTATTGGATACAGCCAAATACACAAAGGTTATAGACTTTATCACTTGGGGGATCACACTGTTTTCATTTCCCGAGATGTACAGTTCCATGAAAATATTTTTCCCTTTACAACTACTTAGTCTAATCCTCCCACTCACTTACTTGCTCCCATACCTGATATAGAACCCTGCCCTGTTGTTGCTACACCTCAAAATCTGACTACTCCTACTCTTTGTCCTACTTTTACTATCCAAGCTTCATCTCTCCCACATTCTGCTCCTACCAATACTACTACTCTTAGACGTTCTCAGAGACAAGTTAACCAGCCACATTGGCTACAAGATTTTATCTGTAATCATACCTCGTCATCCTTTTTGGATCCTATTTGTCATTCATCCTTTAGTCCTGCACACATGAGGTTTTTGGCGCAGGTTGAGGCTGTCCATGAGCCCAGATCATTTAAGGAGGCTAACCAGAGTTCTCATTGGCGTGAGGCTATGAACAAGGAAATTGAGGCGCTTGAAAAGAATTCCACCTGGGAACTCACAGAATTACCAGGAGGAAAAAGAGCTATTGGCTCCAGGTGGGTTTACATGGTTAAGTTGAACCAAGATGGTTCAATTGAACGGTATAAAGCCAGACTCGTTGCCAAGGGATACACTCAGATTGAAGGGATTGATTTCTTTGACAGCTTCTCTCCTGTGGCGAAAACTGTTACTGTTCGCCTGTTTATCGCTATTGCTACTGCTCGTCATTGGCCCATTTTGCAGCTGGATGTTAATAACGCATTCCTCCATGGCCATCTTGATGAGGAGGTCTACATGGTACCACCTGAAGGTTACGCTAAGGCTCGGGTATGGACTGGTTTTTTGTCTCAAGCGGTCCTTGTATAGCTTGAAACAAGCCTCTCGACAATGGAACATTGAGTTGACTTCAAAGTTGGAAGCTTTTGGTTTTAAGCAATCATCTCACGACCACTGCTTATTCACAATGCGTACTGATTCTTCATTTCTGGCTCTAATTGTTTATGTCGATGATGTTTTACTCACAGGTGATTCCTTGGATTCCTTGTCGTCTGTTAAGCATTACTTGGATGATCTCTTCACCATAAAAGACTTAGGTCATGCCAAGTTCTTCTTGGGGCTTGAACTGGCACGGTCGACACATGGTACCTTTATCACTCAGAAAAAGTATTTGATGGATATTGTTTGGGACTGTCATCTGGAGGAGGCAAAGCCTGCTGCCACTCCGTTACCTGTGGGAATCAAATTTGATGCATCCACTGGTCCTGCTCTACCATCTCCAGATCGCTATAGAAGGTTGGTTGGTAGACTTTTATATCTGGATTTCTCTCGCCCTGACATTTCTTTCGCGGTCCAGCAACTTAGTCAGTTTCTTCAACATCCTCGCGAACCTCACTGGGACGCTGCTCTTCATCTGGTGCGATATCTCAAAGGGTCTTCCACACTTGGTGTATTTTTTAGTACTGATTCTCCCCTCACTCTTTCTGCTTTTTCTGATTCTGACTGGGCATCGTGCCTTGATACACGTCGCTCCGTCACTAGTTATTGTGTCTTCTTGGGAGGTTCCCTTGTTTCCTGGAAGACCAAGAAGCAAGCTACCGTCTCCCGTTCTTCTGCCGAAGCCGAGTATCGAAGTATGGCTTCTACTGTTTGTGAGCTTCTTTGGATTAGCTACATTCTTGGTGATTTTGGGATTACAGTCGTTTCTCCTATTCCTTTTCATTGTGATAACAAAGTTGCAATTCATATCACTGAAAATCCCGTGTTTCATGAATGTACGAAACACCTTGACATCGATTGTCATATTGTTCGCGATCGTTTTAAGTCTGGTTTCATTCTCCCTCAACATATCTCCACTCAGCACCAGGTTGCCGACCTATTCACGAAAGCTCTCCCTGCCCCTCAGTTCACCCGTCTCATGTCCATTTTGGGCATGCTTTCTCATGTACCAACTTGAGGGGGGGCTGTCACAAGTTTCCAGATTTTAGCTTTTGTTCCTCTGTTTGTTCAGAACACAACGAGCAAGAAGAAGCGCATTCTGATGGACACGTTTTTATGTTCACGTTTTTACAAGTTGTAATTTCAGTTTAGCACCTTGTAAATACGTTCTACTGTTTCATATAGTTAGCAAGTAGTTTTGGAATTAGTTAGCATGTAGTTAACAGCAGCTACTCTTCTTCTCTGTATTTAAACCAATCGAGCTCTTCCTTCTCAATCAATGAATGAACTTCAGTTGTGAGCTCTCTATATACTCAAATATGTCTTCCTTGTTTTTCTCTTCCTCCATAACTGATTTCTCAATTTTATCACAAGGACGAAATATGGAGGGCAAGGAAACTTCACATGCGTTTGCTGAAAAAAAATATTGAAAGGTGAAGTGGTTTAATGAAAAGAACAACTTTTGTTAGGTGCAATTATTGCACCTGAGAATGTGTGCGGTAAATTAACTCAAAGTGAGAGGGCAATATAGACATTGCAATAGTTAAAATCAATGACAAGAGTGAAAGAAAAATTCAATCACAAATTGGGCTGCCAAAGTGATTTTCTAATCACGAGCTTGAAGACCGTACTAAAATCATCTGAAATTGAGGCTTTATTACGGACCAACCCACATTGTACCGAGCTGAAAGAAAAACCTAGTAAACAGAATACTACTAAAGACTACTTGGTATATCAGGCCTTGTATAGAAACGTAAACATAGCCACAAGTTATGATATTAGTAATTCGAATAATCACTCTATAATCTTCTTGAACATGAAATATTGGTTTTCAAAACATATTGATGAAACCAAACTCTTGAAAGCCAGAAAGCATGTGGCAACCTTTTTTGGTGTTGTGGAAAAATACCAGAATTGCATCAATCTTATCTATCTATTAGCAGTTGCAACTTGCAAGTTGCCAAAAATAAAAACTGAAAAACAAAAATTGATATGGATGGAAGTTGTAAAGGTCATGGGGTGAACGTGTGAGTGTGTGTTTGTTTGGGGGGGGGGGGGGGACTCAACAATTATAAATTTAAAGTACTGTAACTAAAATTTTCAAATTATTTAATTGTATATCTATAGTATATTAAGAAAAAAGAGATCTTATAAACCCAATATGACAGTTGTCATACTATTATACTAATTTTTTGAATTGTCAATTATATCCCTGTAATCCTATTCAGTTAATGTTTCAAATTTACCCCTAAATAAGATTTTGTATTTGGTGAAAAAAGAAGCCCACGTTAAAGTCACTCTCCATTTCTTCTCTCCCATCTCACAACTTCCCATGTCTCTCACCCAACTCTCTTCTTCTTCTCTCTCATCACACAACATCTCTCAGTCTCTCAAATCTCAATTTTGGAGAGATTGACCTGAAACTCTCCTCCTTCGATGTTGCTCCAAACACATCACTCTCACTGTCGTTCAACTATGAATGGCAAAAAATTTGACGATTATTCAACTCCATTCCAAACGTTGATCCGTGACACAGTGCGACGAAAATTGCTGGTGAAAAATTCTCTATATTTTTTCTTTAACACCTATGATTGCTTAGGAATTCTGGTACATTCATCCCTTGCCCTTTCTTTATTGTCTCTGTTAATTAATTTTGGAGGTGAGCAGTTCAACAAGGGACATGTTTTGATCGAAGGACATTTCTCTATCAATTGTTGGTGGTATCAAATTTTATAGCAAGTGCGTAAGTTGGATCTTGGGGAAAAAGATTTTTTCTACATTCATGCTTTCTTATGAATTATGCACTTGAGATGAGACTCGAGGTGTTTGATTAATCCAATTAGGGCTCATTTACTTTGAATTATTAAGCTTGATATCCCAACTAATCATGCACAATTTTTTGTTTACTTAAAATTTGTTCAACCCATTATAATGGCACAAGGCCTACTATAAAGGGTGATTAGAAGGTAATTACAAACCCAACACAAGAGGTGGGTTTGCAATCATGCTCAACATGTGGAAGTCTTATTATTTTTTGGGTGCCCATTTTATCTCCAATTTTTCCAGGTTAATTATAATTTTGTCCCTAATTTTGGTGAATCCACCAAATTACGATTTTTCAAAGGAAAGTATATATATTGTGTATAATATATATTTATTAATTTTGATATTATATATTTATTTTATATATTAAATAAATTATCTTTATGAAGATGAATGTTGATGGTTAGAGGGAAGTAATATAAAATATATTATTTAATTTTTATATAGAATATCATATATTTAATTTTTATATAATATATTATTTAACTTTTGTTATAAAATATTGTATATACTTAACAGTCCTAACTTTTATTTCACATGAACTTTTATTTATGTATATAAATATATTACATCTTAACACAAGAAAAATATTAAAATTGAAAGAAAAATTAATATTGTATATTACATTTTAGTATTTGTCTTGGACATACATAAAGTTTTTTGAGTTTCTTTGAGCGTTTGGGTCTAAACGATTTTGTAATAAAATTTTTGCAGAAATTAAAGAGAAAGAATCAAATGAGTCTGCGGTACTTTATTTCTTGAAAAGAATCATTGTTTTTTTTAAAGATTTTTTACCACTTTTTTCTTATTAAATTAATTTATGTGAATTTGTATATGATATTGATTGCAATTTTGGTTGTTGCTTATGGATAAATTCCCAATTCTATTTCATTGTAATTCATTTTCTTGAAGAATACATATTTGGTTGAAACTAATCAAATCTTATCTTGAGTGAGTGAATTTGATTAATTATGTTCAAAGATTAAATCTTTATCGCAGTTCATTAACTCTATTGTCCAACTAATTACTCATTCAACAATCAATGAAAATTTTGTTCTTTGCTCTCTTTGCTTTTTATTCATTTTCACTTTTAAATTTTTCAATTTTTCTTTTACCTTCCTTCTCTATACTATGTTCATATATTGTTCAATTTTTTCAGAGCATTGTTTCTATTGATCCCTTATTTACTTTTAAATAACTTTTTCATATTTATAAAGATTATTATTATGCATTGTGATGTGCATAAAAATAAATTAACTCAAAGAGGCCCAAGCGGCCAAAATGAAGAAAGAAATCGAAGGCTCATGATATCCATCGGGAGGCCCAGGACATTCCAGGCCCATAACAATCTAGGAGGCCAAGAATGTCTCAGTCCACTGTCTAACTAAGCAGGCCTCGACAGTCCAAGTAACCCAAGAAGGTCAGGAAGAGGAAAGGAGACATGCGATATCCCTGAACTCTAGGCCTAGGACACCTTCCGGACTCGAGGCTTGTGACATCCCTGGACTCAGATCATGATTAAGGCCCACCAAAACAAGCGGTCCAAAGGGCCCAAACACATGACAACCCACTCTCCCACGTGGCACCTCATCAACCCAGGTGTCAGCAGCCACCTCGGACCACGTCAACCCTAGAATAACAAAATAGGTAAGGAATGACTCCTTGGTGACTAAGACTCCTTGGCGGCTAAGACTCCTTGGACTGAAGCAAAGACTCCTACGTCTGGATATGAATAAGGACAATTTATCCCTTATCCCAACTATCCCAACCAACTTCCCAAGAATCTCGAAAGGGATAGACCCCCAGCAGACAAGGGCACTCTCTCTATAAATACAACCTAGGTCTCTCGAGGCCAAGGACATTATCTTACACGGACAAAAACACACAAGGAGACAGATAGACACTCTGAGACATCTTGGGCACATTTTTTACGTCCCTCACACCTCCCTAACGTCTCTCTTAACCTCTAAATAATCTGCAAAGCTCTTTCTAAGCTTATTATCACGTGTTCTTACATTTTTCATCAATCTTATTCACGATTTCACGATTTTCCATCACATTCACTTACTTTTTCACTTTAATTCATCTCAAATCCATACTAACTTGGGTGTCGGAGTGCTAACTTCTTTTTTGCAGGTCCATCCTTCAAGATCTGCATTCACTTCGGCCCAAGCCTCAAATAATTGTCCAATTCCATTGGACTAGTGCGTTTTTCACACGCATAACATTGTATTTCTAATTTTTTTTCTTTTTATGTAGGTGAAAGGTGAATGCAATAGGAAGCATGTACAACTACAAAATTAATCAATTCGTCAAACTAGATTTTATTTATGATTTTTTTTTTTACTTTAGTTCAATAGAACTCTTTTGTCTTTCATTTCGTAAGGACTTTTTTTTGGTAGAAGTTAGAAAGACTACTTTATTGAAATTATTTTGTTATAGAGTATTATCGATATGTATTAAATATCAAGGACAATTTAAACAAAATATGTCTTTAACAATTCAATTATAATTTTTTTTTGGGCCAATCACCATCAATATATATTTTTTTATTTGGAAAGATAATAAAAATATGGACAATGATTACGTCTTTTTATTTTCTTATAAATCAACAAATGATGGATAATTCTTCCGATGATTTCAATTCGATTGCATGCGGGGGGACCGCGAGCAACCGTTGCTAGTAAAATTAGTTTAAGGATATAATTGATATATTAATATTGGTGTAGTGATATCAAAACCGTCAAGATGTGAATATAGAAGGTCTTTTCTTTATAATATTAATAGCCACTGTGGCACGAAGGGCATATAATAAATAATTTTTCACACTTTAAAAGATATTATATAAGAGTAATATATTAAATTTTAAAAAAAAGAAAGAAAGAAAGAAAAGAAAAACTTAATGTATCAGTTAAAATAAAATTTAAAAACTTGAATAAGTTAGTTATATTATTAGTTCAATGGCATTTTTTAATTTATAAAAAATCTATACGACGATATAAGTAATTACTGTTTGTGAGTAAAACTGATTTTTATTTTTTTATATAGTATATAAATAAAGGATACTAGAATTGAGTTATTTACAGTGGATATGTCGGCCCCAAGTGGTCCAGGAAGTAGCAGGCCGAAAGAGGCACAACCTAAAGTCGACCATGCGTGATAACCAGAAACTGTAAGTTCATCATGAACAATTGCGGGGATAGCTCAGTTGGGAGAGCGTCAGACTGAAGATCTGAAGGTCACGTGTTCGATCCACGTTCACCGCAAACTTATCCTTTTCTCTTCCATTTTCAAATCTTTCTTTGTTCTCTACTTTTTATTTAAGTGCGGAGAACATGTTCGACGAAATGCTCCTTCCACAAAGAGCACAGTTGACCTGTTTGTTGAAATGCTTGATTAAGATTGACCCTCTTCCTGGAAACATTCATATATAATTAGTAGGATTTGTTTTGAATAGATGTGGTGTTACTGAGGATTGTATGTTTGTCTGGGTTGAGCAAGTTCTTGATTTTTTTACTTCAAGAATTGGCAACAGGACTCCAAAACTCAAAACACTACGTACAAGTATGGAGTTTCCACACATAATACATTGTTCTTACTAACGACGACGACAATGGTGGTTTTTGGTATTCCATTTATAATAACTAGTTATAATACACGTACTTCTCGCGAGCATATAAAAAAAATAGTGATATGAGATGGAGAAAAGAAAATCTTAAAAATATTTTATAATTGGCAGTTTATTAAAAACATAGAAATTTATAAATAAAAAAAAAAATATGGAGGAGTTTAGAGAGAAACATGTAATAGTGGGTGAGAGAAATATTTTTTTATAAAATTGTGAGATTATTTAAAAATTTAAAAATTACTATTTTGACCAAATTTGTTTTGAAAAATAGAAATTAATTTTGAGGGTAAAATAGGACAATTTAAAATTGGTACGCTCAAAGAGTTTTCTTTTATAATAGTATAGATGATGATTGTGGGATCATATAGTTTTCATGAATTTAACCATTCTTAAGTATAGATAAATATAAGGAAAAATTTACCCCCTCATGATATTGCAAAAGAGCAAATTACTCCCCTATAAAAAATAAAATAACAATTTACCCCCTGTATTTTTCAAAATGTAGCAATTTACCTCCTATATTTTTTAAATTGAAGCAATTTACCTCCTTGGGCAGGGAGGTAAATTGTTTTATTTTAAAAAGGAATAATTATATGTAACCCCCTGTAGTTTGAAAAATTACACCTAGTCTCCCTGAAGTTTGCCTACATCTAACAAATAAGTCCCTCTGTTAGTCAAAATTCACTGAATTGACTGATACTAACAAAAAAATTAGAAAAAAAAAACTATATTAACCTTTAATTTACTTATTACTGACTTATTGCATATTAAATGAATTTGTCGGACTAAACTACCTTTATAACGGTAAAGATATATGTCATCAGATACATTAACGCATGAAGACGTATGAGGGTAATTTGATCATAAAAAGATTTATTGACCTGCAATAAATCAGTAATAAGTCAAGTAAGGGTTAATATATATATTTTTTTCTAATTTTTCTGTTAATATCAGTAATTTGATAAAATTTGACTAATAGAGGGACATATTTGTTAGATGAAAGCAAATCTCAAGGGTGCTAAATGTAATATCCCAAACCACAGAGGGTCCACATATAATTATGCAAAATCTTGGGGGAGGGGAGTGTAATTATCCCTTTTAAAAAATACAGGGGGGTAAATTGCTATTTATTTTTCAGAAGAAGGTAATTTGCTCATTTTCAACATCACAATGAGTAAATTGCTATTCACCCGATAAATATATTTGTTTTCAAGTATTTTGTTTCTAACATCTTCCCACTTATCTATATCTATCATACTATTATAAAATATAATATATATATATATATATACATATTTTAGTGTTAATTATATTTTGCCATCCAAATTATGATCGGTTATACCCTTTGGCATCTAAACTTTTTTTTTTTGTGTCAAATTGTCATCTCAACTTTACAAAATTTTTCACTTTGCCATTTATAATTATTTTTTCACCAAGTTTTTGTAAAAAAAAAAAAAAAAATAAACATCACACACACATGTGATATTTAAGGGTTATATGATGCGATATTTTTCACATATGCATAGCATCAGATGTTTTTTGGGCAAAAAAATCAGCAAAAAATCGATCATATATGGTAAATTGTAAATTTTACAAAGTTGAGATGGCAAGTTGACAAAAAAAAAAAAAAAATTTAGATGTCAAAGTGTAAAAATAGGCATAGTTCGGATGACAAAATATAATTTATCCTCTATTTTATCATACCAATTTTTAAATACTCAAAAAATTTATCTTTAATTTTATTTTTTCTCTTTTAAAAAAGATGTATCAGAATAGTAATTTCAAAATTTTTTAATAATCTCATAATTTTGCAATTTTTTTTTCTGTCACCCACTACTCATGTTTCTTTATCATCAAACTTTTTCATGCTTTTTTCCCTTATAAATTTTCATATTTTTAATAAACTTATAACTACAATATATTTTTTCTCTGTCACCCCACCCCCACGTTTTTTTTCTTCTAATAGACATTTTTTCTTTCTTATTACAATTTTTTTTCTCTTCACCTCACATTACAATTCTGTTTTATATGCTTGCGAAAAACGCGTGGAATGACGACTGATATAATAAAATAAAAACATTGACGCTTTAAAAAAAACGCCATGTAATGGCGCATATATATATATAATATATATATATATATATATATATATATATACATATTGTAAACACCCCCCCCCCCAACCAAACAAATTTACATAATTTTATTATTTTTATTTTTATTTTTCGCGCTATTTTCCTGCACCAATTTGCTAGTAGTAGAAGACATTAAAAGATTGAATTGAGCCTCTTCTCCATTTGTCAGAAAGAAGGAGAATCTTTAAAAGAATACCTTTAGAGATTTAATTCAACCTTATTGGAGATTCCTTAGGCTACCCAAGAGGTCAAAGCCAGTGCCTTCGCACAAGGCTCTTGGATGGGGATTTCTTCAAATCTCTGACTAAAAAGTCAGCTACCAAGTTTGACGCTTTGTTGGCTCGGGCCACCAAATATACCAACATGGAAAACGCGCAGGCGTCTAAGAGAGTAGGGCAAGGGGAAAACAGAAAAGAAATCAAGGAAGAAGACCCCTCCAAGAAACTGTGATCAGACTTCAAAGACAAGAAGCCATCATGGCAGAGGATAAATACGGTATACACCCCGTTGACTGTCCCCATAACCCAGGCTCTCGTGGCAGTTGAGGGAAAATGCCTGCTGTCATGCCCCAGGTCTTCCAACGACGGTCGTCAACGACTTAAGTCCGATAAATTTTTTCAGTTTCATAATTTCTATAGACATACCATGAAAGAATGTAGAGAAGAATGAAATTGAGCAGTTAGTCCAAAATGGATATCTCCAAGAGTATATATGTTGGGGAAAGGCACGGGGTACCGAATTATACCAGAAGCACAAAGCCGAAAAGAACAAGGCAGGTCAAAACACCAGCCCATATCCATCACCTAAAGCGATACCCAGGTCATCCACTGGAGAGAAACTTCAAACCAATGATCCCCCTCGGAAAAAGGCGTGATCAGGATGATTGTGGGGGGACCCATAGGAGGAGACTCTTAGAGGGCTAGAAAAGCATTAATACGATAAGCTCATGCAATCACTATAAGGGAAGTAATGGACCTGGAAGTCATGGAGGACACCCCCCTCATTCAGTTTTGACAAACATAGCGATAAAAAAGAGACGGCAATGATGCCCTGATCATCACTGCCCTGATAGCTAACTACGAAGTAGGGTGCATTTTTATAGATTCGGGCAGCTCAACCGATATATTATTCAGTGAAGCCTATGACCAAATGCAGTTAGGGGATGTCCTCTTGGAAGCCGTAGGCATATCCTTGTACGGGTTTGCAGGAGAATAGTACATCCAGAGGCATGATCTCCCTCCCATTGACGTTAGGAGAGACCCCTCTTACAAGAACTTGGTTATTAAAATTCATAGTGGTAGACATACCATCTTCTTATAATGTCATCCTAGGGTGACCGACCCTCAACGCCTTTTGAGTTGTTATTTCCACCTATCATATGAAGATCAAGTCTCCTGTGAATGGGGAAGTAGGCGAAGTCCATGCGGATCCTTTCAAGTGCCTAAATGTTACATTGAAGCCATCAAGAGAGGTAAGAAAAGAGGCTTAGATGAGATAAGAGAAGAAGAATGCAACAAGAAGCGTGAAAATGACCCCTCACCTGGCTAGATCCCTGAGACAGAAAAGGATACTCCTGTCAATGTACAACCTGTTGAGGAACTTCTCACTCTTAAGCTTGTACCTGTTGATTCGGGGATTGGATCCAAAATGACCGATGATATCCGAGAAGAAGTGATTATCTGTCTCCAAAAAAATAAAGATATTTTTGCATGGGCTCCCCAAGACGTGAAACATATAGACCTAGGCATCATCACTCATCACCTTAATATAGAATCAAGTGCTAGGCCTGTGAAACAAAAGAAGCGGCATTTTCAGACCTAAAAAAGATAGAATCATTCAAGTAGAAATAGACAAATTGTTGGCAACCGAACACATTAGGGAAATATAGTTCTCGTAGTGGTTGTCCAACGTAGTCCTCGTACGTAAACCAGGAGTAAAATGGAGGATGTGCGTAGATTTTTTAGACCTTAATAAGGTCTATCCCAAGAATTTTTACCCCTTGCCACGAATTGATTATTTGGTAGATTCTAGGTCCGGATAGGAGTTGTTGAGTATGATAGATGCTTCACAAGGATATCAGCAAATAATGTTAGCTCCAAAGATCGCAAGAGAGTTAGTTTCATTACCTCCAACATAACTTTCTATTACATCGCTATGCCCTTCAGGCTGAAGAATGCAGGGGTATCTACCAAAGGCTAGTGGATAAAATATCTAGACCACAACTAGACAAGAATATGAAAGTATATGTGGACGACATGATAGTTAAGAGTAAGAAGGCTAATAGTCACGTTGAGGATCTGGAAGAGACCTTCACTGTACTAAGAACGTACCAGTTAAAGCTCAACCCCTGGGAAATATGCATTTGGGGTAAGTGACGGACGTTTTCTAGGATTTATGGTGACACAACGAGACATCGAAGCTAATCTTGCAAAGATTAGGGTTGTCTTGGAAATTGAGGCTCCCACCAATATTAACGAGGTACAACGATTGACGGGGAGAATAGCAACACTGAACTGATTTATCTCTAAATCTGTTGAGAGAAGGATACCGCCTTTTAAAATACTAAGGAAGGCAAAAAATTTTGAATGGAACAACGAGCGCTAACAAGCTTTTGGAGAACTCAAGAAATATCTGGCAAAACTTCCCTTGTTAGTAAAGCCCTCACTTAGGGATACTCTTTATCTCTACTTATCCTCTACTCCTCAAGCAGTCAGTTCTGTCTTGGTATGAGAGGAAGGAGGTGGGCAGATACCTATCTACTTCATTAGCAAAGTACGTAACGGAGCCGAAGGACAGTACCCTACCATAGAAAAGATGGCCCTGTCTTTGATGATTACCGCAAGAAGATTACGTCCTTACTTTCTCTCATATCCTGTGGGAGTAAGGACCAACACCCCATTAAAACAAGTCCTAGGCAAGCCTGAGGCATCTGATTGATAAGTAAAATGGGCCATAAAGCTCAGTGAATATTATATCTCATATTTGCCGCGAACCACCATTAAGGCCCAAGCATTAGTAGATTTTGTATCAGAAATGGCTGGGATGTTCCAGGTAGAAGCCTACGAAGAAGGATTGTGGCTCCTCCATGTAGGTAGACCGTCTACTACCTAAGGAAGTCGCATGGGCATAGTGATTACTCCCCCTAGGGAAAGGACATAGAATTTGCAGTAAGGTGCGACTTCAAGGCTTCAAACAATGAGGTTGAATATGAGGCCTTGGTACGGGCATGAGGATGGCTTAGGACGCGGGCGCCATGCATCTCATAGCTTACTCCAATTCACAATTGATTGTAAATTAAGTAAAAGGAGAATATGAAGCCAAGGAGTGGAATATGATCCCATACCTCCAGTAAATCGAGGAGCTAAAAACAAAATTCAAAAGCTTTCAGCTTCAACAAATTCCCAGGGAAGACACATACCAAAACAGACTACCTTCCAAATTGGCTAGTGCTTTAGATGATTGTAAAACACTGCATATTACGGTGACATTTATCTGAACCCCAAATCCCATTGAGTATCCAAACCATTACACTAAATGACGGTGATTGGCGGACACACCTCATATAATGGCTAGATAGTGGATACCTCCCAAAAAATAGGTGAGAAGCTACTGGAGTGAAGGCGCGGGCTACCCGATTTCTAATGCAAGAGGGGATGCTATACAAAAGATCTTTTACACACCTATTACTCCATTGTCTCTACCAAGAAGAAGGCCTACATGTACTTAAAGAAATACATAGCGGATGTTGTGGATCCCAAATCAAAGACTGGATGTTGGCCACAAAACTTTACGAGCTGGATATATTTGGCCCACTATGAAAATAGATGCACAACATTAATGAACAAGTGCGAGAAATGTCAAAATCATGCCACTCTCATACATTAGCCTCCCAAACCTCTCAGTGTGATGTTATCTCCACATTTGTTCTCCCAATGGGGCATAGACATAGTGGACTATTCTTACTAGCCCCTGGTCAAAGGAAATTCCTTCTAGTTGATATAGACTACTTCACAAAATGGGTGAAGGCAGAACCACTAGCTCGTATCACAGGCAAATAATTCCAAAGTCGAAAGATGCAGGATTGGTGCAGGGGTTGCATATCAAATAAAGATTCACCTCAGTATCGTACCCTCAAACCAACAGGCAAGTAGAAGTCACCAATCGAATATTAGTACAAGAAATCAAGAAGAGATTGGACAAAGCAGGAGGTAATTGGGTTAAGGAATTAACCAATATTCGACGGTCCTATCGAACTACCCCTAGAGGTTCCACTCGGGGAAAGTCCTTTCACCCTGGTATACGGAATAGAAGCAATTATTCCCGCCGAAGTAGGGATGCCCTCCTACAGAGTGTTACATTTTTCTGAAGAGGATAACGCCAAACTGCTTAGAGAATATTTAGACCTCGTGGAGGAATTGCGGGAAAAAATTGCATTTATTCGAACCCAAAAATACAAGAGCACAATTATTAATGCTCATAACATGAGAGTAAAAGCCTGTTACTCCCAAGTCGATGACTTGATCTTACAAAGAGTATACACCCTAAAGCCGGTTGGGAAATTGGAAACCGATTGGGAGGAGTCGTACAAAGTCATTAGAATAATAGGTAAAGGAACATACGAGTTAGAAAACGGAGAAGGACGTCCACTAAGCAGACCTTGGAACATACACAATCTAAGGAGATTACACACATGACTAAGGACATCTATTACCTCCTTATAATGTCCTCTACCAAGGACATCTATCACCTCCCAATAATGTCCTCTACCTGGACATCCCTAACTTCATAATGACGTCCTCTACTAAGGACATCCCTTACTTCACAATAATATCCTCTACCAAGGATATCCCACACTTCATAATAATTTTCTCTACCAAGAATATCCCTTGTGCCTCGATGGCAACCTCCTGCCAATGGCATCCTCTACCCAGTAGTAATGCCCTCCGCAAGGGATCTTTCTTATATCACAAGTCCTGACCCATGGCAAAGACATCACCTCCAAGAGATCATCCCAGATGAAAGGTTAGTGAATCTTATATAAAGCTATCAACGCCTTTATATACTCAGTAGAAAAGAGAAAATCACCCCCGACAAGGAGTAAGCCCTAGTAAAAACAAACCATAGGCATCCCTTGTAAAGGAATGGGCTCCTCAGCCCCAATACAGGCTCTGGTGCCTGTATGTTTTGACAAAACAGTTATTCTATAAATTTCTATTATCATAATCTAATCATGCTTTGTGATCATGTAATATAGCAATTAATATAAAGCAGAATGTAGGCCATGCACACGTAGATAGAAAAGGAGTAAAGCAGGAGTAAAACCTAGCAAGTAAGTAAGGGCATAACCAAAAGCATAAATTATTTCATCCTCACCATGGGTGAGGGAATGTGTGCAGGAAAGAAAGAAAAGTTAATTGTTCTTGAAAGCAGAGGGGAAGTACATCAACTTTAGAATCACCCCACAAGCGGGCCTTCTCTTTGGCGACATTAGCAGCTTCTGCCATGAGAATAGGGGGTCCTAGGCACTAGCCTCTCTTGACGGGCCTGGAACATCTTCTACCATTGACTTAAGAATGCCTTTATCAGGGACCTTCGCCTCAGCAACAATAGCAGAAGCATGGTCGGTATCACCTCGCACCTCTACCTCAACTGTCCTTAATATTTGGTCCAAATCCTCATCTGAAGAAAGTGCCCAGGCAATAGTTAGAAAACAATTTAAAAGATAGGTCTTGACAAATATGATGAAAAATGATACCTGATTCAGCGTGTGGGGATTCAACACCAGAAGTAGGCTTGTCAACATCCAACACCAGGTCAAAGTTGAGAAAATTAGTGCCCTCTCCAGCGGGAGGATATCCCTGGGCAATAAACTATTGTCTGCAAGCCTCGAAGGCAAAGTGTAGGTAGGGACCGGCTATCATAGCCAATTCTTTCTTGTAATCACGGGATTTTTGATACTCCGAAAGGCGACTAACCTAATAGGCCTCTAGATAGTTTTGCCCTTCCTTAGTATTTGAAAAATCCTGGCATAACCCAGTCGACCAACTTTTGGATTTCTTTTGCGTGATCCTCCTTCAAGGCGTTCAATTCCATTTAAAGTTTTTTACTTTCCTTCTCGGCCTGTTGATACCTCTCTACTGCTTCCATTTTCGTATCCCTGAGCTTAGCCACCTCTCCCGATAAACGCTCTACTTTTTCCTCTAATTTCCACCTTTGAGCATACTCCTGCCTTGGGAGGGCTCTGCTGAAGGGTGGGATAAAAGCTCTCCTCGTGAAGAGGCTGCCTGGAATAAAAAAACAATCAAGAGAAATGAAAAGCCCTAAAAAAGAATAAATTCAAAGTAAAAATTACCTACAACAATACTTACCTTGGAAAGGACCAAGGATAACCATCTTGTCCAGATCCTTCACTTGACTCCAAAGGTGAGCATCCCTATTAACATATCAGCAGCTCGAGAAGAGGCCCCTTCCTTCACTTGTGTTAGCATTAGATGATCGTATAACCCCCCAGCAGGGGACGAGGGGGACCTAAATTGTCCACTCCCCAAATCCTTAGGAGGAAGAGGAGGAGAAGGAGTAGAGACTTGTTGCGCAGAACTACTAGGAGGAACAACAGAGGAGCTGGACCTCAACCTTTTGGAGGATAACCCAAGCATAGCAGCAGCAGGACTTTTCCCCCTTTGATCACTAGAGGACAGGGTCCCACGTGAAGACCTGGTATTTGGAGAAGTGGTAACAGCACGGTTCTCATCACAAAGGAGTTTAATAAACATTATGTCAGCTGTACAAAAATAGGAGCAAAATCAAATTAAAACGATACACCAAGAGCACATAAAAGTTTTTTTCAAGAAAAAAACAATAAAGATACCAAGGGATTCCCCCAGGGGCTCAACTCAACTTAAACTAAAATGACTCAAAAGCCTCTCCTTAGTCATGCCCTTGCAATCTAAGGCGTTTCATTCAGTCTTTCCAAGACATGGGAGAGATCTAGAGATCTCTTAGCCAAAGAAAAATGCACATCTAAGGGAGTATCATAAATCCAACGGTGGGGCATAGTCCTGGGCCTGGGAGGAAGAATAAAGAAAAAATTCCCCTTCTACTATTTAGGAGGACTATGGGCAAGGAGAAAGGCCACCCTTCGCCAAGGGGCAAAATGGAAGACACCAGGTCCAAACCTTTTCAACTAGAATCATTGAGAAAAAACCCTAGCTATAGGGATTATACCATTAAATTGAAAGATCATATAAAAGGCAGCCGAACTCAAAAAGAGTTAGGTACTAGCTGCTTGAAGGGAACATGGAACAAGCGAGCAACTTCACAAAAGAATGAGGGGATAGGAAAATGTAAACCAACCCTGAATTGCAAGGAGAAGAAACTCATACTAATAGGGGGAGGGGAATTTGGATGACTATTTGGAGCGAAAACAAAAAGAGTGAAGCCTGGAGGAATGGCGAACTCCTCCAAACAAATAATTGGCCCCAGTCAAACGAAGACAACAAGGAACCCAGTCCATCCCCGAAGGAAGGGTTCCCCTTGCCTTGTCCGACGCCCTATCCGCCTCATCCACAGGAACCCCCTCACCAGGTGTCAAGGGTCGCCCGCACTCTTGGCACCCTTAACGCACATTCGGCCACGCAACTGCTCAACTTGGCTGACTAACAACCTTCGCCAACAGACGTTGGACTTCCGCAGTCATAGAGTTTTAGGCATTTGTCTTTTGTCTTGTACATATTGTAATGATGTAATTATTTTTTTATTCATGGGGGTCGTTATGCCTCCTAGGGTGCATTGTATAGCCTTTTTAATGTCTACTACTGTCAATAGGAAAAATCTTTTTAAGCCTATTATAGGGGGAATGAGTTCTCGAAGCTTGGTGTAGTCTACGTGCTAGTGTCCCCCTCAAGGCGATCCCCTTGCACTAGCATTGTTTGTACAATGTATATTTCGATGAAATCCACATTTCGAATTCGTGCGCAATTTACTGCTTTCCTACTACACCTTGCATAAATTTGTTGCTGTTGTTGCACACTGTGTTGCTATTCCTTTCGGTGCATTGTGCTAATGTCGACGGGAGTTCGGTTGTTGTGTTTTTATCGGACGGAAGTAGTCATTTACTAAGAACTTCTAGTCACACGGTGCCCGTTCCTCCGCATTACGAAAAGCGCCTCGTGAGAAGTGGTATTAGAGCCTCGATGCCATCATGGGGCCGAGGCGGGTTGTTGTGACCCAAGCAAATTCTGCTGCGAGAATATCAGGCCTAGATGTTCAGAGCCCGAGGCATGGGGCGTTGCCTACCAAGCGAGCAGCGAATTCGGAGGACGAGAACTCCCGATTGACTAAATTGGTGATGAATTTGGAGGAGGAGGTCTCTTCTCTGGAAACTGAGATCACGGTGCTGAATTTTGAGCTAGATGAATGTCAGCAGGTGGTCCAAGAGATAGCCACCGCATTTGGAGGTTGTGGCATTGCTGATATGAGACGTGAAATGGAGCAGATGTCAATCCAGATAGGTCTGCTCCAACGTGCGGTGAGCAACATCTCTCTTGTTGCTCATGATCGTGGTGCTAGGCTTCGGATTCCTGAACCGAAGGCCTACAGTGGTCCTTGTGATGCAAAGGAGATCGAGAATTTCCTTTATGACAAGGAGCAGTATTTCCTTACTGCTAACGTAGAGGACCAAGGAAAGTGTTGACTGTGAAAATGTATCTGATGAGTGATGCCAAACTGTGGTGGCGCACCAAATATGCTGAAATCTTGGCCAACCAGGTGTGATTGGATACCTGGGCCCTTTTTCGGGAGGCGATTCAAGAGCAGTTCTTCCCGGAGAATATCGAGTATAATGCCAGGTGGGCCTTGCAAAAGCTGGAGCATACAAGTTCCGTGCGAGATTATGTGAAAGCCTTCTCGGCGCTGATGTTGGATATCCGAGACATGTCGGAGAAGGATAAGCTCTTCAATTTCATGGAGGGCCTATAACCGTGGGCGCGACTTAAGCTGCAGTGCCAATATGTGATTGATTTGGGGTCGGCTATGGCAGCAGCCGATCGCTTGACAGATTTCAACCCAGAGAACTAGAGGGATAGGCAGACAATGCCTAGCCCCATGCAGAATAAGTCGGGCGGGATGAGATCGTCCAGGAGTAACTCCAATAAAGGTGGGGGAGATCGCAAGCCCCACGCTCAGAGTAGATCGCAGGACAGTTCGAGCAGGAACAAGCCCCAGGAGAACAAGCAGGGAGCGCCACAGAAAAGCAATGGATGATTCGTATGCGATAACCCGCATAGATATCGGGACTGCCAGAAGAAATAATTGTTGAATGCGCTGGCGACTTTTATGGACAAGGCGTCGCCTGCGAAGCCTGTGGAGCCACGACCATCTGCGAGTGGCGAGAATGATTCAGAAGAGGACAAGGACAACTTGGGTGCAATCTCTCAATGGTGCAACATGTTGTCCCATCAAGTGGCGGCAAAGAAGACAGTGCCACCCCGGGTGGGAAAGACTGCTCCAGCTCTAATTGGGAGCCCCTAAGGAGGAAGCACAACCCTGAAATCCTAGGAATAAAGGGTTGATGTTTGTCGATCTGAAGATTCAAGGCAAGCCCATTCGTGCCATGATTGATACTGGAGCTACTCACAACTACCTTGCGAGTGCCGAAGCAGAGAGATTTGGGCTCGTGCTGGAGAAGGGAGTTCGGCCAGTGAAGGCGATTAACTTGGTCGCTCAACATATTGCTGATGTGGCCAAGTCTGTGTTGATTAAGGTGGGTCATTTCGAGGGCAAGACCCGTCTTTCTATCGTGGTGATGGACGACTTCAAGTTCATCCTCGGGCTTGAATTTTTGCAAGACACACGTACCGCGGTTTTTCCATATGTTAATTCATTGATGATGCTGTGGGCCAAACCTTGTATCATCCCCACACTGGCCGGGCAGACTGGAGAGAAAAATCTATCGGTCATGCAATTTGAGAAGGGGCACAAGCGGAATGAACCATCCTACTTGTGCACTCTTCTTTTTAAGGACATCGAATAGGCGTGGGGGCCCATTCCTAGCGTAATAATGAAGTTGCTGAAAGAGTTCGAGGACGTGATGCCTGACGAGCTGCCTCAGAAGCTACTGCTGATGAGGATAGTGGATCACGAAATCGAGTTGGTGCCTGGCACAAAGCCTCTAGCCAAGGAATTGTATAGAATGTCGCAACCTGAGCTTGTGGAGCTTAGGAAGCAGCTGAAGGACATGTCGGAGAGTGGCATAATAAAACCCGCTAAGTAGCCGTATGGGTTGCCGGTGCTATTCCAAAAGAAGGCCAACGGCTGCTTACGTATGTGCTGTAACTATCGGGTGCTGAATAAAATCACTGTGAAGAATAAGTATCCCATACCACTGGTGGTAGATTGCTTCGACCGTCTAACCTGGGCAAAATATTTCACGAAGATAGACTTAAGGTCGGGCTACTGGCAGGTCCGAATCAAGGAGGGTGATGAGGCGAAGACGACAATGGTCACGAGGTATGAAGCTTTTGAGTTTCTTGTCATGCCCTTCGGTCTGACAAACTCTCCCATAACCTTCAGCACTATGATGAACCAGGTACTCCATGGGTGTCTTGACGAATTTGTGGTAGTGTATCTGGAAAATATTTTTGTCTATAGTGGAACTTTGGCCGAGCACGTGGAGCATCTGTGGCAGGTTCTAATGAGACTCTATGAGCACGATTTATATGCAAAGGTGTCAAAATGCTCGTTTGCTCAGGAGACTATCCGTTTCTTGGGGCACATTATGGAGAGAGGACGTATTCGGATGGACCCCAAGAAAGTTCAGGCTATCAAGGAGTGGCGACCACCAAGCAATGTTCATGACTTGCGCTCATTTCTCGGGTTGGTGAACTACTATAGACGTTTTGTAAAGGGCTAGTCCGAGATAGCACGACCCATGATGGACTTATTGAAGAAGACGGAGACTTGGAATTGAACGTCCTAATGCCAAGTAGCCTTCGACAACTTGAAGAGAGCGATGGTGACAGATCCTGTGTTGGGCTTACTAGATATGTCGAAACCGTTTGTGGTGGAGACCGATGCTTCAGACTTCGTATTAGGAGGGGTCCTAATGCAAGACGGCCACCCAGTTGCCTTTGAGAGCAAGAAGCTTAAAGACATCGAACGATGCTATTCAGTGCACGAGAAGGAGTTATTGGACATAGTCTATTAGCTTAGACTATGGTGGCATTATTTGTTGGGCTCTTCCTTCGTGGTCAAGACGGATAACACTGCAGTGAGCCATTTCATGACTCAACCCAAGTTGACCAGTAGACAGGCACGCTGGGACGAATTGCTGTCGGAATTTCATTTTCTGTTGGAGTATCGGCCGGCTCCAACAATCATGTGGCAGACGCCCTGATCCGCAGGGCATATTTGGTGACCTTGAGGTCGGTAGCAGTGCTCTCCTCTAGCGCAATTGCCACCCTGTAAGGGATCAGGCAAGCGAGTTACTACCGAGAGATCCAGCAGTGCAGGGCCTGTCCACCTCGTCGGGCAGGGTAAAGCTCGGCAGTTTTGGCTTGAAGATGGACTACTGATGACCAAGGGAAACCATTTATATGTGCCAAAAAGCGAGGATCTGAGGAAATCAGTCATTTTGGAATGCCACGACACTCTTTGGGCGGGACATCCGGGAGAAGACCGCACCTATGCGTTGGTGCAGAGAGCTTACTATTGGCCACAGATGTGGGATGATGCAGAGACATATGTCCGCAACTGCTTCATTTGTCAGCAGGATAAGGCAGACCATCAGAAGAAGGCTGGTTTGCTGCAACCACTGCCCATCCCAAAGGGACCTTGGAAGAGTGTCTCCATGCAGAGACATATTTCTTTATGAGAACACAGAAATATGAACAATTGAGTACATGTACGAAATAAAAAATTCATAAAAAAATTAACTTTAATGCTAATTCAATGTTAATAATTCATATGATCAATATATTTTCTGGTTGGAGCAATGTAAATCTTGTTAACAAAAGAAAATGTAAAAACAAAGGAAAATAATACAAATATTTTTGTAGATTGAATTAAGTATTAGTTTATAAAGAAAAATTCAAGTGGCATAAATATACACAAACTGTTCAAATTGATATATTGTGTTGCACTGAGAAAATGTTGGAATTATTCTTGCAGACACTTCTAATGGTATCAAAAAGAGTTGGAGCATCTCAATAATAGTCTCACCAACACTATTATCAAGAATGACCTCTCTGTTGCTAGACCTTCAAGAATCCGCATAGCTCTTAAATAATTGCTACCAGTCTTAGAGGAGAACGACCTAAGTGCAACCAAGAATAACTTGACAAATCTCATGTCATGAGAAACCGCACACAAGTTGTATTGTTTATGTATTACGTGTGTTTGAAACAAGGGGGAAAAGATAATAGGAATGGATATTGTAGGTAATCTAATTCTGAATTGATGAACTTCTTAGTGTCATATCATTACCGTTATAAGGAACTTTGGAGTTGTTATGGTTGTGACCTCGTTAAAACAAGAAGCAACTACAAGTTGGACATTTTCATCAGTTCGCCACAGGAGTTTATTAGAGATTAGCGCCTTTATTATTGTATAGGGTATCTTTTATAGATTTTGTGGAGGCAATTGCATAACTTGGCCCAAATGCTCTCTGCTTTCCGAAAACAAACATAGGACCGATCATATTTACCAAAATCGTTGAACTGGATGAACGAACGAGAAAGTAGGAAAATGATCAATACTATAAAAGTTAGTGGCATATTTTGGAATTAAAAATTGTAATTTTGGACTGTATCAATGAACTATAAGCATTTTTATCTTTTATCAGTATCATAAGATTTAACTTGAATTATAGTACATCACTACACAAATATTTCTAGTCCTAAAAAATGATTACACAATTAGAAATCATTCAAATACTCCACCACACAGAACTTTCTATGAACATATGTAGTTGAAAAGAACTGAACAATATGGTCAATCATCTTACACATAGTAGAGAACATACCAACTTTTGACCACTTAACCAATATGGTCAATCATCTTACACATAGTAGAGAACATACCAACTTTTGACCACTTAACCAATAAAGAATTTGCTTCTCATTTCAAATTCAAATTTCTGGTAATTTATGGGGCAAAACAATCACAAAATGAGCTGCAAGAATATTCTAATGAGCAATATCATGTAACACACGTAAAACTACTGCACGAATGGACTATTAGGAAAAACATAAGATCAAGAAACTCTCATCTCTGATTTATTTTTAATAGGTTATTCTATGAAAAGAGACAATTGCACTGACCGCGAGTCGAGAATCGGTGTTAAAAAAATGAACTCTTTCTGTGACGCTTTACACGGAAAGGGAACATACCATAGCTTACGTCAAACCTATCAGTGCCATAGGAATGGAGAGGACTTTTCTCAGTTGTTTCCCCAAAGCTAAACAAAGAAAATTGATGCGACATGCAACTTGATTGATGCCCCGTTGCGCGAGGTATTGTCCGCTTTGGCTTCGTATGAGCCTCACAGATTTGTCCTGAAAAGGCGCCTCGCTAGGGAGAGGAGGTCTTGGGGCTTATAAGCCATTCAAGCTCCTCGTCTGCAATCGATGTGGGACGGTTGTCTACATCAGAAATCTCTTCTCCAGTTTTTTATCAAAAGCAACCAACTCTACGATGTTCTCGATCTGATGGAGTTTCTCTCTGGATTGATTTAGCAGAGAAATTGAAGAATCATAGAGAAGTTTGAAAATCGGGAGAGGGAAGTCAAAAAATTAGGTAGGTGACATAAGGTCACTTACAAGACTCTCAATAGTCAATATTAATAGTGTAAGTATAAGGTTAAATTAGACAAATCAAAAAAAGAAAGAAACCAAAATCTCTATTCATGCTTTTATATAGAATATAGATATAGATTAAATTTCTTAAATTAATTTAATTTATTTGTGTGCATTGGATGCACAGGATATGATCATCTTTTAAACTGCAAATTTTTAAACTTATATTTTTTTGCATATAATTTTTTGTTGCGATATTGGATATCATGTTGTTAATACATGGGATGTACGTTCTTATCTAGCATGATTAATTGGATTTTTAGTGCTAGTTAATTGTGGGGTGCCCGTGTGCCCTTGTGTTTTATTATTTCATCTTCTCTCTCGTTTTATGCCTTGGTATTATAAGGCTTACTTTCCTCCCCACTATGTACTCCCCCCGACTTCTAATCGGGGTTTCTATTTTCATTATAATGAGAATAGAATAGGATCTTTTTAGTGAGGTTTTATTTTATTTTTGTAATAAAACAAAACGATGGAGAAGCAAATCCATGAAGAGGAAGGCCCACAGTGGAAGGAGGTCCAAGGAGAAGTTACAAGGCCCATTAATATGTTAATGGGTAATTGTCCTTGTAATAGCGTAGGGTCATCCTAGGTAGACCTTAGATGTGTTTATTGAATGCTTTAAATATTTGCTATTTGTCCATGCAATATATGTTTATGTGATGAGGTCTCGATCAAAAATGATTTAACTCTCACTTGGTTGGACAAAGTTAAGGTGTTAGGGCCCACACTAATCTTGGATCAAAATGATTTTGATCTGTCCAGGGTTTCTATCCATAATAATGTGGTGAGGAAGCTGCAACTACCCAAGTGTGGTCTCACGATTCGTGGCGCATTTAGATTAGAGGCAAGCTAAGTGTTATTGTGAACAAAGGAACACGCTCAATGTTTTTCCTGTCTCACGAATCGTGGGGGACACAGTTGAGGTGTGATTTGGTTGATGGGTTGAGCTTAAAACTAAATAAATTTTAGGCCCGTGATGGACTTGGATCCAAATGGTTTTTCAATCTGTCCAGGCCTTCCATCTATAATAATGTGATGAGGAAGTTACAGTTACCAAAATGTGGTCTCACGAGTTGTGGCACATTTGAAATAGAGGCAAGTTGCATTGTTGTTATGAACAAAGGAATATGCTCATTGTTTTTCTGTCTCATGAGTCGTGGGGGGCAATAGTTGAGGTGTGATTTGGTTGATGCATCGGGCTTAACATCGAGTAGCAAGATTCGCTTGGAGTCCTCAAGATCATATGAAGAGGTGAGACAAAATATTTTGAAAATCTCATTGAATGAGAATGGTATTGGATACCTCCCATGAGGCTTTTGCTATGTGAATCATAAGCAGGGCATTGCAAATTCTCTTGTGGATCCCAAGCCCACTAGGAATTAGTTTTCTGAAACTCCACTTGAGAGTGGTGTGTTTTTCTAGAAATAGTGGGAGAGGTTAATGACTAAAAGACCAAGTCTTAACTTAAACACAATATTGCAATAATTTACTTGTCTTTTCTGCTTTACATTTTGAATGTATGTCTAAAATCCATTTTCCATCATTTTATTTTGAGACCTATTTTATTTGATGGAATACTTTAATAAATGATTTGGCTGTGAAATATGAGGATTGTCCTCAATTTTCGAAGCCTGGCTTGTATCATGGTTAAAGCCACTTTCATCGAACTTGCAAAAGGGGTCCTAGCCAAAAGAATGTTTGACGTTCGGGGCTAAGGCATGAAGACAATCACAAAGTTTGTCGCGTCATACTTGCCTCCATGACCCATAAGCAGTATGACAGGCTAAATATTGTTGGCTAGCTAATGCTCTACATAAAACGATTTTATGTGGCACCGAATCGGCATATTGGATATGCCGCAAAGAAGGAACTTTCGAAGCTAAGATGACTAAGGGTCGTCTGTACATAAACATGAGGTTGAGATGTATCCCTTGTGGAGAAGTTCAAGGACCTTAGTGTTGATCTTGAAAAGAATATGTACATTGATGTGATCCGTCAGTCCCTTAATTCCTCCTTCAACTTGTATATCATGAAATGTACTTGAGACGGCCATACATGAGTTAATAGACATGGTTGGATCAATACGAGGCAACAATTGAAGAATCTATGTTGTGGGTATTGGATTGAGAGGCTTCGATCTCAAAAGCGAAAGGCAAGGGTGCCGAACGCTGGAGAGGAAGAAGGATGAAGCAGAATCAGCCGCTAGAAGAGCTTTGAGCGCTCCTATCGCCTCGTTGGGCGAGGGTAAAGGAAATGCAAAAGATTGTTCGACAGTCAAGAGTTACAAAAGATGTTTGCATGACTTGCAAAAGGGGCATTAGAAGAGAGAGTTTCGTGAACTCTTCCACCCTAGGTGTTTGCAATTGTTATGAGAGACATGATTATCAATTCTAGGTATTGGATATCTGCTTTGAGAAGCTCATATCTGCAAATGGTTTGCAGAAATGAAAAGGAGTAGAAGGCTAAGGCTAATAGTCTTAAGGCTAGACGATGGCTAGGCCATTGGTACTAAAGCTATAAGGCTAACTGGACTTAGTCATTGATATTCATGTTAGGATAGTATACAATTACGTAATCTAGCATGATCAAGTTTTCATTAGTCCATTGTTGGACATGTTGGACAACAAGCTTGATCGATAAAAGTTTCTTTTATTTAACAAAGGTGTCTGCTGAGTTATAAATTGTCATACTCCATGTCATAATAGATTATGAACCTAAAAAAAATGGCGTAATGGATAATCAAGAATTAAAACTTACAGAATGGTATGAATAAGCTAGCAAATATCCTCTAGTTAGGATAAGTAGGTTGGTAGGTTCAAAGAGTCTAGCAATAAACAATTTGAGTTTACTAACTTGTAAATCCTTTCTGAGAAGGAAGAAAGTCGTGAAAGCACTTTGTGGGAAAAAATATGCTTTGTGACATCTGTAGGTCCCTAAATACACAACAACTAGTGGAGGGTTCACAAGTCTAAAGACTTTCAAAAAATTCAAGAATTAGACTTGAAATGGAGAACCAAACTAGTTGCAGAATCAAGCCTTTTGATTTGGATCGAAGTAGCATGTGTTTAGTGGGAGATTCTTGAAGTATCTTAATGAGAATGGAATTCTCATTCAGTGAAACTCTTCCTAGAAGAGACGATGTTGAACTGTCTCTAGTGAGAAAGAAATCGAACCATTAATTGGACATGGTTAGGTTGGTGTTTTACTGAATTACTTGACCCATCTGGATATGGACTTTCAAAAATATTTGAATTGAGAAACATGGCATTTTCTTAAAGTCATGATCCAGACACCATATTTTATATGGATTGGCAAGCCTGTATCCTACAAAAGTTTTTAAGTATGAGGAATGGTCCTGCATACGTCAAGGGACTAGTGGGCGGCAAATTAGACTTGGAGTCTGATTTGTGCAGGTTCATTACAGAATAATGCAAATATTATTTATAATCAAATCTTCATTGAATGTATTCTCTCCGAAGGGACGATCAGAAACATCAGTTACCTAAAAGACACGAGCCTCTAAGTCTAACCGGATAAGAAGAAGCGATGTGGGACATCGATCCGAGTAAATTGCTTGGAGCTATAAGATCCACTATTAAGTTCAAACTAGGTTTGAACGTCCTGTATATGGAATTCTTATTTTGACAAGTTCATAAAGTACATGACTTGGCCAAGAACAAGGTGGAAGGTCAGTGGGAGTTTAAGTGTGTTCCTAGTATTTTAGGTGTTGAAACATCTTTATCGTTTGGAATGATAGAAAGATATCGTGGAACACCAAAATACGAGTATTATTCATGAAAACTCTTCATATAAAAATTGGAGTCCTATCTAGGGATAAGTTGTCCAAGATCATGGTAGAGTTGAGGAACTTAGATGTTTGACATCCCCTACGTCTTTGTTTATGAGCAGCACGGGAATATTGTTTAGTGCACTAAGCCTGATGTTGCTTATGCTTTAAGCATAACAACGGATATCGAGTGTGCATTGATGAGGCAATAGACAGTTGTTGAAGAGCTATCTTTAATATGTTAATAAGGACTAAAGAAGAGCTTTTACCGTACATTAACTGAGAGTTGATTCTGGAAGGCTACAGCGATAATGGTTTCCAATCTCATGTGAATAATGTTTTAGTCTCAAAACAAGCACACATTCAAGCTTTATGATGATGCAGTAACTTTCTACAAGGTGGTGGAATGTATTGCAACTTTAGAAGTGTGTTGGAAAATAGTAGTTCAAAAATACACCCAATTGTTGTGTGTGTCACCTGGCATGGCCGTGCAGTAATCACCTTGGCAAAAAAGGGAGATATCATCACTAAGGAACTAGAGGCTAAGTACGATGGTTAGGAGATGTTGCACCAAGAACATCTAAGAAATTATGGTAGACCCATAAATCTTAAAATGGTTGGATTAATTGAAAGTTGATCGGGACCGCACCTCTGAAATTTAATTTTTGGGCCAAATGAAGATTGTTGGATATAGATGACCAAAAGTCAATTAATTAGTAATTTTTGAAGCATAAGCAAAATCTTTATTTAAGTAATATTGTCATGACTAATATGATAAGGATTCGTATTTGGTACATGTGTTTATTGTGTTTATCAATTACATTAAACATTGGATCACAAACAAATGCCGAAAACCACTAGACAACCATGCAGTGGACCGGTATTGGATAGCGGTCATGAAATCAACTGCCAAGGGGTTGGGTCTAAAATGTTCCAAGTCGAGGACCTCGAGATCGGGCATCGAGTGTCCTATGGAGACTTGCATTAAGACTCACATTCATTTTGATGAGTATCGTATTTCATTGGCAACAGACATGGGATATCTATGCGATCTTGGTGGGTCGCACGCCTAGGTGTCGAATCGACTGAACTGACTCGCGGGAATCGTTATATGGAAGCCTTAGAGGCTTGATCGGTATGGCTTGAATCCTAGTCTGAAAGTATGGAAGTCCTCAGACTTAAAGAATCACGGCAGGCACGTACACATAATAGTTGTATCTTGGATCTGGCGAGAGGTGATTATATCACAGACATGATCATCATAAGGATTGTCCAGTGCAATCGGAGTATGTAGCGAGGACGGGAGTTTAGAAGAGGATCGGTCCTCTGTTAGTGTGTGACAGAGGTATCTCCTATGCACTTGAAGATGCGTTTACGCTTTGTGATCCTGTGGCCACAGTGGTTGGTCGAATGGGAAAAAGAGGTTCCTATGTCGAGCAATATAGCTTAACGTGGTCTCAATGATTAAGCATAGATGCCTAGTTTAGGATGAGAACCGGCACCAAATTCCATATCCTAAACTAAGGCCGGGAGACGGTAAATGAAAGGACCGCACTCATATGAACTCGAAAACCTAAATGTTCACACGGATATTCACCTAGTCTCTAGTGCCATGGACTGTTGCTAGACGATCACCCATGGGAGCGGGTTTTCTTTATCAATGATTGATCAAGAGAAATTAATTAAATTAGATTTAATTAACCAGTAGTGTTGGACAATAGCCAAAGTTTAGCTAAAATGCGAACCTAAAGAGACACACACAAATCACCATGGAAGGACTAGGAATTAATTTGGAATTAATTTCGGAAGATGTAAATAATTGAATTATTTACATGTGGGATGATCCATTGGATGGATAGCCAAGATTAAATTAATTGAATTAATTTAATTGGGTTTGTCTTAATTATAAGTTAGATATTAATTAGAGATAATTAAGCTTATGTCTTTAATTGGATTAAATGACATTGTACTTAATTTAGTTGGATTTTATTAAATTGGATTTAATTAAATTCAATGGGCCTTGAATTTATTTTAATTTGATTAAAATAAAATTCGATCCACTAAATTAAAACCCACTAGCAATAAAGTTGACTTCTATTGATGGAAGGAGGGTTGGTAAGAATTGCTCTTTTGGAAAGTGTAGATTTGATCATACTTGGAGCCTTCTTATATATCATGATTGGATTAAACCATATAAGAAGGATGTTGCCTTGTAGGTAGGTGGAATGTATTTAGACACATTTCCACCTTCCCATACAAAGCATATATATGTGTAATTTTCATCATTCATATGATACACATAATAAAAGGTGTAGAGAACACACTCTACCTTTCTTCCTCCTAGTAATAATTCGGCCCTCTCTATTTCTCTCACTCTCATCGCTCTAATTCTTTACTCTCTTTGATCTAAAATCAAAGATAGAGTTGTAGAGAATTTTTTGATGAAGAGAATACACTAATTGATAGTGTAGTTCTCTTCGATCATTTCTTCCAACCGGCTTTGATTTCTTCTAGCAAAGAGATCAAAGCAATCTTCCATGGTGTGATGTGGATCATCTCTAGCGGGCTTCTACGTTGGAGCCTCGGGTGAATGAAACAACCAAGGAGGAGTTTCGAGAGCTTGAAAAATTGAAGTGGTAATTTTTCATTTACATTCATTGTTCCTCTCGTTTTTAAGTTTCCACCATAGCCCCGTGTGTTAAATTTTACATGTTTTTATCTTATCATACTACATCAAACGCTTGGGCAAGGGTATACCCCTTGGAACTATATTTTACGTTTTTTTTCGTTTTTATTATCTACAGCTTCTGCATGCGCGTTCCCGGGCCAACGTCTAGTACCATGCATTGCATGTCACTTGTTCTCATTTCTAAATCAAACACATTTCCTATTCAAAGTTTAAAGATTGTATTACTTTACACACTTGGCATTTTTAACCATATGATCTTATATATGTTGTAACTAGCCTCTATAACAATCATCCCGAGTTGTTTCTCTTCATGACATGGAAGCCCAGGCGATAATAAAAGGGCAAGGAAAACTCCTTGTATTCTTTCAATAATTGAAACTTTGCTTCTGAAAATCCCAGAACATTTTGTAATCTCGTCTGTTTTCCCATTTGGTCTGGAGTTCATTCCTGCAGCTTGTTTCTTGGGGAGAAGGAGGTTACACGATACAGGATAAACCTATGCCCCGAGGGGAAATTGTTGTTGGTGGCCCAAGTCTGACTGATGGTTACTTCAATAATAATTCCAAAACTAGAGAGGGGTTCGAGGTGTGAACTTTCTTAATATAATTTTAACCTAGTAATGCTGCTTCCTATTTCTAATACTACTATATTTTTTTGAGCAGGTCGATGACAGAGGCATGTGGTGGTTCTACACTGGTGACATTGGAAGGTTTACCCTGATGGATGTCTTGAGATTATTGACACGAAGAAAGATATTGTAAAGCTTCAACATGGGGAATACCTCTCACTTGGGAAGGTACTTCAATTATTTCAATCAAGAAGATGTTGGCATCAGGTTTAACTTTAACTATGGCATGATGACTGCTCGCCCGTTGACATAATGTTGCACAGAATGTTTTAAAGAGGAGTTCTTTGTGTGATTGTGCAATGCATCAAGGATATGTTGAGGCATTTCTTTTGTGAGGTGATTGCTGGGGTATGCATGCACTCAAACATCTCGAGCATATGCCTTTTGCGCCTCTAAGTCACTGAGTGCATGCTGGAGATATACAAAGCCATCGTCTTTTCAAATGCTGTGCAATACTGAGAAGCTGAAGTCCAATTTGTTGCAAGAACAACCCTTCTAAAGTTCAAATAGACTACATGGGTTACTGCTCTTTAAGAAGGCCATATTTACTCATCTCATGATTTTGATGCAATTTCTCTAATCTTGCTCCTTTTCACTATTTTGTTTTCTGTCTCTCAATTTTCTTCCGTGGACAGTATTTCTTACTATTTCGGTAGTTTAACTTTATCATTTTAATCTTTTTGACATTATTCCATGTCTTTGGATACATCTACACTTTCAAAAATTGGTATTATCTCACGAAATCTTGTCTGTCAAAGTACTCATCTCATATGTAGTTTCCTTCTGTTCAGATTATATGTTATCCCCTTGGAAGTTCTACTTAACTTATCATGAATTAGAACCATCACTTTTCACATCTCACCCATCCGATGTTTGCTTAGCAGAGTTTGTGCAAAGCAGAACCTCACTGATCAAAACTTGATGCTCTATTCCAGGTGGAGGCTGCACTCATCTCGACCAACTACGTGGATAACATCATGGTCCATGCAGATCCATAACACAACTTCTGTGTTGCCTTGGTTGCGCCTTCACGTTCCGTTCTTGAGAGATGGGCCCGTGAATCTGGCATAGGGTACGAGGATTTCTCCGAGTTGTGTAGAAAAGCAGACGCTAAAACTTAGGTTCAACATTCACTTGTCAAGGTCTGTCCCTTTCCCTTCTAAATATTTATGTGTTAGAGACCAAGAAAGGATAATTATAACAAACAGATCCTGTTGTGGTTTTAACATATGATAAGGATTATCTCGACAATATGCAGGCTGCAAAGATCACGAAACTCGACAAGGTTTGAATTTCCTGCAAAGATTCAGTTGGTGCCGGAGCCCTGGACTCGGAATCTGGCCTAATGACTGCAGCTCACAAAAAAAAGAGGGAGCTATTGAAGAACAAGTTTAAGGATATGAGTTCAAAAAGTTATAGAGAGTAAAAATTTCTTGCTTATTATGCAAAATGATGCTTCTTGTTTGAAGAATGGGGTTATTTCAAGTACTTGTGTTGTTGTGTATCATTGTGAATAACTTGCGTGTCTTGTCATGTCCGCTATAAGGATAAGCTTTTTATATTGTATTATTGCATTTCAGTCATATCATGTCGTAAGGGTTATAATAAGCATATATACATTGCGGAAGTACAATTCTTTCTAGCGGGTCTGTTGAGATGTCATCTCTGTTTTCGCATATAATTGAGTTATTAGTACATGAGAAAGTTTCTCTATGTATTATTATTGTGTGCGTCTTTTTTAAGAACTTTGTACACAAGACTCTTTTTTCTAATGTTGAGGGATGTAGTCTCTCTAACTTCATAGATAATAAAATAGTTGTTTTTATATCTCAAAGCTCTAATTATTTATATTTATATTTTATAATCATCAATAATAAATATATATATATATATATATATTATCAGATAAGAAAATTTTAGATCATGTTACTATTTAATTTATTTCAGAAAATCCGTCTATTTTTTTGAATAAAGATAAGCAATTATATGCTTGTTCAAATTTAAATAAATAAAACTGATATTCATTAAAAAAACCGTAGCAAAGATACGTCAATTGCGGGGATAGCTCAGTTGGGAGAGCGTCAGACTGAAGATCTGAAGGTCACGTGTTCGATCCACGTTCACCGCAATTCTTCAACATTTTTTTCTTTTTTTCTTCGATTCGATGGTATAATGAATGTTTAGATCCAATCATATCACTGCGTCTATATTTTTTTCCTTGATAGTATTTTTTGTATGGTAGTGGTAGTAGATAGAGACCCATAAGGTATTTGATGAAATGCACGTAGCATGGAGAGCAATTGGAGAGTCCACTGTCCACCACCTGTTTGATGAAATGCTCGATTTTGTGCCCTTCTCGTTGCTGCTGGAAAGTGAAAACAGGCAGATACAATGCCCAATGCCCATAATAAACAGGCGTCCACCAACCATCGTACTCGAAAGGAGATAGCGCGGACGGTTGAACTATGCGACTGACCGAACCTCCCAAGTTATCCAAGTCTACCAGCTCGTTGAAAGGTTTCCATTGCATCGGAATCACATAAACCATTAATACGCGATGTTTGATTCATTTTTAAGGAAAGTGATGTGGTAATTTTGATTAATAGATGAGACGAGAATTTTACTCTTGGCACGATTGCTCACCAGCTGAAATTGGCGTGTAGAGAATAATTTTTTAGAGAAATGTATATTGAGTAGTCAAATCAATAAATAGTAACCTCTATAAAAAAAATATTTTTGGTATTTATAGTGGTGTTGGAAGTTATATAGTGTGGTAGGATGTATATATTTATTGTATGACTTACATATAAAAAAATACTCTTTTACCCTCATGAACAAATATTTATTATCAATACACACCATATAGCTTTCACTAATGGTTCGATCATCTCAACGCTAACACCTGTGAGTGGAGTGTTCACCTTCCGCAGTTGTGTCAATCCCTAGTTGGACATATGCATCATAAAATATAACGTCCGTTGAACTCCCACTATCTACTAGAACTTTTTTAACCAAAAATTTGGAAAGCGTGGCCGAAATAACCAAGGCATCGTTGTTTTGGCTCCTCATCGGGTTCATGTCTTTAAGTTGAATGAAATTTCCTTTTGTTTTTTCGAGTTAACATTATAGACTTGAATAGGAGCTTGTCAATGGTTTTCCCTGTTTGCTCGAACTAGCGCCTTCCTCGCATTGGTTAAGTCTCCTCCTGCCGAGCCTCCTGAAATCACAGCGATAACACCTGCTATGGGGAGATTGCTAGCATTTCGAGTTTGAGCGGAAGTTGAGTCTTGGGGTTGGCGACTCGGCCCTTAGTTGACATATTCTTTCAAGTATCCACGTTGAATCAACTTTTCCATCTCATTCATCAAGTGATGGTATTCCTCCGTCGTGTGCCCCCTATCCCGATGGAAATGACAATACTTGTCGGATTTGAGTCTCTTGGTTTATCTTTCATCCTTCTCGGCTATTGATTGATTAACCCTTGTTGTTCCGCCACGACTAGAATCTCCCCCCTGGATGCATGCAAGGTGGTGTAGTGTGCGAACCCCGTCAGAGGTAAGTGTTTGTGTTCCTCCTTCTTTTTCGTTCTATTTCCTCTTCCTGACCATTCCTCTTGCCGTTAAGAGAAGGGTCAGAAGCACTCCTCAATCCTAATGTATTTTTGTGACCACATGAGCAAGTCTTTCATAGTGCTAGGGGGCTTGCCGACTATAGACTCCTAGAATCTTTCAGGTAACAAATTTTGTTGGATGATGCTAGCCAACAACTCATGATTAACATACGACACCTCATGCACTGCCTCCACAAATCTTTGCATGTAGTCTCTCAATGGCTCGTTTTCCTTTTGGGGGATGGTGAATAAAAATGAGGCCGTTTTGAAGACTCTCTTGTTCATGGAAAAGTAATGCAAAAAACGCTGAGTCAACTGCTCGAAGCTGAAAATAGTTCCAGCGGCCAATTGATTGAACCACGTTAAGACACGTTTGGAGAGCGTAATGCAAAAGACCTTGCAATATGCGGCGTCGCTCAAGTCATACATTGGCATAAAATTTGTCCAAGTGTTCCAGCGAATCCCCCTATTCCGTCGTATTTTGAAATGTTGGAGACTTTAACGCCTGCTGCAAGTGCTTTGGCTAAATTCGCAATGAAAACAAAGCTGCGTCCTAGAGGAGTCAATGGCAAATAAGGATCCTCCACTCCCTTTGCCACAATTGAGGGGGGTGTAACACCTGGAAGGGGTGGCTCTACGTGGGGTGGAGATGGGACTTGTTCATGGTATGGCAGGAATTGTCCGTCGAGTGTGGCTTGTTCATGGGGTGGTAATTGTTCATGGAATGGAGCTTGACTTACTCCATTCACTTGTGCTTCTTGACACCACCCCATGAACATCGTGACCTTGGGAACTGGTCTGCATTTTCAATGCCAGGGTAATGTATTCCCACAGACAGGGCCAATGATGTGGTGGTAATTTTGTTTAATGGATGAGACGAGAATTTTACCCTCGACGCAATTGCTCACCAAGTGAAATTGGCGTGTAGAGAAAGAATTTTCTAGTAAAAAAAATCAATGAATAGTAACCTCTATAAAAAAAAATTTTTTTGGTATTTATAGTGGTGTTGGAAGTTATGTAATGTGGTAGGGTGTATATATATTTATTGTATGACTTATATATAAAAATTACTCTTTTACCCTCATGAATAAATATTTGTTACCAATATACACATCAGAAAGACAAAAATAAAAAATACGACTACAATTGAATTTGATGGAAGCATTTCATACTCAATGCCAAGATAATATGAAATACATTAATATTCAACAAGACGCTATTCAAATTTAGAAGTGAAAGATTTATAATCATTTGAATTTAGAATCATCTAAAAACATCCAAATGATTTATTACTAAAAATTTGAAATCCATGACTTTAATCCAAATGTAACTTAAAAATTAGAAAAATGATTTGAAATTACGACGTAATAGAAAAATTGGAATCCCTCTATTCCACAAAATATAATTAAAAATTAAAAAAAATTGAGTATGGAATTATTGAAATAACTACAATCATTTGTTATTAAGGATTTGAAATGAAATCCCTACTCTACTCTGAATAAGCAACGATTTTTCTTTCCTCTGACTTAATAATAAAATAAAGTCCGAATACAACTATGAATTCAACAAAAGATTCAAACTAAACATAAATAATACTCAGTCTCAATTTTGAATTTTAACTATAAAAGTCCCAAAAACATATGTATCTTTTATTTGGTTTAGGAAGAAAGCAGCAATGCAAATATTATAGAAATGTAATTATGCAAGAATATAATTAATAATTTCTACGTTTTTCTTTGTCTATTTATTGATGGGAAAAATCCAAGAACACCCCCAGTGATATTGGGAATATTCAAAAAAATACCTGAAAAAAAAAAATATCAATTACACCCCCTATGATATGAAAAAATATTAAAAAAACCCCTTAAGACCAAATTGACCAGAGAGTTATACGAGTCATTGTTCATAATATAAGGGTGATTTTTTATATTTAAATTTTCACAAGGGACTTTTTGATATTTTCGATATCACAGGGGTCAAAATGAATTTAACTCATTTATTGATTATACATACTCAAGTAATTTAAGAAGTGCATATTTTCTTCGCTAAAAATAAAGAAGAAAAGAAAAGAAATGATCAAAGTGCATATTCCTTTTTTCGTTTTTTCTTTCTCATAGAGCGACGATACAAAACTCTACCCGTAATTTCCCCACGATCTCCATTAACATCTCATAGTGACAACATAATTGCCATGAACTACTTCAAACAACAAAAACTAATCTTAAAGCAGCTGCAGCAAAAACATGCAAGATGATTCTCATTCACAATTGAAGTTGTCGTTGCATGCTCTTTTCTCCTCAAACTTTTCGACACCCCTAGCAGCATGGTATGATGATTTCATACTACCAATGTAGATATATCAAAGTACAGTAATGTTATAAAGTAAAATGACAAATTATCATGTATATTCTGATGGACTACATTCAAAATGAGCTGCTCCCACTTAAGTGAATAGTACGAAACCTCCTAGTATCAGGGAGGTTTTGGACAATCATCTTCTGTTGCATCACATCTTTGATGACAGAAAGATGATCACGTGTAAACAAACAAAAACACGTATTATTGTATTTCAACTGCACCAAACTTCAAGGTGAAAGTTAACAGTATTTGTACTGTACCAGAGTCCAGAATGTGCAAAACAATGAGAAGGCTTTGGGCATCATGTTTCATCAGATGATGGTGCTAATGCAATTGGAGCCGCTGATAACGATGGTCGCAAGAGAAGATAGAGGACAGGGCCTACGAATGGAATTAGGGACAAAGGAAGAAGCCAAGACCCTTTGCCATCCCTACAAGACAACAGCATATTAGAATCATATTCACAGATATTCTCCCGGAACAATGTCTGCAAATTTGAGCTAACCATTTTCGAGCAGTCATGTCGTTGTACACCCAGAAGGCGCAAATGTAGACAGCAAACCAAAATCAATTGTCATGATATGGATCTGAAATAAGAAGGGACACAAATAACCTCATATTAAGACGTGATGGAAAGTACATTATAAAGTGAAGCAAGACGGGATCAAATGCTAAGCCACAGGAAATGAGGTTGGATTTGAAGCTTGTTTAGCCGACTTTATCCTCTTTGTTTTTAGGAAATTATAAGACATGATTGAAATGTGCACAAAAGCAAGAAGGAAAAGCAACACAAGGACATAAGTCTTTTATGTGGTTCAAAGATAAATTGCTCCGTCCCTACTCCAGTTAAGGTTTTCTCTTGTTGAAATAGATATTTGTTGTTGATGGATATATTTGTACAGTTGTAATAAATGCCCAACCCGACTCCATATAACAAGGAGATCCGTAAGATACTGTAAAGTCACAAAATTTAACAGTATGCCAAGTTTTATTTTTATTTTTGAATCTCACTTGCTTGTTTTCATCATAAACAGGTCACATTATTCCAAATTATCTGCCAACAAATGATATACTCACAAATTTGCTTCCCTTGAAGTACTGGAAAAATTCCTTCCACAAGTCACCGCCAGATGAAAAAGCATAAACCATTATAGCTAACCCTGCAGCCATCGTAATCTGATGTGTAATTAGTTAGCTACATTGTCCGCAGATGTAAAGAAACTTGGATGCAAACCATCAGATAATAGAGAGCACTAGTTCTTTTAGCAATATTTATTATTATGATATATAGCCCCATAACATCATGCAATGCTTAGTTCATGAACTATAAGACCTCCATGACAGCTGTGAAACAGTGTTTACTCCAAGGATTAAACTGTAATCTTTCTGTTGACAGTTCCCTATTAAGTCAGAACCCATGTTCTTTGATCATTTGACGGATGTCCAGAATTTTCTTTTAAAGATTTCACAAGTTAGTGTAAGAGAATCTCCCCACCGCTGCAGTTATTTTCGACTCCAGGAAGTTCAGAGGCCATCTCCTAAGCTCAGATTCTTCAACAGGCGGAGCCGGTGGCTTCCACAGAACGAAATACGGAATAAGAGCATATGCACCCCCAAAAAATGACAGAGTAACAAATGGCCAAACCGGAATTTTGCTTTTTGAGCTGCACGAAAACAAGAAATACCATTAAATAGGCACATATTTGTGTCCCTGTCCCCCAAGTTCTTGACATGGTCTTTCGCCCCAATGGAACACATACCAAGTTAAACCATTTGATTGACCCCATCACATGATACTTCAAATCTTACGCGACGAAAAAAGGAAAAGACCATAAAATCAACTGAGTGTTATTTCTTCGTTTTTCTCCAATTTCAAGCCAAAAGAGACCTGCAAAGGTTACCTTCTGGCAGTAGGAAGGAGCAGCATACTATATACCAAAGGCCATAACCCCATGATGTACCATTCAGCTACCAACACTGGATTCATTTCAAAACCATCATCTCCTTTCAAATTCAGTAGCTTTTTCAAGAAATACACGTCCGTTACCTAAAATTATGCTCATCACAATTCACAAAATCAAACTAATCAGCACCCAGAAAAGAGAACCTTATGCAGCAACTTGGAAAAAACAAAGTAATGAGCTGAAACAGAACGATTGCACAAACCGGTGTCTGGTCAGGAGCAAGGAAGAAAACATAGTACATGAGGCCAGCCCAGAAAGCAAACAGCAAGAACGACGTCGTCCAGTCCCTCTCCTCCCCCCCACCACCATCCCCACCATTCCCACCATCAGCAAGAAGCTCATTTTCCTCAGAAGAAGAAGAAACAAGAGACGGGTCTTGCGGAGTTTGGGTGTTGAATGAACTCCGGCATATTTGAAGGTGACCCTTTTTCCGGATGATTAAAAAATGCAAGATTTTGGAGAATCTTGGGCTGTGATTTGACTCAGCAGACGAAAAGACTAGGGATTTGGGCGGAGAAAATGATGTTCTTGGGAAAGAAGAGTAGTTGACTTTGGGTGGCAGGGGAGAGAAGTTGCAGGAGAGTATCATGTTTTTCTCTTCTTTTTTAAAGCTTGTAGGGATTTGTGTTGTTGGAGAGTTCAATATATTTGGATTTTGTATCACAGTGCAAAGTGCAAACACTCTTTGCTCAGCTCAACACAGTACACACACACGAAAACAAAAGGCTTAAGTCCCTGTTGTTCTGGAATTTGCGAAGAAGCCCCTGAAACTTTTATAAACTTCAGATTTAACTACCTTATTAACTTTTATAAATCTAATTAACAATGTTGGTAATTTTTTATTTCTTTTTTCTGCACAAAAATGTCAGGGGAAACTTTTATCAAGATAAATTAATTTATCCCCTTGAAAAGAACCATATATTACATACGTCATGTTTGTTATTTTTATTAATTTTTAAGAATAAAATATTTTTATATTTAAATGTATATAATAATATTATGAGGAATAATATATATTTTAAACAAAAAATTAAAATTCAACCACCCCCACAACCTTCTCCCGTCAGCCCCGCCTCCTCTCCTCCTCCAACCATCGTCCCCGTCGTCCTCCCTCTCCCCCCATTTACCGTTGTTGTTGCCATCGCATCCCCCCCCCCCCCCCTTCTTTGTATATATATATTTGTAATTTCATATATAAATATATTATTTATTATATTTTTTATTATAAATTACATAAACGTATTAGATAAATATAATTTTAGATCTACACCATAAATTTGAATTAAGTAAAAAATCTAGACTATTGATCAATTAGTTAAATTGAGACTTTAAATTTAAATAAGATAAAATGGTCCATATATAAAGTTACAAATGTAATTTTCTTAATTAAAATTAAAAAATAAAAAATAAAAAAAGAGCCCATGTATTACATGAATTGTGTGATGAGGTAAATTACTCTATTTTTTAAAATATAAAGATATATAATTTTTTTTATTATTTTCAATATCACTAGGGACTATTTTTCTTTAAACCCCTTTTAATAGGATATTATTATGAAACTTTATATAAGAGAGTTAAACGAAATTTTGTTTTCTTGAATTAATGTTATTTACAGTGAGTTACACTCCAATAAAATAAAGTTATTTATACAATCATAAAATAATATATCGTTTCACTAACATAAGATCATTCGAATTTTTGCTACTCCTAACTTGAAGTGAAGTAATAAAATGAAAATAGACCAAAATCTCAAGGTATCAAAGAGCAATTACTCAATTCTTCTGGACCTTTTTGTAAATTTATAAAATTAGTATGCATTTATCAACCGTCTAAAACTACCAAAGACAAGATAAGGTGATACGTTTCCAATCAAAGCAACGTCATCGCCATGGCTGAAGCTTCAAGAATCCTCCAAACCACTCTAATTTCCACTTTCTCGCAGAACCCATCTCAATATACACTCAAGGCCCACTCCCATCACTACATTCCGCCTTCAACCTCGAAAAGAAGTAGCCTTTTTCATCGAATTCGCTGCTCAGTGACCACCACCAGCACCGGCGGAGAAAGCTCCACCGGGTCCACCGTCCCTTGGGGCTGCGACGTAGAATCGCTTGAAAATGCATCGGCTTTGCAGGAATGGTTATCCAAGTGTGGGCTTCCTCCCCAGAAGATGGCTATACAGAGAGTGGACGTTGGAGAGAGGGGACTTGTTGCTTTGAAAAATATTAGGAAAGGCGAGAAGTTGCTCTTCGTGCCTCCCTCGCTTTTCATCACTGCTGATTCTGTGAGTTTGTCAGTTAACCTTTATTTTTTTTTTCCCCTTAAATTGGTTCTTCTGCTTTTTTTTTTTAATTTTTTTTTTCCTTTAACTGAGTTACAAGGGTTTGTATGCCTATAATGTCTGTCGTTGGTTCTTGAATGGGATCAGATGAATTTTGTTGATGGTTTGATGTGAGTTACTTCAATTTTCTAAAGTGTGAGGCTTCTTGAAAATGAATAATACCATTTGGAGACTGATTTTTAGGAAAAGGATGGTGGATTTAAGATGTATTGGGATTTGTAGAACGTAGTTATATGGTTTTGTTTTTCTTAATTGTTTCTCGGTAGAGGTAAAAGTCCCGGGTATGTGGAATAGCGCCACTTTGTTTGCTCCGAAGGTTTAAATGTTTTGGTAGCAGCATTGAACTATTGTCACGTTCGCTGGAGCTGGATACTGTGCTTCCTTAATTAAGTATCCGATGTGATTCCTCCCTGTCGTTGAAGTTTGCTTATTCCCAATCTTGTTTCGTCTTTTAAATCAGGTTCACTTTTTAGACAAATACTCATTGACAACCAATTTAAGTACCCGGTTCATAACATTTTAACTATAAAATAATACTGAATTACAGTTTTTACCAATGCACACATGTTCTGCCCTCATCTCTTTGTGGTTTTTGGAATGATGCCATCTCTCATGACAATAGTGCATTCGATCCCACTCTTTTGTATTTCAGTAGTTGGCATTTGCGAAATTCTTGATAAAACAAGGAAGAAAGGCCTCCCTGAATGAAAATAAACAGACTATACGTTCTGTATGTTCCAGGCATTTCGCATGAGAAAATTTTCTCCATTAAATTTGATATAGCTTTATTATCTACGATAGTTACTTAAATTTTCACTGCTGTTGCGTGGAGATGGATTTCAGGAGTGGAGCTGTCGCGAGGCTGGTGAGGTGCTAAAACAGTACAATGTGCCGGATTGGCCGCTGCTTGCTACCTATTTGATTAGTGAGGCAGGTCGCATGAATTCTTCAAGATGGAGTAACTACATTTCAGCCTTGCCGAGGCAACCCTATTCACTTCTGTATTGGTAAGCCTAATTTTAGTGGCCCAAAGAGGAATTTGTCATTGTTTTGGGTCTCTACACATACTCGGTCCGTGCTTAGTTGGTTGCCCGACAGAACCTCCATGTAATTTCAGGACTCGTGCAGAACTAGATAGATATCTGGAAGCCTCAGAAATAAGACAGCGTGCAATTGAGAGGATCAATGATGTAACTGGAACGTATGAGTTCTTTTCAAATTTCTCCAAATTAAGCTGTACTGATCTACTTTTTTTTTTTTTTTATGTTGTTTAGTGCTATTGGTGAATCTCAAATTTGATAAGAGATTTATTCTGCTTGTTGACTGCTGAGCTCTTTCACAATCTCTTATGCAGATATAATGACTTAAGAGACAGAATATTTTCCAAGTATCCCGATTTATTTCCTGATGAGGTACATATCGATGATAATAGTCATTGTTTGTGTTTGATTAACATTAGGTCTATGTATGGCATTCTCTAATCTGCGAACTCTTCATTGTTTGTCCAAGTGATGAATAGTGAAGTTATAGGCTAACTTAGATTCTGGAATCAAGAGGAACTTTTGGAGGAGAAATGACATCTCCCCTGACTTCCTCATGCTTTTGTTTAGTTTCGCATCAGAAGAGAAGGGAGTACTAGGCAAAAGATGTTAGGTATATCTTAACACCACATTCATTTAATCAAAAAGATAGGAACCATCGCTAGTGATAGGCTGTTGTATGTGCATCCACTGTGAATGAGTACAGATAATCCATGGGATCTTAATGATGGACTAATTTGCTTGAGATTTTATTTCCAGATATTAGTCATTATTTTTTTTAAGTGATCCTTGAGGCTACAAACAGCTATAACTTCTATGAGAAGTATGATTAATATGATATTTAGAAAGTTCCTGCAGTTAGTCATGTTATGTAGTTCTTCTAAACTGCATTGGGTTTGTATATGTGATTGCTGTATGGAGGAACTTGCATGGAGTGAGGGAAGAGAAGTGATAAACTATGGGTAGTGGAAAGCACTCTAATGCTTGTATTCTTTGCCCATTCTCCAATTTTTACTTGCTCTTTGGAATAAGAAATTCACCTTTTAACTAGAGGCAATACTTCTATGGTAGATAGAAAAGGAAATGAAGCTAAAACTTCTATGTGGAGGAATGTAAAGGACTTTCATCTTTTTCCATCATTTGATTTTAACAAGATTATAGAGAAGAAAGTTCATTTGTATCCAAGTTCAATGAGGGAGAAATCTCCCAGAAAACTTACAAATGTCCTTATTTACTTGAAGAAACAAACGCCACACCAGCAAAAAAGAAGTTTCCTTTTGATCTTAGATTCTGTTCTATTGCTATGTGAAACCAAATGAAGGAGATGGATGCTTGGAACCTTGATGATTTATTTTTTGTTGTATTTCCCTTGAGCCCATCGGGTAAGAGACTGCAGATATGAATGATATTATGGTGGGAGGCAATTCAGCATGTCCTTTGTTAATCTGTGGTGTGTATTCACAGCGCTATTCTGATAGCTTAATCTTATAAAAATAAAAGGTGAAACTGTGATGGTTAAGCATTCATGTTATCTGGTGATGATTCTACTGTGGAACTCATAATTTTCTAAGCTGCCCAGATCCTTCTAGCTTGTTTTAATTGAGGTTATGCATTATTACAGGTATTCAACATGGAGAGCTTTAAATGGTCATTCGGCATTCTTTTTTCTCGCTTGGTGAGTTTTCATTTGTCAATAGCTAAACTTTAGTTCCTCCAGGGAGTGAGAGATTCTTGGTTCTGAATCCTTATCTCATGCGTTTATGCCTTTATGCATTATTTTGACTTAACAGTTATCCTGTTTTATGAACAGGTTCGCCTACCCTCCATGGATGGAAAGGTTGCCTTGGTTCCTTGGGCAGATATGCTGAATCATAGCTGTGAGGTATGTATTATGCGAGATTGCATGCTATTCTTTTGAATTGACATGATCTCAACTCTAATTTAATGATTTCATTGATCTTAGGTAGAAACATTTCTAGATTACGATAAATCATCCCAGGGAGTTGTTTTCACGACTGATCGAGCATATCAGCCAGGTGAGCAGGTACACAAGCTTCAGCAGTTGAGCCACCAAATATGTTAACATATTGATGCCCATAACAAGATTTCATTGAGAAACAAACTTCTGATTTAAGAGTATATTTTCAGTACAGACACCACATTGTTCTCTTTATAAGTTTAAGAGTATGTAAATACACACACGCACACACTCACGCGCACACACACACAAACACAAACACAAACACATATATATATAGAGAGAAAGAGAGAGAGGGAGGAGGTTGGTAGTAGTATCGGTAATAGTGTTGTTGGGACCTAAGGTGGTTGTAATTTTTTTCACACAGGTTTTCATATCATATGGAAAGAAATCTAACGGGGAGCTGTTGCTTTCGTATGGATTTGTTCCCGGGGAAGGCACTAACCCTCGTGACTCCGTTGAGTTGTCACTCTCACTTAAAAAATCCGACAAATGTTACAAAGAGAAGTTGGAAGCACTGAAGAAGCACAGACTATCTGCGTGAGTGCAATGTCACAACTGATTGAGTTATTGACATACCAGTGATTTGCTTGATAGTGACATATCATTATGCTACAAAAACGATGCAGCTTCTGTAATAGTTCCTTTGTCAACAGGTCAGAATGTTTCCCGATACAAATCACTGGTTGGCCTGTCGAGTTGATGGCATACGCTTACCTCACCGTAAGCCCTCCAAGTATGAAAAACCGGTTTGATGAGGTCTGATAGACTATCTTTTTGGGTTAATTATGGTATCTTCCCCAATGAGTTAGTATACTTATTCACTCTACCCCTGGTCTTTTTCAAATTATCAAAATCTCCTCTATAAGCTTACCACATTTTTCACGTCACTCAATTTTCGGTTAATGTGTTGTAATATTTAGAAAATTGAGTGGGTTTTAATTTTTTGATTCCAATAGTGGCGGAATTACTCGGTCTTGTTGTAATATCTTTTTTGAGGATGGAAACTTAGAGGGAAGGATTTTGTAGTTTTAAAAAAAAAAAAGATGAGTAAAGTCAGTAAATACACTAGCTCGCCAGGGAGGATACTGTGATTAACCCGTATATTTTTTAATACAAAAGATATTAGCGTAGGAGTCAATATGTTTGGATAAAACTCATGAAAAGTTTTTCCCAGATGGCTGCTGCTGCATCAAATAAGACGACATCCAAGAAGGATGTAGTGTATCCTGAAATAGAGGAGGAAGCTCTACAATTCATCCTGGATATGTGCGAGGCCAGCATATCAAAGTACTCCAAATTTCTTCAGGCAAGTACATTTCTTTTCTAATGTAGATGAGTGTTTCTCTGGAAAGGTGATTATAGTAGAGACAGATATTTATTAACGGAATACACTAATATCAGTGGTGAGGAATTACTCAGGTCTGCTGATTTTTGACAGGCAAGTGGATCGATGGATTTGGACGTGACGAATCCGAAGCTTCTGAACCGAAAACTGTTCTTGAAACAGCTAGCTGTGGATTTATGTACCAGCGAACAGAGGATACTCTTTCGCGCACAATATGTAAGGATACTCTCAATCTTCGCTCCTTGGTAACAGTTTTCATTCACTTTAAACAATGTAGAAGGTTAACTCGGAGAGCTGGAGGCAAGAGTCTTTCATACAACTAATAAAAGAAAAGCACATCTGTCAATTCTTTAATGTTGACTTTGGATTGGAAGACTTGAAGTTGAAGGTTGGAATAAGGATTACAAAAAACATTATCATTGCAGATTCAAATCTGTGATAGTGATTGGGAAAAATCGACTGAATTGGTTGCTTGATGAATTGAGTCCGTAACTTGATACCCTTCAATTCAACATGCTCTTAATGGCGAAAATTCTCTCATTTAGACTAGCTTCATAGTTTTCCTTTTTTTCTCTCACTCACGCACGCACCAAGGGTTTGAATCTCAAACCTCTAAGAAGTTATTTTAAAGCTCAATCCATTGGGCTGTCCCCTTAGGGAATAGAACTACCATCCGCATAACATATAATTGACTCCTTCTTTTGCTTTGATGTGGTGAATTTTCACCACTTTTCAGTCAAAGTGACTGAAAGAGGTACCTTTTTGTTGCGAACTGCTGAGATTCAATGACTTGTCTTTCCCATTAATCAGAATGCTTCCATTTTTTGCTGCATAAATGCAATCTTGTGCGACCATGATCATACACCGTTGTTGATAAAGCTAATATATCTGGAAGTTTTTGGTATGCATTGCATGTAAACTATCAAACGGCGAAGGTATTAGTTAGCAGTGAGATTTATAAAACATCGGTGCATAAATGAATTTTGGGATCATGCACACTACATACATCCTACATTCTTTAACATTTGATGTGATCTTCGTCTCCCCCTCCCCATCTCTCTTCTTGTTCCACCAGATACTAAGGCGGAGATTGAGAGATATACGGACCGGAGAATTGCGGGCTCTGAGGATTTTCAATGGTTTCAGAAAGCTGTTCAACTGAGCAATACATGTTGTATTGGTAATGGTGGATGTGTGTATATTGATTAAAGGTTGTCCGGTTTAAATTATTGCATGTCTTCAGTTTACCAACTACTTGTTTCAGGATGTTCTCTTCTGTATTTTTGTTGTAATATCAATCAAAATATTTAATTATACATTCATACAATGTCAAATCAAACACTCCCAATATTTACGAGTAATTTTCTCCAGAGGAAAAGTGAATCTCTGAGGCCACTGTTGCGTGTATTTCAGACAATAAAGAAAGCTTTTTTCCTATTCAGAATCATATTCGCTTTGTGGAGTTGGAAACAATCATAGCAGTATTTCAAGAAAAACCCAGTTGATAATTTCCCCCATTACTTGGGCCTACGCATGTCAGAGTAATTAATGATGTCAGAGTAATTTAATAAAAATTAAAGGGTATTTTGGACTATGAACACGAGTAGTTGGGGGTAGAATTGGTATTGACCAATTGGCTGGGTATGCAGCAAGATTAGTAGACTAAAATTTGGCCATAATAGAGTCCAGTACTGAATCTCACCTGAAAATTGCCTCATCTTTAAAAATCGTAAGCGCTCCATTATGCTAGATAACTGCATTTATTCAACCCAATTCATGCATTAAAATATTAATATTAGAATCATTTAAGAAGACGTACATCATATTACGTATTATTATTTTAATTTCGTGTCTAATTTTCCATCTGCTTAAGAATGAATTTAAGCAAAATCATTTCGATTGGTTCTCAACAATTAACATAAATTTTATGATTCCTATGATGTGATTTTTATTAATTAAATGGAAAAACTTTAGAAATAATAATAATAATAATAATATGAGAAGAGAATTATTGAAATTCTTGTATACAAATTTGGGCTGAAACCCACCAACCTGTTCTGGATTGGGTTTGGGTAATTATCGGACTTTGGTAATGGGTTGATCTATAAACTCCATATTGAACCAACCCATCTTCCTCTCTCTCTCTCTCTCTCTCTCTCTCGCACAGTGGACTGGCCGTAGATTCTGCCGAAAGAATTAGCTCCGGCGACACATCCGGCAGGTGCCGTTGCCCACTTTTCTTACTAAAGGTCAATCTTTGAAGTTTTTCTTTCTTGCACCTTTTTGTCCATCATTTGTGGGTCTTGGGGTTGGGGTTCTAGCTGCATTTCTCTTTCCCTTTCTCGATTTCTTCTCTAAACTTGTTGCATCTAGACAGCACAAATGAAAAGGACTACGAATTAAGTTCTCTCGAATTGCTTTTTTGGGTACAGCAGGTGTCTTGTTTGATGAAATGCCTGAATGGTTCCTGTATATGTTTATTAGGAATGTTGATGTAAGTGCCTATTTCTGCTGCTCTTTACACTGAAGATGTGGCGACTGTATGAAGGCGGGAAAGAAATTCTGAAGATTCAGAAGTTCCGGAGGATGGTGTCGTATGCTGGATTTTACTGTTTTGTTACACTCATCAGCTATGCGTACACCAATAATACGTAAGTTTTTATCCCCCCGTACTCGTTCCTTTTCCAGGAAAAGGGAGAGCTTGGGGATAAAAAAGGCATTGTTTTTCGAAGCCATTGCCATAGGACTCCATTTCTCAGATGATTGGTTCTTTAATGTAAAATGCCTTATCTATTTCTTATTTAGAAAAGTTTGTCAGGATAATGCTCATTTAGACTGAAGCTAGTTTTAATAGGGTAAAGCAAGATTATTGGTAATCTAAATGTGGTTATTGTGGGTTTGGAATCTAAAAACAGCAGCTGGTTCAAATGGTACGGAATTCCATGATGTCATTCTTCTTCCTTAAAGTTCAATTAAACTTATTATATATGTAGCCCTCAATTTCCTTTTCATTTATTAATGTGGATAACGCAGGACTAGAGCTGGATACTCAAGAGCTGATCAATTCTATGCGTCGTATCCAGCTGGGACTGAGCTACTTACTGACACGGCAAAGGTCTGTTGATTTGTGTTGCTAGACAATAAAAAAAAGTTCGTGGGCGTTACTGCATTTCCCTGTTTCACAATTTTTGTTGTTGAAATTATCCCTTGGTGCATGCCTTATCCCAAAGCTCCAGAGGCACAATTTAGGCTCAAAGAAACTGAATTTTTTTACCTCCTAACCACAGCTTGAGTTTTTCCTTCTTTTTTCGGTGTGGAAATAATAATTCTTCTGTTGGCTATTCTTGTTGAGTTAGTTGCTGAAATACATTAAAGTTTTACCTCAATTTACTCTAGTTCTGGTGTCATTTGATGCGGTGTTTAATTTGACTCCTCTGTTCTGAAATATAATGATCGTGTAAAGCAGAGTTGCCCCCCCCCATTAAATTATAAACTGCTGCAAACTTTCACTTTTCTTCATTTTTTACACTCTGGTGCTCTCATCACAATACTGTAATTTGCTTATGTGAAGAGTGCACTGAGTTTGTTGCTCTGCACTTGGTGTGCACTTTTGGGAGAACTTTGCATGTCTGGATTTTAGCTAATTGATATTTCAACATGGTAGTTATATAAAGCTGCACTTGGCAATTGCTTCGAAGAAGAGGAGTGGGGACCAATTGAATGGAGCGTTATGGCTAAACATTTTGAACGCCAAGGAAAATCACCATATGCATATCATGCAGTAAGTTCATGAGATGTTATAGTCTAATTGTTCTCTTTTACTTAGTATACCTGATGCTTTTAGTGCATTTGTGGTTATTCAAACATATCTCACTTCGAAAAATTTGAGAGGCACTGAAGATGATTTAGGCTTTATTCATAATGCCGGAAAGTTATTTATTTGCTCTATGCATTACGGAAAGATGTTCGAAGTGCGAGCTTAAGACCTTTAAACATTACTTAGTTAAAAAGGATAAATGAAACAGAACCATTAATATTGGAGTGAATGATGACTTCTCTGACTTTGATTTTGGTGCAGTAGTAGGTATTTTACTTGTTCTTTTAATACTTGTAACTGTATGAGGAGTTGATTCTAAACTTGCTTCCTCAAAGCTGTAGCTGGTATCTTTGCTTTTCTACTGTACACGGTATGATATGAATAAACGTTAAGTATATTCCATTTTTGTATCTGAAAACCGGAATATATAGGAAAAGAATCTTATCACATACTTTAAACATCTGGATAAGGTGCTTATTCATATCTACTGGTGACTATTAGGTGATATTTTTTATGTGCGTTCTATGCATGGTATTCAAATAGTTAAATTAAGTGAATGATATAAATATTTCTGAAGTTAAAACTTGTTCTTTTCCATATGTAAATGCTACTATGACAAATTCTAGAAACTAGTAAAGAGAACTTATTTTTTGTGTTAAAAGCCACAGCTATTGATCCGACGCTGCATCAAAAAGAAATGGAATCTGAGTTTGGGGAGAGGGTGTTAAACATGATCTCATGCTGTATGGCCTTAATATATTTTATGGCATGAGTTTTACTAGATTTGTCATAGTGAGTGATGTATGTGAAATTAAAACTGTCAAAATGCCTACCAGCCAACCCCTTTCACGACGTTGTGTGCTCAAATTGAGAATTTTTGCTCCCAGAGTTTCCTCATATTCTTCTCTTTTGACCACAGTCATGACTGTGGGACTTCTCATTGCTGTATCCTCATCTCTCTTTACCTCATTTCCCCTCAGCGAAGTCTTTGTTTTTAACATTTTCACCGCATGATTTGACTCTACATGGTTCATATCCATCTTCCACTTAATCCAACTGTTCACAGGTCTTTTCCACAAACACAAGTATAACAGTGATGATATACGTGCTAACCACTTAACCTTGCTGCTTCATAGTAATTTAAGTAATGCCATTTCAAGCCTTCCCTTCTATATTCTTGTTCCAGGATGTTGGCATATAGATTGGTGTTCAAAATAATTAGCCATACCCAATTGCCTATATGTCCACATGAATCCATGTCTTTCAGCTAACTTGCAGAATTGTAATTGAAGTATGAGTTCAGATTGCATTTACCGCAACTGTGATTAATTGTAACAAAATCTACTACTGCAGTTCAGCTTTTACACTTTCTTGAAATAATTTTCTTGCTGTTGATCGCTGTCGTCTTCTTTCTTGTTTTCCCTTTCTGTGATGTTGTAGCAATATATGGCACACCTTACCTCCCATGGCGAACTTGACGGAAGCGGCTAAGTGAGAACCAGGAAAGCTCATGTTTCAAGAGGATGGGACTGTCCGGTGTAGCATTCAAAATTGATTAATTTGTATAGCTAAATATAGAAGTAGTAGCCACATTCGTGATCATCCTGTATTCCTTGCTATTGACTGTATTGCTAGAGTTGCATTATCTATCTTGGTATCAAATTTTGTAGTCCACTTCACAATAACAGAGCAGGTGAGAGTTGAATCTCTTGCTTCTATATATGTTGGAATGAGTATGAAAAACCCACTTTATTTGGTCCAGCGGTAGTTAGACACTAAGGCGTATTTTTATCAATGAGCAAAGGGTTAGAAATTTAAAATCACACTTGTTGAGAGGGCCACCCAACAAGAAGTATTTTTTATCTTCAATGTGGGATGATAACATTTGCTATGGAATAAGAAAAGAACATGATTTTTTTTTCTTTAACAGACAAGAACAGGATTAATATCATTGTTTTATTTATTTATTTTGTTAGCCAAGAAACTTTTAAATTGAATTTAATAGATAATAAGAAATCTTAAAAAATATAAATTCAGCTAGTTTGAACAACAGGACATGATTAGCATATAAGAATGAAATTAACTGATAATTGAATGAATTTAGAAATGAAATAAGAATGAGGAAAGAATAATATTTTGATAGTATTTTTATGACTAATATACACAAGAAATTTGAAGGTAATGAGATCGTTACTCATTAATTGATTTTGTTCACTTGATTGATAATTAAAAAGAAATGGTTAATAATGGGTTATTTAATAAAATAACTTTTATGATAAATTTTCCCTTTAATAGTTTTTAATATGTTAAGTGCATTGTATAATAGTAATATTTTTAAAAATTACTTATAAAAAAAGCAATTTATAAAATATTTTACATATTATTAAAAATAATATATGAGAAAATTTGTTTATTTAATTGTTGATTAGATAGTATTTTTTAGGGTTAAGTAAATTCTATCATCCGAACTATGACTATTTTTATACTTTGTCGTATAAACTTTTTTTTGTATCAACTTACCATCTCAACTTACAAAATTTTGCACTTTGTCATTTATAACTATTTTTCTATCAGGTTTTTTTATCATAAAAACATCACATGCACTGCACACGCGACATTTAAAGGTTATGTAATGTGATCTTCTTTATATATGCACAACATGTGATTTTTTTAGCAAAAAAACGATCATATATGGTAAAGTGTAAGTTTCATAAAGTTGAGATGATAAGTTGACAAAAAAAAAGTTTATATACCAAAATGTAGAAACAAGTATAGTTCGAATGACAAAATATAATTATCCTACTTTTTTATATTGATTTGAACAAATAAATGAATTAATCTATTTAATTATAATGCATCTACTATTATTTCCAATACTGGACCAAAAAGAGATTTTGAATTAATAGCAATTAAAATTAAATATCAAAATCAATAAATTAATATTTTGTCCTCCGTCTTTTGTTATTAATTCAAAATAATATTTTAAATTAATAAAAAGAGATTTTGAATTAATAGCAATTAAAATTAAATATCAAAATCAATAAATTAATATTTTGTCCTCGGTCTTTTGTTATTAATTCAAAATAATATTTTGAATTGATAAATTTTTTTTGACAAAATTCACTTCATAATTATTAATGTCTTATGTTATATAATCACAAGGATAATTTTATATAAAAAATAAATAAATTCCATTGGCATGTTGTAGGCATGGAATCCTCAATCCCATTCCCATTCCAATTCTAGTAATCAGGCCTAAGTTGTTTCTGAATTAAATTTGAGTTTTACATATTGAAAAAGTTCAGAAATAAATGTGTAAGAAATAAAAGGATAAGTTACAACAGACTCATGTGATATTTGTTCTTATTACAAATACTCCTTTTTTTTTTAATATGAATACCTCATCAGAATTACAAATAACTCTTTGTGATAGCCTATTATAGGATATATTTGTAATGTCAATAGAATATTTATAATTTTTTATAAAATAAAAAAATATTTGCTATTATAATAAATATTAGAAGAGCACATTGCAATTTACGCTAAATAAAATATAGGGAAAATTACACTTTTAATTCTACACGATAGGGTGCGTTGCGCTTTTAGTCCCACAGTTTACAGGTTGAGCATATTTGTTGTAGAAATAACAATTTACAGTTGAAAATATAAATAAAATCTTCAGGTCGAGACACTAATATCTCGCTCTCTTTTGGGAGATTCAAGCCCACTGCAACAAGCTTCTCACTAGTCCAGCAGTGTCTCTCTTAACTTGTCTCCTCCAGGATACAACAGCCAGACAACGTCGTATGACTCTAACTCACTCTATACAAGAAGTAGGGTCCAGAGCTCCACAAAAAAAGAACACATTCTAATAACTAATATAACTCTCTCTTATAAAAATAGTTGCACGTAGTATATGTATATTTGTGTGTCTCCAAACAAGTAGAATGACCCCCTTTATAGGTGTAGAAATCATCCACTATTTTAATGTGAATTACTGAACAATAATGTAATAGAAAGTGGTGATACATGGGTAGTAATGTGTACGAACATGGTGTAGTAGTGGGATGATGGTATTGAAGAAGAAATGTTACAAAAATGTTGACCATAATCATCCATCATCACCACTAACTTCAACATAAATGGGAGGAATATGAAGAGACATATTATTAAATTTAAATATTAAAATATAATATATATATATATATATACACACTAACAATCCGCCACTCATTTTAATATTAAAATAACGAGAATATACTAGTTGAAGGTAGACCATTATTGCACAATGAAGGTGTGATCTGCATTGAACCTCCACTTAGTGAAACAATAACTTCTACTCCAGAGTCAGTAGTCGTCTCAAACTTGAACTATGACTACTTTGGGAAAGTAAAGTATCGCTACACACACATAACAATCAAGGTGTTAACATGAACTTTATTAGCCAGCATATTACGGGCTTGTGTTATCCCCGTTTTCATGAGTGTTTTTTAGAATGAGCCTAATTCTCATAGGAAGCGGCCTACTTCCATACTCATATAGGTGAAATCTGTCAACGGCACTCCTGTAATTCTAACACCCCACTCATGCGAGCTACAGATTTTCATTAAGAATTAATAAACTTAACCTCCACAAATCATTACAGGATAAATGCACTCACATTATAGGGATGAAATATAATTAAAATATGATAGTGCATTTCAAACAAGCCATCATATGATTTGTTTTTCCCATTGAACTTGATTATAGGATCTCTAGTCCCCAGGTTGGGTTTCCTCATACATGACTTATAATTATATGGGTTTTAACCCCATCCCCTCAATGTGTTCCAGATCATTTCTCTAGCCAAGGTCTTGGTTAATGGATTTGCAAGATTATCACAAGATTTAACATAATCAACATTGATATTACCACTTATCAATTATGATCTCAAAGTATTGTGTTTTCTTCTTATAGGTCTGGATTTACCATTATAATAATGGTTTTGTACTCTACCAATCTCAGCGGTGTTGTCACAATGAATTAAAATTGGAGCAACTGATTTTTTAAAATATGGTATTTGAAATAATAAATCTCAAGCAACTTGCTTTCTCACTAGCTGAAGCTAAAGCAATAAACTCAGCCTTCATGGTAGAGTTAGCAATAATTATTTGCTTCTTAGACTTCCAACAAATAGTAGCACCAAAAAAAATAAAAATATAACCAGTGGTAGAACATGAATCACCTGATAAGGTGTTCCAATCAGCATCATAAAAACCTTCAAGTACAACAGGGTATTTTTTTTTATAAAACAAGCCATAGTTTTTTATACAAAGTAAATATCTCATAACTCTAGTTATGACATGTCAATATTTCAATACCTGATTTGCTTGTAAACCTACTAAGTACTCCTACAGCATAAGCAATATCAAGCCTAGTGCAATCAGTCGCATGTCTCAAGCTTCCAATTAAGCTAGCATACTCCTTTTGATTGATCACATCATCATCAATTTCAATAAGAAATAAGTTAATACTTGGATCAAAAGGAGTTGTAACATGCTTACAATCAATCAAATTGTACTTTCTCAAAATTTTATCAACATAATGCGACTGGTCTAGAAAAATACCATCACAACTGGGTAATTTTCATATCCAAAATAAAGTTTGCCTCACCAAGATCCTTCATGTCAAAGTGACTACTAAGCATATTTTTTTTATCTCTTTAATAACATGCAAAGTAGATGCAAAGATCAACAAATCATCTGCATAGAGGCAAACAATTACATGTGAATTATTCCAACACTTATGATAGATGCACTTGTCACACTCATTTGGTTTAAAATCATTCTCAATCATGCAGGAATCAAACTTTTCATGCCATTGCTTAGGTGTCTGTTTTAAGTGATATAGAAATTTTGTTAATTTACATACCTTGCTTTCTTAGCCTGCTTCCACAAAACCCTCGGGTTGGTTCATATAAATTTCTTCATTGAAGTTCCTATCCAAAAATGCAGTTTTTACATCCATTTGATGGATATGCAAATCAAATATTGCAGCAATATCAATTAAAAAGTCTAATGGATGTTAATCTAGTTACCGAAGAATATGTATCAAAAAATTCTAGACCTTCAAATTGCTTGAAACCTTTAGCAACTAATCTAGCTTTCAATTTATCAATCGAACCATCCAGCTTTAATTTTTTTCTGAGGACCCATTTACACCCAATTGTCTTACAACCTAGTGGTAAATCCATTAACTTTCAAGTTTTACTAAAATTAGAGATTCCATCTCATCATTAAACTTCTTTTTGAAAAATAGTATCAGGTGATGAAAAAGTTTCTTTCAAAGTAAGAGGGTCATTTTCAATATTAAAAACATAAAAATCAAGACCAAAATCTTTTTGTACTCTAGCTCTTTTATTTCTCCTTAGTTCAATATTATTTTCCTCATTGTCCAAAACTCGAGTGGAAGAGCTAGACAAAGATAAAATATTCTTTTCAAAATTTTGACCCCCACTATTTTTAGAATTAAATGGAAAGTTTTCTTCATGAAATATAGCATCAACTCACTCTATAATCTCATTATCTTCCAGATTTAAAAATCTGTAAGTTGTACTATTAGAAGCATAACCAAGAAAAGCACAAGTTATAACTTTTACTCCCAGTTTAGGAATTTTGGATTTATTAGCCTCACATAGGCCAAACAACCCCAAACTCTAAGATTTCCCAATTTTGGTTTATAACCTCTCCACACCTCAAAAGGTGTTAATTTAATTTTTTTTATGTGGCACCCTATTCAACACATAACAAGTTTTGAGATAGCTTCACCCCCAAGGATTTGAATGTGCACAAGATGCAATAAGCTTGGCATTTGTGAAATCAACCAACGTTCTATTTTTCTTTCAACTACAACGTTAGATGCAGGGGAATATGGTGGAGTAACTTCATGAATTATTCCCAACTATGTAATAAAAGAATTAAATTTATTTGATTCGTATTCTTGGCCTCTATCACTTCTAATTCTTTTTATTTTCTATCCGAATTGATTTTCAACTTCATGAAGATAAACCTTAAACTTCTGAAAAGCATTTTTATTTTTTCTCAAATAAACGTAAGTATATTTAGAAAAATCATCAATAAAAGTGATAAAATAACGATTTCCTCCACGAGTTAAAATTCCTCCAAGTTCACAACTATCAGTGTGAATTAATTCTAACAATTCAGTTTTTCTTTCAACACATGGATGAGGTCTTTTTGTGATCTTGGCTTTACTACAAGATTCACATTTCTCAAAATTCTTTTTTTATCATTGGGATTAATCCTAAAGTACTCATGATTCCCACATAACGATTATTAATATGACTGTGAGCGCTAATTTTATCGTGTTTGAAAAATCAAAACACAAATAAATTATCACAAATAAAAAAATTTGGATTAAAATATCAATGTGAGTACAATCTCTATTCTATCCCTTGATTATTCCCTCCAAAATATATCTTTTGACAAATTTCATAAATTCAATGAGTAATCTCCACGTAAATCTCCTTTGGATTTGAATTTGAATTTCTATCACGTCAATTCGAGGGCTTTCGCCTATAATCTCGAATTAAACGATATAGTCTTCACTGGAATTTGATGATTTGAAAGTGAATTCGCCACTTGGATCTTCTTGAGAGGATATTTGAATATTTATAATGTTAATTCGAGGATTTAGTGCATATAATTCTGAATTTAATGCTATAATTTATGGCGCACCTTTGATGAAAGACTCGATCTTTATCTTGAACGCCTTTGAATATTCTTAAGCTTTGAAGAACCACGTAGAGAGAGTTATTTACAATTTTTCTCTGCTTTGCTCTTCGTTCTTGAGCTCTGTGTGTCAAATGAGAGTGTAAGAACCGCTTTATATAGGTGTCAAAGAGGTAGAGTTGTGATCTACTTGAACACATTTTGTATTATCTCTTTATAATTTAATTTAAAGAAATAAAAACATCATATATTTGGAATAAAATGATTGGTCAATTTGATATTATCTCTTTAATATTTGTATTTTTTTAAAGAGATAAATACAACCAATATTTGTCTCGATTTGATTGGAGCGTACATGTAATTACTCCACATGGCGCAGTCTGATTGGCTAGAATCTTTGATTCGGAAAATATATTTCATTGGCCGAAATACTTCATTTTGACACTTATTGGTCATTGATTTGATGACAAAATATATATTAAAATATCGATTAAATTAACTTTTTATACTCAAAATTAATTTAGTAAATTCCAAAATATAAATAAAAAAATATTATAATTGACAAATAATATATTATATGACATTTGTCATTATTTAATTGGATGCAAATTTTACTTGCCTACAAATGCCCCCTCGGGACTCATTCACAAATATATACTTGAAAATATAATTGTCGAAGTGAATGAGTCGCAAAAATTTAAATCAAATTTGAACAAGCCACTGTAACGTTGAATTTGCTTCAGATCAAATTTGAAATCTCTCATGAATTTGAAATTTTGGGCCGCGATGTAAATTGGGTAGACCAATTATTTTTTTCCTTCACCAGATAACCCATCAAGGGAAAACCCATCAAATTCTTTTTTTTTTCCACATATATATATATATATATATATAATATATATATATATATATATATATATATATATATATATGCATGTATATACTAGGCCAAGCAATGAAGTAGGCCAAAAATTAGATAAAATTTGTGAAGCCCAACCCGCCAAGGCATCTTTTTTGTTTTTGGTTTTTTATCACTAAGAGAAGATGGGCCCACCTTCATTTGGTGTTTGTGGACCAAATGCACAAGATTTTTCCCAAGTCGTCTTCTTCATTTCTTCTGCGCAAGAAACGTTTCACCATGCGAAATCCAGCACCTCAGAAACTCCGTGTCCGAATTTATTTCAACTTCTTTTCTATCAATTTAAGGACAACTAAAATTCTGAAAATTTGAGTTTAACAAAAAAAACTTGTTGGCAGTGTTCTAATTTAATTAAACTTTGACAATAGGTCGAATTTGATTGCAATTAAACCTCCGAGAGCGTTGCTATATAAAGAACTTATTTTCCCATTAATCGAGCCTTTTTACAGCTGATCATTGGGAGAATTTGCGGTATGCTTTGATGCTCAAAATTTTTTTTCTTTCTCAAATTTTCAGCATGCACACCAAGTGTTTGTGTTAATGTCTCAACGAATTGCTGCTGAATTTTCTTTTGATTTCTCTGCAGATTTCACGTTGTTCTTCTGCAAAAAAAATTTCGGCACAGCTGAGGCTTTTTACATCACGGAGTGTGTCAAGTTCTTCAATTTTACGGAGACCCAATTCAATAAATTCTGAATCAATTTCTGAGGTATGAACATGATATTCTTGTCTATGGCAATTTGGTTTCTGAAACGTCTGGCTCTGTAAATGGTCTTCATGCAATTCTTCCTTCGGATTGGTCAGACCCAACTCCAATTTGGTTTACTCTTTTCCAGCATTGTGCTTCAAATTTTTTTTGCCACATCATCATATTTAAAAAAAAAAAAGAAAAATTTTGCAAATATTGATGGCTACTTCATGAAGTGCATTCAAATTACCCTTTCTTCTTGGCAATGTTTTAAAACCCAGCCCAGCCCGGACGGTTGGATCGCCCGAACCGCCACCCAGCCTAAAAAATGGGCCGGTTGAAACCAAAAAATCGGGGAGTCCAAAAACCGCTTTTTTTTTGTGAAAACCGTTTGACCCGGTGGTTCAACCGGTGAACCGATTGACCCGGTATTGGGTTGATTGAACCAGTCGGGTCAACTATCAAGTGTAAATACATGATAAAATTTTTTAATTTTTCTTCTAAAATGTGTATTATTTTTTGCCAAATACCCTAATTTTATGTTATTCTGAAATGATAATAGATTATTTTTAAAAATATATGCATTATTTCTATTAAATTGGGATAATTTCTATTAATTTTAACTATTTTATGTTATTTCTAAATATAAAATCCTGATTTCTCTTCTCAATTCAATTTTGCTATTTCTGTTAGATTATTTATGATAATTTAGTATATCTAATTTTTGTTAAATTTGAAAATGTATGATATTATTTCTTGTATTTAATCTTTATAAATTTATTTTTAAATTTATTTTATGATATTGTATATCTTATTGAACTATTAATGTCAAAGAAAAATAATATTTTTTTTTCCAAAAAAAAAAATAGATTGTGAAGTACATTAATATTATTTATTATTTAATGTTATTTTTAAAATATTAATAATTATTTATGACATAAATATGACGTCACTGGTTCGCCCACGGTTGACCCGACGGTTGAACCAGTCACCCGTAACCCACTTAATTTTCCGGTTCGATGAACGGTCCGGGTTTCAGAACACTGCTTCTTGGGTCTTTGTGATTTAATTAGACCGACTTGAGAAACGCAACCTTGCCGAATACTGTTTTGCTTAAATGAGTAGAGCGTGCATGGGCTTTGATAATCGCTTTTTTTGAAAATTCATGCGTCTCTCCATGTTTTGGCTTTGTAATTTATTTGAGTTAATTTTATTTATTTATTTTTGCTTTTCACTAACTCAATTAAATCTATGCTTCTTTGCTTTGTTCTTTGATAGGCTACAACAAAGTTTACTTCAATGATAAATCTTTCCCTTTCGGTGAACACCACTTGATCATCCTTGACAATCAAAATCAACCTATGGAGAAAGACACAATGTTAGTGGTTTATGCACCCCTCGTTGGTGGTAGAAACGTGAACTCGTGGCCGAGATTAACTAATTCTTCTCATTTGGGTGAATGGTGTCAAGAAATTTCATTGAGCAAGAACATCAAGGCGTGGACTTTACGAGCTACTCACCATGAGCATCCTCATCACCAACCATCAGATGACTTTGCCCATTTATGCACTTTAGGTCGTTCCATCATTAAAGGCGATGCAAAGTGGGATGGGGATCTTCGATTTATCGGAGAATTCCGCTACACCAAAGGATATTGGGAGTGGATATAGGATGTGCTTAGCCAATGTGGAGATAGATTTCGCCATCTCAAAATATATGATACTGTTTATGCTTCGTTGTTTACCTATGATCACAATTCTGATATCATCAAAGCATTTTGCGAAGCGTAGTGCCCTCTTACAAATACTTTACTTACTTCTACCGGAGAATTGTCCATCTCGTTGTGGGATTTGCATGAACTTGCCGGACTTCCTATGACGGGCTGCCTTTATAATGAAGTTGTACCAAGTGCGCTAGAGCTTACCGGTGTTGATGAAAAGAGAGAAAGATTTATTCCTCGTTCCAGCATGTATTTACTTTATGCTTACCACTTGCTTCAAAGTGCCGATGATAGTTGATGCTCCCACATATCCATTGGCAAATGGATAAAGTTTTGGACCAAGAAAACTACTAAGTATCATCCGCCTGCTCCTCATAAAGAGAAGAAAATGGTTCGACCTAAATCAACCCATAACCCTCTTGGTGATATTGCAATTCACGAGAGGTGGCCGATTGTTGAGGAGGCCTTATTCGCCAAGCTATGCATTGAAAGGAGTCTCAAGAAAGAAGTTTATTTGGCGGCCTACTTAGCTTGTTGGCTTTACGTGTTCGTTCTTCCTGGTAAAGATGTCAACTCCATTCGTCCAAGTACCTTTAAGATGGCGTCCTTGATGGCGAATGGTCGACGAGTGAATTTACCTATTCCCCTCTTGGCGAGTATATATGAGGGTTTGAATACTATTGCAACTTCTCCAAAACCAGCCGGTACGAGTCATTCTTTTCCTATTCTACTTTGTCTATGCATGGCTAGCATGTTACTTCAAGACTCATTACTCGATTTGGCAAGAGTTGCGTAGTCCAAAAATGACGAGATTTTATGGTGAAGGAGGTGCAAAGTATTATGAGCCACGAGAAGCATGCAAGCGAATTCATAAGGCCGAGTTCATCTCTTGGGCTTGCAATATGCTTGTGAAATATGGGCCCTTCAAGTTTGTTGATGATGGACATGCCGAAGAGCTCGATCATAATTACTTTGTTGCAATTTGTTCGAGTTATCTACTCTTCATCAAGGCGGCAGATTCATCGTTGAGTCATATAGTCCCCATAGATTTGCGCGTCAATTTGGGTACTATCAAGACGTATCGGGAACCCTCAAATATGACACACGTGTAGCTTCTTGGAAAGGACTCCGTTATTGGCCCTTATGTGTTCTATCAAAGTCTTCATCAAAAGCTTGGTTCCCTTGTCTGCCTACTAATGTTAAGAAACTCTCCTCGGAAGCTTATAAAGCATGATGTGCTAAAGTCCATGAGACTTTTCTTGATGACAACATTGTACGTTTGATAAGACCGAAGTCAATTAAGATTACACTCAAACGTAAAAAGAACGAGGACAAACAAGTTGATGGTGGGGAGAACAATCTTCCGCGTGCACTTGTTCCTTCTGTCATGGTCAAGTGCGATTCTCAAGCTGCAGTTGAGGAGGCAAGTAAAGGGAAAGGTTCTTCATAGTGATAATAGCAACAAGGATCGTCGCTGGAAAAGGCAAAAGAAGGACCTTACGCCTTTGAAAGCAACAGACTAATGAAAATGTATCGCGATCTTCCTTCACTAACTTCGTTGCACAGGTCGTATTTCCTTGATTATGTAAGTTTAAGCTTCTCCTTTTCCTAATGGTTTTGTTGCTGAAGTTCTCCTTTCATTCCTCTTTTAGTTAGAAGATGAAGTCCAGTCTATTGACGTTGGGGAAGAATCTGAAACTAGTTATTCGTCGACTACGACTCCTCCACTTGGGATGAAACTTAAAAGAAAACAAACTCTACCTCCTGCTGCGATGTCAGTATTTGAAGGTGAGAGCTTTCTTTTCAACTATAAAAAAAGAGTTCCTTCAAAGGTTGTGGAGTGGTCTTCTCGTGAAGATATCAAATACTCTGGTTGACTTTATCTCATCAATTAAGGACGATGTCTACCTTATTCTTGAGTCCGTGAAGAGTTTCCACAAGTTTGACGTTTCGAAGGTGGAAGAATCACTAAACACGTTTTTTTGTCAAAGTTCGTGCTTATGACGAAGCAAGATCCCTTTTTTCTGAAAAATTGTCCCGAAGCCTTCATGAGCAACAATTAGAAAAAGCTAAGGCTTGTCTTCAAGATGTTCAAGCTAAAGCTAGCGAAGAGGCCTCTGAGGTCCAATCTGCTATGGACGAGCTGGAGCATATTGAGAAAGAGATCGTAGCATTGAAGGGACGAAGAACATGCTTGCGTGCTACTTTGAAAGGGAAAAAACAACTCAACCATGATGCTTCAAGCAAAGTTCATGAATGTCCGAGAAAGACATTGGCAGCACCTTGAGAATGTCGAACCCATTAAGATGAATCGCAATAGTGGGAAGAACTTTGGAGTCTTGCGACGAGCAACGCGTGTTGGTTCGCGAACATTAAACTGGGCGAATCGAAACAATAGATACAGTGTGGACATAAAAAAAGGAGCTGTGTTTAATAAGTCAGTCGGGATTCTGTCAGTATTTTTTCGAGGGTGAGACATTTGAAGCCGAGTAGAGACTTTGTCTTTGTTTTCATTCTCATTTTTTTTTTCTTTTTTTTTCTTCATGGCTGTTTGTTTGTGCCCCCGATTATGTGTTGAATTTGATTAACGTAAAGTTGATATTTTTTTTTCTTATAGCTTCTAGCTATCTGGTGAGTCATGATGGCAGTGGGCTTTAGTGAGAGCTCAATGCGTGTACGTCACACAGTTGAATGATGATTATGTGTTCCTAGTAAGTGAAGGCGGGATAGATCATTGGGAATCGAGTAAGGGGTCCGAATATGATGGCGATGGGCGACAAACGGTTACGCCTGATACCGTTGTATTAATATGTGTATTGGACTACGAACTTAGAAATGTCTAAGCTGCCTACGTACCTTCAACAAGGTGTTAGAGGGTTATGATTGGGTAGAATCACTCGCGGGATACGATGCTGGTGTGCAGAGGAGGAGAAGTATTGTGTTATGCAGGTTTTAGGCAGACTGGACGTCCAGATATCGATTCTACTAAGATCGCATTGGTACGATGATGCTGGGGATGAGTGGCGCATCAGGCGTGTGGCGCGGCGTATATATGGTAATGGGGGTGCTATTTATTCGTGTCTTCCAGAAGCCGAGTGTTTCCTAGAGACTTGCCGCGTCAATAGGTAGTAGCATATCGAGAGCGTGTGGTTCGTGCCAGCGGTGATTGGAGACGGTGCTGAGGCGTTGTAAGAGGATGGACCGTTGGGCGGCGGATCACTGAGTTGCATGCGTGTGACTTTGAGGCGTTGGTAGGGGCTGCTGTGTTTGGTTTATGGAAGTTGTGAGTACGTACTTCAGAACCCTCTGTATTGAGTGTCACTTTTTTGTGATGTAGTGCTCCGACTTAGGTGTGTCTTGACAGTGGGTTGATGTTGTGGCGTAGGTGACCGTTTGAGGTACCGAGGATAGTCATCGACGCGGTGGATAGCGATTGTAGGAAGCCTCAGTGGACAGTGGCGTATGTGGCTGAGCGGGTCGCTAGGATGTTCAGAGTACTGTGTTTCAAGAGAATGTGGTCGTTGTGGCATAGGGTGATGAGTCGCTCTACCGGGGTTTGTTTGGGTGTGCGAGAGAGTGTAGGGTGGCGTTTTGAGCTGTGTGGTGGAGTGTGACGAAGCGCATCTAGTGGCTCCGGGTTGACTAGTAGTGTGTTATACGTATTGATTCTGTCAGGATCAACGGTCATGTACGTATTATACTTCATGTTTAAAAGGGTACAAAAAGTATTGCTGTTTGAAATAAGGGAAGATGCGTCACGAGTTTATTACTCATTCGGGCGCAGAAATGTTTTTTTTTTTTTCGGTTTTTTATCTTTCTTTTGTGCTTTTTCTTTTTTTTCTTTACAGCGTAGGTATCGGGCTTCAAAAACTTCCCATTAGATCGGGCTACGCCAATTCTACATACGGACCACGTTCAGCATACCAAGTTTAGTGATGAACCATTTGGTGTAGGCTTCTTTGAAAACATATGGACCAGTACCCACTCTTTGCAAAAAATTTGTTTCCTGCTTTCGTGATACCGTCGTGATTAATAGGTTGTTCCCTCACTACACAGAACTAAATCGCCAATTGTGGAAAAGAACGCAGACGCCAGCCTTCTTATCATCTGAGGATGAGGTACTAGCCCGCACCTAAGACAGGGATCGAGTTGGACACCGATGTGTTTGTTGCGTCTTCTAATGATCTCTTTTTCATCCGAGGAGCTTTCCAATTCTTCAATTGTCGATTTTGAACATGTTCCTTCTTGTCGTTAGTCCCTTCTTGCATCATGGCTTATTCCTTAATGATTGGGGATTTCCGCGTTGGTTGCTCGGACGTGGAAAGGACTGTATCACTATGCCATTTCCATCAGTGGAATCTTAGTGGTAGGTTGGCGGCGTGTTGGAGTGGGTGAGTTGTGGAGCGTTGAGTCGCTATCTTGAGTAGTGCGTGTTCTAGGTGTTTTAGTGTCCGCGACGAGTGAGGTGTGCTGCTGAGTATGGCCCATGAGAAGAGCTGTCTCCAAAGTCCTGGGCTTAACGGAGTGTGTCAATTTCTACCGCATTTAGTGAAAGAGTTAGCCACGCACTTTGCTTCTAGCGTGTATGTGGATGTGTTTGCGCGAGAGGTTGAGGTGAGTTGCTTCGTGGGTAGTGTTGCTGTCTGACTCGTTCAGCTGGTTTTGCAAGCTCAAGTATCCGAGTTAGGTTGACAGCAGAGCATAATAATAAAGGAGGGGAATTCGATTTCTTTATTTAAAACCAAACTGTTGACTGAGGACTTGTCTATAAAGCTATTGCATAAGGCTTCCCATAAGCCCGTGATGATATACTAGGCATTCCATATAACGGAAATGATGTGGGTGAGGAGAAAATCAGTGACATTTTCCTTCTTCACTTCTTTAAGAGGCACTGCTTCAGCCCATCTAGGAAATAATCTGTTGCATGCCAAAATATATCCAAGTACCTCCGGAGGACTTTGTTAAAGGCTCCACACATCCAAACCCCAAGCATCGAAAGGGCCATGAGGCAGTGGTAGGATGCAACAGCTCAGGTGGTTGGTGGATCAAATTGGCATGAAATTGACAAGCTTGACATCTTCTTGCATAGTCTAATGCAATCTTTGACCATAGTAAGCAATAATAACTTCATTCTCTTTTAATGCGTAAAATATACGTTTCTGTCCAGATTGTGAGGCACCACAAATCCCAGAATGGGCCTCTTCCATAGCTTTGAACTTTTTTCATCATCACCTTAGGCAGCACAAGAAAAATTCCATCAAAAGATCGTCTATAAAGTGTGCCTTTGTAACAGATGAAACGAGTTGCTCGTCGGCTGGTTGTTCAGTCCTCAATCATAAATTATTGGGTAGCTTCCCGTATTTTAAGTAGTCAACCAGCGGTTGTCGCCAATCTTCTTCTTCACATCTTCAAAAACCTCTGTAGACGTGATTTTTCTTCTTCTTGGAACGTGTCGTCCTCATCATCACTGAAGATTGGTAGTATGACCCAACTCTTACATATTGGTATACATGCTCTTTGTCGATCATTGAAAATATTTTTGAAGCAAGTTTTTGCCAAGCATCAACTTTGTTTGTTGTCTTCCTCGGTAGGTGTGCTCGAGTTCTACATTTTGCTAGCCATCCCATCAGCCGCCTTTTTTTACTATAGTTTAGTTAAATAGAATGAAGAGCAGCTCAAGTCAGGGTTTTTTACTTTTAAAGACCAGGAGTTTATTAACCACTAGCTGAGAATCCCATATACTTTGAGAGGTAGTTGTTTTTACATCAACAGCTATTTCTAATCCGAAGATTAGAGCTTGGGACATTCCGCAACTTGTTGTGAGCAATTTTGTGTCAATGTAAAGGAGTAAGTTAGTACTTCTCCTTCTGATGTAATAAATACAATTCCAGCGCCGAAACCTTCTTTATGGAAGGTCCAATCAAAATACATCTTTCAGGGAGATGTAACTTCGATCACACGAGGAACATTTTCGTCAGGGAAAAGTCATCGGATACTCCCACATCGGCAGGCATGGGATGATTGGGAAAGTCTGCTAGAACTTGCCCTTTTATGGCTTTTTGAGGAACATATGTGATTTCAAATTGTTGCAAAACATTGGATGCCCTTTCAATCCGAAAGTACTTGATATTTTTGCCATGACATATTTCAATGGGTTAGCCTTTGAGACTAGATGAATGCTATGAGATTGGAAATAATGCTTCAACTTATGGATTGAGAAAATGAGTGACATGCACAATTTTTCAATAGGTGAATATTTGAGTTCATTTGGCGTCATCGTTCTACTAAAATAGTACAGACATTCTCCTTTCCTTCATCATTTTTCTGAGCAAGCAGGATTTCTACAGTGCGCTCGCTGAGCAGCAACGTAAAGAATTAAAGGATGCTCTAGAACAGGTGCAACCAAAACTGGAGGCTTCATTAGGTAGGACTTTATGCTTTTAAATGATTTATCACATGCTTCATCCCACTGAAAATGGTACATCTTTCTTCATTAGACGACTAAATGGTTGACAACGATCGGCTAGATTAGAAATAAACCTCCGGAGATATCCTAGCTTTCCTTGCAAAACTTTTGAGCTCATAGATGTTTTGAGGTTCTGGCATTCTTAAGATGGCATCAATCTTTGCTTGCTCAATTTCTATACCCCTCTGTCGGACGATGAATCCAAGAAATTTCCTGGATGTAACTCCAAATGCACATTTAGAAAGGTTCATCTTTAGTTGATATCTCCTCAAGCATTCAAAAACCTTCCTCAAGTCATGAAAATGATTCTCTCGCTTCTTTGACTTTACAACCAAGTCATCAACGTAGCATTCGACATTCTTGTGAAGCATGTCATCGAAGATCTTTTGTATTGCTCTTTGATATGTGGCGCCGGCATTCTTTAGCCCAACTTCAAATCAACAAGATTAACTAAGGTCAAAATCTACGCTGACCTTGTTTGACAGGGCGAGCTCCTTTTTTTACTGACAGGTGGTGTACAGTTACCTTTATGTCTAATCCGGGCATTTCCTTGTGGGACCGTGCAAATACATCTTTAAATTCATGGAGTAATGCAATATAAGTTACTTCTTCTTTCTGAGTTAGTGAGGCACTTATGTAAATTGGTCGAGGGTCTTCAATGTCACCTAGATTAACTTCTTTCAATTCATCGATGGTGGCTTTAATACCCTCCTCAAGTTATGCAGGAGCATCTTCGGCGTCTTCTTCTTCAACCTCACCATCTTCAATTAAGGTGATGTGGTAAGTTTGCGCAATGTCTTCTTCAGCACCATTACTAATATAATTAGACGATGCTACACTTTCCTTATCATCCTCATCATCAGATTTTACTTGTGTGAACATCACAGTTTGCGCTTTAGACTTCAAAACTCTGCTACATGATATGGTTAAGGTTGTCTGGCACTTCATTCTAGAAAGGATCAAGCTTCTAAGTTTTTTTGTATGTGAAGACTTGATGTTTTTCTCTGAACGTATCGCCACCTTAAACACGCATTTCATTTTTATATCCCACTCTTTTACATGGACCCAACCTATCAAAAATAGATTGTTTGTTGGCTATTCAATGCAATGCTTTTCTGTAGGGCCAAGTCTGTTGAAGACAGATTCATTAATGCTAAATAATATATTTTTAAATTTGAAATTAGATATTATCTTAGTTATATAAGTAAATAATGAAATAGGTATAAAATGTGTCTATACATATACGGTATTTAAAAACATCAACCTGGCCATGAAATATATTAAATTTAGAATGTTAATTTTTATGCACAAAAATTGAGGGATAAAGTTCTTGTGCAACTCGTGTGCACTTTGCGCTTTAGGTTTGTTTTTTTCCCCGAAGTATATGGAAATTTCGAGCTTCGAAACTTGCAAAAAGGCAATGCACTTAGTATATCATAGAATAAAGGCATCAGCTGTTTTCATTCAAATATATATATATATATATATATATATATATATATATATAATATATATAATAGAATATATTGCATTGCTAATAAAATTTGATTAAGAATAGGAATAATTTTACCGTACTCTTTATGTGTTTACACACACACTCACTCACATACATAATAACTCACCCAACGATTGCTTGCTCACCCTATTGTCTTTGTCTCATCCATTCTCTATTAAAGTTGTGTTTATCTGTTGTTGATTTTTTTTTTTTTTTTGTTTTTTTTTTTTGCTTGAAATCTTTTGTAATTAGCAATTTCATTCTACCCATCTATTCAAGGACTCTTAAGAAATTATATTTTAAAAAATATTTGGAACATTTGTTGTTCTATGATGAACAGTGAGGATCGTACTACGTCAGTACAATTTGTTCACATGGCATCATTCTTATTGTTAGTTATGAGAACATCTTATATAAGTCCGTGTAGATATTGTAAAATATAATTACGGGAATCATCTCCCTTACATTCACTTTATATAAATGTTCACACACACACACATACACAAACACTCCAACATAAATTATCTGTTGGTAACTCAGTCACCCTATTATGTTTCTCCCTTTCATTCTCTACTCCCTCTGTCTCTCTCTCACTCTCACTCACTCACCCTACTGTCTTTCTCCCCTCCATTCTCTACTCCCTCTCACTCTCACTCACTCTCTCTCTCTCTCTCTCTCTCTCTCTCTCTCTCTCTCTCTCTCTCTCTCTATTATGTTTCTCCCTTTCATTCTCTACTCCCTCTGTCTCTCTCTCACTCTCACTCACTCACCCTACTGTCTTTCTCCCCTCCATTCTCTACTCCCTCTCACTCTCACTCACTCTCTCTCTCTCTCTCTCTCTCTCTCACTCACTAACACACACATATTTCGAAGAATTCTTTGCACACAGAAAAGAAGATGGAGCACAACTCAGATCAAGGGAGAAATGTAAATCTTTATTCAACTTCATTCGATTTCTAATTGTATTTTACAGTTTTGTTTAAGCTCTAACATATGTTTAATTTTACTTTGTACATGGAACCAATAGTTGAAAGGGATTATATCTATGATTGTTGGAGAGTCAATGGTGTGCTCTTCCCAGAGCCACTCGATTTTAATTTTCCACCACCACCTTCAGAATCACCATCACAACAAGTACCTCCAAGAGTCCAACAAGCATCGCAAATCTTTCTTTTTATTTCTCCTTTTTTTATTCTAAAAAAATATATATATTTTTTTATGTCTTTGGTCTTCTTCTTTTGTAGATCTATTATTTTAAATATAAAATCTACAAGAAGTACTAACGTAAAATGGTAATTGCACAATATTTAAAGTGTAAAATGAATCCTGAAGTTTTTCCGTTTTAATTTTGAAATCAAGCTTTTTGAAAAATCAAATTGGTTTTTCTCAATTTTTTTCTTTTTATATTGATTTCGATCTGTAGAAAATATAATTTTTTTCTCCATTTTAAGACTCTCTCTCTCTCTCTCTCTCTCTCTCTCTTGCGAGGGGGGTCTAGAGTTCGATATGTAGAAAAGATTCTTTCTTGTCCATCTTAACAATATCTCTCTTTCTTGGGAGGGGGGTTTATAGTTCGATATGTGGAAAAGATTCTTTCTTTTCCATCTTAAAAAAATCTCTCTCTCCTCTTTTTATTTTTTACTTGTGGATGAGAGTTACATGCACAGTTCAAGAAAACCCTTCAAAAATGTAATTGTTGTTGACCCTTTTTATAGCAATGCAAACAGGCTTAGGTAGAGTAAAACCCAGATCTACTCGGAAATCTTGAATTGCATGTTCTTTCTCCTTTAGCATCATTTGGGTAGCGTGGAGTCCGTAGAGTTTCTTACCGGTGGCTTCAGGAGGACGTTTTCCAAGGCTGAGCTTTTCTTTGGGGTTGTCCGGCTTTAATAAGGAGTTTGAAGGCCTTAGGATCAAATCCCTTTTCATCTATAGTCAGTGCCTTATGTCTTCCTTCATCTTCTTGGGTTGAGGGCACAAATCCCTTGAGTGGTGGCTTTGATGGTTGCTTCAAGTTGATTTGAGTCAATAGTAAAGTTAGATCTTTTGACAATTCAACTTTGAGGGTGGATGAATCATTCTTTCTTGTGTTTTGATTATTGCATGACTTTGACTCTTCGGAGGGCTTTCCCTTCTTAGCATCTTCAATATAGTACTTAGCATTAACAAAATGTGACTCAGCTTCAATAAAAGGTTTATTGTCGCCGAGCACCTTTTTCACTATACCGTTGCAATAATTTTAAAACATTGATGCCATGTAGATGGAACTACTGCATTTTCATGTAATCAGGACGACCGAGAAGCATGTTGTAAGAAGTCTTGGCGTCTATGACATGGAATAATGTGCTTGAAACCATGTCCTCCATAGTCAACTGCATCCTTATAATGCCGACAGCCCTTTGTCCTCTTGATTGAAGCCTTGGATCATGAGGCTGCTGTTAGAGAGTTCATCTATAGGGATTCCTAGTTCTTTCAAAATTCGCAGATGTAAGATATTGACTGCAGATCCTTCCATCAATCAATATTTTGTTCACTTTTTGTTCACGTATATATCCAGCAACGAATAAAAGACGATTATGAGGTTTAGACTCAAGAAGCAGATCTTCGTCAGTGAAAGTAATTGTAGACATACAATCATCAGTATCAGAGGAATCCTCCTTTTTGCTTGTGATATTATCCCCATGCATGGCGTTACATGAATCCTTGTTGCTATTAACATGTTCGCTCTCGATTGTAGTAGCATTTGTCGCTGCAGAATCCTCTTCAAGGGAAATCTTACCTTGGCGAGCTAATTACATAACATTGTTCTTGAACATGAAGCAGTCTTGTATTGTGTGCCCAACTAAGCGATGATATTTGTAATATTTTGGATCATCCTTTCGTTCGACTTCCTCGAGTCGCTTTATTTCTGGCAGATCAGTAAGGTTAGCCTCCAACAAGTCATCAAATATTCCGGAGACATCAGAGTCAAGAAATGGATATTCTCTTGCTTGCATTTCCTTCAGAGTCAGTTTCCTATGTGGCCTCTCGTAAGGAATATTATTCTTTGGGGCAATGTTATCTTTTGCAGTGCTTTTGAGCTTGAATGGTGCAACGTTCACTACCATTGATTCTTTGCTTGGAGCTTTTGAAAAGGTTTTGTCCCCTTTCTTTACTTCTTGTTTCTCCTTGGTTCTGCAAAGTTCCTGGATAGGTGGCCCTTCAACTCCACTTGATGTCATACTCAACTCCATATCATGTGCTCGAGTGGCCAATTCTTCAAAGGATTTGGGTAGGATTCCTTGGAGGATATAGCGAAGTCCCCAATGCATCCCTTGAATGCACATCTCGATGGCAGAGGTTACAGATACTCGATCTTTGCAATTAAGACTTAGATTCCTCCACCTATTGATATAATCAATTACCGGTTCTTCTTTCCATTGACGAGAATCTGTAAGCTCAACCATGCTGACAATTCGTCGAGTGCTGTAGAAGCGACTACGAAATTCTTGCTCTAGCTTTTCCCATCCATCAATTGGGCCAGCCTCCAAGTCAGTGTACCAATCAAATGGCCTTTCAACGATCGAACAAACTGCTTGACTAAATGATCACCATAAGTTCACACATTGTTGCATGTTTCAATTAAATGAGCCACGTGCTGCTTAGGGTTGCCTTTACCATCAAATTGTTAAACTTTAGTGGTTGATAACCCATTAGCAGTTTCAAGCTGTCGATCCTTAGAGAGTATGGCTTGGAGTAAGTAAGGGATGACTTTGAGCTTTCCTCGATCTTGCTTCTGATGGTTCTTTTCAATGAATTCTTTTAGCTGGTCCACGGGAATCAATCCGTCAGAAGAAATTCAAAGCTCCTTTGCATACTTATCCTTTTCAGTATAATGTTGCTTTGCAGGCGCTTCTACTTCACCATGAGCCTCAACTTGTTTCCCCATGATATGACTTGCATCATCAACATTATTTGTTTTGTTGATCAATCGAGCAATCTGTGCATCTTGCTCTTGGACATGCTTCGTAAGTCTCTCAATGGCTCTCGTTAGACTTGCAAGTTGTTCCTCTATGGTTGTAGCATTAGTCACCATAACTGGAGCCACATTTGTTGTGAAAGAGTAACTAGACACGGAGCGAGGAAAGGACAAAGGAGATTTATTTGCATCACTTTCGCTTGCATAGCCAGGTGAGTGCAAGTTTTTCTCGACGTACTCAGCGAGAGAAGACATCTGGGAAAATTCTTTGAACTTCTTCGACATGCTCCTCGTAGTAACATCGACACTCTTGGTACTTGAGCATGAAAACTTTGATATGGAGAGTTTGGAATTCATCGACTTCATAGCTCTTCCTTGAGTATCCATTTGAATGATTTTCTTCTTTGTTGAATGGAAGAGATGAAGGGTAGAGTTGCCCCACTGGGCGTGCCAAAATTTGTGAGCGCTAATTTTTATCGTGTCTGAAAAATCAAAATACAAATAAATTATCACAAATATAAGGATTTTGATTAAAATATCAATGTGAGTACAATCTCTATTCTAACCCTTGATTATTCCCTCCAAAATGTATCTTTGACAAATTTCACTAATTCAAATGTAATCTCTACGTAGATCTCCTTTGGACTTGAATTTAACTTCTATAACGTCAATTCGAGGCTTTCGCCTATAATCTCGAATTAAACGATATAATATTGATTGGAATTTGATGAAAGTGGATTTGTCACTTGGATCTTCTTGAGAGGATATTTGAATATTTATAACATTAATTCGAGAATTTAGTGCATATAATCCCGAATTAAACGCTATAATTTGTGGCGCACATTTGACGAAAGACTCGATCTTTGTCTTGAACGCCTTTGAATATTTTTGAATTTTGAAGAACCGCGTAGAGATAATTATTTGCAATTTTTCTCTACTTTGCTCTTCGTTCCCGAGCTCTGTGTGTCAAATGAGGGTGTAAGGACCCCTTTATATAGGTGTCAAAGAGATAGAGTTGTGATCTACTTGAATATCTTTTTGTATTATCTCTTTATAATTTAATTTAAGAAATAAATACATTATATATTTGAAATAATATGATTGGTCAATTTGACATTATCTCTTTAATGTTTGTATTTTTTAAAGAGATAAATACAATCAATATTTGTCTTGATTTGATTGGAGCGTACATGTAATTGCTCCACATGACCCGGTCTGGTTGGCTGGAATCTTTGATTGTGAAGCATTATTTGATTGGCCGAAATACTTATTTTGACGCTTATCGGCCATTGATTGGTGACAAAATATATATTAAAATATCAATTAGATTAACTTTATACTCAGAATTAATTTAGTAAATTCCAAAATATAAATAAAAAAATGTTATAATTGATAAATAATATATTATATGACATTTGTCATTATTTAATTGGGAGCAAATTTTACTTGCCTACAATGACATACTAGCATGTCAAAAATTAATGGAAGAGAGCAATAAACAAAAGTAGAAGATACTTTATTCATCTCAATATTTAATTTAAACATCTCAATACATGCATACCCCTTAACCACAAAAATACCTATTTTGGTAATTACATATTGATCAGATTCCATAATTTGTTGAAAGCCAGCCTTGTTGGCAAGAAAAACTTGACATCAAATTCTTCCTCTTGGAAGGAGTATACATCACATCTTTCAAGGTCAATACCCTTCCTGAGGTAAATTTCAACTCAACTTCTCCAATTCCAAGCACATGGGGTGTATGAGAGTCACTAAGCATAATAATTATTGGCTCATCAAATTGTGTATACACTTTGAACCAACTTTTCTCATAACAAATATGGCGGTTTGCACCAGAGTCCGCCCACCACCTATCAACACTTTCAACCATGTGTATGTCTGTTATCATTGCAACAAGTGGCTCAATCACGTTAGCTTGTGGAGCAGGCTCACGTTTTCTGTCTTGAATTTTTTATTTTGTGCTTGGACATTCCTATTATATTTTTTGGGAAATTTACTATAGTTTTTCTTGAAAAATTTCTTTTTTGGCTTCAAATAGGTGTTTTTGTGAGAGTTGGGTGCAACATTATTTGATGAAACTAAATTTACCTTTGTTGTGATGGGTTGTGCACTGCTCTCAGGTGGCTACATAAATGCGTCTTGGCCCCTTGCCTCTTCTTCCATGCATACTCACATGATCAACATTTCAAGCATCGTTTCCTTTTGCTTGTGCCGTATTGTTTTATGAAATCCCTTCTATGAAGGTGGAAGTTTGTCAATGATGCCACAAACAACAAGGTTGTCTCCAATTTTGATGTCCTCTGACCTGAGCTCTCCAACAATGATAATAAAATCTTGAGTTTGGTCTGCCACTGATTTGTTATCCACTATTTGGAATCGAGAAAATCCACTAGCAACATATTTTTACTCTCCTGCCTCTTCGTATCGTACTTACTCTACAATGCTTTTCAAATTTTTTGCAGTAGAGTATGTTCTATCATAATAATCATAGAAATTGTTAGATAGACAATTGAGAAGATAATACCGATTATTTGAATGCATCGTTGTTGTAGTTCTCTACTTTCTTTTCGTGGATAGCATACTTATCATTATTTATGCTAGTGTCATCGACCTTGTTCGGATTTTTTTCAATGAGAATGTAAAAAACCTTGAGAAGGCTTAGGTAAAAAAATACTTTATCCTTCCATCTCTTGAAATGAGTACCATTGAAACGAAATGGCTTGTTCAGAGCTCCCAGACCGACATCCGCTGGTTTTTCAACTGTAGCTATTTGAATCTCCTTAAAATTGTTTTAGAAATAACACTTTACAGTTGAAAAAATAAACAACCTTCAGGTTGAGGCGCGAATATCTCGCTCTCTTTAAGGAGATTCAAGCCTACTGTAGCAAACTTCTTACTGGTCAGCAGTATCACTTTTGACTTGTCCCCTTCAGGATACAACAGCCCGATAATGTCGTATGACTCTAACTCACTCTGGACAAAAAGTAGAGTCCAAAACTCAACCAAAAAAGGATACCTCCAACAACTAATATATAACTTTCTCGGATAAAATACATATTACCCCCCTGTGATACCCAAAATATTCAAATAAACCCCTGTGATAAAAAAATATCATATAATCCCCTATAAAATTTAAAAAGGTGCATATTGGCCCCCTAACCCGCGCCTCCCATTTTCTATCGCTTTTTTCTCCGACAACCTCTCGACGTGTGCTTTCTACCGTTGAAAAGTCCGTCCGACAACAATCAGTTTGACACCCCACCCACCGCCAATCTCTCGTTGGTAGGCGAGTTATCTCCATTATACATATAATTAAATTATATTTTTTTATATTATATTTTTAAAAATGTATAATTTAAACACAGGGTAGTTTGATAATTTAGGGCAAATATACATATCCAGTCACAATTTTGGGCGCATGAAATTTTACAGGGGGTAATATGCACCTTTCTAAATTTTACAGGGGGTAATATGATATTTTTCTTATCACATGGGCTTATTTGAACATTTTGGTATCACAGGAGGCTAATATGGATTTTACCCTAACTTTCTCTTATGAAAATAGTTGCATGCAGTATATGTGTATTTGTGCATCTCCAAACAAGTAGAATGAGTAGAAATCATCCACTATTTTAATGTGAATTAGTGGACAATAATGTAATAGAAAGTGGTGATAAATGAGTAATAATGTGTATGAACATGGTATAGTAGTGGGGAAAATTGAATAATACCCCCCTGTGTTATCCGAAAATTGCTAAAAACTTACATGTGTTAATTAAATAGCTTAAAAAGACCCTCTATGATTATACACCCTGCAAAAAAAACCCTCTCCATTAAAAAAAAATGGAGAGTGGCTTACAAACGCTTGAAATGAGAGTGGGATAATATTTGACATACTTTTAGTCTTTGACTTCTTTGAATGGACAAAATTACCCCTGTCTTATGCAATTATTCTCTTTCTTTATTTTTGGATTAATTTTTTATCTTTTCACATTTTACTAAAAATTAAATCTTACAAATACTAAAAAATTAGTATTCATGGAATATTTGTATGTAAAAAGTATTATTACATCAATTAAATTATTATACATATTTACATATGAAAATATCAAAAGGTTAAGATTATTTATATTATTTATAAATTTTTAAAATTAAAATGCATGATTTTATGTCTAAAATATCATTAATAAATTTAATTTTTGTGGTGTATACATTTAAAAATTATATTAGTTTTATAAATGCAGTAAATAAAATTTAATTTTTTAATATAATATATTTAGACATATATATTATTTATATAAAATACATAATTAAATTAATTCATTACATTAAAATATACCAAACAAAAAATACAACAAATAATAAATAAATAAAATTAAAAAAGAAAAAAGAAAAACTAATTGTCTTCCCCAGCAACCCCCGCCCCCCACCTCCCTAATCGCTAGCCACACTGCCCCCGCCTGCGTCTCTCGCCTCCGCACCGCTTGCGCTTGCGCCTGCGTTTCCTACCTTCCGCCTCCTTCGCCTGTGCCTACGCCCCCACCGCAGATCTGGGTTGAGCGCGCCATCTAGAGCCGGCAACCCTGCTCTAGTCTTGTGAACTCCATTCCAACACTCCACAAACGCAGCTGAAGAACCCATGAAATCTATTTGGATATCAGAGATCCTTTCCACAAGAACAAATCAAGATTGAATTTTGAATTGAATGGGGAGCTTAGGAAGAGTAGTGCACATGCTAGGACTTTGGATTCGGGAAACGGGTCAGGCCATGGATTGACTCGGTTGCCACCTCCAGCGCTATCGTGGCGTCGCCGCGGCGACGTCGCCCTCGCACCCATCTACGTTGGACGACGGTGAGGTCGCCTCGATTGGCCGCCACCACCTCCATTACATACACACATACCTATATAATATATATTATATTAAATATTTGTATATTTTATATATATTATAATATAATATTTTTATTTTGTGTTAACTCTGTATATATATATATAAATACAAAAAATATATTTTATAAATTACTTAAGATCTACGCCGTTGATTTTTAGTTAGAAAAGATCAATGGCTAATAAGACAAGGGCATAACGGGTAAATCATAAAAAAAATTAACGCCGTTAAAAAATTTGACGGAAGAAATGCGTGTGCAATATTTCCAAAAACATGGGGAGTTTTTTGCATATATTTTTAACACGGGGGGTTTTTAGCTGAATTTCTAAAATACAAGGGGGGTTTATACAATTTTCCCTAAAGTAGTGGGATGATGGTATAGAAGAACAAAAGTTACAAAAATGATAACCATAACCATCCACCAACACAACTAACTTCAACACAAATGGGAGGAATATGAAGAGACATATATTATAATTTAAATATTAAAATGCAATATATATATATATATATACATATACTAACAATATTTAGTCTCATAGGATAAAAATTATGACACATTTGGTTATGGGATCAAATGTGCCACAATTTTTATTTTATGAAATCAAAAATACTATAATATTTATTTTATAATTAAATGTACTAAGCTCATAAATTATAGGATTAAAAATATATTCCACTCTATTGTGTGGGACTAAAAATATAATTTTTCCTAAATTGAGTTTACATCACCTAAAGTTGTGAAACATCAGAAAAAATGCATATGGCATTTTCTGCCAAACAAGTGGCACTCAGATTATATAGAAATAAAAAGAAAAGAATTAATCATTTGAATTAGGTTCATAACCAGCATCAGTTGTCATGCTTCCGAACTGCTTAACACAAACACATGTTCTTTCTCTTGGATTTAATTCTGCCTCCAAATTTGAACGACAATTTCCACTATCATAGTCACTCTCCGAAATCCGCAGTGAGTTCTTGAAACTTTGTCATTCTTATTCCATTCACCATAACAGTATTTTAAATGCTTATTCTTTTATTAGTGCATGGAATTTTCAGTTTTATTTCTTTGGTGTTTGTGTGCGATAAATTGAGTGCAGATGGGAAATAGGTGGTCAAGAATGTTAATGAAGATGCTGTTCTGGATGACAATATGGTTAATGGTGCAATTGAAAGGAGGGTTTGGGATCAGATTTGTGATCGACAGACAGGAGTGTCTGTCCCACAATGTTATGTACGAGGGTGACACTGTCCATGTTTCTTTTGTTGTCATCAAAGCTGATAACAATTGGATTTATGGAGATGACGGTGTTGATCTCCTGGTAACAACTTCCTTTCTTCCTTCCTTTTTCCTTTTTTCTTCAGGAAAAACAAAATATTTCAATAACTGGGATTTGTTGATTTTCTGGTGATTTGGTACTCATTGTTGTTGTATCTTTTCTTATCTGTTCATTGATGATTGCAACAAATTATATGCACCATTTATGCTGTTTGTTTTTCCCTTAGAAACTATGTCCTAAAGAAGTGCTTTGAATTTCATGTTATCTTACATCTATTAATATCCTCCTATGGTACATTGCCCGATTTGGTATAATCGTGTAGATTGTGGAGCTTATATGTTTATGTCACTGGGTAGATGAGTGGATATTTGTGTGAATAATGCTTGCTATCTATGTAACCAGTTCAACTTTTAGGTAATGTGTGCTCTTGAGGATCTTGATCTGCCTTTCATATGTGTGTGTTCCGAGCTGTGTGGATGTGCGGATATGTGGAGAGATAATTTGGTGGCTTCTCTTTGACTTTTCGATAAGGGTTTGAAGAACATAGAATTATTGTGCACAAACCTTGTACTAGCCTGAGATACTAGGCTGAGCGGTAAATGTAGCGAGTGTCGTTAAGTTAATTTCGTCTGAGTTGGTATATACGAACTTCACTTACATGAACGACTCTGAAGACATCACACTGTATAGATTATGCTACTTTAGGACAATGTAGGTCTTAGTGCTATATTGTGTTGATGTGGTATGATACACATTGTCTGGTGTTTTTAGACCGGTTCTATATAAGAAAAACCCGGCAAATGCTTGTAAGATGTATGACTATGATTACGGCTCAAGTTCTCAAGGTTTATTGGATTTGAGGATATGTTGTAATGTGCTAAACTTCATTCCATATGAAAAAAGCTTTGAGCTTTTGATCGTACGAGGTTTACTTAAAGAAAGAGTTTAGGAAACATAGGTAGAGTATGATTGATAGAATCATGTTTGCATGACGTGATGGAGAAATCCCATGCCAGTAATCTGAATAATGTTGTTGTTACTCTTACATCTCCTTTAGTAAACTTCTGAAACTTGATTTTATTTTATTTCTTTTTTTGGGGGGGGGGGCAGAAAAATATTGTGGGGAAGGATGAAAGACACTCTGTCAGAGATGATAATTATTGGTAATTCACATAGCTTTAACACTACGAACAAAAATGACGACTACAACAATAGTACTATTTAAAGTCATCCTTAATAACAACAATGGTAATGGCACTATAACTGTTGTACTACAATGTCCAAGTTTTGTCCTGGATCCTGATTGACTTGACTCATATTCACATGGATACCATGTAAACTGACAGATTTTTTCTTTCTTTCAACCCTCTGATGCATCTCGACTTTCTTTGGGTTATAAATTATGTTTTAATTATCAGATAAAAGGGCCATCTGGTGAGCAAGTTCATGAATTCCGTGACAAGATAAGTGAAAAGTATGAGTTTTTGTCTCAAAGAAGAGGTGTTCATCGATTTTGCTTCACAAACAAGTCTCCGTATCATGAAACCATAGATTTTGATGTGCATGTTGGCCACTTTATGTACCATAACCAACATGCAAAGGACGGTACGTGCTCTTGTTGCTTTTCTTGTAAATCCTTCCCAGCTCTCAAGTTTTTGTTTTTCTTCCCCAATAGTCCAAGTAAAATAAGAGTTCTTTGTCTGCAGAACATTTCAACCCCATGCTGGAACAGATTTCTAAGTTGGAAGCAGCTCTTTACAATATCCAATTTGAGCAACACTGGTTAGAGGCACAAGTTGACCGCCAAGCGCTAGGTAACTATTTAATAATATTTTCTTGTATGTTGTTCCCATATATTTTATGTTATTCATTGAGGGAAAATGGTGGAGACAAAGTGAAATATTTTCAAGGGAACTAAGGAACTTGAGTTCATGACTTAGTGAACAAAGAACATATATTCATTATTAGCATACAAAATTCCACTAGTATTATCTTTGGTACGAAATATATATTGGTGTTAAAAGAAAAGAAATGAAATACATTTAACATTCTACATTATATCCTGCCTAGAAAGATCATTTAAGCATAAATCATTCGATATCTTGCCGTTAGTGCTTTGACAGAAGTACAAAATAAACCTTCCATTTTCTTGAACAGCTAATGTGCACATTCTTTTCCTGATGACTGCAGTTAACGAAGCGATGGGCCGGAAAGCTTTCTACAAGGCGATCTTCGAATCATTAGCACTTCTTGGAGCTAGTTTCCTTCAGGTTTACCTCCTTCAACGACTTTTTGAGCGGAAGCTCGGAACATCTAGAGTCTAAAATTTCCATACTCTATTCATTCTTATTCATTGAAACCTTCGAAAAAAAGAAAGATCCATGTCGGATTAGAGAATGTGAGTGCATATTTATCTGATGCTCGTTGATTTTCTTATGATGTTATTACGCTCTTTTTCATGCTCCGGGACTTGTAATATCGCACCGTGTTAGCTGTGAATTTCTTGCTGGGTTGCTTTTTATGCCTTTTTTAGCGAATGGGATTTTGATGCAGATTTTGTGTATGATAAGTCCTAGAGGCTACGAATTGCTTGATTTATATATGATATATTTGCAATAATTTTTATTTGATGGGAATAAACTGTAAAAAAAAGGTTATAAGTTTAATTGTAGTGAAACTTGTGAGTGTTTGAAAACAAAAGCGAAAAGTGGACAACAAAATGTGAAGTTGGAATGTTTGAGGTAAAAGTTTAAATATGTACAAGTTTACCTATAAGTTATAAAAGTTGGTGGGCAAAAGGTTATACATTTGGCTTAAATGAATTTAATTTAAATAGTTTAGTAATAGTTTAAACAGTGTAAAAATATATGTTGTACATAAAAACACTCTCTTTGATCTCTCATTCTCGTAAAAAGTTGAAAATTTTCATAATTTGATGTTTGATGTTTGATGTAATTGCCCCCACATTCTTCGGAGTTTCAAGAAATACTTTACAGTCTAGACAACAATCCATACCTTATATATTTTTTATCGTTTAATTTAATTTATTTATTAATTTCTCACCCTCTCACTCTTCTAACACTCAAATCTTCCACTCTTTCAACTTCCATTAAATGTAATTTTTTTTATTTTAATATTTTCACTTTTTTAATCATACTAAAAATTAAATTAATTTTTAATTATTTAATTATTGTGGATCACACTAGTGTTGTACTGAAGACAACAATGGATTCATGGATTCAGGTTCTCTGCATTCGTCTCATTTGATGGACAACTTTTGAAGTCACAATTGTTTCATCAAATAATAATAGGGTTAATTGCAATTTTCATCCTGTAACTATGGCCATCTAGCATTTTAGTCCTTTAATTATCTAGGGTAGCAAAATAGTCCTTTAACTTTTCAATTTTCGCGAATTTGGTCCTCTGGTCACCGAATTTTTCTAAGGTCGCCGGAAGAGTGGCACATGGCTCTCACGTGACGTACTTAAATTGGGGCTTTTAATTTTATTGGGTGATATTTATCAACGTGGCATCGATGTAAGTTAAAAAAAAAAAACATAATATTGACGTGGCTTAAGAAGCCACGTCATGATGCTTAGGTGGAAGTGGAGGGAAAAACTAATTCCCCTACTATGTATAAGGAATTCCCAAACAGACTAAAGCTAAGAACCCTAAAATCAGCTTCTTCGCACGAGTGAGAGCCAATGTCTCCTGTCACAGGACAAGTTGAATGTTACTATGGAAGATTGGCCGTTCTTCGCATGTCATGGACAGAGGAAAACCCAAGCCGCCGATTCTATTCTTGTCGACATTACAAGGTATTCCGTTTTTTCTTCACTTTCTTTTTCTGATGAAAATTTGATTTTTTTTGTTTGTTTTTTTGTAAAAAAATTGCAGAATGGTGGATGTAGATTCTTTTCATGGGAGGATTCCCCAATGTGCCGAAGGGCTAAGGCGATTATACCAGGTTTATTGAGGAAGATAAATCGCTTGGAAGAAGATGTTGAGGAGCTAAGAAGGAAAAATAGGAAAATAAGAAAAAAATTAGTGGCTATGGTGTTGCTTTTTATTGTTTGGAGCTGGTGGTGGGTCTGAAAAAATGGATTCAAGATTTGATTTTTCTTGGATTTCTTTTTGGGGTTGTTTGTTATTATTATGGATTGTAAAATATATGTATTATGTATGTATTTTAGTCTTAATAACCAATGTATGCTAGGAGTACACTTTTATGAAATTGTACTCATTTTTGTTTTGCAATCTGGAATTAACAGTGGACTAAAACACTGCATTTAACAGTGGACCCAATGATTACAGGATATCAATTTGAGTGACTGGTAGTGGAGAGTTTAATATGTTTCTATGTTTATTCACATCATGGGATAGATGCAGTGTGATTTTCTTCTTGACTTTAATTGGAATTTTGACATTTTTTTATATGAAAAAAACTGTATTAAAGTGAAAAAATTGAAATTAATATGGGCTAAAATACTGCAATTAATCTGGAAGTGAAAAAACTGTACTAAAGTGAAAAAACTGAAATTAATAATAGACAATAACACGGCATAATAGTGGCCTAAAACACTGCATAAACTAAATAAAACACTGAATAAAGTGCTTTGAATTTGAAGTAAAAATTGAAAAATACTTAATAAACTGCTAATGCCAATGTACATTCAACAATATAATAAATGGAAGATACTTAACATTCAAGAACATAATTCCAATGTCAATGTTTACATTCAAAACCATACTAATGTGGCACTATGTAACCAAAACAGGTGATTACCAAAATAAAAAAGTCTGCGCATATTGTTCAACAACAGTTTCATTGCCAAAAGCTCCTAGAACTGACTATACTAGCTTAGATCCAAATACTTTTGCCCTCCTTCCCTTATAATTAGATTAACTACAGTGGTTTGCACCCTATTTGTGGAGGAAAATATTGGTAGCCCTTGGTTAATCATTGGTGGAGGTTCTCTGATTTGCACCCTTGGTTGTAAAGTGAGATGAGCATTGACATTGCCAACTGCTGAAACATGGAAGGACCAGTCTTGTATCTCTGAGGAGCCACAACAGGAGGTGGAATTTCTTCTTGAGTGATACCACCTTCAGGAGTTGCATCTTCTTCATTATCTACCTGAGCTGGAGGTAGGATATTTGGATGTTGGGGCTCCTATAAACAAGAACACAAACTTATTATATGTAAATGCAAACGTCAAAATTAGAAAGAAAAAAAATTCAGACTTACAATCCTGATTGTAATCTGTTACTTCTCCTTAATACAGTTGGATGAGCCATCTTCCTTTTTCTCATCTGGAAGATTTAGAGAACATGTTAATTTTGGAGTTCTCTATAATGTTTGTAAAGACAAGTATACTTCTACCCTTCATTTGGTTCATTGACAACTGGGAGTGTTTGCACATTGTCATCCAACTGCATTACAAAATAAGCATGAGAACAATAACAAACATAGCATTTACTATCTGTCTGAAAATTTACTAACAATATACATACCACTTGACTTGATCATTTTGCAAAGGTACCCTTTCTGGACATTTTGTTGTATTGTGTCCAGGTTCACCACAAGTTCTGCAGCTAACTGTCTTCTGATGCCTCCTTAGCTTCCCACCTTCACTCCTACTTCCCTTTTCTTGTGCTTCATTGTTGGTTCATCTAGTTCCCTTCTCCTTGCTTTGGTAGGCCTTCCTGCTCTTCTTCCAAAATTTGGTGGTAGAGGAGGTATGATGCAAGACTCAGACCACATTCCCTCATGATTCATTGGTTTGATTGCAGGTGCATACACAGCCTTATATGCATCAACACTATAACATGCATGCACAAAGTCTACTAGATCTAGCTTTTGATTGTATTGCAGAACAAGCATGTTTACAAGGTATGCTAGATAATTGCCATTTCCTGCAACTACAGCTTCTTGCACTTAAGCAACACACTTAAGTCAACACAATGTTGGCTTCCATCAAAACAGGAAATTTGATAGTTTGTGTCATCAGCCTTAATAAGCATACAGTCAGACACCTTTGCGGCCTGTTTTTCTAAGATGATCCAAATTTTATGACATATTTTTCCTTTTCATTTTCTGAAGCTCTGTCTTTATTCTCCTGCATTCTCCTCATTAGATATTCTCTAATCCATTCTAACATAGTTAGAATAGGTTTTTCTCTTGCCTCCAATATGCATGCATTAAAAGCTTCACACACATTATTCAATACCATATCACAAACTGCAGCTTCACTAAAGTGTGATTTACTCCACTGTGTTGCTGGTTTGTCGTTAAACCAGTCATGCGCTGACTGTGATAAAGATTTCATCTCTTGCATTCTGAGCTTCCACTCTCCGACAGTGCATGCTTTTGCTGCTTTCCACAAAGCATTCTTAAATGCTGACCCTCTAAATCCAGCTTGCTTAAAATTATTATGCAAATGTCTGACACAATATCTATGTTCAGCTCCTGGGAAAACCTCATCAAATGATTGCATCAACCCTTTTTGTTTGTCGGACATAAAGGTGAATTGATCTTGTCTCGCTATATTCAAATCATGTTTGAGCACAATCAAGAACCACTCCCATGTCTCCCTACACTCCCTATTCACCACAGCATATGAAATTGGGAACAAATTGTTACTGGGATCAACCCCAACTGCAGTTAGAAGGATACCCCCATGAGGTCCCTTTAAATGACACCCATCTACCCCAATTATAAGCCTACAGCCTGCCTTGAAACCATCTTTCATAGCACCAAAACAGACATAGAACTTACTAAACCTTTCATCACCATCAGTTTGTTCAGTCCCAACTAATATAGTTGAACTAGGAGTAGTCTTCCTAATTTCATCAGCATAATCCCATAATCTAGTATATTGAAATTCAGAGCTACCCTCAAGAGCCTTGAGTGCTGCTCTTTTAGCTCTATATGCTTGATCTTTAGATACATTGACTCTCAATTCATTTATGATGTCAACCCTAAAACCCTTCACACACCTTTTAGGATCTGACTTAAACTTTTGTAAATACTTCTCTTTCAACCATGCAGTTTTCACATTCTTGACATCAAATATTTGTGGACATGAATGATTAGGGTGAAATAGATTAATTTTGAATGTTTCTTCATCCATCAGTTTAATTGCATGCATTTTCCAATCAGAATCATTAGCCCCACATTCTACATACACCTTGATTTTGTCATTTTTTTTTAGTTTCAAGGTTCTTTTGCTTTTTAGGCATGAGAATGCAGAGCCTTTTTCAACTCATCCTTGTTGCTAAACATCATCCCCAACTCAAAAGTAGGATCATAAGTCCCTCTAGATTAAATACAGGATAACTAGGACCATCCCCTCCCTATTATCAGAATCCTTAGCTTCATCTAGATCACCCTCATTATCAACATCATCTTCCTCCTCATCACTAGATTCATTAGCGTCCCTATTATCTTCATTATGAACAACTTTATCAACTACATCAGGTTCATTAGCACCCTCATTGTTCCCTTCACTCCCCTCATAATCACTCTCCCTCAATTCTGACTCCTCATTTTCTTCACCCACTTCACCACCCTCATTTACTTCAACCACTTCAGCTATTTCAGTCATCTGTACATCAGTTTCAACATAAATGTTCAGTTCTCTTTCCTTTAAATTCCTCATGAATTGAGTCTTAAAGTCTTTGTTATCTATCAATAGCTTAAAGCATTTGTTCACAATTACATAATATCTCCTACCCTTCTCTATCCCAACACCATCACAAAACATGTTCAGAGTCTCCAAACAACACTCATTTGGCTGAACATAGTCAAATTTATCAACACTTCCCCCAACATACATGGCCTGAGGCAAATGTTTAGCCTCACCCCCATAATACAAAGACAATGTTATTGAATTATTGTCGGGTCTGTATAAAATTAAAAAAAAAATCACTAAACAGTAAAAAGCAACAACTCATGTTCTAAACAATAAAAAAATCAATAAAGTTTCATGAAACCACATACATACATAAACTGATACATGCATAAAGGGACCACATACACTTTAAAAATCGAATAATTCAACCAAGCCAACATCTACAATTTTTTAACAAATATAAAATAAAAAAAGTAGAAAAAGACGGGAATCTTACGATATCGAGGTGGGGGCAGAGACAAATGCCTTGGGGCATTTTCATTACCATTGCAGCAGTTCTTCCTTGTCTTCACACTAGATGCTCCTTCAAACTCCAACACAGACAAAAAACTATCGTAGTGTTTGGATTCGTTTTGTCAGTGTTTTATTGTGTTTTGTGGAGATAGAGAGAGAAAAACAAAGATAAATAAATATGTGTTAGAGATAATGTGTATGTTTGGATTTGTTTTTGGAGATAATTTAAAATAAGTATTGTGTGTGATGTTTGTGTTGTGTTTTTTGAGACAAAAATTACTGTTCATTGTCAAATCATATATTTTTTTATAGGGTTGTATGTTTAATGTTGTGTTTTTTGAGACAAAAATCACTGTTCATTGCCAATTCATTATCAAATCATGTATTTTTTTAATATTTATATATATATGTGCATATATATGTATGTATTTATATTAAAACAGTTAAAAACACCTAGATAAGGTGTTTTTGTATGATGGCAAGTATTGGGTATGTTTTAACTTGTCTCGAAAATAACTTGAAAATGAAAACAAATATAGTGTATTTTTTTTTACATTTTTGGATTAAAATATTGTGAGGTGATTTGGCATAAAATTAGGGATTTGGGAGAGGGAATTTGGGAAATTGCTCGACCTAAACAGAGATTAGGTCTTTTGGCCTGTACGACTCACGTGCAGCCCGTGTGCAGTCTTGTTTTCCCTCCACTTCCACCTAAGTGTCATGACATGGCTTCTTAAGACACGTCAATATTATGTTTTTTTTAACTTACATCGATGCCACGTTGGAAAATATCACCCAATAAAATTAAAAGCCCCAATTTAAGTACGTCACGTGAGAGTCATGTGCCACTCTTCCGGCAACCTTAGAAAAATCAGGTGACCAAAGGACCAAATTCGCGAAAATTGAAAAGTTAAAGGACTATTTTGCTACCCTAGATAATTAAAGGACTAAAATGCCAAATGGCCATAACTACTGGACGAAAATTGCAATTAACCCATAATAATAATAGGATATAATTGTACTGATGTGTATATATGAAAGTAGCAAATGTACTTCTAGCTTTTTATGCTAAAAAAAACCAAAACATGTGTATTATTTATAAATAATTAATTATTTACTGAAAGTATATCCTTCTAATGTTAAAGAGTTGTGAAGATGTTTTTTTTATATAACTCACATTGACCCACCCGCTTGTGAATTGAACCAACCCATATAGACCCATTTTCAGACCCGACCCGATACTCATCAAGGGAAGCCATTCAGATTCCTGGGTTTGGCCCGTTTTGTCATACGACCCAGCTGGGTCCATTAGGCAAACATTAACCCACTTTGGAAACCAAAGGAACCTCTATTGAGAAAATAATGATACACCCTCTTCTTTCATTAGGAATACACTCTCTTCTACAGTCTAAGTACATTGATTTTATTGGGAAGAAAAGGAGAAAAAAATGGGGAAAATAAAATCAACAAGAAGTCATGGAACTGAAAGTCTAGTTTGCCCTCATGTTCTTGATGAGGCCAACGACCAACGGCAACTGCAAGATCATCGGCTGGAAGAAGTCTGCGATAGAGACGGAGATGATTATTAATCTGCCCACCCCAGACCTTTGCCGAAAGACTTTCACTACACAACAGCATAGAGAAGAAAGACACATAGTACAAACATACCAATATCCTAATCTAAGACTTACCAAAAGTTGAAAAAAATTACACGAGCTCCAAGACGAGGGCTGAAGCACCTCCTCCTCCGTTGCAAACACCACCAACTCCATACTTTCCATTCTTCTGCTTCAGTACCTGAGATGAAGCAATGTCAACAAGTCAATAAACGTAGCATATATCATCCCGTTCTGAGCTCAAACAAGTTTATTGATAGACATTTTATTTCTCCTGATTTCTAGTCGTAGTTATTAACAAGTCTGAAAACCGCAAGTAGTAAAAACAGCCTTCAGCGCTCAATAATTACAGCTAATGTGTTTTTGCCCAAAAATAGAACACTTCTTTTTTTTTCTTTTTTCAAAGGAACTTGATATTGGCAAAGTTCAATGGAGAGGAAAACATACCCCCAAAAGAGTGACCAAGATACGAGCTCCACTGCAACCAAGAGGGTGTCCCAGTGATACAGCACCACCATGTACGTTGACTTTCCTGAAAAACATATCAGTTTAGTAAGGTGGAATCAATCTATTTCACAACACAAATAGGTGAAAAAATTCCATGACAAGTGTTTCTCACAAACACGAACATGAAACAGATCAGGGCTGGAGTTGAGGCTAAGAACTCACTGGAGTAAGGCCCAATAGCTTCTGATTTGCAAGAGCAACGACCTGACAAAATCACATTATGGAATAAGATGAACAAATTTTAGCTGGCAGATTTTTCTTGCTTATTTAAATGAAGAAGCAGGACAACATACTGCAAAGGCTTCATTGATTTCATAATAGTCTACTTGAGATGCGTTTAAACCAGCATTTGAAATTGCTTTGGGAATTGCAAGAGCTGGTGCAGTTGTAAATAATTCTGGGGCCTGCCAATGTACTCGATTTCAGTATCAACATTTCAAACTCGGACATTGAAAAAATTGAATGACAAGCGAAAAGAAGGGGCCAGTTTAAATTCCACAAACAATGCTCATACAGCCGTACCTGAGCAGCATCAGCATATCCAGTGATCTTTCCAATGACTTCAAGCCCAAGCTTCAGCGCTTTCTCTCCACTCACCAAAACAAGAGCAGCAGCACCATCACTGCAAAAGGGATAAAATTGTTGAGGAAAAATTAAAAATTCTCACCATTTAAGACTTTCATCGATCAGAGCCTCAAGAAGAGTCAAGGAAGTTACACTACACAAGGCCAAGATAGTTTTGCAACCATATAAACACTTCATGGGTAATTAAGTTCCTCGAACATGTAGGAGAATCAGCAAGTTCATTTCATATTTACAGAAAGTTCTGAGGACACTAAATTTGGAAATCAAACCCAAAGTGTACTACCAAATTAATGTTTGAGTAGAAACATGAGATAGGTGCAGTTTAAATATGCCATTCATTTCTATAAATGGAGAGGAGGTTCTCAGCATCCTACTAAGTTGTGTGCTTCTCTATTAAGTTATGTTATATAATCAACGGAAACCAAGACTGGCCGCAAGACGGGGGAAAAAACGCTACAGACCTTATGCTAGATGCATTGCCAGCTGTGACAGTTCCACCAGTTTCCTTGAAGCTTGGTCTTAGCTTCCTCAACTTTGCAGCATCAAACTGATCAGAAAAGGAAATGTTTAGTACCAAGCAATAATGGTTCCCAAGAACAGCACAGGTAACATTCCCAAGCTCATGCACATGCACACACAAACTCACAAGTGTGGTCTCCACCTTTGGCAATTAGAGGAAATTTAAATGCATCACCAATCCCTAATAAACAGATATAGTTTCTTCAGGAGGCAGAAAAAAGTTACTAAGGTTGTTGTAAGCATCTCTTCCAGATCCGTAAGAGGGAAGTATTGAACATTTCTTTCATGTAGCGTGTAAATGACATTACCTTTAAATTAGTGGCATTTTGCTTAAAATCAGTAATTTTGAAGGATATGTTGATGGAAATAGGCTGACAGATAGAACTCTGGACAGAAAAACAATAATAATATACTCATAACTGATCCATGTATAAACTGAGGAATGATTGGTGAATTCACCTTTCCTAAACCTTCGTCCTTATCAACAATTGTGGATGGTCTTCCTCTTCCTCCAGATACTTCAACCTGCATGCACAAGATTACAGTTTATGATGTAACAACAAAAAAAATGAGCTATGCCTAACAGCTAAGGTCCAGCAATTTTACCGGAACAATCTCCCATGCAAAGGCACCAGCATCTTGAGCAGCAATTCCACGCTCAAAGCTTTGGACTGCATAATCGTCCTGCATAGTTTAAGTAGCATAAACATCAAATAGAACAGAGCTACCCTAAAGATTTAAAGAGAGATTGGGAAAAGAACAGAAAATCAATTGGTGATTGCAAACAAAGAGGTCAAAGAAAGATTGTTATTCCCCCCTTTCAGAATATGTTTAGATATGACAGTTGAAAATGCAGATCTTAGGTAAGACTTTAACAGGCTGAAAGAAATGGCAGTGGTAAGAAAACGTTGAGAGAGAGAGAGACAGAGAAACAGAGACCAAAGTTCTACTGGTGAGAAGAACTAGCCTATATATCGCTCTAGAATGTAACAACTTACAGGAACATGAACCAAAATGCCACAAACCCATGAAAAGGTTGAATGAACTTTTTGGGGGACAATATAATCTTTATGGAGACTGAGAATAAACAAACCTGCTGCTCTCTTGTAACACTATGGTGTTCAGCACATAATTCAGCACAAACCCCCATGCCAACGTCATTATAGACATCCCACAGTCCATCTTTCAGCATTCCATCAACAAGAGAGTCATGGCCAAGTCGAGATCCTTTTCTGGAATATGTCAATATCGAGTAAACATGAGAGGTTATTAATAATGTCGAAACATCAACTCACAAATTACTGTACAGTTAGGTTTAACATGTGCCAGGTTAAGGGTAAAATGTGGCTGATCTAATCATTTTACTGCAGTAGCTGCAATATGCTCAAAGTTGACTGCCATTGAGAATGTCAAAGTGCTTTACAGCAAATTTGGCTTTGGAAAACCATGAAATATTAATAAATATCATTTAACTTGATAAATCATTTGGTAAATCTCTAGAGAAAGGTGATCTGTGCCAACGGTATTGTTGTTGAAACTCCATACTCCAAAAGTAAGACATTGCAGTCAGCACTTGGTCAGACTCAAATATTTTTAAAACATGATCAGAATGGGGAAAAGCTTTCACTATTGTGCATTTGGGAAATCCTAATGATTGCTCCCTGTTTCCACACAGTTGCAGAATAAAGACAATCAGCACAGGCCACAAAATACCTTGATATTCATCAGTTAAAATTATCATATTTATTCATTTTTTGCCTCCATCGATTTAGAACTTTTCATAGAAAGAATAAAGATAAAGAAATTCATTTCACTCAGGTTAATAATCAAAGCATTGTCCCTTTGAACTACGAACCTTGCCTCTCCCAGGTACTTTGGGACATTTGACATGCTTTCCATGCCACCAGCCACTACAACATCATTGATGCCCAACTGGATACTCTGTGCCGCAAGCATAGTTGCTGTCATGGCAAAAACATAATATTCAAGATCACGAAAAAAAAAAAAGATGGCCTCCCTATTAGGTTAGAATACACCAACAAATAATCGGTATCACAAACAAAGATTGTCTTTCTATTAGGACAAAGTAAACCTCTTCAGAGGATTATGGTATTAGCCAAACCTTTCATTCCAGAGGCACAGACTTTATTCACAGTTGTGCAGACAACTGTGTTAGGAATCCCTGCACCTATTGCTGCCTGCCTCGCAGGAGCCTGTCCTAAGTTTGCACTGAGTACATTTCCGAAGAAAACTTCTTGTACAAGAGATGGATCAACATTCGCTCTCGTCAGAGCACCTAAAAGTTGGCAGTTGGAGAACAGATTATAAACCATAAATGCTAATAGTTAAAAGAAAGGCTTCTCCATCTGAAAGATCGAGTAACAAATTCGTAATCTTACTCTCAATTGCAATAGATCCAAGCTTGGTTGCTGATAATGATGAAAGAAAACCAAGAAATCCACCCATAGGCGTCCGAGCAACACCAACAATGCAAACATCTACAATTAAAGCATAATTCATAAGGACAAGAAACTGAACCTTATGAAGATTGTATTATCCAAAAACGTTTGCTTTATGTAAGATAAATGTCCGGCAGCACAATAGACACTGTGGACAATTTTGAACTACAGAAAGATAAAAAGCATCAAGACAAAGCTTTTAGTTGTTTTCAAACAAAAACTAAGAAACAATCACAGAAGAAGCTGGAAATGCAGCAGATACAAATAGGGAGAAGGATAGAAACAGAAATTTAACTTGAGCAACCACACACTCTACATATTTATGGGCAAAAAAGAAGAGCAAAGAAGATACCTCTCGGCTTAATTGAATCCCCTGCAGGCGCCATGATCAACTTTTGCGTAGACTAATGCCTGTTTTATCAAATTCAATCAGATTCAGAAGCAAAAGCATATACTGATCTAAGACTGATATACCACATACGAAACAACATTTTATGCATAAAACTTAGCTTCCTCAAAATTTCTGACTAATTATACTGCTTCAATCATGCTCTTCTTAGACTATATCAGCTCACAATCAGTTTCAGTAAACTAATGCATCCGAAAATAATAACAAAAAAAACCCCTTTAATATGACTGCATCCAAGTAAACATCCTTTTTTTTGCCTCTTTTTGCACCCAACACATGTAGATCCCCAGACAGAGGGGAGAGAGAGAGAACACATACAGATGTACGTACACATATACATACAGATCTCTAGCTCGTAAGATCACCCAGCAAAAGTAACACTTCGAAAATGCATCAGTGAAAAAAAAAAAATTTAGATCCAACCAGAACCCAGAAACAACCAAAGCGGAAACCAAGCAAGAAGTTCATTCGTGCGCATTTTGCATGAGAACTGAAAGGCACTCTTCAAAGTTCATTTGATCGGCATAAAAAAATCACATCAGACCAAACGATTACCTGCAAAATGGCGAGAAGTGAGGAAGTATGCGCACAGGTAAAAACAAGATACAGAGGAGAATGGGAATTGAAGTGAGGCTGAGGTGGGCGTTGTATATATATAGGGGCAGAGGGGTTTGGTGAGTAGGCGGTTGTGCAGTGTGTGTAGTGTGTATATTTTGAACAGTTGACTTGATAGCATGTTCATCTTCACCGGCTTTCTTGACCCACCAATCCCCATTTGCCATTTTCAATTCAAAAAACCATTACAAACCCAAATGTTCCCTCATTCTTCTTCATTTATATGTTAATTACTATTATAATACGGGCACACTCGATGCGTGTGAAATGAATAAACATATAATAAATATTATTTTTATTAATTATATATTATTATTATTAAAGAATAATTTAAGATATATATTTAAGTTTGTATCTCAAAAATTATATATTATAAAGATTTTCAATAACATTTTTTCCAATTTTTTTAAAATATTTTGAACTTCGAAATGAGTCTAATTTTTTATACGCATGAGGTTTACAAAAGTTGGAAAGGGGAAAATTGCATAATAAATAAGAAATAAAATTAAATATTAAGAATAAAATAGCATACCAAAAATAAATGAAACACAAAAAATCCCTCTATAGATACTAATATATGTAAAAGGAGCTATTTTATTCTTGACACCAAACTCTAAATGCGGTGTCGTGGTGTAAAAATTATTTTTTTGACACCACGACACCGCATTTATAGAATGTCGAGTCAATATAATTGCTTATTTATTGTAAATAGTCCATGTTACTTTTTTAGATGTCAATCTACTATCACGTTTATTCTCCATTTTCACCCCAAATTCATATGTTGTCCCACTTTTAATTGGAAGTTCGATTTGTGCCACCATATTTATCCCACTTTCACTTCATGTTCATCACTTGCTCTATCTTTAATCCTTTGTTTGTTTTTGTTTCTAAAAGTTGTCATATGTCCATTAAATTGTATGTGCACAAGTATTGCATGTCACAATATATATATATATATATAATGGAAAGTTTGAGGGTAATTTTGTAACTTAGAGTTTATACAAGGACATTCGAATGAAATATATAAATAAATATATATATATATATATATATATATATATATATATATATATATCTTGTTAAACTAAGCCCGTTTAGCCCTATAATTGAACAATCCAACCTAGCATTTTGAGTACAAAATGTAGTTTCCAGTTTGGTTTGGCCAAATTTTCAATTATTACTTTCGGGATTAAACTCTACTCAAACAATGCGTTGATAAAAGTTATAAGCTATAACTTTTAAAACAATGTTTTGATAAAAGTTATCAGCTACAACTTTTAATTTTACTACGTGTTTTTCCCAAAAATGCAATAAGATGCCTAATTATTTTACAATGAGTGTTTAACGTCTCTATCACACGAAATGCTTTGAACATGGCCTCAGATGCGAAGTAAACCCTGCAAAACAAGATCTTGAATCCAAGATCTTTGAGAGAAAGAGCATAAAGTGTTGAGATAGCAAAAGTTGTATCTAATGCTGGAGATCCAATATTTATAAATTTTAGTTGGATTGTACGATTTCACGTGCATCCTACATCTCAAGCATGATCAACGGTTTGCATTACATATCCAATATAACAACAATAGATGATGGTTCGGGCAAACAAAACCTACCATACCGTCAAAAGTGTTTGTAGCACTATCAGTACTAGACATATGTCCTTTTTATTAAATACGAAGGTTTTGCAAATACCTTTACACTCAGACATTTTTAAGAGTAACATAGCGCCCAAATACTAGAGGTCGAGTCCGTCCAAGAAAGGTCTTTTCAAAGCCCGAAATCATAATGTGATAGACTAAAGATCTCTCATTAGTCTTGAGGGTCTTTGATAAAAATAGCCCCATTCCACCACAATTATTTTCCACCTAATCACCCGTTATGCGCATTAAATACTTTATTTTAAATGTCTTCATTAAAAATCTTACAAATAAGGTTGGTTTTGAAAAAAAAAATAATATGCATTTGCATAAGCAATCATAAAATTGTGAATCCAAACACCACAAGCGCACATTTTCCAAAATTAATTATTCCAAAATTGATTTCCTCATAATTATTTTATGCAACTATCGCGTAAAATTGAAACTAAATGGAAATAAAGGAAAAAGAAAGGGCAAATATGACAAACCCATATATCAATATTCATAACTCTAGTAAGTATCTTTTTTATCATTTACTAAAGCTCATGGCAAAAGACAAAAGTTAATGTCGCAAATACCCTTTTTCGTTGGTTTTCTTAAGCACTGGTGATTTAACAATGAGACAAAAATAGGAATTTCCCACATTATTATTAGTGCACTTAGTTGCAATTTTTGTTTACATTAGGCTGGCATTTATTACATTTAGGCTAAAATGCAACTAGACCCCTGAACCATAGCATATTTACAAAATAACCCCCCGAAATAATAGAAAGTAACATTAAACTACCCAACAAGTATTGATATGACATTTTCATCCTTCAACAAAATATGAATTTCCACCAACACCCTTAACATTAACTAATATTTTAATTTATTTTTTTCCTTTTTTCATCATTTTTTTCTTGTTCCCCTTTTTTCTGCTTCATGCTTCCCCAAGTAATTGATATTTTTTTAAAAAAAAAAAAAAACAACAAACAATAAAGAGATCGAATCAAATGAGCTAATCAATTATGACAATAATTGATGAATTTATCTTTTAAATATATATAAAATATTCGTGACTCTCCTCTTTAAACGTGTATATAAAAAAGTCACGAAAGCTTATTTTACTCGGGCTACAAATTTTAAAGCTAAAAATATGAATGTATTGGAATTTTTTTTGGAAGTCGAAGAAGATTTAAAGCGTTCATTGTAGAGAGCGAATCCATTTCTTACCTAGTGTGCTCAAATTATATTGTTCTATTTGAAATTTCAGCGTTAAGCGCTTGAATTAAATATAAAAAATCTAACATAATTTAATTTAGAAGAAATCAAAGTGGCAAATAGTTTTTTTATGAGAACTCTTCTAATCACGACTGCTCGATCGAGATATGAATAACTTACTCAACATTAATTTTTCATCATCTAGTCAATTATTATTATTATTAAAAATACGAAGTTGTAACAAATACTAACTAACTTCAGTCGCGCAACGGTTATTAATTATTATTTTTGAAAGTGATGTCAAAACATTAATTGTAACTAAAAACTACGATAATGTTTTGACCCTAACTAAAAATCAAGACAAATATTTAATTAACCGTGGTAAAAAATAAAATTTTTGTATTAGTTTTGTTTAGCTATGATTTCTTATAATTTGTAAGTTATAATCACCTATGATGTACGAAATATAATTTTTTTTGTGGTGCAAAAAACCCTAAATTTATTTATTTATACTATAATAAAAGAAAATATTTGGTCTTACCAATTTTTTAATACTCATATTTACCCTTTAATTCATTTATCCATAAAAAAAAAATAATTGGGCAGAATAGTAACTTCAATATTTTTTTAATAATCTCACGTTTATATAATTTTTTTCTTTGAACCCACAACTCCATATTTACCTCTCACATCACTTGTCTATATTTTTTTTTCTCACAAACTTTTATATTTTTAATGAACCAATAATTATAATTTAATTTTTTTCTCCCTCACCTCACTCTGCATTTCTTCCTTCCTCACGAACTTTTTTCTTTCTCATCCTCACATTACGATTTTTTTTTCATCTTACACCATAAATATTTTTTTATATACTTGTGAAGATCGCGTGCAACCACGATTGATATTGTAAAAAAAAAAAAAGTGAGGCGTTGGACCAACTTTTTTTTGAGGTAACAGCGATTACCTTTTCTATTAATTTAAAAAATCAATTATAAGTACAATCATTCCTGTCAATATGAATATATAGCAAAAACTATTATAATAATCATATCTTGTTCAATAAGACCTACTGTTACAGTCGACAACAATTGTTACTATACAGTAGACCAACTCATACTATACAACTGACAAAATCCCACGCACCTAGCGGAGTTCGAACCCATAACCTCTAAGATCATGGGCCCCATATTCGTCAATTGAGCTAGGATTCACCTGATCACTCTATGTTTTTCTTTTAATCTCGAATTTTTTTATTTCTCATCCTCTCACATTATGATTTTTTTTTTTTCATCTTACATCATAAATATTTTTTTTATATGCTTGTGAATATAGCGTGCGGCAACGATTGTTATTGTATAAAAAATTGAGGCGCTGGACCAACTTAAGCAGCCTGATTTAATACAGCAAACAAACTGTCACGAAAAGAAATTAGAGTGATTAATTTTGGGTGTACGTCTTATAACAACAAATTAACAATGAATTGGACATATATCCACATATTTCACCTACCAACCCTTATCATTAAATTATTCTTTCTTTTTATTTTTTTATAATAAATTAATTAATGTTTCCTTTCTAGTAATATTAATACCAGCAAAGTTTTTTTTTTTATAAAAATATTTTTGTCATATATATATATAAATATTGTACCAAAAATTCTGATTGATATTTATATATTTTTTTATAAGTATAAAATTATTTTATGAAAACGTTAAATGAGGGTAAAATTATTTTTTTAATTTTGAATCAAATTTGAGGGTTGGGATATTTCTTGGGGGAATGAGACCTGAACTGTTGATTGGGACCCACTAAACGAAGGTCGTATTTTTAATTGCTAAACAATAGTTATGGTGCTTCCACTTATGTTATTTAGTTGTCGTGACACGTTATTTTATATTTATATATAAATAATTGAGATAATTATATATTTTTTTAAAATTTAATGTAATTGTATGTAAATTTTTTATAATTTAAAAAATTACATCTAGTACTCTTAAGATTTGCTTTCATCTAACAAATAAGTCTTTCAGTTAGTCAAAATTCACCGAATTTACTGATATTAACAAAAAATTCGAAAAAAATCTATATTAACCCCTAATTGACTTATTACTACCTAATTGCGGGTCAAATAATTTTTTTTGTGATCAAATTACCTTCGTACGTCTTCACGCATTAATGGATTTGAAGAGGTATATTTTCATTGTTAAAAGGGTAGTTTAGTTCGAAAAAAAATATTCGACCTGCAATAAGTCAGTAATCAGTCAATTGAGGGTATATATTAATTTTCATTCATTTTTTTTATTAATATCAGTAAATTCAATTAATTTTGACTAATATATGGACTTATTTATTAAACGAAAGCAAACCTCAGAGGTGCTAGATGTAATTTTTCAAACTACAGGGGATCCATATATAATTGTACCAAACCTCTAGGGAGGAAAGTGCAAATTATCCCTAAATAATTTTTCATATTTTAAAATATACTACAAATATTATAAAATTAATAACCAACACAATATTTCAAATAAATAAAAAGAATTAGCTTAAAATATTATCGATACGTCAAAAAATTTTAAAATAATGATATTACAAATTGATGTTTGCGAATGAAAAAAAAAAGTCTTCCCATTTTATATATTAGTTATAGATAATGTGAAATCAAAGAAATAATAGCAAAGTTTTGTGAGGAGGCTTTTGTTGACTTTGATCATAAAGTCTAACAATGGCGGCTTCACCAAACCCTCATTTACTAGTTCTCTTTTTCTATTATTTTTATCATCTTCTCATTGGATTCTTATTACCAGGTTGTAAGACGTATTACAACCAATCCTCCACCAATCATTATGGACTAGTGATTAATTAAATTTAAATATTCTCACATTCATAATATGTGTTCTAATATTCGTTGTGGTATTTTATGGAATTTGGTTTTTGATCACAATAAATCAGTTATAAGTACCGTCATTTCAAGATCGTTACCTTATAGTGAGTATTACATGGGTTGCAATATAGTTGTGTAATCGGAATTTCTTGTCTACCCATCAATTGAATAAATTTTTACATTTAATGAAATTTACACGTAGACTTTTTGTAGTTTGTGAAATTACATTTATCACCCTTGAGATTTGCTTATGTCTAACAAATAAATCCCTTTGTCAGTCAAAATTCATCGAATTTGCTGATATCAACAAAAAAATATATATATATTTACCCCTGATTGACTTATTACCGACTTATTAAATGTCAAATAAATTTTTAAAATCAAATTACCCTTATACGTCTTCACGCATAATCTATATGATGAGGTATATTTTTCCCGTTGTAAGGGTAGTTTAGTTCAAAAAAATTTATTTGACCTACAATAAATTAGTAATAAGTCTATTGAGAGTAAATATGAATATTTATTTAATTTTTTGTTAATCTCAGCAAATTCAGTGACTTTTGATCAACAAAGGGACTTATTTGTTAGACGAAAGTAAATTTAAGTGTCCTATATATAATTTTTCAAACCACAAAAAATCTACATATAATTACACCAAGTTTTAAATGAGGGAGTATAATTATCCGATATCTATATATATTGAGTGCAAATACAATCTACTTTGATGGGATTGAGGGTGTCATTTCTAGCAATAAATTAGTTATAAAAATTCTGATTATAACGTATGCCACAAATATAATTTTTTTTTTCTGACAAATTTGAAGGGTGACTTATGTTTTTATTTCATCATGATACAAAATTCCAAACATCAAAATCACTGATTTGTGGATGTTCTCTATAAATTCATATGACCAGTGACTATGAATTTTTAATTAATAGATGAATATGCCCTTTTTCGTTCTCATTGTTTGTTTTTTTCCACATATACATATTATTCTTTTGGAGCCCCTCTTAATAAATAAATGAATGTTATAGTTTCGTGATTTGTTCAACCCTCTTGAAATTGAAAATAAGAAATATAAGAAAAGAAGGAAAGATATATGGCCACATTGTATTTTACCCCTATGTATTTTAAAATGGTTAACCCCCCCCCCCCCCCCCCCCCCCCCCCCCCCAATATTTAAAAAAACAGGTCAAAGTATCTTCGTAATTTCTAAAAGGGAAGGGATAATTATGCTGACCTCCCCTATTACTATGGAAATATACAAATTCTCCCTTCTTACTATGAAAATTACATAAAACTATCTTGTTAGTTTATTATCATTACAAATTGGCCGCTTCAATAGTCAAACTAACTGTCAATACTGATTTCAATCCAAATATTATTTTAATCTTTCTATTTAATCCAAATTAGCATTGACCGTTAGTTTGACTAATGGATGGGCCAATTTGTAATGGTAATATACCAACAAGGTAGGTTTATGTAATTTTCATAGTAAAAGAAATGAATTTGTATATTCCCATAGTAATAGGGGAGATCAACGTAATCATCCCTTTCTAAAATTCTGAAGAAAATGTTTTATTCATTAGAAATTAATGAAAGGTGGCTTTTACGTGCGGGGAGAGCTTAATATCATGATTTTGATTGTTTTTCACCCCATTTTGGACATAAATAATAATCTATTTGCTTTTATAAGTCACCCCTTTGTTTCTTTCCATTTGAGGGTGTTTTTTTGTTGGTAACTTTTCTTCTAAAAAAGCAAATAATTTTGTTCAATAATAGATTTATTTAAATATCTAAATATAAAAAAGTATAGAAAAGTTTTAAAATCTATAATTTAAATTGAAAAACTTAATTAAAACACAATATCTACAATATTAATAGATTCAAATTCATTTTTTTAATTTAAATATACCTATGAAAATAAATATTAATCAATTTTAATAATATATTACTTAAGTTAAATTATTATTTAGCTAAATGTATTTAAAAAAGTTATATTATTTCTATAAACAATATTTTAAATTTATTTTTATATAAAGTATAAATCAATTTTTTTTAGTTCAAATCAATTTTTTAATAATATAAATCAATTTAATATATTAAAAACTTAAAATAAAATTAAAAAAAAATCTGGGATAATCTCACCTGGGTGATCACGATGGTCGCCTAGGTTGAGGTGCTGTAGCCCCCCTCTACATTGGGTGGGGGGCCTAGTGGCAGGGATTGGGGTTTATTAATTTTTTTTAAAAAAAAAATTTTATTTTTTATAATTTATAATTATAAATATAATACATATACAAAAACGGTAAATCTGGACCCTTAAACTTTTTTTTTTTTATAAATTCAATATCTAACCGTTGAGATACATTGATCATACCCTAAGACTTTAATATAATAAAAACAAATTCAACGATTATTAAAATAAAAAATAATAGATAATAGATAAACACAATAGTATTTTGATAAAAAAAATAATGTTGTTAGCTTTAATTAATGGCAAGAAGCATGCATGCTACCTTTAAGAAAATATAGAGAATTTTTACTTAATTTTTTAAATACAAGAAAATTTTCAATTGAATTTTTGAAATAAGAGAATTTTGTGCAATTTAGCCAAAGATATGTAAATGAGAAAAAGAAGCAATTTCATGACCAAAATTGAGGTGCAATCAGCAGCAGTCCTTATGGACTTGGATGTCAAATCAGTTAGGCTTAGCAATCCACTTTTGACTTCTGCCACAGACTTGAGAAATCATTGGAACACGTCATCAGCTTTTGTCCTAAAAAAAGGTCCACTTCTTTCACTCACATTCACTTAACTACAACAACGTTATTATATTAATTGAGTCAGACTCTAATATCTTATCATCCAACTTGTTTCAAATTTTATCGGAGTTTGAAATTTTTTAATTGAATCGAGTTCGAGTAATTTGAATTTCATAATATAATTTTACCTATTTTTTATCAATCGAGTTCAAATTAGGCATCGGAATTTGTAAGTGAAAATAGCATTAGAACTTAACTTTACGTGTTTCATCAATGACGCAGCACACACTTTTACTGATTGATTTCAACCATGTTTTTATTTTATCATATTAGCTTTCGTAACACGTCGTTTCTACGCGCATATAATAAATAATATTTTATATATATATATGAATAAGAATATATATATAAGCCAACACATCATATTTAAAAAAATAAAAAGTATGAAAAAAAGAAAGCAACAAACTTAGGAGTATTATCAACATAACAATAAATTATTGTTGTGGGGTCATAACCACCGTTTGTGAGATAAAAATGGCTTTTCTTATATATTTGTGTGTATATATATATATATATATATATATATATATACCACAAAAAATATGGCCCAAATAAAATGTGAATAGGGATTTTATTCAACATTGTAAACAATGAAATAGAACTATTCAACCTCTTTCTTTCCATCCCTTTTTTGCCTTTTTTTTTTTTTTTTTAAAACAAGAAGAATTATACATATATATATATTATTCTTGATTAAATATTTTTCCATCCTTTAAGCAGGTCTAATCAATGGAACAAGGAGAAAAAACCTGTACACATGAAGCAGATATCATATCATTTTCTCAAATTTATCAAGCCTGCTCACCCTCTGCATGGATCTGATAAACAGAGTGAAGAAAACACCTGCATTACGTTGAAGAATATGATTACTACTGCTCACCACCAAGTACAATAGAGACGACTAGTAATCGAATGATGGATGGATATATGAAATATGTGTTCACGGAGACGAGGATCAAGGTTTGGAACACTCACCTGCAGCAACGAAAGAACCGTTTGCGATGGCTTCACTGCCTTGGTTGCTGAATGTGACCCCAAGATTTAGGAGGGTACCGCCGGCAACGGTATATATGGTCGCCATCTGTAGTACTGTAGCTTTTCGAGCTGCTCTCTCTGACTGGAAATGCAGGTGTTTCAGTTTCCTTTCATGTTGCATTGATTCAAAGGTATAGTCCTTTTTATCGGACAAGGAAAACAACATACGGAAAGTGACATTGTCGATGTGATGGGGGAATGGGATTGTCATGATAGTTAAAGGCATAATCATTATTTTCCCTAATCAGGGTGCGGACACGGTCTGGTGCGATGGATTCCTAAGACTACAGATCGTCTGGTGGGATTCCTTAGACTACAGATTGTGTCACGGGACAAGTGAGTTTTTCATACGGATCAAGTGTGAGAAGATCAAACAGCGAGAACTAAGTTACGTTGGCAGCGGACCTATATTGTGCTAATGTGTAAGACTCATACCTTTTCGTATTTCCATGCTCATCTGTATAAGAAAAATCCGCTATGATAGTTAAAGTTCAGCTACAAAAACGTCCCCTCGTCACATTTACGATAAGTTTTGATATCTACGCGTTCAAGTGTTTCGTATTTCATTCCATAGTTTGCTATTTACTCTCTTGACCTAGATGGCTGGTTTGTACGTCAGAGGGTTTCGATAAAGGAATCTTGCTATTTTAAGCAATCTACCTTTGCTTGGAATATGTACCAAAGACGTGACCGACTCTCCTACCTCTTAGTGAAGTTAGACAACATCGTGAAGGAAGAATAGAGAGTGTTAATAAGAGTGGAAACATGAACGAAGGATATGACAATTTTACTAACCTTATGCGATGAAGGTTTTCAAGGTTACTTGATAAGAGAGGAAGATTATGTCTCAAAGTATCATAGAAACTGATGAAATTGTTTAAAGAACATCACCTCGAGGACTCGGACTCGGAGCTTTAGATCTCCGGATTCAAGCTGTTTCACTATGTCTTCTATCCGCTGGATCCGATAAGGCATGGAAATCGTGGACGATCTTGCCTGGACAACAGTTGAAAATAAAGCTCTCTATAAGTCATTGTTCACATAACTATGAGCACATGTAATCGTTGAAAAATGACAATAAGATGGGTGTTAAAGTACATCGTCAGCTTGTTTCCTTATTTCTTGGACGATTGTCCTGGTACGCTGCTGCTGTCTTAAGTCCAATAGCTCCTGTACAAAAAGTTGACCCATGTCGGAGCTTTAGAAAGATCATTACACGTTTTTCATTGACAAGAACAGCAGCAGAAGTAATGTAGAACCTGAGCATAAGGTGCAGCAATCTTTGGAAAGGAAAATTCTGGGTTGAGAGTATAGCCGATGCCTACAAGAGACATAACCTCTCGTTTTCAAAAATATCATGCAAACAATACAAGAAGGGATAATTACGTAAAAATTCCACTTTTGGCATGTAGTATTCTTTTTGGTGAAGTCTAGCACACGAAATTCTTTTCAATAAATAGATGGTAATGATATCAACCTTAGGACCTCTTATTTAGCTACTTGGTTTGGCTTTGATACTCACTACCTCGACGAAAAGTTTAAGCTATTCGAAAGGGGGAATCTTTTAATGTTTAATATCTTTAACACACCTATTAACATCAAATTCTATCAACCATGAGTTTTTGACGACTCATTCTTATCTTTGTCCTTTTGTTTCTTTTTCATGAAAGAGAGGAAGAGTGAAATATAGATCACCTTCAAGTGTTGAAAACGCCCTCAGAACGAACGTAAAAGTGGAAGGAAAGCGGAATGGCTGATCTGTTGCTATTGCAAATAAATCCTGCAAACAACATTTCCATGCCATTTTAACTTCCAGCCTTGGCGGGACAATCAGATAAACCAGTAACTGATGGGAGCCTTCCTATGCCCGACCGTTTTTATCAGAAACCAAATTTGATTCGAAAATTATGATAGAAACATGATTTCAGGATCGCTTGGATTGTGCTATCAGTTGTAACTTTCACTTATATAAAGGAGATTGGTGTGATTGGTGCAATTTTCTAAGCAACAGGAACGAATGAAAACCCAAGCGGCTGATCTTATTTCAAGAAGTGACTTTTTCTAAACTCTTTGGGGATTTTATATTTCAGGATATGATTTCTGAAAGACTAATTGGTTTTCTTCATACCTCGCCGATTGCTGACAAAGTTTGCTGTTGATCGGGTCTCTGGTTTAGCAAATTATCCAAGAAAAACTGCACCGATCTCCTCACCTGAAAGCATAACGTTTGTTTTTTTAAAAGAAAGAAAGCATGAAAATCTAAAAAGGTCGTAAATCACTGTAATCTAACATAAGTATTTGTTGTAACATGTCTGTTATGCATTGTTTGATAACGAAAGATGAATTGTACATCAAACAACATACCGATGTCATGTCCCCTGTGGGCTGAAGTGCTCCAAGATCTATGAGACCTTGCATAACCTGCATGGATAGCTTCTCCATTTTAGCTTCTGCATTATGCCCTTAGTTTCTACAATGTTTATGGAGCATTTTAGTAGTTGAAAATGGACGTTTTCTAAGCCTAACCATTCTTACAACTGATCGAACCAGTGACGGGTTTAAAAACATTGGAGCAAAGGACACATTCGAGCACTTTCTCTCTTTGGTTAAACATCACAACTCGCATGGAACAAAGTAATTTGAAAGAAGATAAATTCAACTAGGATCCAATACTATTAATTAAGTGGGAGATACGTAGAAAAACTAATTCCGTAATATAAAGTGGATGTACAAAAACATCTTTATTCTTCTTTCTTGATTCCCATAAGCGCACAACTGTAGTTTCATGCAAAGATAGTAACTACAAACATATAACTTCTTATCAATCTTTTCTTTTCCCCGAAAATATGTTTATTGTTGTAATTTTATTTCTTGATGCTATTATAGTAAAAATAATGTTTTACTTAATCCTTTTTCTTTTTCAAGCACACGGATATTATTCTTTTTCTAATCTTCCACATGCATCGAGCGTGCTTGACTACTCTTATTAAAGAATTGATGCTCTTGTTCGCCAAGGGATTCATGGCAAGAATGCAAAAGTATTTGACAAATTTAAAGTATGAAATAAGAAATTGGACCTTTTTTGCATCCTTTTCATAAACGGCATAGAAAACCTCCAACAGTCTCTCCTTTGTAAAGCTCTTAATTTCTCCCATCATGCCAAAGTCGTAGTAAATAAGTGCTTCGTCCACATCAATAGCAAGATTTCCAGGATGAGGATCAGCATGGAAGAAACCAGTCTTTAGTATCTGAAATGGTAACAAGAGTGCAGGTAATCATGTAGGAAATCAAACGAGAAAAAAAGGGGTCATCATTTTATAAATTGACTGCAGGAAAAGCACCTGAATTAAGTAGGCTTCAATTGCACGCGACGAAATATTAGCTCGACTATATCCCCGTGCGTCTATCATATCTAACTGGTTTATCTTAATGCCTGATTAAAATGGTGAAAATTTTAAAGTATATAAGCACTACTGCATTGAAGGATTTTACCTTTAGGAAGAAATCAATATACATAAACAAATACACCAACGTCATTATGCAGAAAGAAGAGAAATAAAACAATACCGGGAGCATACTCCAACGTCAACACCTTCGTTGCTGTATAATCCCAGTAGACCATCTGGAATGAATAAAACGGTAATACCTTTAAAATGAAGAAAAATTCAACATTGTATGTCTTAAGCAGCATATTATAGGAAAATGATGTTTCAGCAGTAAGTCCAAGGTTGCGTATTCAGGGGAAGTCTTCCACATAATGTCTTCTTGATGGTTCTTACAACTTAGAATATATGTCGAGAATTGGAAAACATCATATTCTGTTACTCTTTTTAGTCTCACTCTCTATAACATTTCTGCAAACCTTATTATGTTCATATTTGATATTAGTTTAAGGCTTTAAGGTCTTGGAGAACGAGAAATAATTTATTTAAGGAAATGCAACAAACAACTGTATTCGAAATCTAAACATAAATATAGCTGATGAAACACATGTTAATTATCTGAAGAATAGAACGAGCCAGAAACGGGACAGAGAGCTACAAGTCTTTCAGGAGGAAACATACAGGTACTCGGACCCACTTTATATTTCGAAAATCCCGACGAAATCTATCAGCATTCTTTCCTTCATTCACGTAATCAATTTCCTCGTACAAGATCCTAAAATTTCCAGGATATTAAAAAAGAATCAGTTATTGAATTAACAACAGATCAGAATTAACTCAAGACAACAAAAGAACAGTCATATGCTCTCGTTTCAAGGACGATTGTCAGCCCACAGAAATAACACTAAAGATAAATCCTCTTTCACATATCTCTAAGTGCAATAGGCATTGAATAATAGTTCAGATAGCAATTTGCTCTACGTATCCAAAGGATATTCCAGATAATTCAACTAAAGATAATCACTTCAGAGATCAGGCAAAAATGATGAAATTGATTACCAAAAACACTACACAACACCATGTTGAATGTGGAATTTTCAGAATGGAGAGGTATTTTCATTAATATTACTCCAAAAGGTACAGTTTTTGTTCTTTTAAAACTATAGTTACCACAATAATCATCATCATCAGTGAAAACTTATTCATTTATACAGCTTACTTGGCACATTCTTCATATATTCCAATCCAATCCCTTGTTGGGCCGCCGAGAGTTTCACTTCTTTGGAAGTATTCGGCGATCAGCTTTAAATTTTCTGAAGAATGGGAAATGTTACAATAGGATAAACGAGACGTTATACTAATAAAAATTGTCAAAGTAGCTAGCACTCACTAAGATCAATGTCGAAAAGTTTCTTTAGTCCTGGTCTTTGAACTTTCACAACTACTTTCTCTCCGTTATGCAAGATAGCCCGGTGTACCTAACAAGATTCCAAAGTTACAATCAGCATAGTTGGAGCATGTGAAGAAAGTAAATCTTTTCAACTTTTATATGATTGAGACATTAGAATACGTATACTTTTTGGTGGATGCTTCTTTCTTGATTTCTGGATGAACTAATGACAATTTGAATCAAAAGAAGGTACGCAAGAAGGTCCACTGGAGCAGGAAAGGCAAACAAATTTTGTTTAATGCTTCAATTAGTCAATGCAGCAAAATGCATATTTTCATTATTTTTTCATAGATGCTTCCAACGAACATAAATTCACAAGATTTATACTACTGTTGCTGTTTTCCCATTTCAGCAAAAAGAGGCAAAAACAAAAAGCAAACACCTGACCAAGACTAGCAGCTGCAATTGGTAAGTCTTCAAACTCCTTGAACAACATGCGGATAGGTGCACCCAATTCATTTTCAACGAATTTCTTTGCTTTGCTTGGTGAAAAGGCAGGTACTCTATCCTGAATCATAAGCCGATTTTGTTAAAAGCAATTTGACAGACAAGATTCAACAATTTTTACAAGAGAGAAGTAAAATATGTACAACAGCAGAGAGAAAATCAAAATGCAAGAACACAGATTTTTCTGTGGTTCCAAGATTAACTGCTCCTAGGTCTACAGTCACTCAAGTTGTACAATAAGAATCTGTGATAGAGATATGCGAGCAAGGTCATTTCTCCAAGAAAAAAATATTAACCTGCAACTTGGCAAGCTCATCCACAAATTCTTTGGGAAATAGATCGGATCTAGTTGATGACAATTGACCAAGCTTTATAAAAGTCGGACCAAGTTGCAACACACATTCCCTTAACCATGAGGCAGTACGTCGTCTCCTCTCCCCTGAAAAGTTGAAAACCAAGCCCATAACATAAGTTGCTCATACAAAGATCCAATCTGATTAACCAGAAAATGGAAGAGGCTGCTTTAAAATGTTAAAAGTCGTCAATTAACCAAGCCCACCTGCTTATCCTCAGAGAAGCCTCCAACATACGTCCACTTTGCATTGTCCAAAAAGATTCGCACACGAAGTGAAAGAACAAAAGACCACACATCTATAGTTCTTTGTACTGAGTTATAATTTTCATTGGCCCAACTAAAACCTTCATCTGAAGGTAAAACTTTCAGGTCTTCAATAGGAGGAAGCTCTTTGGTAGTTGAAGTTTTCGAAAGGGGTGGAGCAGGATCTCTCTTAACAAGACTTCTTCCTCCATTAACAACACGTACACCATTCACATTCTTGGGGGATCCATTTACGTTGTCTGTTGTACTTATGGATGGTGAGATTCGTTTCTTGACCTCAGTTGCAGGTAACATTTTAGTTGCTCGTCCATTTGTACCTACTTTCGTGGGCAATTCCGTCTGTTGCATTCTGACTTGAAACCTATAGAATTTCCGAGCTTTAGCCAGATTGTAGACATCTTTGTCAAAATCTGCATAACTATTGTGTGATAGCAAGCCTGAAAAACTCAGATCAACTTGCACCCTTCCACGATATGCTAATTCTCCAATGCGACAACAGCAGCTATACGAAGCCAGTACTGCCGCCATTCAAGGTGTTAAACCTGAAGAAGAGCATATAATGACATTGCATATTTGAACAATTCACAACTTCTTAACAGTAAAATCATCAGAAACCAGGTTATAGTAAAAACTTTTGAATGAAAAACCCATAAAACAGCAAATGGCTGCAAAGAGAAGTGTTATCAACACAGATCTTTCTTATCCAATTATCCATTTCCAAGAACTTATAGCACCGACAGTTTCACTCTGATATATTTTTAACAACACGAAAACGAAAATTACAGAATATTATGAATGTATTCCAACCTTCCATAAGCCACTCCCTTCATTTGAGCATATGATAGACAAGAAATCTTTAAGTTCAGTGCAAAGACAAATCAACCCAATCAAATGTAAGCACAAACAGAACTACTTCATTAATGAAAACTCTTTTCCATAAACTGATATTCTACTGTCTATCAACGTAATTTTCCTTTTCTGTAAGCGATTGCCTTAGCTGTCCAAAAGAATCATCAGCAACTTCTGACCAAGCAAGAACAATACAAACTACAAACCATCGAGCAAAACATCAAACAATATGAATGCAGTCGGTTTTAACGTAGGATCATAGCAGATGCAGAAGCCATAATTCTACTCAAAGCCTCCAATAAAACCAACTTATGGGAACTAACCTTTCAATTGAAAATCAAGAAAGGAAGGAGAGCCAAAACCAGAAGCCTCTTATGCTTTACTCAGAACTCAAATCCCTTGAAACTGAACCCCGAAACTTAAAAGGACAGCAAGAACTGAACACAAAGAAAAACTGGCCTCTCACGTTCTTGCAATTTGTACTACGTTTGACAACCAAAACCAAGAATTAGTTAGATATTATGAATTGAAAACAAGAAACAGACAAGCCAAATTTCGTGTGAAGCTGAACTACACTGGAAATGGCTTTCTTGAACAGCAACCAACCACCACAAGGTCCACAATGTGGGAATCACTCTGGCTTTGTCGTTGCCTTGTTTGGTGCCGTCCGATTGGTCTGAGTTCCTTCTGACGTGTTGCATTCTTCTCCTCTCAGTCTCATCACTTTCATGTACTTCAATTACACAAGTTCCGACAGTTACGTCACATGATATTTTCTCATGGAATGGGAGAACCGTGCAAACCTCACTTACAATTTTCGTAAGTTTACAATAAGTTTTTTTATAATAATAAGAATATATTTTAATTAGTTAGATTTGATTTATTAAAAAATATTATCCCAGACCCCATTCGATCGAACATAAATCAATCATATGAGAGTGCAAGACTTGTCATGTGATTGATGTAAGTTAAGGAGAAAAAATAACCAATCTCATAATAAGTGTATTTGATTCGACCGAACTTGATTTGAACAAAGTTTTTTCTGATTTATGTTGTTACTATTTGATAAAAAAATGATGATTTTACTTTTTATTGTTAACTACCAAATCAAATATGTTTTTTATTTAAAAAAATCTAGTAGATCTAGTGAGGGAATGAGAAATAAAACATCCGTGAGAAAAAGAAATAGAGCGAAATGAGCTAGAAAAAATAAATTATATAGTAAAGTGAGAGGAAAACATGGAACAATGAGTTGAAAGGAAAAAAAAAATGTAATTGTGACATTTTAAAAAAATATTAAAATTAATATTCTGCCCATTTTTTAAGAAGAAATGAAATAAAGGGTAAAATTTGAGTATTCAAAATTTGGTATTATAATTTTTTTTTATAATTGTATAGATGATAGTTATATTTTCCATTGATTTAGAATTATAGTACTGACATATTAAAGTGTTATTAAAAATATATATATATATTTTATTATATTAGTTTATAAAATGAATGATTGGAAAGTTTTTATGTATTTGTAAATATATAAAAATAATAAGGGTAAATACTATATTTGGTCCCTTAAGTTTTCGTTTAAAATCACTTTAATCCCTCAATTTCATTTCTTGACTTTAGCATCATTGAACTTTAGTTTTTGTCTCAGTTTGGTCCTTCTGATCATTTTTCGGTGAAAACGTGGCTGGATTTTGACTCTTTGGAGTGTAAAATGATCAATAAGTTTAATTTTGTCACTTTAGTTCTTTAAGTACGTAAAATTATCAAATTAATCCTTTTTTTTCAAAAAAAAAGAAAAACATTTTTTTATATTTCTTTATGCTAATATGTTGTAATTATTTTATGTGAATAATGAAAACTTTGAACTTTTGTGAACATAATAATAATAGATTGCTAAAACAGTCTCTTTTTTTTAGTAGTAAAAAAATTATGAATTAATTTTATAAAAGAGTTAAAGATAAATCTAAAAAGTTAAATTTTAACAATTTAAGAGTTTTCGAACAAAAAGTTGGTAGATTATGTTTTTTGGCACTACTTACCCACATTCAAATGGCTTCCAAAGGTAAGAATATTTTTCCCTCTTGTTAGTTGCTTTGTCTTGCATTATTATTATTTTTTTTTGTTTAGGGCTGTCTAAAATATAGAGTGGTGGAGAGGTGACGATTCTGATGGCCTGGAAGGTGGGTGGTGGATGGGGACAAGTGGGTGAAGGATTCGCTGGTCTTCGGATGCCTGCATGGGCTGTGCGGAGGTAGGCCGCATGCTCGCCTGTCGGCAGCTCGAGCTGGGGACATCCTGCCAGCTTGAGTTGGGGCCTCAGGCTGGTCAGCAACGCCATAAGCTGAGAGCCTGAGAGACTTCGTGCGTGGCTAAGGGTTGGGTCGAGGTGGAGCCTCATCAGCTTGTCAAATGTGTTCCATCCGAATGGGTTTGGAACGTTATCCCTCCATACCTAGTGGGTTATTCACTGATCATATTTGGATGATTATGAATTTGCCTAAGTGTCCTTCTCTTGACTCAGGTGAGAATTTAGAGGACGTGACTGATTTTGATTCGTATAACGCCGATGGGTCTAAGCCTAGTGAGCAAGTGGAGGAGGTTGTGTCTGGTAGTGAAGGTGAGGATGCCGACAGTAAGGAGGCTAATAGTGAAAATGAGAAAGTTGGGAGTGAGGAGGGGGAAATCGAGAGTGAGGGGGAGGAGGTTGACAGTGAGAGCAAGGAAATTGAAGTTTATGAGGTGTTATGCCATTCTAGTATAGTTATGGTATTGGGAGTTTATAGCGGGAAACATCAGGGGGGTGGGGGTGGGGGGGTGGGGGGTTCGTGGTGCAGTTTGATGGATGTTGGAACGTGTAATAGCGGGGTAATTACACTTTTAATCCTACAGGATAAAGGGGGTCTCACTTTTGGTCCTTTACTTTTCAAAGCCAACAAACTTAGTCCTATAACTTTAAAATTTTTTGCAGATTTACACTTGATTGAGCTCTATTTGCATCCTAGTATCTTGCTCATCCATATCAGAGCTTATAAAATACCCTGATACTGCGTCACAATGGCGACCTTGCCCAGTCCCGAAGAGTAGTTCTCCATAGGGGTGACCCCTAAGGGCCCGAAAAAAGCCCACCGGTTCTGGGTTAGTAAATTGATATGTGCCTACTATAGGACACCCCAATTATAAGGCGCTGGCGGATAGAATGGTATACTAGGATGCAAATAGAGATGAATCGGGTAATTTCCTACACTAGTTCTATAAATTATGAGTACATGAACTGATTGAAAAGAACATGAGCAGGATACCTCGAAGATCTCCCAAAGTTTGAGAGAAATTCAAAAGAAAGTTCAAGACTATAGATATAGGTTAATCCAAATGTCTATGAAAATAGAAACTTTAAGCCAGAAGATAGACGAGATCCTCAAGATCCTTCTAGATCTACACAAAGATCTAACTTATCTGAAACATGGAGAAGCTGATAGATGAGTGGGTTGTAGCCAAAAAGATAGCAGCAACTCCCTTAGAACTCGACAAAGAGAACTTCATAAAATTAGTGGAGTTGAGCTTGGAGGGTTCTGTGAAGATCGGATGGGATAAAACCCTGAAGGCATGTCGGAGATTCAAAAAGTATAATAGCAGATCAGCTAGGAAGGCTTATCAAGATACACTTCATCGGAAATGGATACTTCGAAGGAAGTAGAGCAGAAAAGGCTAGAGAATATGCACAAGCTCTCTTTGGTCTTGAATTAATGAGTATTTGCGCAGTAGATGAACATATCAATTGGTTTCGCAAGTATTTATTTTAGAGTGGAGTAGCAACAAATGTAGCAACTCCAATATTTTTTGCAAAAATTTACAGTCCATGGAGGGAAATGTTGATCCAGTCATATAAAGTACCTGAAGAACAACTGAATTCAGTTGCAAGGAGGATGTCTTTTCTTAAAGACAGACTGAAGAATTGGTGTTATCAATCATCCATCTAAAAAGCCATGAAGAGGCTGAGAGGTAAGATCAAACGAACCCCTCTTTGTTGTGATAATAATGATTTCCTATGATTATAGGAGAATCAAGCGAGCCAAGGAAGAGGAAGAAACATAACAATGACTCTTACCTTAAGAGCTCTAGAAGAACCTATTTCAGGCGAAAATTATGGTGGTCCAAATAAAAAACCAGATCATACAAATCTAAATAGAAGATCGGACCAACAAGGGCTTCATCCCATGCATCTAGACGAACAGATACAAGATTCAAAGGAAGAACCCCCACAAGGAGGACTTTCGGACTAGCCCATACTCGAGCCAATGAAAGTTTCAAGGACTGCAACTGCTGGACCTGCGGAGCAAGAGATCATATATCTCCACACTGCCCGCAGAAACGTGGTGAATTCAAAAAATTTGAAGCCAGATGACATTCTAGATATGTGGTGAATTTAAAAATTATAGTTATTGTAATTTGATATACATGTTAACGACTCAAATCAAATTTCTAGTTATTTTCTTTTAATATGCCGCAATATTTGGATCCAAATTTGTTACAGGCGTGTCTTATTAAAATAAAATATAATATTATATTCATTATTTGAATATGTTAACTTTGTAGTTTCTAATAAGGTAATTATTCATAATTTGACTGGGGCTATTTGGGAGACCACCTAGTTGATGTGCAGTTGTCCGCATGTGCACTAATAAACAACCTAGTTGCTTCTTACCAACATTCGATTCTCAGCCTAGTTATAGTTATGTTTCTAGAGTGGATGGATTATTTTTACAACTGATGGCTACTATACTTATCTGAGTAGATTTTAATTTAGATTATAATACTACAATACTTATTTGAAACATTGGGGAGTTTTTTTTTGTTCTTAGTATTCTTGTTTTGTGTGTGTAAAGAAACCATATCAAAAAAGAAAAAAAAAATCATGGCTACTATTGAAATGTAAAAGCAAGACAAAAAATAAAAAAAAGGCAAGACACGTGCCATCTCATTGCTATGTACTGTGCTTAGGATCAAACAAACCCCGTCCTAGTATTTTTATCATTTAGAAGTGCATGCATATTTATGTGGTCTTGACATTGTTTAAAACAAGTTCTAGAAAAATAATGTAATAGATGCACTTTCTCTCAAGAAGCAAAGAATCATGAGTGTTGGGCTCAATGCCTCTCAAGATATGATTGATCCTCTAACTTCATATTTAAGCTTTGATTCAAATCATTATTGCAAAAATAAGTTCTCAACCATGAATCATCTAAAGTGTGAAATACATATTCTTCTTGTATATAATATAATAAATCATGAGTGGATTAAAGAGTCTTTTAAAAATAAAAGTTTCTATCATCAAATCATCATCAAGCAACAACACGACACCATTCAAAAATCAACATCAACCAGCAACCCCCCCATATTTAAATCCACATTGCCCCCAATGTGCATAGTGGATAGAGGCATGCAACCCAAGGACGGAAAATCAAAGAAAGAAAAGAGAATATCCCTGAGTGCATGGTGCATGAACAATCAAGGGATCGACGGAAGCCATGGCGTGAGGCTGGACGAAGTTGGAGGGGGCAACAGTGGTTGGGAGGTGGTGATGAAGGGGTTGGTGATTCATAGTTTTTGGCCAAGGGTTACTGCGGAGCACTTCGTTAATGGCTGCTCATGAAATGAAAGAAGGTGAGACTGTGATGCCCAAATTTTTGTTTTAACATGTTGAAAATGCAAAAAATACCATATAACTAGGAGCATTTAACACTTATAAGACGACATTATCCCATAAAAATATGACAAATTATGCACTTATAACCAGTTGCTACCTCTTTGATTCAAAAGAGGACATAACAAAGCGTCCAAACTTCAAGCATTTGTGAGGTTTTAGATTTTATATTTTTGATGAGTGAGAATTTTTTTTTTCAAAAGGCCGCCTGTGCCTAGGCGGGGGGTTTGGCGGACCCCCACCTGTTTACCAAGAAAGAATTCAAATTATGTACAATTGGAAAAACTGAAAACAAGGAGTACTTACTCCCTTTACAAAAGAGAGAAAAATACCTATACTAAATAATAGACCCATCGTCCCCACGTGTTGTTCCCATTATTCCCAATCCTGACCACAAGACCTCCATGAAAAACTCCTGGCCCATGTCATGAAACCATCATCTCCCCCGACGAAGGTGAGGGACTCCCCGTCTGTCAAGGCAGAGAATGCTGAGGAGAACATCCGTGATATCATCATGGCGCAACACCCTAGTCAATTGTAAAGAAGCAACCTCCTTCGCAAGATGGTCAGCCGCCCCATTCGCCTCCCTGAAAACATGTTGAATGTCCAACACTAGCAAGTGTTGGATATGTACAATGCACATAATCAGATATTGTATCTCCCACTTCCCAGAAACACGGGACTGTGAGAGCTGAATCACTGCCATGACATCCACCTCCACCACCAAAAGGGCTAGACCGTGTGTCAGGGCAAGCTCCAAACCCCGCCAGACGACAGTGAGCTCTGCAATCACACTGGTCCCTGTGCCCAGTGCAACCTGATATGCAATGTTTACATGCCCATCCGAATCTCTGATGATGCCCGCCGCCCCTGCCAGGCCTGGATTCCCAAGGGAGGAGCCGTCTGTGTTAAACTTTTCGATAGATCGTATTTACTTCCTCTAAGAGGTTTGTTGGTTTTTTCATTCTTAAATTATCATAGATTGTATTTATTTAAAAATTGTATAATTTTTTTATAGATCGTTGCTATAAATTGTATTTATTGAATCAATTGATATATAATTTATTGATATGCTCCAAATATATATACATGTAGACTATATATTTTGGGTCAATCGGTTTTTTCATTCCGATTAGCCTAATGACCTAATAATTTATCCGATAAATTAGTGGTCCCGCTTTCAAAACATTACTACAGGTACTAACAACAATTCAATGAAGCTATAAACTATGTTTGAACTAAAAATAATCCAAACAAACACAATACACATACACACAATGTACTATAAATTGTACATATGCCGATATATTATATATATATATATATATATATATATATATATATATATATAAAATTTATTTATTTATAGAGAGAGAGTACTAAGACTGAGCAATTGCAGATCTCAAAACTGAAGAAAGCGGATCGACCTGGAAAGCGTGGCGGAAGCGCGAAAAATAAAAAAATGATTAAATAATGCGAATAAAGCAATAATTAAATTCCGATCAAGGGGTGTACTCTTGACCTTTCCTGATCGTTCGGTGTATTAAAGTAAATACATAGGTCAAGAATTAATACAAGAAAATACAAGATGCGTAAAACGTAAATTGAAAATACCTTTTCGCCGTTTTTCTCATACGGCTACAAGCATTGACTCTTCTCCTCGGATCTGTTTACTTAGAGGGTTCAAGCGTAGAACCCCTCTAATGCAAGTTCACACCATACCATGGAAGATGGGTCTAACCCTCTTGCTAAAAAGGATTAGATCCAGTGGAAGAAATAAATGTTGAATAACATTATTAATTAGTGTATATGGATTTCCTTCGTTCTCAATTTGAATCCAATTCAAAGAGAACATGAAATCAAAAGAGGAGAAGAAGGAATATATTTTTAGGTTTTTTCTTAGAAAAACCGTGTGTTTTTGGTTATGCTTGGAGAGAGAGAGAGAGAGAGAGAGAGAGAGAGAGAGAGAGAGAGAGAATTTACAAAATGTTACCAATTTGCAAAACCATGCACATGTTTTGATGAGAGAGAAAAAACCAATGTAATTGGAATCCCATCCCACTACATCTACCGTGTGCCTGCATATGAATTGGAGAGGAGTGTGTGAAGATTGAATCCAATTCCCTTCAATTTAGCAACTACCTCTCCTCATCCAAAATTTCAAATTTCATCCCCACATCAACATGATGTGGCCGGCTCCTATTAGAGGTTTGGGCAATCATTCTCTCTAATTGGGCTAGGCTCTAGTATATTTGGATTGAGCTTGTTTTAATTTGTTCAATAAATTAATCAAATTCAATTCTTAATCCATAGGGCACATTATTTAATCTAATTAAATAAGTACCCAATAGAAAATCCATGTAAATATTTAATCTAATTAATATACACAAGTCCAAATATACTCAATTAATAAATTCAATTTATTAATCAAGCCCAAACAATTAATTAGTCCAACTAATTAATTTTAGTCCATCTCCATTAATCAATGAATCCGATTCATAAATTAAACAAGCCCATATGCTAATTAATTAATGAATTCAATTCATAAATTAATTAGCTCAAGCTATTTTAAATTAATCCAATTAATTTAAAATGTCAAGCCCAAAATTTTATTAATCCAATCAATCAAATTCTTGGGATATCCATTCAATGGATTATCCCAAATAAATGATCCAATAATTTATTTTCTCTTCTCATTAATTCGTTTCTTTCGAAATTGATTCCAAATTAATTCCATCACTTCCACAATGATTTGTGTGTAACCCTTTAGGTTCACCCTCAGCTAGACTTGGGCGTGTGTGACCAACACAATTAATTAGATCTAATTTCATTAAATAATCAGAAATTCCCCGTTACCATGTGTGACTGTCTAGCAACGGTCCATGGCACTAGAGACTAGGTGAATGTTGGCGTGAACATTTAGGCTCCGAATCCATACGAGTACGGCCCTACTGTTAACTGTCTCCTAGTCTTAGTCTAGGGCATGGAATTAGGTGTCGGTTCCCATTCTTGACTAGACAACTATGCTTAATACTTGAGATGCCTTTACTCTACTGATACGATCTAGGAAACCTATCCCTGATCGATCAATCATTTTGGCCAAAGACTTTTAGAGTTTAAACCATCTCAAAGTGAATGGGAGAACTCTCTGTCATATACTGACAGGGGACAAATCCTTTCTTGGAATCCACCATCCTCGCTACATACTCCGATTGCACTGGATAAGACTTATGATGACCATGCCTCACGATAAGCCACCGCTTGCCATATCCAACATATAATTTTTGTATGCATGTGACTGCCATGATTCTTCAAGTCCGAGGACTAATATTGTACTATCGAAATTGGAAATTCCAGTTATACCTACCATGCATTAAGAGTCTTTCATATGACGATTCCTTGCTAACTAACTCACTAAAACTGTACAGACGACCTACGTCTCCTGTCAATGAAACACGACTGCAGTATTTAGTGCAATTCTCCATAGGACCCTCGATGCCCAGCTCGAGGTCCTCGACTTGAAACGTTTCAAACCAACCCTCAGGGGTTGGTTTCATAGCTTCCAATCCTATGAGCAATCCAACTCCACAGGTTTAATCTTTCAGTCCATGGACATTTCGTTTTGACATTGAAACCTCGTTCAATATTAGTGATAAGCACAACAATCATGTTGCCATCTTGATGAACTCTTACCATACTCATCAATTTAATATTATTTGATAAAAATTATCGAATGGAAAATAACCAATCCAATTGGCTTTTAGTGACCCATTCCAACAATCTCCTACTTGACCATTAAACCAATTACCCATGTCGCTCAGAACTTTATGCGCATGAGCAATCGACAATACCGACTCAGTTTCATAGGTCTACTTTATTTTTTGCTGGATCTACACGGTTCAACCGTAAATTTTCATCACCATCGCTGCCCGCAGATAGTTGTTATATAAGAATTTTGCGGATCTTGTGATGAGATCTCGGGCCCATAAGACTCGCGCCCTAGCCTCGTCGTTCGCTCTAAGGCTACAATTGACTCGGTCATGCTAGGCACCACTTCCATCCAATGGATGTTGTTTTTCGATCCAAACCACTTTTCTAGACCGACTTGTTAAAGTCGTCCCACATTCAACTTTTAAGATGGGGCGTCTGCTTGAAATCTTTTCAAGCTACCATGCCTACCATCAAGTTCGAACATGACTATACTTTGAGGACTTATCCGTTATTCACATGAGTTTGGAAGCTAGTATTACTTTAGCTTTCCAGAATAAACTCTCCACAAACGTGTGTCAGACACACTTCTTTAATCCTTATTCAGGTATTAAAGACTGTTCTTGACAACTGTCTACTTCCAATTTGTGTATTTCCGATATACATTGTGTCATGCCCTAAGCATACGCAACATTAGGCCCAACACACCAACCTAACACTTTTATGTTGTCTTCAGCACAAACGTAAGGAATGTCCAAGATATCTGAGCTTTCTCATCAGTTAGACGCAACTGAGTCTTGAATAGCTTAAGCTTTCTCATCAGTCAATCGTGACTAAGTCTCGAATAGCTTTGAGCTTTCTCATCAATTTTCTACGACTGATTCATGAACAATTGACCCTAATGTAGGAATTCAATTCCTTTTAAGGAGAATTTTGTGAATAATTTTATATATGTCTTAATGTTCCCAAAACATCTTAACCTCATTTTCAATGAGTAAGACGTTTATACACAAAATACATTGGAACTCACACCAACTCCCATAAACCTTGGGCTCATTTTATCAATTCATACCCAATATGATCCTTTTAATAAATTGAATATTCCAGTTTTATGAAGTCTCAAACCTAGTTTGAACTTTCTAGTGAATCCTTAGGCTCCAAGCTATTGATTCTGAACAATGTCCCACATCGCTCATCTTTATGTCCTTTGGATTAAAATCTAATTCCATGGACAAATAAGGATTGGAATATGGTCAGTTAGATATGTTATTTGATTACGAATGATGCTTTTGAGAAGTTGTATGAAAACTTACTCCCACTATTCCCTTAACGTGTATAGGACCATACTATTAACTCAAGTACTTTGTAGGACGAGAGTTTCATCATACAATAAGGACCAATCTATTTTAGTGAAACACCAATCAAACAAAGTCCAACTAGTTTGATTTCTTTCTTATCAGAGATCGGTCAACCGTGGTCCTTTCAGGAAGAACTTCATCGAGTGAGAATCACATTCTCATTTGATATTCAAAAACTCCCAGTAAACACACACCCTCTCGATCAAATCGAAAGGCAATCAGTTTGGTTCACCATTCCGAGTCTAATTCTTTGAACCTCATCAAACTAAATTAAGATTTGTGAAACCCCATACTGATCTTGTGTATTTTAGTAACTCATAGATATCACACTGGAGTCAATTAATGTGTAACTGGTAAACTCATTTTGTCCCATAAAAGAGCCTTAGCGGTATTTCTCCTTCTTAATAAAGGTTTTGAAAGCTAACAAATCCAAATCGCCTATTTCTAGTGCTCTTTGAACCCATCAATCTTTCTCTTCCTCAACTAGAAGAGATTAACCTACCAGGACCGTAAATTTCATTCTTGATTATCATTTTATCTTTTTATTGGAGGAGAGCTTAGGACACTCCCTCTTCTAACTGTCTTTTTCTTAGCAATAAATGCAAACATCATCCGAAATCCTTGACTAATGGACCCTCTTCCTCTTTCCTTTACCCCTGCCTAGCGGTGTAACAGAAGCACTCAAAGTGCTAGCAGCAGTAGAAGACATCTCACCCTTCTTCCTCTCGCATCCGGCAACCTTGCCCTTCGCTTTAGAGGTTGAAGCCTCTCCCACTAGTACCGACAGCGTAGATTTTTCAATCGTTGCCTCGCACTTGACCAGTATATTAATTAATTCATGAAGGCTTTCCTCAAGCCCATTCATGTGATATTTGATAATAAATTGATCAAGGGAGGAGATAGTGATTGTAGAATCAAGTGAACGTACGTTTCTTCCTAATTGAAATAAGCCTGGAGGTATCTGAGTTTCTCCACTAGGGATAACATCATCACATCATGCTCTTGTATGGACGATCCCTTAATCATTATCATGCTGAAGAATGCCTTGTCACGACATATCTAATATGCCATTCCGGTACCGCATAAAGTTCTTTCATGCGGTGCATTATCGACCAGACATCCTCATACCTTTCGTACTGTTTCTGGATCTCATTACTCATTGAGTCCAGTACGATACTGCGTACTTTCTGATTGTCCTCATGCCACTGAGTAAAATTTTTGAATGTCTAATGTTCTCGCGCAGAAACCTATCCGACAAAGTCCGAGGTAGATATTTATCTAGAATCATAAGTCTGGTTCTCAAAATCGAGGACTATCATCAAATTTCTCAGCCAATTCGAATAGTTTGTTCCAACAAATTGTTAGCCTCAAGTATATAATTAAGTGGATTCTTAGACATATAATAAATAGAAAAATATAAGCAGATTATCATAATATTAGGTTTAAGTTAAGGACTTGGACTTCAGTCATTAACCCTCTAACTATTTTTGCGAAAGTCCATTACTCTCAAACAGGGTTTCGGGAAAAACCTTTTCCTAGTGGGCTTGAGGTCCACAAGCGAAATTGTACATGTCTCGTTTTTATGATTCACATGGAAATAACCTTGTGGAAGGTATTCAATATCATTCTCATCCTACGAGATCCCCAAGATACTTTGCCTCACCGTTTTCACATGATTCTGAGGACTCCAAGCAAATCACATTACTTGGTGTTAGAACGACCTATCAACCGAATCATGTAGTAAACTATTGCCCCCATGACTCGTGAGATAGAGAAATAGAAGCATAGTCTTTTCTTTCACAATAATAAATGCAAGTTCATTTCAGTCTGTACGTGCCACGACTTATGAGACCACGTATGAGTGAAATCAACTTCCTCACTACATTACTGTGGATGGAAGGCATGGAAATTACATTACTTGGTGTTAATCCTAATCCATCAACCAAATCATAGCACACACTATTACCCCCATGACTCGTGAGATACAAAAATAGGCGTGTATTAACTTCGTTCACAGTAATAGTGCAACTTCATTTCAGTCCACACGTGCCACGACTCGTGAGACCACGTATGGGTGAAATTGACTTCCTCACTATATTACTGTGGATGGATTGTATGGAATAACAAGCCATTGTTTTATTTTTATTTATTAGGGTCTAATATTAAACTCGGTCCAACCAAGTGAAAGTTTATTTTAATATGACCGAGACCTCATCACAATATTAGCATTTTGCATGAAAAAGATATCCAATATATTTAATGCATTAAATAAAATGCATCGCATGCAAAATAAAAGTCTAGTACGCCCCTGTTAGCTAATCACAAGCTCAAAAACCTACGCGACCCACTGAGCCCCCAGTGGATCTATGGTTAGTCTAAAGGTAGGCCTATGCTATTACAAGATATTTAACCCATTAACACATTATGGACCTTATAAACCTCTTTATTTCTTCATCTCGTTCGTGGGCTCCGTCCTTTGAGCCTCTTCTCCATGGATCTCTGAGGGCCATCCCATGGCCTCCTCTATGGGTCTCCATCGTCTAGGCTTGCTCTTGATAATTATTAAAAAAAAATAAAAGTAAAACCTCTCCACCTATTCTACTCTCATTAAAACATAAAAAGAAACCCCAATCAACAGTTGGGGGGAGTACATTAATAGGGAGAAAGCAAGCCTTACCAAAATAGGCTAGAAACGAAAAGATAGAGAAAATAAGAGGCACGCAGGCCACAACACAACAGAAAATAAACCATACACAAGGTCCAATGGGCTTCGTGATCATCCATGTTAATCGAATTAATAAAATAACACATTTATTTCTAAAATAAATGCACTCAAAATATAACGCAAACCATGCATTATAAAAAATGATATCCAATATCATAAATTTAATTACACATCGCACCTCAGGAATTCATAAGTAAAATAGTGCAACTTAATAATTGACATAAGTGCAACCAATGTAAAAATTAATTTTTGTTTAAAAATTCATTCAAATTAATTTTAAATTTAATCTTGGGAAATACAAAATCTAAACCAAAAATTAAATTCACCGAAATTAATCATTTCAGAAAAATATGCAGAAAAATCAGAAAAATAAAAAATATAAAAATTCTGAAAAAACGATCTAGACGGCTGACTGGCAGCCAGGAGCGCGCCCCAGCCTGTGGCCGCACACAGCCCCCGTAGGCAGTGCGCGGGCCTTGCGTGCGCAGGCGTACGCCTGCGCTGACTGCTGCACGCTAGGCGGTCGTGCGCGCAGGCGCGCGTGCGTTTGCTAGACGATCGGCAGGCTGCGGTCTTACTTCATTTTTTTGTTTTTTTTTAAACTTGTTTTTTCTGAAAATTCTGAAACAACAAGAAAAAAATCAATGTTCAGAAATTCCAAATTTTAAAAAAATTTATGCCCAAAATTAAAAGCAAAATTAAACAAATAAACCATAAATCTAGATATGCAATTAAAATCTAAAATTCATGCTTTTAAAACCGATTTAAAAATGTGTAATCATGATTACACATGCAATACACGTTATATTCCAGGCCTAGATACCGAATTAGGCTCTAATACCACTTGAAGGAAGCGGATCGGTCCAAGAAATGCGGCTGAAGCGAGAAAAATTAAAAAATGATTAAAAAATGCGAATAAAACAATAATTAAATCCCGATCAAGGGCATACTCTTGATCTTTCCCAGACGTTTGGTGTATTAAAGTAAATACATAGGCTAAGAATTAATACGAGATGTGGCCGGCTCCTATAAGAGGTTTGGGCAATCATTCTCTCTAATTGGGCTAGACTCTAGTATATTTAGATTGAACTTGTTTTAATTTGTCCAACAAATTAATCAAGCTCAATTGTTAATCCATAGGGCTCATTGTTTAATCTAATTAAATAAATACCCAATAGAAAACCCATGAATATTTAATCTAATTAAATATACACAAGCCAAATATACTCAATTAATAAATTCAATTTATTAGTCAAACCCAAATAATTAATTACTCCAACTAATTAATTTTAGTCCATCTTCATTAATTAATGAATCCAATCATTAATTAAACAAACCAATATAATTAATTAAGGAATTCAATCCACAAATTAATTAGCTCAATCTATTTTAAATTAATCCAATTAATTTAAAATGCTAAGCTCAAAATTTTATTAATCCAATCAATTAAATTTTTGGGCTATCCATCTAATGGATTATCCCAAATAAATGATCCAATCATTTATTTTCTCTTCTTTATGAATTAATTTAATCCAATAAATTAATCTGTTTCTTTCAAAATTAATTCCATGACTTCCACAATGATTTGTATATGACCCTTTAACCCTTAGCTAGACTTGGGCGTGTGTGACCAACACAATTAATTTAAATTTAATATTTATTATTTTTGATTATCCCATAATTAGAAATCGCCTGTTACCATGGGTGACCGTCTAGCAACGGTCCATGACACTAGAGACTGGGTGAATGTTGGCGTGAATATTTAGGCTCCGAATCCATACGAGTACGATCCTACTGTCAACTATCTCCTAGCCTTAGTCTAGGGCATGAAATTGGGTGTCGGTTCCCATCCTTGACTAGGCAATTATAATTAATACTTGAGATGCGTTTACTTTACTGATTCAATCTAGAAAACCTATTCCTGATCGATCAATCGCTTTGGCCAAAGTCTTTTAGAGTCTAAACTATCTCAAAGTGTATGTGAGAACTCTTTGTCATATACTGATAGGGGACAGATCATTTCTTGGAATTCACCATCCTCGCTACATACTCCGACTGTAATAGATAAGGCTTATGATGACCATGCCTCACGACACAGCCACCGCTCGCCATATCCAAGATAGTCTTTGTATGCACGTGACTGCCATGATTCCTCAAGTTCGAGGACTAATCTCGTACTATAGAAACTGGAAATTCCAATCATACTGACCAAGCCTTAAGAGGCTTCCATATGATGATTCCCTCGATTCACTTCAGTCAGTCGACTATCTTACCAACTGTCCCACTAAAACTGCATAGACGACCTACGTCTCCTGTCAAAGAAACACGATTGCAGTACTTAGTGCAAGTCTCCATAGGACCCTCGATGCTCAGTTTCGAGGTCCTCGACTTGGAACGTTCCACACTGACCCTCAAGAGTTGGTTTCATAGCTGTCAAATCTATGCGCAACCCAACTCCACAGGTTTAACCTTTTGGTCCGTGAGCATTTCGTTGTGACATTGAAACCCCGTTTAATATTAGTGTTAAGCACAACGAGACACGTCATCTTGATGAAATCTTATTGTATTCATTAATCTAATATTTTTTGTAAAGATTATCGAATGAAAAACAACCAATCCAATTGGCTTTTGGTCATTCATTCCAACAAAAACCTCTATGGAGAGTTGGAGAGTGGAGTGAGGAGAACTATATGGGATTGAAATCCTAAAAGACCCAAATTTATATAATTGTGTCTATTGCAAAAGGACAAACTTACCCCGAATGTCCGAATATAACTCCACTATTTTAGGGCTTAAAGGTTATTTAGGAGTGATATTAGTAGCCAAGAAACATAATGCATAGTTAATCTTGTGCCGACACCTTTTGAAGTTTAAGTATGTTACCAAAAGAACCAACGATGAACCACATGCACTCATTCTTACATTAGTCTACAACTGTGTATTAAACTTCTAAATCATTGAATGCAAGATATCTTTGTATTGGTCTCTCTAAATAACCTCATTTTCCCCAATATTACTCATGTTCTCATGGACATGGTTGACCACAACTGTATCCCTGCCATGTCTTCTTGTCCAATTCCCAATGTTTAAGTCATGGCGTGGCATCAAAAGTCCATCCTTAGTTAATTTTCTCTAGGTGAATATTACAATTCTTACTGAAAATACATCATACGTACTAAGCATTTTCTCCTGTAACCTATTTCATTAACTCATCATTAGTTGGCACTTCATCCATTTCTCAAGTTTTCAACATTAAACTTATTTTATTAGCCTGCACTTGTTCATTACCATTCCTATAAGTGTTATAACAATTGTGGTCTATAGAAAAAATCTTATATAAAAGGGGAGAGTAACATATAGCTTTTTATAAAACCTTGAAGAGTATACATTTTCCATTCTTGATAATTTCTCTATGAGAAAAATACTTAAACTATTAACTATACATTGCACAAATATTATGGGGCATCTGGTTTTATTTTTGAAATTCCATTTTCAATTTTTACACTATTTCAACATTTTTGAAAGCTTGTTTGTTTAGCCCAATCTCATTAAAAAAAAAATTAATTTCTATCTTGGAATCCACCGTCCTCACTAAAAATACTTCGACTATACTGGACAAGGCTTATAACAACCACACTGAAGATACAGTCGTCTCTTGCCAGATCCAAGATACAACCATCATATGCATGCAACTATCATCATTCCTCAACTTTGAGGACTTATCCTGTACTATCGGAGTAGAAAATTCAAGTCATACCGACAAAGCCTTCAAGGGCTTCCATATGACGATTCCTGTGGGTCAATTCAGTCAGCTAACAATCTTGTCAACTAATACACTAAAATTGCATAGACATCCCTGCTAGAATAGGTTCGACTCTTTTAGTCCGATGTCCTTCGCAGATGAAACATAACACTCATCCAATGAATTCAATAATTAGTACAAGTCTCTATAGGACTCTCGATGCCTAGTCAAGGTCTTTGAATGTTTCAGACCAACCCTTAGAAAATCGTTTGATAGCTGGTATCTAATAGGCAACCCAACTACATAGGTTATCTGATTTGTCTGCAGTCATTTGTTCTGATGTTAAAACACCGTTTAACATAAACAGTAAGCACAAAAAACACATAGTGCCACAGATGAATGCTTAATGCATTCATCAAGATAATATCACATTCATAAATATTGCTAAATAGTTTCCAAAACTATTAATCTAATTGGCTTTGTGGTTATCTATTCTAACAATCTACCACTTGACTTAAAGTCAATCGCCTATATCCCTTAGACCTATGTTAGTATGAGCAATTTGCAATATTGGCTCAGTCTCATAGGTCTACCATATTTTTTGCCAAAATAATGCGGTCCAACTACATGTCACATCTTCCTACCATCGCTCAAGCAGATAGTACGTCTAAGAGTTTTTTTTGGTTCTATGATGAGATCTCAACCCTTTTTGCCTGTGCCATTGGCTAGCTGTTATCCTCCCAAGTAACTATTGGCTCAGTCATGCTGGGCTACACTTAACCATTGGATGTGGTTTTTCATCCAAACCACTTCCGGAGCAACTTCTAAAGTCACTATACATTCGACTTTCTTGGTGAAAACCATTGTGGTATCCTACTTGAAACCTTTCCAAGCTACCACATCACCATTAAATCTGAATGTACATTCAAATTGAGACTAGTCAATCATTCACATATAATTGGAAGCTAGTATCACCATAGCTTTCCAGAATCAACTCTCCATTGACTTGCATAAAAAATACTTCTTTAATCCTTATATAGATACTAAAGAGTAATCTTGACTGCTATACAGTGCCTTCTCAGTACACTCTCGATATCTGTTGTTATGCTTAAAGAACACATAACATTCAGTCTAGTGCATTGGAGAACATACCTATGTTGTCTACGACAAAGATATAGGGGATGTCAAACATCTTCTTAAGCTCCTCATCAGTTCACGAAGACTGAGTCTTGGACAGCTTAACCTTATGAGTAGGCATCTTATACCTTCATGGAGAATTGAGTGAATAATGTTCGTGTTTCAGTGTTTCCTAACATCTTCACATCATTCCAAATGAGTTAGATGTTACACAATTAAAATAGTAGAAACACAACTAAGCTCCCACTTACTTTCCAACTTGTTCTTAACCGAGTCATACCCCTCATGACCTCATCAAAATGAATATTCCAGATACTGAAAGTTTCAAACCTAGTTTGAATTTCATGTCTGATCTTATGGCTCCAAACCATTCATCTGAGCTCGATGCCCAACATCTTTTTTCCTTATGTCAATGGATCGTAATTCAATTGACTTGTCAGACTTAGAAACTTGTACCTCTTAGGTAATTAAGGTGTTCTAGACGTCCCTCGAAAAATTGAAATACAGTCAGTGGAAAAATTCAATTACAAATGATGTTTGCTACATCCAATTGATTCATCAAGGAGCTACTCCTCACGTCAGTTATCCAATGAAATCTAATTTCCCTTAGGATAACAAATGAACCTGTAGAAACCTAGTTTGCGTCCTATTAACCCCTTGACGTATGCAAGACCATCCCATATACTCAAGTAGTTTGTAGGATACAAGCTTGCCATGCCACATGGGCTAAGGTAGTTCAGTGAAACAGCAATCATACTAAGTCCAACAAGGTTCGATCCCTCCCTTATCAGAGACGTAGTTTAATTGTGGCACTCCAAGAAAAACTCCACTGAGTGAGGATTCCATTCTCACCAGATACTTCAAGAACCCCCACTAAATACACACCATCTCGATCCAATTGCATGATTTAATTTTTCAACCAGTTTGGTTCTTCACTTAAAGTCTAATTCTCAGAACCTTCCAAAGGTCCTTAGACTTCTAAACCCCCTCCTGGATCCGTGTATTCAGTGACTCACATATGCTTGACTAGGTCCAATCTAATAGACCACTGTCAAACATACATTGTCCTACAAAGAGCTTCCTAGTCTTCTTCTTGCTCAGGAAAGACTTGCAAGCTAGTATACTCAACTTAAATATTTCTAGATTCATTTAATTCACCAACCTCCTTATCCTAACTAGGGAATATAACCTAGCTTCGCATGCCAAATCTATAAGTTTCTCCTGATTATCCATTTTTATCCTTTTTTTAGCATTCTTAATCCAATTACGAGATAGTTTTGGAATAATTACGTAAACAACTAAGCAGACAAGAATAACCATTTCTTGTCAAATGGAATAACTTTCATCGATCAAAACCATGTGATCCAAATTTTCCAACAATAGAAAAACATAATTTGATCATGTTAGGTTACAAAATTGTATCCTATGTACTTTTTCATAACATGATCACTAATAGCTAAACCTATTGGAATAGGAAGTCGAAAAGCCAATTGGATTGGTGATTTTGGGAACTATTCAAGTAATATTGCCCCGATGAGTATGGTAAGTATTCATCTTTGGTTTATGTCTATTGGGCTTTCCAATTACGTTAAGCATCATTTAACGTCACAATAGATGCCCACAGACCATTTAGATAACCCATGTAGTTAGGTTGCGCATTGAATGGCGATTATGAAACCAACTTCTGAAGGTTGGTCTAAAATATTTCAAGTCGAGGACCTCAAGACTGAGCATCGAGAGTCCTATTGGAACTTGCATTGAGTATTGCATTCATTGAATGAGTGTCGTGTTTCATCAATGACAGACGGTTGATGTCTATGAAATTTTAGTAGGTTAGTTGACAAGGTGCTCAACTAACTGAACTGACTTGTGAGGATCGTCATATGGAAGCCTTGGAGGCTTGATTGATATAACTTGAATCCCCGGCTCCCATAGTACAGGAGTAGTCCTCAGACTTGAGGAACTACAGTAGTTATGTGCATACAGTGGATATATCTTAGATCTGTACGAGAGGTGTTTATGTCACAGACATGATCATTATAAGCCTTGTCCAGTGCAGTCAGAGAATGTAGTCAGGATGGTGAGTTTCAAGAAGAGGATCTATCCCCTATCAGTATATGATGGAGGTATCTTCTATGCACTTGGAGATATGTTCACACATTATGAACATGTGGCCACAGTGGTTGATCGAATAGGAAAAAGAGGTTCCTATGTCAAGCAACTTAGCGTAATGCGGTCTCAAGTAATAAAGCATAGATGCCTAGTCCAGGATGAGAACCCACATCAAATTTCCTGCCCTAGACTAAAGTCAGGAGATGGTAGAAGGAAGGAACATACCCGTATGAAATCAAAAGTTAACGATCCACACATTTATTCACCTAGTCTCTAGTGCCGTGGACTGTTTCTAGACGGCCACCCATAGTAGCGGGTCTACTTGATCAATGGTTGATCAAGGATGATGTGACATCCCTAGGACTTTATACTTAATTGGATAACTAACTGATAACTATTATAGAAATTTTATAGTAAATTGTATATTAAAATTGGAGTACAATAAAACTTGAACGGAGTGAATTGAAACTCATTATAGTAATTGAGAGTAAATTATATTAATTAAGAAATTAGGAAGGACGTAAAAGATATTTTAGAAAAATTTAAATAAGATAAAGTAATAATAATAATATAATAATAATAATAATAATAATAATAATAATAATAATAATAATAATATAATAATAATATATAATATAAATATGTAAAGCAAAAAAAAGAAAGTGGGCGGGTGGGGCCATCAATTCCCCACCGCCACACTAACTTTGCATACTTATTGAAGCAAGCACTTGCATTCATTCTTCTCTCTTTTTACATATGTAAACAACACACACATCAACACACACACACTGGAAGTTTATTTCGGGTGAAGACAGGTACGAAAATTTTGGATTTTAATTTATATTAATTTATATAATTATATTATTTAATTAGTTTATTTATTAAATATAGTTTATACTGATTGATGTACTATTTAATCGGAATATTTTATGATTTTGTCAATTTATATTGGTGTTGAATTAAATGTCCCAATTGACTTAAAACATTATAGTTGGTTAATTAACTTATTAGATTTGGTAGATTTAATTATTACTATAATTAATTTATTCACTTTTGTTGGGCCTATTAACCAAATGTGTAATTATATGTATTCGGGTATAATTAAATTGTATAATAACGAGAAATTAATAGAAAATTCATTGGAATATTTTGAAAATTATGTTTGAGGAATATTATATTATTAGAAAGGAAAATGAGGGTTTTAATCATAATTTAATTTAGGAAATGATTTTAAGAATGGTAATTATAAAAAGATTATATAAACGGGTTTTATTAAATGAGTTCATATGAATAAGTCGACAAATTAAATATATACATGGGAAGCTAGTTAGTTAGGAAATAACAGTACAAAAAATTTATATTTCGATAGAAATGAAATACTAATGATAAATTAGAAATTGTACAAATAATATGTAATATTATAATTAGAAATTATAATATTTTTAATATATTAATTGTATGCATTATAACTCGTTATAGGATTTGGGGAAAAAGTACAGGATTGGACAACTCTTTGTTTGCTAGTAGAGTGTCGTTAGATCGAGGTAAGCTTTCTTTGTGGTATTACTTTTATATAGATCTATGATTCATACCAAAGCTAATTTATCTGAAAATGTAAGCGTGGTGAACGATTTAACTGGAATGATGATATAATGAACGTAAAATGAGAAATACATTAAAGTATTATATTTGTTGGATGATGTCTTATTGGTGTTTTGTAAATAGAAATATGTCTATATATGGTTTTACGTCAATAGCTGCTTACAAGGATGGTGATATGTGGAATTGAGGGAGTGGTGGAAATTGAATATAATATGATGTGAATACCCCTTGATGTTGTTGAATAGCCTATGTGGCAAATGAAAGAAAAGAGCTATGACGTGATATGAAAAAGAGCAGTAATGCGATATAAAAGAGCTGTGATGCGATATGAAAAGAGCTATAAAGCGTATTGAAAGAGCTATGATGCGAAATAAGATTGATGAGCCGGCTGTCAAGGGGATTCACATATGTAATGAAAGGTGAGGTTGAATTGATGGAGAAAAACACTATATCACCTTCTAGTAAGCAGACTAGGAGAAGAAGAGTTTAACTGATTGCTTTATTGTGAGTTGGCTATATTGTGTAATAAAGTTGATTATATCATATACATGTTGTTCATTTGCCTTGTCTGGACTATATTTGACGTACATGTATAGATAATGCTAGTTATTTGCTTATTGAGTTGCAGGCTCATCCATCTGCTAATATTTTTAGGAGTAGATCTTGAGGTGTCAGCCTATCGAGGGCTAGGTCCAAACCCCACGTCCAGTTAGGTCGAGCCAGTATGCGATTGTCTCCTAGCTGGTCAATTGAAATTTAATTCACATTTTGGGATGTATAAAGGGGAATAAAAACTGTGAACTGTGAACAACTAAAATGGTTTGCTTTGTGATGTTTGATATGTACACATATGTAATGATGTGAGTTGTGGTTGTGACGTAGGGATTACGTATGTATAACGATTATGTGCATATTTATACATGTAAACATGATTTACTTTAAGTATGATAATTAGGGGGATATAGCCGTAGTATTGGTAGCGGGTGCTACATTTGCTAGATAAAGGGTTCGTCAAGAAGAAGGAGGGAGTATGAGATTATGTGTTGATTATAGATAGTGAACCAAATTAAAATCAAGAATAAGTATCCTCTGCCACAGATAGATGATTTACTTGATCAGTTGAAGGGTGCCACTGTGTTCTCTAAAATCGATTTGAGGTTATGGTATTGGCAACTGCTGATTGAAGAAGGGTCAATTCCAAAGACAGCTTTTAGGACCAGGTATGGCCACTATGAATTTGTTGTTATGCCATTTGGGTTGACGAATGCCCCTGCTGCTTTATGTCTCTGATGAACAAGACATTACAGATGTTCCTCGATCAATTCATGATTGTGTTTATTGATGATATTCTAATATATTCCAACAGTCGCGAGGAACATGAGCAACATTTACATACAGTTCTGCAGATTTTGAGAGAAAAACAGTTATATGCTAAGTTCAACAAATGTGAGTTTTGGATGGAGGAAATTGCTTTCTTAGGGCATGTTGTTTCGAAAAAAGGGGTACAACCTGATCCTGTAAAAGTTAAAGCTATTCTAGAGTGGGAGCCACCTAAAAATGTATCAGAAGTTTGAAGTTTCCTGGGACTGGATGGTTATTATAGAAGATTTGTGAATGATCTCTCCGTGGTCGCAAAACCTCTGAAAAATTTGCTGAAAAAGAATGCACCATTCAACTGGAATGACAAATATGCTCAGAGTTTTGAAGAGTTGAAGAAGATACTTACCTTGGCACCTATCCTTGCTTTGTCGTCTAGGGATGGGGGATATGTGGTATATACCGATGCTTCACGACAAGGACTTGGGTGTGTTTTGATGCAACATGGGAAGGTTATAGCTTATCCTTCGAGGCAGTTGAGGCCACATGAGATGAACTATCCGACCCATAATTTGGAACTAGCAGCTATAGTACATGCGCTGAAGATTTGGAGGCATTACTTGTATGGAGAGACATTTCAAATATTTATGGATCATAAAAGTTTGAAGTATATCCCAATACAAAAAGAGTTGAATTTGAGGCAAAGAATGTGGATTGAGCTTTTGAAGGACTATGACTGCACTATTGACTATCATCCTGGAAAGACAAATATTGTGGTAGATGCTTTGAGTAGGAAGACAATGGACCAACTTGCAAATGATTTGTTATAATATGGAGTATTTAACTACCCTCAGAGCTATGGATGTGAACTTTAGCGTTGGTGGTGACATGTTGTTGGCTACAATGCAAGTAAAGCCATCTCTTAAAGATAAAATCAAGGACGCATAGGATAAGGATCCATATTTGCAGAAAGTGAAGACCAAAGTGCAAGAAGGAAAGAACAACCAGTTTATAATACAAGATGATGGTATGCTATTGAATGGGAAACGTATATGTGTGCCGAATGTAGAGGAATTGAGAATGGAGATTATGTACGAGGCGCATATGCATCCTGGTAGTACTAAAATGTATCGGGACATGAGACCCTATTACTGGTGGCCAATAATGAAGAAAGATGTAGCGGAGTTCGTGGCGAGATGTTTAACTTGTCAGCAAGAAAAAGCAGAACACCAAGCACCGGTCGGTAAGCTTCATCCTTTATCTATACCTGAATGGAAATAGGAAAAAATTACTATGGATTTTGTTATTGGGTTACCACATACATTCAGGAAACATGATGCTATTTGGGTGGTTGTGGATAGATTAACTAAATCTGCACATTTCTTGCCAATTCGTCAAAATGATTCTTTGGATAAATTGGCTGAGTTATATGTCTCAAAAATCGTGAGATTACATGGCATTCCTACCTCTATAGTTTCTGATAGAGATCCTCAATTTACTTCTCATTTATGGGGAAGCTTGCAAAGGGCTTTAGGAACAAAATTGCATTTTAGTACGGTGTTTCATCCTCAGACAGATGGATAGTTAGAAAGAACGATCCAGGAATTAGAAGATATGATGAGAGCCTGCGTAATTGAATTCAGAGGGAACTGGGATGATCATCTACCACTGATGGAATTTGCTTATAACAACAGTTTTCACTCTAGTATTGGTATGGCCCCGTATGAAGCTTTGTACGGAAGGAAATGTCGAAGTCCGATCTGTTGGGATATTGAAGGGTTGAGACAGCTTGAAGGGCCTGAACAAGTTCAGCAAACGGTGGACAAAATACAATCAGTTAAGAAGTGTTTGAAGGTAGCACAAGACCGACAGAAAAGTTATGCTGATAAGCATCGCAGGGAGATGAAATACGAGGTAGAGGAAAAAGTTTTTCTGAAGGTGTTACGATGGAGGGGAATCTTGAGATTCGATAAGAAGGGAAAGTTGAGTCCGAGATATATTGGGCCATACAAAATTCTCGAGCGAGTTCGACCACTAGCTTATCGATTAGCATTACCATCTGAACTGTCGCAGATACATGATGTGTTTCACGTTTCTATGCTACGGAGATACCGATCTGATCCTAGCCATATTCTGCGTGAACCGGAGATAGAGATCTTGAGGGAATTGACATATGTGGAGGAGCCAATAGAAATTTTGGATCGGAGTATAAAAAATTGAGAAATAAAGAAATACCAATGGTGAAGGTCAGGTGGAGTCCTCACTCTCCAAGAGAAGCCACATGGGAGGTTAAGGAGAACATGATAGAGAAGTACCCATATTTATTCCCAGGGTCAGTACATTAATTAAAGGGTAAATTGCATGACACCCCCCTGTGTTTTAGGGAAATAGCGCGAAACCCCCCTGTGTTATATATATAGGCAAAAAACCCCCTCGTGTTATCTAAAATACAGCAAAAAACCCCCTCTCCGTTAGAAAGTAACGGAGAGTGAGGTTTACGCGCATGCTGTGCGAGTTTTTATCATTTTTGGCCGCTTTTGTGGGTTTTTTAAGTGGCTATATGTCTCTTTTGCCCTTGTGTTTGTTCTTTAAGTGTGTACATGTTTTATTTCCTCTACCTTTGGCAAAGAGTGGCTTCTTCATCCTCCAAAGCACCAATGTCTAGGTAAGAAAAAAATTTTCATCTTCTCTCTTTTGAAATTAAATAAATAATTAATTAATTAATTTTTATTTTTCATTCTTTTGTTTGTTAGGATGTCCACTTGTAAATCAAGCACAAAGAAGAAAGACGAAATTATTGATTTGAGATACAAGAATCCTAAATGTTTTTGCCATAGGAATGCGGCCATCCGGGTTGTTGGTCCTAGCAAAGAAACTGAAGGTAAATTATTTTGTAATTGCAAAACAATCAGTGTAACTTTTTTTGTTGGTTGGATCCCGTTAGTGTATCCAAAAAGGATTCAGACGAAATGCCAAAAGAAGTTGAAGAAGAGGTTGAATCCAACAAAGTTAGATTGGAAGAGGGTTACAAAGAATTGCTATCCATTTGTGAAGAACTGACACAAAAAATAAAGCAATTGGAGTCGAATCAAGGAGTAATAAAAGCATTAGTTGTAACTGTGGTTGTTCTAATAGTTATTGTGGTATTAAAATAGTGTAATTTGATACTCTTGTTTATAATGCATTTTTATTATGGCAATTTAATGTACCTGATAATTTTAGCACAAAATCACCAAATTAAAGTGGCCAAAAAACAACTAAATCGCCAAATTAAAGTGACCAACAAACAAATAAATCACCAAAAACCATCAGTTTCATTTCTGAAAACACCATAATCCAATATCCCAAATTAGACAACATATCATTGTATCTAATAATTTACAACTTCAGTTCCAGAGTGACAAAAAAACCATAAGTTCACTTTCCAACAATACATAATTTTAGCTTCAGAATGTGCAAAAAATCATAAGTTCTGTTGCCAACAAAAAGACATAATTTGGTTCAATTTTCTGGAGTGTTGCCTGCTGATGAAGATCCACTAGGTTGTGTCCTTGGCTTGTATGAATTTGCTACACCTTTCAGGACAGAAGAGATAGAACTCCTAGTTGGTGGGCAACATTGCCTTTTAAAGGCAACTTGTGAGGATGATTCTGCTCCTTTTCTCTTCTCCAATCTACTTGACAAAGAGATTGGAGCATGTTGTTTCCTTGATGTTTTTGTTGGAACCTGTGATAGATAGATAGACCATTTAAATGTTTAGTTGTGGCTATATTTTATATAATTACAAATCATGAATTTAATTGATAGAATAACCTGATTTTGGGAACTTGGTTGAGTTGGAGCTTGCACATTTTTTTGCCTTTGAAATGGTGCCTGTTGGGTCTTTGAAATGGTACATGCTGGGGCCTTTTGAACCTGCTTGAACCTGCAACTTGAGACACACTTGTAGGATTTTTTAGCCTTGGCTGAGGCATAATTGGGGGTCTGTTTTCTGGCACAGTTGCAGGATTTTTAAACCTTGGTTGAGGCACACTTGGAGGATTCTACAAGTAACAATGTGCAACTATTAGTATTGTAATTGAACTGATATAGAATAGCATTGAATTTTATCTTACATTAGTGTGTAGTTCTGCAGTAGCATTTGAAAGAGGGACACTTGAGGATGACTGGGTATGCATCTACATATCAGATAAGAAATTTGTAATAATTGGCATATGAAAATAGACTGAAACTCTCAAATTTTGTTATACCTCTGCATATGGGAAGCTCTCTTCAGTAGCATTGTAATGGGGCACACTTGAGGATGACTGTGTATGCATCTACAAATGAGACAAAAACTTGGTTACAATTGGCATGTGAAAATAGACTGAAAGTTGCATGATTTGAATTCTACCTCTGCAGCAGCTTCTTGTGAACTGGGGGTTGCATCATCACTTGTTTGTGCATGCCTGGATGACTGTAAATGTATACAAGAATTAATCAATACTTTAAGTAACAAACCAATAATTACATAAACAAGAAACATCATACATCACCTGTCTAAATCTTGAGTTTGGGTGAGGGGGATTTGTACAGCTTCTCTTATTGTGGCCCTGTTAAAACATATGGCACATGTATGTGTCAGCCCTCTTCTAGAAACCCTTGATGGTTCTTTTATCATTTGCATCCCTTCTCCTTGCTTTTTTGGGCCTCCCTGCTCTTTTTATAACATGTGGTGGGGCTACAGGACCGAGGGAGACTCCTCATAATCATGCATCCCAGGGACTGGTTTGATCATGTGACTGTACACCTCAAATATGTCTCTTTTTTAAAACAGGCATGCACAAAGTCCTCCAAATTTTGTCTATGATACTCTATTGCAGCCACTGCATGACAGCACGGGAACCCACACAATTGGAAGAACCCACAACTACAATGTTTGTCATTCAGGTACACAATGTGGTTTTGCATGAAATGCATAACCTCATATTTGTCTTCCCCTGCCCAACTTGGAAAGCAATTTCTACTTTCATGTCTTTGTTTTTGAATTTTTCTCATTATGTTTGGGCAAACATCTCCAGTGTGCTTTTCCATCCCCTCCCTCTTTACTTGGATTCTTGTCATTAATTTTCTTCTAATCCACTCAAACATATCTATTATTGGCATCTCTCTGGCTTCCATAATATAGTGATTGAAAGACTCACTCATATTATTCACCACTACATCACAGTGTGTTTTGACTGGAAAAAAACATCTTGCCCAGTGATGGGATGGAATTTCAGCAAGCCATTCAATTGCAGTCTGTTCTTGCCCTCTTTTCTTGTCAACCTTCTCAATTTCTTTCATGATTCTGAGATGTTCTTTTACATTATATGTACTTGCAGCTTTCCAGAATAAATTTTTAAGCTCTTGCCCCTTGAATTTGCCTTTGAAGTTATTATACATATGTCTTAGGCAAAATCTATGTTCAGCCCGAGGTGCCAATTGTGTGACTGCTTCAATTAACCCTTTTTGTCTATCAGAAATGAATGCCCACCCCCTTTCATCATGTGATCCAATATCCCTTAACAACAAATTTAAGAACCATTCCCAACTATCATGCTTCTCAATCTCTACATATGCCATTGCAATAGGATAAATATTATCATTGCCATCCCGACCTATGGCAGATAACAACTGCCCCTTATGCATCCCTTTCAAAAAGCACCCATCAAGACCAATAAATGGTCTGCACCCATCTAAAAAACCCTCTTTCAGACCCCCAAAGCATACATACATTCTTTGCAAAACTGGTGGATTCAAACATCTATCAACTTTTAGTATCATTGAACTACCAGAGTTGTGTTTACAAACTGTAGCACAATAATCATATAATCTGGCATACTGTTGTTTGACATCACCTTTCATCAGTTCTAGAGCATATTTTTTTGCTCTATACACTTTAAATAAGCTCACATCAACCTGGATGTCTCTTCTGATTTTGTTTTTCAAAGATTTGAGACCCTCTGAAGGATTGTCTTTTACAAAATCTTGAATTCTCTTGCCAATGTACTTGTAGTTTGCTTGTTTGTTTTCTATTCTGTGTGCACAATTATGTTGCCCCTTGATAGATTTGATTTGGAATGTTGTAGTTTTCATCACTGGAGAAGCATGGATTCTCCAGTCACAACCATTTTTGCATATGGCAGTGATTTTGGTTTTTTCATTTTTTACAAATGTCAAATCCCAACCCCTTCTCACTGCCCAATCTCTCAAGGCCTCTCTATATTTTTCTCTTGAGGAAATTTCATACCTATGCATAGGTCAACATCCTGTCTATCCATAGCATCATTCCAGACCACATTATCTACATTCTCATCATCAGAACCCTTCAAAGAATGAAGATCATCCTCACCCCCTACATCACTAACCAACCATCTTCACCTAAATTATCTCTCTCAGTTTGTTGTTTTTCAACTCTTTTTTTCTTTCTCATCTCTCTCACCCAACTTTTTACAGTTTTCATTAATTTTCTACCATACTCAGCATCTCTACTCACAAAGATGTCATCATCTAATGGGCCTTCTAAATCTTCTAACATCCAGGATGGACAGTCTGAATCTGATGAACTACCAGACTGACCATCACCCACATACTCCTCATCACCCTCACTTGAATCATCACTATCAGTCTCACTCACCACAACACCATCACTCACCCCAACACCCTCAGTCTCACCAAACCCTGCAGCCTCAGTTTCACTCACCCAACACCCAGTCTCACCAACCCCTGCAGCCTCAGTCTCACTACTGCACCCTCAGTCTCAGCCACCCCCAACCTACAGCCCCTGTCTCACTCACCCCAACACCTCAGTTTGACCCCATCTACAGCCCCTGTCTCACTCACCTCAACACCCTCAATCTCAACATCATACATTAATTGGGGTATAGCTACATTATTTTCAATAACATTGCCAAGTGCATCAACAGCTATGATAGGACCAGAATTTTCTTCTATATATAGTGAAATGACATTTAGCCCCTTGTAATCTCTCAAAAGCTCAGTAATACCCTTGTCCCCTTCTAATAGTTGTATCCCATTCTCTAATGTTTGTCCTGGTAATGAATAATATATGCAAATATTAGACCCTTGACCCCCTGCTTTTGTGTACATCTCTACCAAATCATTATAGAAAATTCTCTCCTTATCCACATTAGGAAACCAAACCTTTATACCCCCTACATACCTAATTTTTGGAACCCACTCTATTGAACCCCCTAACCACACATAAAAATCAGCATATTCCCCTAACACCATTATCTGCAAATAATAAAGAAATCATTGTTATTACACTAGACGACCTATCAGTATGAACATATACAATTGGAGTGGGGGTTCTGGGACCAACAACAAACAATAATAGCACAGGCTCATAAAAACCCAATAAGCGTACAGTGGGGACCAACAAGTGGAATAAACAACCTCAGTCAACAAAGCAGAACCTTAGAAAATTACAAAAAAAATTTCAAAAATCGACAACAATGGAATAAACAAAGCAGAAAACAACAAATAAATATTAAACATGGGTGGGGACCAAGAATAATGGCACGATTTCAGAAAACTACAAGTTTTTTTTTTTTTTTTCAGAAATCAACAAAGTGAAAAGCAACAGAAGAACAAAATATATTTGCTTTTTAATCACTATTATGCTTTAGAAAACTCACCTTTTTGGTCGTATCTAACAACACTTTGGTCCCCTTTCAAGATTTTCCCCTTTTTCTTCCCCTTTCGCGGATTACCCGAATTGATTTTTCTCTTTTTTCCCTTTCGCAAAACTATCTAAAACCCTAAATCCCGTTTTAGTTCTCCTTCACAATCCTAAACTATGAACAAAAATTCAAAACCAAAAAAGATTATCAACCTTAACAGATTGATAGAGATTAAGAAACCCTAGAAATCACAAGCTTTTTCACTCTTTCTCTCTCTATCTCACGTTCTCTCTTCTGTGTTTGTGTTTGTTTTCTTTTCTCAGTCAAAATGTTGACTGAGAATTGAAGGACAAAACAGGAATTTTAGTGTAAAAACTAACGGTGTTAGACAAATTTAACGGAGGGGGAAGGTGAGCTACATTTTAAATAACACGGGGGTTTTTTGCCTATAAAATTTATACAGGGGTTTTTAGCTAATAAAAAATAACACAGGGGGGTTTTATGCAATTTACCTTTAATTAAATTTTGGAACGAAATTTTTATTAAGAGGGGAGAATTGTGACATCCTTAGGATTTTATACTTAATTGGGTAACTAACTGATAACTATTATGAAAATTTCATAATAAATTGTAGGTTGGAATGGGAGTATAATAAACTTGAACGAAGTGAATTGGAGCTCATTATAGTAATTGAGAGTAAATTATATTAATTAAAAAATTAGGAAGGACGTAAAAGATATTTTAGAAAAGTTTAAATAAAATAAAGTAATAATAATAATAATATTAATACAATAATAATAATAATAATAATATAATAATAATAATATAATGTGATATAATAATATAATATATAAATATGTAAAGAAAAAAAGAAAGTGGGTGGGTGGGGCCATCAATTCCCCACCGCCACACTAACTTTGCATACATATTGAAGCAAACACTTGCATTCATTCCTCTCTCTTTTTACATATGTAAACAACAACACATCAACACACACACTGGAAGTTTATTTCGGGCGAAGACAGGTACGAAAATTTTGGATTTTAATTTATATTAATTTATATAATTATATTATTTAATTAGTTTATTTATTAAATAGTTTATACTGATTGATGTACTATTTAATCGGAATATTTTATAATTTTGTTAATTTATATTGGTGTTAAATTGAATGTCCCAATTGACTTAAAATATTATAGTTGGTTAATTAAATTATTAGATTTGGTAGATTTAATTATTACTATAGTTATTTTATTCACTTTTGTTGGGCCTATTAACCAAATGTGTAATTATATGTATTCGGGTATAATTAAATTGTATAATAAATTATTTATGTTCTCTTTTTCTCAACTTGAATCCAATTCAAAGAGAACATAAATTAAAATGGAGAAAAGGGAATTATTTCAGATTTTACTTGAAGAAAAATCCATGGCAAGCATGTATGCATGGACAGAGAAAGAGACTTAATGTGAGCGAGCTCTCAATTTTCCACACTCAAATCCGTATGTATGTGCTTAACGAGAGAGAGAGAGAGAGAGAGAGAGAGAGAGAGAGAGAGAGCACTAGAGATCGTCCGTTACCATGGGTGGCCGTCTAGTAATGGTCCATGCACTAGAGACTAAGTGAACGTTGGCGTGAATATTTAGGCTCTGAATTCATACGAGTACAATTGTACTGTCAACCGTCTCCCGACATTAGTCTAGGGCATGGAATTGGACGTTAGTTTGCATCCTTGACTAGGCAACTATGCTTAATATTCGAGACGTGTTTACTATATTGATCCGATCTGGGAAACCTATCCCTAATCAATCAATCGCTTTGGCCAAAGACTTTTAGATTTTAAACTATATCAGAGCGCATAGGAAACTCTCTATCATATACTGACAGGGGATAGATCATCTCTTGGAACGCACCATTCTCGCTACATACTACGACTGCACTGGACAAAGTTTATGATGACCATGTCTAGCGCCACAGTCACCTCTCGTCAGATCCAAGATACAGTCTTTGTATGCACCGATTGCCATGATTCCTCAAGTTTGAGGACTAATCTCATACTATCATAATCGAGAATCCCAGTTATAGCCACCAAGCCCTGAGAGGCTTCCATATGACGATTCCTGCAAGTCAGTTCAGTCAGTTGACTACCTTGCCATCCAACCCACTAAAACTGCACAGATGACCTACGTCTCCTACCGACAAAACACGACTCCAGTACTTAGTGCAAGTCTCTATAGGACCCTCGATGCCCTGTTCGAGGTTCTCGACTTGAAAAGTTTCAGACCGACCATCAGGAGTTGGTTTCTTAACTGTCAAACCTATGTGTAGCCCAACTCCATGGGTTTAACCTTTCGATTTGTGGATATTTCATTATGACATTGAAACTCCGTTCAATATCAGTGATAAGCACAGTGAAACACACTGCCATCTTGATGAATTCTTATCGTATTCATTGATCCAATACTATTTGATAAAGATTGACGAATGACAAACAACCAATCCAATTGGCTTTTGGTCACCAATTCTAAAATTAATTGGATTAAATGATATTGGGTTTAATTTAATTTGAATTTTATTTAATTGAATTTAATTAAATTCATTAGGCCTTGAATTTATTTTAATTTGATTAAAATGAAATCTGATCCACTAAATTGAGGCCCACTAGTCAACAAGGTTGACTTCTATGTTTGGAATGAGAGTTGATGAAAATTGCACTTTTGGAAAGTGCAAGCTTGGCCATATTTTGAACCCTCTCTATATGGCATGATTGGATCATACTATATATATGAAGGGATTGCCTTGTAGATAAGTGTAATGTATCTAGACACATTTTCATTTATCTATACAAAGCATATATATGTATGTTTTTCATTATTCACATGATATAACACATAGTGAGTAGTGTAGAGAACACACACTCCTCTCCTCTCCCTCCTCTCTTAATTCAGTCACTCCCATTTCTCTCTCTCTTTGTGAGAGTTTTGATCTTGATCTCTTCTAGCAAATGGATCAAGGTTTGTCTTCCTTCCAGTGTGGTGTGGATTTTTCTTTAGAGGATTCCTCCATTATAATCTTGGGTGAATGAATCACCGCAACTAGCCAGTTGAAACTTGAAACGAAAAAGGTAATCTCGTTGTAATATTATGCATTTTCTTTTGCTTTAACCATAGCTTTGTATGAATGCTTTTATATTTTATTTCATACTACATCGAACACCTAGGAACACCAAGAGAACATCTCTTGGTTGGACTGTTTAATTTTATTTATGCATGAGTTTTATATTTCAATTCTCTCGCTCCCTTCCACTAGCGTGTTCCCGGGCCGATCCGTTTCCCTTCAAAACGCACATAATCATATAACCATAGTAGCAACAACTACCATTGTCAAGTTTTAAGATCGTTTGTCTCAGCCATCTACTCATTTTCAGCACCTGAAAACCATTTACAGATATGAGCTCTATAGCTAGTATCCAATACCCAAGAAGTAGAATAGTAATCATGTTAAAGCTTAATAACATATTATACGTTGATTGGAGAGGAGTTTAGAACACTCCCTATTCCAATGCCTATTTTCATGGGAATAGATGCATTTGGAACCTAAACTATTAAACAACCTTCCTCTTCCCTTTGCTCATGTCTTGCGGGAACAGGAGCGCTCAAAGCGCTTACAGTAACTAATTTTGTCTTACTTTTCTTCCTCCTCCAGCGTCCAATTCTTTTGCTTTTCGCCACTGAGGTCGAAGCCCCCCTACCAATGCTGATGATGCAGACGTTTCAATCGTTGCTTTGTGCTGGACCAACATGTTTATCAACACATGAAGGTCTTTGTCAAGCCCATTCATGTTATAATTCATGATAGACAAGTTAAAGAAGAAGGAAGAGGCTGAAGGATCATGTCAATGTACATTTCCTTTTCAAGATCAGCCTTGAGGTCCTTGAGCTTCTCCACAAGGGATAGCATCTTAACCCATGCTCTTGTACAGAAGATCCTTCAATCATCTTGGTACCAAAAATCCTTTTGTTGCATCATATGTAGTATGCCAGTCCAGAACAAAACAAACCTGGCTCATGCGGAACATTATCAATTTGACGTAATCATGCCTATCATACTATTTTTAGATGTTATTAGTCACTTATGCCAGTGTGATATTACAGACCTGACCTTCCGGTTGTCCTCATGCCACTTCTTGAACGTTAGACGTTCTTCGCATGTGGACCCTCCGGCAAGGCCCAAGGAAGAGACCTCTAGAACATAGGTCTAGTTCTCAAAATCTAGGACAATCTTAAAATTTGCAGCTAGTTAATGTAGTTTGTCCCGTTAAATTTATTAGCCTCAAGAATTGCAATGAGTGGATTCTTAGACATCTACATCAAATATAAACATAAATTTAGAAGATTATCGTAATTTTAAATTTCAAGTTAACACTTGGTCTTCAGTCATTAACCCCCACAATTTCTTCAAAAAATCCACCACTCTCAAGTGGGGTTTCTGGGAAATCTTTTCTAGTGGGCTTGGAGTCTACAAATGCAATTCTCCATACCCGCTTTTACGATTCACACAGAAAAAGGTTTTCTGGGAGGTAACCTATACCATTCTCATCCAATGAGATCCCCAAATTATTTTGCCTCGCATCTTCACGTGATCCCAATAACTCCAAGCGAATCATGCTACTCAGTGTTAGACCCAACCCGTCAACCAAATGAATATCTCAACTTCCGCTCTCCACGACTCATAACAAGAGTGTGTTCCATTCATTCACAACAATAGCACAACTTTCTTTCATTCCAAATATGCCAGGACTCATGAGACTATGAATGGGTGGAAGAAGCGTCCACACTACATTGATGTGGATGGAAGACTTGGATTTAATAAAATCATTTAATTTTTTTAATCCATTATGGGTCTACTATTGAAATGGGTGACCAAAAGCCAATTGTATTGGCTATTTGCCATTTCCCAATCTTTATCAAAAATATTAGATTGATGATTACGGTACAAATTTATCAAGTGGGCAGTGTATCGACTGACTGAATGATTTGCGGGAATTATCATATGAACGCCTCTCAAGGCTTGGTTGGTATGATTGAGATTTTTTTTTTTGATAGTACAAGATTAGTCCTCGAACCTGAGGAATCATGACAGTCACGTACATACAATGATTGTATCTTGGATATGACAAGCGGTGGCTGTACCATGAGGCATGGTCATCATAAGCCTTATCCAGTACAGTTGGAGTATGTAGCAAGGACGGTAGATTCCATGATAGGATCTGTCCCCTGTTAGTATATGATTGAGAGTTCTCCTATGTACTCTGAGATGGTTTAGACTCCAAAAGTCTTTGGTTAAAGCGATTGATTGATCAGGGATAGATTTTCTAAATCGAATCAGTAGAGTAAACACATTTCGAGTATTAAGTATAGTTTCCTAGTCAAGGATGGGAACCGACGCCCAATTTCATGCCCTAGACTAAGGTCTGAAGACGGTTGATAGTAGGACAATACTCGTAAGGATTCGGAGCCTAAATGTTCACGCCAGTATTCACCTAGTCTTTAGTGCCATGGACCGTTGCTAGACGACCACCCATGGTAATGGGCCATTTCTGATTATGGAATAATTAGAAATAATTAATTAAATTTGATTTAATTTAATTGTGTTGGTCACATACGCTCAAGTCCAGCTGTTGGTGAACCTAAAGGATCACACACAAATCATTGTGAAAGTGATGGAATTAATTTGGAATTAATTTTAGAATAAACGAATTAATTTAATCTAATTAAATTAATTCATCGAGAAGAGAAAATAAATGTTTGGATCGTTTATTTGAGATAATCCATTGGATGGATAATCAAGAATTTAATTGATTGGACTAATTAAATTTTGGGCTTGGCATTTTAAATAATTGGATTAATTTAAAATGCTTGAGCTAATTAAATTGTGGATTGGATTCATTAATTAATTAGTAGATGTGCTTGTTTAATTAAATAGATTGAATTCATTAATTAATAGAGACAGGGTTAAGATTAATTAGTTGGACTAATTAATTATTTGGGCTTGATTAATAAATTAGATTTATTAATTGAGTATATTTAGACTTGTGTATATTTAATTAGATTAAATATTCGTATGGGTTTTCCATTGGGTATGTATTTAATTGGATTAAATAATAAACCTTATCGATTAATAATTGAGCTTGATTAATTTATTGGATAAATTAAAATAAATTCAATCCAAATATACTAAATCCCTGACCAAATTAGAGCGAGTTAGTGGCCTCTAGGAGCACCACACCGCCACATCCTCTATTGATAGGTGAGAGATTGCAATTTGAGAAATGGAATAGATGAAATCAGTTACTGAATTTGGAATTCGATTCCAATTCCAACTACTTTTCTCTCTCTCTCTCTCTCTCTCTCTCTCTCTCTCCAAATTGAAATCTACATGTTGGATTGTGTGAGAATTGTGAGAAATCTCAAATCATTCTTTCTCTCTCTTCCTCTCCTTGGTAGCCCACGGATTTTCATAGAAAAAACTGAAAATAATTCTTCTTCTTCATTTATTTTTTGTTCTCCTTGAATTTGATTCAAGTTGAGAACGAGGAAAACCCGAATATACTAATAAATAGTGTAATTTAGAATTCGGTTTATTTCATCGGATCTTTTCCTTTCTAGCAAGAGGGTTAGATCAATCTTCCACAGTGGTGTCGACTAACTTTAGAGGGGTTTTATACTTGAACCCTCTAAGTGAATGAATCCGAGAAGGAGAGTAGTTAACGCTTATAGCCGCACGAGAAACACAATGAGGGTAAATTCTATTTATATCTTTCGCTTCTTGTATTTTTTTATGCAATTCTTAACTTACGTGTTTTATTTTATACACAAAACGCCCGAGAAAAGATCAAAGGTACACCCTTTGATCGGGATTTATTGTTTGATTTATCTTAATTTTTTATTTTTCGTGCTTCCGTCATGCTTCTCTGGCCGATTCGTTCCCTTCAAGCCTATTATTTAACTTGGACCATCCAAGTGAGATATAAGCTTTTTGTAACCAAAACTTCATCATTATAAGATGTTGCATATTTCAATCTTAATTGTTGAGTATAAACATATGTATTCCAAACATTGTTGAAATAAGTGACCAAAAAGTCAATTGGAGTGACGGTTTTCAGAACTATTTGAGCGATCTTAAATCTTGATGAGTATGGTAAGTATTCATCCTTTTGGTACATGTATCTATTGTGCTTACCTATTACTTTAAGCGTCACTTTAGCGTCACAACAGATGCCCACAGACCATTTACATAAACCATATAGTCGGGTTGTACATTGGATGATAGCTATGACACCAACTTTTGAGGGTTGGTTTGAAATATTTCAAGTCGAGGACCTTGAGACTGGGTTCGAGAGTTATATTGAAACTTACACTAAGTATTGCATTGATTGAATGAGTGTCGTATTTCATCGGCAACAGACGTTGGACGTCTATGCAATTTCAGTAGGTTAGTTGATAAAGTGGTCAACTGACTGAATTGACTCGTGGGGATCGTCATATGAAAGCCCAGAAAGCTTGGTCAGTATGACTCGAGTCCCCAACTTCAATAGTACGGGAATAGTCCTCAGACTTGAGGAACTATAGCAGTCACGTGCACATGATGGCTATATCTTGGATCTGTGCAAGAGGTGATCGTGTCACGGACATGATCATTATAAGCCTTGTCTAGTGCAGGCAGAATGTGTAGCGAGGACGGTGGGTTCCAAGAAGAAGATCTGTCCCCTATCAGTATGTGATAGTGGTATTTTCTATGCACTTGGAGATGCGTTTACGTCTCACAAATCTTTAGCTATAGTGATTGATCAAATAGGAAATGGTATCCTATGTTAAGCAATAAAGGAAAATACAGTCTCAAGTATCCATAGCAGACTTGAGGAACCATAGTAGTCACGTGCACATGATGGCTATATCTTGGAACTGTGCAAGAGGTGATTGTGTCACGGACATGATCATTATATGTCTTGTCCAGTGCAGTCAGAATGTGTAGCAAGGACGGTGGGTTCCAAAAGAGGATCCGTCCCCTATCAGTATGTGACAGTGGTATCTCCTATGCACTTGGAGATGCGTTTACGCCTCACAAAATCTTTAGCTATAGTGATTAATCGAATAGGAAATGGTATCCTATGTTGAGCAATAAAGGAAAATATAGTCTCAAGTATTAAAGCATAGTTGCCTAGTCCAGGATGGGAGCCGACACCAATTTCCATGCCCTAGACTATGGCTGGAAGATAGTAAACGGCATATGAAAGGGCCATATATGTATGGAATCTGGAGCCTAAATGTTCATACGAATATTCACCTAGTCTCTAGTGCCATGGACAGTTGCTAGACGGTCACCCACGATAACGGGCTTTCTTGATCAATAGTTGATCAAGAACATTTAATTAAATTGGATTAATTAATCGGAGTGTTGGACGCTATCCCAAATCTAGCTGAAAGGTTAATCTAAAGAGTCACGCACAAATCACCATGGAAAAACTAGGAATTAATTTGGATTTAATTTTGAAAGATATAAATAATTAAATTATTTACATGTGGGATGATCCATTGGATGGATAACCCAAGATTAAATTAATTGGATTAATTTAGGCTAAAATGCATAAAAATCCCATGTGTTTATTAAATATAGCTCAATTGCCCATTTTTAAATATAACTAACGGCGTTAATTTTTTAACAAAATAACTGTTATACCCTTATTTATATATATTATTTCTTATTTTAGTAACTGTTGGATCTGTATTAAGTATAAACCATCAGATCAAATCAATTAATCCTAATCGTTGGATTTTAAATTTATAAAAAAGAAATCAAGGCTTGATATTTTACTAATTTTAAATATATATTATAAAAAATTATTATTTAAAAAACTAAAATAAACAAAATTAACCCACCCCCACCCCACCACCACCCCCTACCACCCGCTGCCCTCCAACAATCTCCCCTCGCCATCGTCTCCCCCCCCCCGCCACCGTCCCCACCCGGCGCCTCCCACAGAAGGGGGCGACACTGTCGCCTTGGCAGATTTGGGCGACTCGGCATCGCCTAAATCTGCGTTGTTCTGGGCGCGATCGCCCTTTTGGGCGACGACGGACGCCGCGGTCGCCACCGTGATCACCCGTCCTTTTCTTTTTTTAAAAAAAAATTAAATTGTTGTGATTTCTAAATTTTAAATATAATTAAATTTCAGTTTAATAATTATAAAAATTATTTTAAATTTAAATATAATTTATTTAAATATTTTTAATGAAATAATAATTTAAACTTATTTAAATATTTTTAACTAAATAATAATTTAAATTATTAATATTGTATAATTTTTATAATTATTATCATTTATATTAGTTAAGATATCTCAAAATTTGAAAAATGAATTTACTATATTAATTTTTATAGTGGGATTTTAATTAATATTTCAATTTTAAATTATAAAACTTAAAAAAATTATATAATTTTTTTATATTTTTAAGTAAATATTTTATTTTTTATATTGATGAAAATGTAAAAAGAATCACCAAACAAGTAAAAATATATACATATAATATATATAAACACCAAGGGGTATTTTAGTCAAAACAACTCAAAAATAAGGTCAAAAGCAGCTAAAAAGCACCCCAAAACGTACAAGGAGCGCGTGTAATGCACCTCCCATTAATTACTAACATAAGAGGTGTTTTTTCTCTGAGTTTTACAAAACACAGGGGGTTTTTTTTTAGCAATTTTGAAAACACAGAGGGGTTTTTAGCTTATTTCAACAAAACACATGGGGTAAAATGCATTTTAGCCATTAATTTAATTAGATTTTCTTAATTAATAAATTAGATTTATTAATTAAAGAGAATTGGGCTTATATCTTTAATTGGATTAAATGACACTGGGCTTAATTTAATTTGACTTAATTAAATTCATCGGGCGTTGAATTTATTTTAATTTGATTAAGATAAAACTCGATCCACTAAATTAAAGCCCACTTGCAATAGAGTTGACTTCTATTATTGGAAGGAGGGTTGGTCAAATAACACTTTTCAAAAGTGTAGATTTGACCATATTTGGAGTCCTTATATGGCATGATTGGATCTAGACACATTTCCACCTTTTCATACAAACCATATATATGTTGCCTTGTAGGTACCTATTTGGAGTCCTTATTTGAGGTTGTCTTGTAGGTAGGTGGAATGTATCTAGACACATTTCCACCTTTCCATACAAACCATATATATGTGTATTATCATCATTAATCACAAGATAATAACACACAGTGAAAAGTGTAGAGAACACACACTCCATCCCTTCTCTCCATAAAGCTCTCGGCCCTTCCCTCTTTCTCACCTTCTCTTCCCTATAATTCTCCAACTCTCCTTGATCTAGGATCAAGTGTAGAGTTGTAGAGAATTTTTTATGAAGAGAATACACTAATTGATAGTGTAGTTCTCTTTTGTCATCTTCCAAGCGGTTCTGGTTTCTTCTAGCAAAGAGATCAAAACCTTCTTGCCATGGTGTGTGTGGATCATCTCTAGAGGGCTCCTACATTGGATCCTAGGGTGAACAAAGAAACGAGTACATGATTTTTTTTTCAATAAACCACCCGAAGGTGGGGGGAGCTTTTCGGGGTCCTCGTCCCTTCTTTATTAATACAATAGAATAGCCAAATTTACAGCGGGGAGTGCTAACTCCCTAGTTTCATCTAGAAAACCATAAATAAGGAGTATTACTCCCTTATAATAGTTAATCATTAAAGCGTAAATGAGAAGTACTACTCCCTTACAAAGCAATATCCTAGGTAAACTGTCAAAAGCGGAAATGAGTTGGGGGCAATAATCCAGCCTGTCAAAAAGTTTCTGCCAACATGCTCGAATCATCGTGCCCGTTTTATCACCTGCAAAAAACTTTCAAGCAACAAAATACCGAAAATGCAAGGAAAGTGGAAGAAAAAGTACCATCAAGTTAAGTTGAGATTTTGGCATGTCAAAAAGTTTCTGCCATATTGCCAGCAAACAATGAGTATATGTCAACGTGATGCCATCACTTAGTTTCTTGGGTGCCTGTAACAGAAAATCAAACAGCCAAACGGCCAGAAAAGAAGGGCACCCCCATTTCAAGACTAGGCAAAGTAGGACCTGAATAGGAGTGCAACTTCCTAACATATATAACCCAGCCCAAGTAGAGACAAGGGAGTACAACTCCTAAGACAAGCCAAAAACAAAGAATTGGAGAGCATCTCCTCAACATGATAAAGCAATAATGTAAGTAGTTTAATGAATTGGAAGCTACCAAAAGGGGTAAAATTTCCAAAGCAGAAGCCCAAGATCCACCAAACCTCTGTGCCCAAAGTATATACAACTCCTGAGTCCTCAAGAGCATCAGTCTCGAATTTCCAGATAGATTAAATCCACCAAACCCGATTTGAATACTTGCAGCTAAATAGAACAAAAGGCAAAACATTCCAGATAGAAGTATATCTCCTTAATCCAGTGAAGCAGTCTAACATAGATAATATACAAAAGGTAGTCAAGAGTAGTATATACTAGTTTCAAAGATGAAGAGTATCTGGAACTGTTGCTACTGACTCTACACAAATATGAAGTTAGAGAAACCATGAGAGTCAAGTCGGATAATATCTATAATCTTACCTTGCAGTTGATCCCTAGAGAAAAGAGTGAATTTTGTACTATCACAAGCTTGATTGGTAAGGAGATCTGTTGCTTGATTGCCCTCTCTTTATATGTGCGAGATTTTGACTTGGAGTTGGGCAAAAATAGTCCTGATGTTGCAGGAGAGTTTGAAGATACCATGCTCCCTAAAGATGTTTTGAGATAAGGTGGATTATGTGTGACACCCGTAGAATTTTATATTTAATCGAGAGATTAACTGATAACTATTAAAAAAATTAAATTTAATAATAATAGATTATAGGTTGAAAATAGAGTACAATAAAATTTGAATTGAATGAATTGGAGCTTGTTATAGTAATTGGACGCAAATTATATTAATTAAGAAATTAGGAAGGACGTAAAGGATATTTAAAAAAAATTGAATAAAATAAATAAATAAAATAATATAAATGATGATAATAATAATAATAATAATATAATAATATAATATATATATGTATATATATATAAAAAAAAAAGAAAAGAAAGAAAGAGAAAGTGGGGTGTGATCACCACTCCCACCGCCTCACTAACATATATATATATATATATATATATATATATATATATATATATATATATATTATATATCATATTTCTATGTTTAACTCACACACACATATGCACATTGATATACATATATAGTAACTTCAATTTTCGGACGAAGACAGGTACGAGAATTTTATATTTTAATTTTTATTAATTTATATAATTATATTATTTAATTCGTCCATTTACTAAAAGTAATTTATATTGACTGGTGAATTGTTTAATCGGAGTATATTATGTTTTTGTCAATTTAAATTAGTGTTGAATTATATAATTCATTTGATTTGAATATACTATAATTGGTTAATTAAATTATTAGATTTGGCAGGTTTAATTATTACTATAGTCAATTTATTCAATTTCGCTGGGCCGATTAATCAAATATGTAATTATATGTATTCGGGTATAATCAAATTGTATATTACAAGATATTGACGGAAAATTCATAGAAATACTCCGAAAATTATATTCGAGGATATATTATATTATTAGAAAAGAAATTAAGGTTTTAATCATAATTTAATTTAGAAAATATTATTAAGAAGGATAATTATAAAAAGATATAAGGGGTTTTGTTAAACGAATTCTTATGAATTAATCGATAAATTAAATATATACGTGGGAAGCTAGTTAGTTAGAAAATAATGGTACGAAAAATTTATATTTTGATAGAAATGAAATACTAACTGATAAATTAGAAATTATACAAATAATATGTAATATTATATTTAGAAATTACAATATTTTTAATATATTAATTGTATGCATTGTAACTCGTAAGGATTCGGGGATAAGGTAGATGATTGGACAACTCCGTATTTGCTAAAAGAGTATCGTTAGATCGGGGTAAGTGAATAATTAGTATTATCTATATATGTTTCCTTTCTTGTGGTATTACTTTTATATAGATCTGTGATTCATGCTGAAGCTGATTTATCTGAAAATGTATGCGTGGTGAATGATTTAACTGGAATGATGATATTGTGCATGTAAAATGAGAAATACATTATAGTATTATATTTGTTGGATGATGTGTTATTGGTGTTTGTAAATAGAAATATGTCTATATATGTTTTACGTCAATAGCTGCTTACAAGGATGGTGATATGTGGAATTGAGGGAGTGACGGAAATTGAATATAATATGGTGTGAATACCTCTTGATGTTGTTGAATAGTCTATGTGGCAAATGAAGAGAAAAGAGCTATGATGCGATATGAAAAGAGCAGTAATGCGATATAAAAGAGTTGTGATGCGATATGAAAAGAGCTATGAAGCGAATTGAAAGAGCTATGATGTGAAATGAGATTGATGAGCCGGTTGTCAAGGGGATTCAAATATGTAATGAAAGGTGAGGTTGAGTTGATGGAGAAAAAACTATATCACCTTCTGGTAAGCAGACTAGGAGAAGAAGTTTTAGTTGATTGTTTTATTGTGAGTTGGCTATATTGTGTAATACAGTTGATTATATATATATATATGTTGTTCATTTTCCTTGTCTGGACTATATTTGAAGTACATGTATAGATAATTCTAGTTATTTGCTTATTGAGTTGCAGGCTCATCCCTCTGCTAACATTTTTCAGGAGTAGATCTTGAGGTGTCAGCCTATCGAGGGTTAGGTCAAAACCCCACGTTCAGTCAGGTCGGGCCAGTATGCGATTTTCTCCTAACTTGTCAGCTGAAATTTAATTCACATTTTGGGATGTATAAAGGGAAATAAAAACTGTGAACTATGAACTACTAAAATGGTTTACTTTGTGATGTTTCATATGTACACATATGTAATGATGTGAGTTGTGGTTGTGTTGGTTGTGACGTAGGGATTATGTATTTATAACAATTATCTGTATATTTATACATGTAAATAGGGTTTACTTTAAGTATGATACTTAGGGGGGATATAGCCGTAGTATTGGTAGCGGATGCTACATTATGTGATTTGCATCAACCTCTACCCAGATTCTCTTGAAACCTTTCTCCAGACATAGTTGAAGCCCTCTGTGGAGTGCCTAAAGCTCAACCATAGTGTTAGCTGTGTGACCTAGGGGTTCCAAGAAAGCAAAAAGTACTCGGCCCACATGATCTCACAATAGTCCTCCTGCCCCTGACGCACTTGGGTTGCCTTTGGAAGCTCCATCAGTGTTTAGCTTGAACCAACCAGGATCCAGCTTGTTCCAAAAAACCGCGAGTGTTTTCTGATTTTGAGGATTCTTCAATATTGGAAGGTGGAGTTTGTTTGCTGCAAACAAATCGCCTTTTATGTGCTCATGCCTCCAGAGTTTACTTTTATGAGAAATAAACGAGGTAAAGTTTTATTTTAAATACTGCATCTCTTTCGTTAAATTTATCTATAGTCTATGTATGTTTGGATTTTGTTATTTTGTTGTATTTTAAATTCACATACTACATCGAACGCCTATGAACACCAAAGGTACACCCCTTGGATTGTCGTCCAATAATTTTAATTATGTGTAATTGTTACCGTTTCTTTAATTTTTTTCGCACTTCTGCTCGCGCATTCCTGGGCTGATCCACTTGTTTTTTCCCTTCAAACACTTCATACTTCAAATGTTAAAACAAACACCACGTGCGAAACAATCCTAGCACGCTCCTATTGAATGATCGCAAGCTCAATCCTATGCGATCCACAGAGCCTATAGTGGATCTTTGAACAATTTAGGGTGGCCTATACTATTACAACATTAGAACCCATATCGTTCTAATGATCCTTGTAATGCGTCTTTATTTTTTTGGGCTCTCATCCATGGGCTCCGTCCAACGGGCCTCTTCTTTAGGCCTCCATCACCATAGAAATGCTTCCTTACACTTTATTTCGAAAATAAAAATCCTCTTTAGTTTGGTACATTTGTGAGTATTGTGCTTTGCATGACTGATCAAAAGAAAGTTTTCTAACACCTTTACAACCCGACCGTATTGACAATACATGCATTTCACATCAAAGATTCTATTCCCTTGTTAAAATCATGACTACTATTTACTTATTAACTAGTAGAAGAAAATAGTGTGTATATATCTATCTGCATGTTTGTCACCGGTTTCAACCTGGAGTTAATAAACGTCCAGACACAAAGAATGGCTTTGAATGCAACTAATTTGCAACATCGATGGTTTTATGACTTGAATTGGAGTAGGCATATGGAGAAAACATTCATGAACGTAATTTTTGAATAGATTGAACTCAGTCTCGATGAACCAGGTTTCCCTGATCCTTACTCAATCCAAAAAGGCATGCCGCAAAGTAAATCACGTATACAAAAAGATTTTGGATTATAATCACTATGAAGATAAGGTAAGCCGTCTTTACAATCGCCTTTGCATTTTCTTGGGTGATATCTATTTCAAGAGTAGTGTATAATCCACATACGAAAGAATTGAGGGTTGATCCACGTATTTGGGCCACTGCTCATGAGGTATGTAGTAAGTTGGGTGCAATTATATTCTTTTCCAGGACTTTATTTAGTTACATTATACTTATTTCACGTTATTAATCTTTGTAGAAGAAATCTATAGCAATGGCGTACATTGATCTTCCTGATCCTACTTGAAATGAATTGTTGAAGATTTTTACATATCCTAATGAGTTGGAGATATCAGACAACGATGTTGATTATTTGGTGCCTAGTGAAAAAGGTAATCAAGATTTTGATATCATTAGTCTGTCTCCTATAAATAGTCAAAATAGTTCTGAAGAGATTTAGTCTTGAGCTAGTTAATATATTTTAGGTGCTTACATTATTTTCTATTAATGTATGGAGTTATGAATGCGTTAATTAAGTACCTTTTAATAACTGCGCTTTAATGAGCGTGTATAATGATTTGCCAATTTCAATGAATTCTCTAAATTGAGTGCATCATTGTTGTTTATATGTGATACATATTTTCAAGATTAGTGTTATGGTCTTGAGAATGTAAAGGCTGCATATTCCCTTTTTGTCTTCTTGATGTGTCTTTTCATTTATTTTAATTTTTCACTTCATCCAACCTTTCAAATGCCTCTATTATAAATGACCATGTGCAAGAGGGTGTTTTCCCCAACTTGTCTTTCCTACATTTTTTCTCTCGCTTACACTGCTACCTATTGGGACTTTATGTTCCTAATCCAGCCCCCTCTCCACTGTGACAATAGAAATTTCTTTACAATTCAATTGTACGGCTGCACAAAATCAAGTGTTTTGTGGATTCATTGTGGGATCAATTTATGAAGGGTATGTCAAAGAAGGTGGAGTGGTTTCTGATGAGGCGCTTCAGTGTGCCACCAAACAAGTCAACCTAGTGTTAAAGGAATCCTTCACCTCTAACCAGAATCTGCACCAATTAGAGAAACTGCGTGAGTGTTACAAACATTCCGCTATTTGATTTCATGCCCAGAAGTAATTTGGATCATTGGGACAGTACTATGACTGCACCATCTGCATTTTGGAAGAGTGTTTTTTAGGTTAGATGTTCTTGTATTTTCTTAAATGTGTAGTGTTTTTATTTGCTTCTCGTCGATTTAGACTTTGCTTATTTCATGTTGTATCTTAGTCATATCCATTGGTGAAGGCTTACGAGCACTTTGATGAACCCAATTGGAGTGCTTTGTTGGTTCTTTTTGTCCTTCAAATGCAACTGTGAATGCATCTACTAGTGTTTCGTCCCACGCCAATGACATTAAAGTGATTAAGATTGTCGACAAGGATAGCATTATCGAGATCGATGTTGGTGCGAATTCTGTCTAATCCAGATTAGGGATCATCTAATGGGTGTGGTTAGTGTGATTAGTGTGATTAGTGTGACAAACATGTATTTTTTGTTTGGAATGTTTGGATGTGATTGGAGTTAAAATAATTATTGCTTATGTTTAGGCTTATGTATGCATAGTTTGTATGTTTGCTGATGAAAATGTTTTATGTTGGGTATTAGCTTTCTAGTATCATGTTAGCATTTCACAAAAATATAACTATAAAAAAATGTGAACAAAAACACAACTACACATGTGCACCGAAAGTTTTCTACATAGTTAGTAGACTAGATACTAAATGTGCACTTTCACACAACTATATTTGTACCTTCGGATTCATAAAATATGGTGCATAGAAATGTTCTTCCAACAAAAAATAATGCACTAAAAAACCCTTCACTACATCAACATCCAAAAAGCCAAACTTGTTATCCAAAATATGCCCATATAGTTTTAATAATACATGCTTAGCTAATTGAAAAGGGTGGAGTTTGTCATTGATCCAACCAGACAAAAGACTACATCATCTTCACGAAAGATATAATCTTCATAAGAGCACTTTATACAACTATATCTTTCTATCAGTCATCTTCTTCACAAAAGCAACCCATGCATCATTTGACATAGTCAGGAAAAGGTCCAGATTAGCCTTACCGTAGACTAGCTTCTTTGCCACCCCAACATTTTTGCTCAATAGATAATTCAGGCACTTCTTCAACTATAGATCAATCCTGACTACAGGCATTAGACTCATCAGCCTCAGTCCTGAATCAGTTTGCCAAATGCCCAACCTATTATCATTATACTAACAATTGTATCAATTTTTTTTTCAAGTTTCTGGTCAACACTTTTGCTCAAACCTTTATCCTCTTTGAACTACTTCTCTCAATGTCAGTAGCATCAAAGTCATTTTGGCACTATATTAGTGAAGGAATTCATGAACTCAACATTGTCACTGAACAAGTTAGGATCAAGACTGCAAAAATAGTACTCAAGGGTTAAAGGAACAGGGTCAGAAACAACATTACAAGATGCACTGACAATGTCTTCAGCATGCTTGTTGGTGGCTCTGTAATGTCCCTTAGTTTTTTATACTAATACAGGTAACATCTCTGAAAAATTAATTTAATCATTACCCTTAATAAGGTTTATTTTTCTTAGCATATCTCTCGTAAAGAGTAATTATTAAGAGTTATTTGAGCTAATGTGTGATAAAGAATAAATCATATGAGACTTAGCTACTTTTATTTTAGAGTTAGAAAGTCACAAATTAACTAAAAAATATATTGTATGGCATAATTTAAAAATATCATAATTTTTAGAGACTAAATTGAAGTCTTATAAAATTTTTAAGATTAAATTGTGTGTATATATATATATGTATAAGTTAAGGGACTAAATTACAAACTTTCAAAAAATTAATTGAACAAAAGAAAAAAAAAAAAAAAGAGAAAGGTAGGGGATGAAGATAAGTGGGAGGCTGCCAGTAATCCTCTTTAAATTCCGTAGAAGTGGCAGCCACCCCCACTAACTCCATTGGCTAGATTTTTATTAAAAAAAAAAAAAAAAAAGAAGAAGAAGAAAAATAGCCAAGCCTTAAATGGCTTAGACCGGCTACACCCTTATACATCTCACCAACATTTCCTCTCAAAGAATTAGGCAATCAAAACTGTTTGTTGTAAGTATTTCTTCCCATTTCCTTTCTTAATCTCTTGCACAATCTTAATTGAACTGAAGCCCACAAAGCCCACAATGTATTCATAATTGAATTTGTTGATTTTGTATGAATTGCTATCACTACCGCGATTGAAATCCTATGTTATTTACTTCATCTTTAGGGTTATTTAATTTGTATTAGTTTCAGTTTGTTAATAAATTAATTATAAATTGATGTTAGTTTCACTACTGAATTGCTTAAACAGAGAAAATATTGTTATTAAAAAAAAGTTTACTCAACACATTCAAATATTTGTGTACGATTATGATGGTTAGCGTAATATGAAATTGATACTAGGTTTTAAGGGTTAATCGTTTAAACCCTTAAAAGTTGATAAAAATATTAACAATTATTTGAAATATTAATATCTGTCTAGTTAAAAGAATATAAGTAATTGAGTTTTAGTGTAGTATTTATTAACAATTTAAATAGCTATTCTATTCTAATAGAGATTTAATCATTTGAATATTTGATCATGTTCGGACAGGTGATATTCCACCTCAGAGTAGCCGTGAACTGGAGTTAACTATCGGACCCACTCCGAGTGTAGCTAACCAATTATACTAGTATTTGCAAAAACTGGAGGAGTATAAATTATGAGCATTATAATTTTATATATTTCTTTTGAATGTGTTAGATCATTTTATTCCATCTTCGTAATGTTTTATATTGCTTACATGTAAAGTCTATCTCTTAAGTAATGGGTATCATGACATGATTATCTACTCTCATGTACGATAATATTACTGATTTTCATACAATGCGGTCATTGAGCCCAAGCTGGATGGTTCGCGGGACGTGCTGGGTTAGCATAGGGCTGTCAATAGAGGTTCCGTCGTCCAGTTCCAATTTTTATGTCCTATCACACATAGGTTGGAGGTTTTCTGTGGTTGTGATTGGCACCGCCATGTTCCTAACCATGGCATTTCTAAGCAGTCACAGGGTCGCTCCCTGCTTGAAGAATAAGGTAGTAAATGATTTTTTGGGAGTCAAAAGGGGGTATTTGCCTAATTTGGCTCTTCACAGGCTTTTGGCACCTCTTGAACTATATGGCCTTGTGGTTTCCTACATGTTACTTTAAATGGGCTTTTCAAGCAAGCGATAAAAGATTTTTAGAAAATAAAAAAATTATTTATGTTTATTTACTATATTTTAATGCCCTTGCAAGCTACCACTGGCCTCACAAAGCCTTTGCTTATATAGTTTGTGTTGTTTCCTCCTCCAGATCAAGTGAACACGGAAAATAATAGTTAATTGCCTTACGCTGTCAATAGAATCCACCTCATGTTGTACTGAGTCATGCATGTGAATATGAGTTAGAGCGTTGCTCCTAATGTTTAGGTTGTAAAAACACCTTTTGTACATGTATATGTAATTATGCGTCTTTTGTACCTACTCTTGGTGTGTTACTGTTCATGGAACCTTTTTTTAGAAACTTCAGCATTGAATTTTATTTTCCTTTGAATGTGGGTGGGTTAATGGCACTCTAAGATGAATATCAGTAAACCGTATGCGTACGTGTCACGTCCCACAGTAGGGAAGTGTGTTATTCAGGCCTTGGGGTGTCACAGGTTCTATCCTTCTCGAATACTTCGCATCATTGAGGATATAAGGAGAAAATTTTGTATCATAGTGAGGGTGCAAACAGATCACTCTACAACACAAGTGTATGGTATAAAGCATTCAAATTCATAAATAAATTTATACTTCACTAGAAATAATTATAAATGTAATACGTCGTCACCTTAGCATAGCTCTCAAAGGCATCATCTTTAGCATCAATAGTGTTGTTCGTCTCGTTCCACCCAAGCCCAGAATGTGTAATCATAGTCAACAGAGATCTATAGATTTTCTTCCGAACATGAATTTTGGAAGAAATATGAGGAACTATTTTCAATCCTCTAGATGGACATCTCTTACGTATCATCTGCTCCAAAACTCCGAATAACATATCCTAAGCCTATTGTCACGTTTCCAACCTTTTTGATCAATCTCTTTCAAAGAATGAAGGAGCGTCTCCTCCTCAGGAGTGGACCAAATACGCCGGGTTCCTTTACCATCCGTTTTACCCCACTGATGTTGAACATTATTGCTTCCTCCTTCATCCATAGTAAGCTAACAATCAAGAGCAACACAAAAAACAATTAGGAATGAACTTACATGCTCATCAAAATTAACACCCTAACCAAAAATTTGCATAAAATATCTAAATACCATAAACATTCCATTATATTGTCATAAAGCATTACATGGAAAGACAAATGCAACAACGAACACAACATGACAGAAGAAGAAAATATATTCTTCGAAAGCAAGTGTTCAGATAAGTTTTAATTTTGGGCGCGCCGGCATTGTACATCATATGGGCAATTTCATCTCTGTAATTGTTCCAAGAAGGGTTTGTATCAACATTCTCAATGTACTCAATATTGTCAAGACCCCAACTGTATCAGAGTTAGTCAAAATGTTCTCAAATGGGTCCATGGCGATTTCTTGTCGAATATAGTTATGCAAAAGGCAGCAAGCCGTAATAATTCAATTCTGAAGTTTGATCGAATAAAATGTTGGGCTCCTTAGAATTGCGCAATATGCTTTAAGCAATCCAAAGATGCAGTCAATGACATTGCATGCAGACTCATGCTTCATGTTGAAATATTCCTAGTGGTTGTCCCAAGAAGTTTGTCCCGACTCCCATGCTTTAAGATGGCAATGCACTCCCCTATAAGGAGCTAGGAAGCCTTCACCTTTGGTATACCCACTATCAACGAAATAGTAACAGCCTACAAAAATTAACATAAAAGGATCAACAATTATAAGCTAAGAAAATAAAAATCTACAAGTACATAAATAAGGACATTAAATTATACTAGTAAATAAAGTATACCTCTAGGTAACCATTCTCTCTATTTATAGCGTCACACAAAACTCAGTATCAGCTGCACTACCTTCCCACCACATAAAACATAAATGAAGCGCATTTCCTTATTGCAAATACCTAACATATTTATAGCAATTAATCCTTTTCGCGTGTGACATCTAGCTTTATCCCGAGCACACACACGTACATCAATGTACGTTCCATCTAAAGACTCTAAAGAACCGTACGATTGTTGAACAACATAATGTGTTGAATCATTACAACTTATCAACAAAGATAAAGTGCGTGTGATTATTCACCATTTATTATACTAACCATACCTCAAAGCTTTTCCACCTGGAACAGCCATAGTCGATTGATATGGGAGTTGATTTGGCAAGCAATAATAGATGGAGCCATAGTACAACATTGAGGACTTGGTGAAAATGCTTACTAATTGTCCTGCTCAATTTCAAGAAGCCGAATTTCACAGTACGATTCTTTTTGTAATGAGATAAAATGCTGAGAAATATTGCAACTTTAGAGTAGAATGTAACATGTTTGGTATCCATTATACCTCCTTGACATTGTTATATGTTGCACAACCTTCAAAAGGCATTTTGACTCAATGGAAGATTCTCTATACACGTCATATCACTTAATTCAAATAATTTTTACATAACTCTGACTTCTTGTGGCACACGGTTATATAAACTATATGTTAATATGCGTCTAGCCCGGTTAGCATCTAATTAAGCCCTCCGATAATATAATTACGATAAAACCACACTATCCTTATAGCATCAACCATAAATGCATGTATGGCAACAAATATCTCTAATCTTTCTTCGAAACACATCATACAGAAAACAAGTTATTAAATACTATATCGAAAGTATTAGATAAATATTGGGCTAAATAACCCAATGTACACTCTTTTTCAATAGCTTATATTTCAAGGTATGAAAGAGAAAACGCATCAAAGGAACATTTTGAAATAAAATTAATGTCATACAATTAGTTTAACACAATAAAAAATTAATGTCAGCATGACATAGACCATATATTTCTATTTCAAATTTGACATTTTTTTTTCAGAAACCTTAACAAAAATTTGAGGAATTCAAAAACTCAGTTATCTCCAAACATTGGTTCAGTGACATAACAACAAATAGAGCTATTAAAAACAACTCTAAATAAAAAATTATAAAAAAAATGAAGATAAAAGATATTTGGGATTGATAAGGTAATCCTTATTTATGTGTGTTAAGTAATATTTCATCTAGTAAGGTAATCAAGTGGTGCACTTGATGGAGTGGTGAGGCCACACATTCTTTCATATATAGAATGTCTAGATTTTGAGTCATTCAAGGAGTGAAAAATGGCTTTCTTTTCCCTCTACAAATTCGCTAAAACTAACGGATAGATAACAAAAGGGACTCCCAAGATTAATAGAATCTGCTACTTCAGAACTGGAGGAACTAAGTCGCCGCCTCCTTGAAGTATGGGTATGGGAAATACATAATGAATCTGAATATGGCATAAGCTGCATAGCTCTGGGGGAGACTCCAGCCGCTCGCTAAAAGTTGGTCGGGCACTATGGCGCTCCATTGCATCACACTTCACTGAAATAGTACTATACACATAATTGGCATATTCTGAAATCTTAACGCGCGCGAACTCTACGTCGACATACGTCTCTAATCGTCTGCTGATTAAGTCAGGTATAGTATTAGTTGGGTGTCGTCAATTACTCCACCTTGGGGTAGCGCATTTTTCTGCCTGCGTGTATGAAGTACCATATTATTACATTAACAACTCTCCATTATAATTGGAGTATAAATTTAAAAAAAGATTACTTATCATTTTATTTAAGTTAACATCAGTATTTTTCGTACCGGAACGAATCGTAGGAGCGTCCGTAGATACGAAAGAATGCCTCGGGTGTAGTATACTGCTCCATGAAGTTAGTCTGATCTGTCTGTATCAATAGAGAGGCTCACTAAGACAGTAAGCGCAGTAGTAGGAATATCTCTGAATTTGTTTTTGAGAGAGGTAAGTATGAATTTTCCCATCTGTCTTCAACATGGAACGGTCTAATTGTCGTACATCACTTTTTATGCTCATCTTGGGGCGCAATAGCTACACGAGCTAGTTTCTATTTAGATACCTTGCACGTGCTCTATCGAGCTCATAACTTATTTTCAACTATACAAAGAGAAAACACACATTATCTCTGAGAATTCCATACTACATTGTCAACAAAAGTCTGCGTGATTAATAGATTGTTGCACCGTCATGCCGTCATGTGCTACAGGTCGTGCCGAAAAAAGCTGGGCAACGTGATGAGTCCATATACAATCTAGGCATACCTATCGGTATTTAGTCTTTCGTGAACGTCTGAGCGTGACCGGCTCGGCAACGAGCAGGCGTAAGTAGGCCTCGAAGGTAAGCATACTAGCAAGGAAGATGTTAGCTACTTCCAACGCTGACAGTCAGTATGTTTATTTGCAATAAGATAAATCCCATTGAGTATGTGGTTGATATAGAGATTGATAAAAACCATGGCGAACGAACCAGCATTAGTACTGATTTCTGATTAGTTAGTGCCTTAGGATTTCTTCTTAGATGAGAGAGAGACGGAGGGAGAGAGACGTTCCCCTTGCATAGAGACGAAATGAACTTGTATTTATAAGGGAGGTGCCCCGCGTGTGTAGGCGGGTATTAGCCTGCTCCCTAAAAAACCTAATGGAGTTAGTTGGATACAGGAAATAAATGAATTCTGTATTTGCCGGGGTGGTTGCTCTAGTCAGAAGTCATTCTTTCATTCGTAGGAGATGCGCACCCCTCGTCTTGTTAGGAGTCTTTTTTGCCTGGATAGTCCTTCCCGTTGCTCGCCGTTGTCTGCGTTTTGTCTCTTATGATTGGAGTGCTTGATTTAGTCGCAGGGTACTTCCTGAGTCAGGTCAGATGTGTCATGCTGTACTTCACTTATTGTTTTGATAGCCCTCGAACATAAAGTGCACGTTTGGAGTATAGTCGCTTTACTAATATGCACACGACCATATCTCATCTTTAAGTCTGCTCTATTACGGCTGCGCCAACACCATGGATGCCTTGCTACGCTTTGTAATTAGCGATCAGATCGCCCTATCGTCAGTTAGGTACGGCTAGCCGGTATCATACACGGTGTGGATCCGAGCCTCGCGCCTCGAATATCAGAAGCTGATATATGTACAGCGGGTCGCAATATGACATGTGTGAGCAGGTAGCGATACCAAGCCTATTGGCTTGCTTTGGACTGCATCGAAATTTTGATTGTAGAGTGATATGACGACTATGAGTAGACTACTCAGTACGCTCTGTCGTCGTCCCCAAGCGAGTTAAACCTGCCGAGTATCTCGCCATAAGGTACGCGCCGTACCATATCAGCCGTATCTATCGCAAGGGCCAGGTGAAACACGGCTACTAGCGCTGGGTTACGAAGTCGTCATACCAAGCGTGGAAGCGTCATGGTCGCGTGGGACGGTGTACACGCCGTGGTATTAATTCGTTATCTGTAGGAACACAGCGGTGTCTTCTCCCTCTGGTAACGCCATGCATAGGCTCCATCGACTCACCATTGCCTCCGAGAACTCTCCTGTCTAGTACAGCCGGCTAAAGTCCTGTATTTCTTGTCGGCTCGCAGAGCACTATGCTGACAGAGAGCGTTAGAAGGATTTAATCATACTAGGTACCGAAACCAATACTAGAATCCAAGACACCGCAGTATATGACCAAACATAACGCGCAACAAGAACTACGCATAAAGCCTAGAGAGAGCAGTCGCCAACTTATATCACAACTTCATGAAGAAAACGGGACACTGATGAGATGAGCGAGATAACAGAAGAAAAAAGAAGAGAAGAGCCCGCAAAGCAAAGAACTCGGTACATAGCACAAAAGCAAAGATAAGAAAAACCACAGGGAAAGGGCCATAAGCGCCCCGCCCGCAGGCACACAAGTGAATTAAGCTATGCACTCTCGCAAGTCTAGGCCATTCGCGTCATAAACCGTTTCTACGCAATATATGCAACCATCACCCTCTCAAAACATAAGACTCTGAAAGGACGCAGACACAGAACCCAGCGCCGTCTGCTGCATCTGCTGTTACCTAAAGCGCAGAAGCGAACTTCGAGTCGCAAAAACAGAGTACAGGGTGACATACCAGTTCAACATTAAGTCCTTATGACTCCATCGCTACGCTGGTCTATCCATAACAGAACAAGACCCACGCCATAACCAACGTGTTGGATATTTCCCTTCACCAATGATACCTGACGATATAATTCATACGCCATGAATTATGAAGAATGAATTCACGATTGCGGTTGAGTTGCCCGTCGTTTGCGCACCAACCCTTTCTCTAACAAGACCCCAAGATGAACCCAATCACGAACCGCCGCGATTGCTATATCATATCGCGTTCATATGGCGAAAATGAGCTGAGACCACTGAACAAAACCATCTCATATTACCTCCACTTCATCGCAGAGAAGTATCCCAACTTATCCACCTTCGCTTCCTTTCAAAGCACAAACACCGGCACACAACTAACGATAACAAGAAGAGACATAAGATAAGTCCATGTCGGTAATTAGATAGGCAAGGCCGCAGCTAAGATGCCACATTTCACGTTGCGCTATACTTACTACAAGAAAACACGCCCACAAATGTGCAACTTTTTCCTCTGACGGCTGAATACCGCACACGACCGAGACCCAGCTATGACCTTGCCATTCCCTTTCTACAACTAAAGCGCACCATACAAGCCTTTGTAGTACTATCGTCTCTCAAGAGATACAGTCATCAGCATACCTTCTAGCTATCCCTCACTGCCATACGATTCGATCCCACACGATTTACATCCAGAGCCTCGAGCGAGGACAATGTCAACCTCTCTGGCTATAACTATTCTTAGAAGACAAGGTTCAACCCTTTGACCTGTCCATACATGACATCACACACCCGCCTGCAGAACCACACATTCCAAAAGTGTTGCGTGTTGAACTCTCATATTCCTCACCGAACAAGATTCAAACTTAATGCCTATCTTCTTCCACGGATAGACAGACACCATATCCCATCTTGATAGCTTTTTCTTCACGATGAGAGGGCAATTTAGAGCTATTAGCTTCGTCTCTTCTCCAAATATAAATCGAACACAATAACACGTATTCAATAATCTTACAACAATGAACATAATATCATCAAATGCGTACGACGCAACAAACGCAACTTGAGTGGAAGAAACTGCCAAGGCGACGACGCGAAGAAAGCTGTGCGAATCATTTATATAGATTGACAAAACCTGACTTCAGGGTCTCAGGCATAACACGGACACGACCCAGACGCTGCGCGCTTAGATATAGCACTATACACAACACATCTCTTTGAAAACCTCCAACACGCAAAAGACCATTAACAACACAAACCGCCGCCAGCGGAGTATATCCTGAACTTTCCTTCACAACGATTAGCGGCCATTCATCAACCCTTAATTACAGTCACCCGTCTCCTCCGGCACCCGGTTCTCCTGTGACCCACGTGTGAGCTCACACAGGGGTCGGTACCTGGTCCTCACCCGACATGCGGCATGCGCCGCTCGGGCTGCGCCACCCCTTCCACCAGGACGGCAAGTTAGGTGTCCATGGGTTACTCAGGGAGAATTAGGTGAATCTTTCGTGGAACATGTAACGCTGCGCGGATGCGAATTACAGATTGACCGGGTCTTCCTCCAGTCAATAGTGCTATCTCCCGATCAAAGTCCGTGTAGGCATGGATATTTCATAATCGGTACCATCTTGGACATCGTTATCTATGTGTCATTCTATTTGTGTGTCTAACATAGGAAACCCCTTTTTCCTATTTGATCGACAGCTGTGGCCACAGAATTCTAGAGAGTACACAAAATAGAAGACATAGGAGATCACCATCATCTTGTGATGGGCGATGTATCCTTTCTTGGAACACACCAACCTCCATGCATGTTCTGACTGCACTGGTACAGGGCTTTTTGGTAACTACGTATTTACGTGGCCACATCAGCCATGACCAAGATACAGCCGTCCCGTACACAAAGGCTACTGTGGCTCCTCAAGTCAAAGGACTAATTCTTGTACTGTCATAGCCAAGGAGTTCTAGTTATACCGATTACGCCTCATTGGCTTCCATATGACAACTCCTGCGAGTTAGTTCAGTGAACTTGATAACTCCATATCAAGCACCCACTAAATTGCACAGACATCATACGTTATTGTCTATGAAATGCGGCAATCATCATATGAGCGCATCACTCAGTGCAAATCTCTAAGGAATCGTGGTCAATGCCCTTTTTGAACCTATTCATCGAATTAGAACATTTTAAATCAAACTATAGAAATTGATTTCATGGTCACCATCCCATGCTCAACCCAACCCCGTAATATCATGATCTAAGGGTTTCAAACCAAATGCTTACAAGTACTATATAAAGCATAAGATGAAGTTGACTGAAGAATAAATATTAATATTTTATTTAAAAGATCATTTAGAATTAATGACAATGAGCCAACAATTGGCTTGATGGTCACATAATTCTAACAATCTCCCACTTGATCTAAAAGCCAATTGCACATAAGCTCATGCCATCTTCTCAAGATGTCGAGTATGTGTAATCTATAATTTGACTTTGTTAGGGGTCTGCTATATTCTTTATTGATGCAATGCGGTCCACTCTTCGCATATTTGTGTTTGAAATTGTAATGAGGTCTTAGCTTTTGCACGTGCTTGATTGCCCCATCGTTATCACAAGTTATAACAATGGGCTTGGTAATGCTAGGTAATACACCCAACTCTTGAATGTATTCTTCATCCAAGCCACAACTTATTCGACCTGTATTGATTGGAATCATTGTCATGACTTGTTAGAACTTTTCTAACTGACAACTCCTTGATTTAGCCAAAATATATATAACCGAATTTAGTATCATCTACAACATAATGGAACTAGGTATCAATATACCACTCCAATATAAATTCTCCATAACCATCTACGTAAACAAATTCTTAGTTCTTCTCAAGCACTTAAGGATGTTCTAGATGGTAGTCTAGTGACCATCACTAGTGCATGCCTAATAGCAGCTCTTTAATAGTCTAGAGCATATGCTACATTAGACAACATACTTATATGTTTTCAATAATAGCGGCATAGGGAATGTCATACATTCTCCTTATCTTCCTCATTAGTCTTGATAGACTGATTCTTGAAGAGTTTGATGCCATGTCCTATGGGAAAAAAACCATTTCCAACCCATTCATCTTGAATCTATTCGAGATGTTATCATTCGTACAAGACTTAGGTCATTCCTAACATCCTTCTTCATATATCTTCATAGATTTTTATCCGAGGATGTAGGAACTTTCATATAAGTCTTTTATGGAAGATTTAAGTAGACAATCACACATTAGTGTCTCATAACATTTTGACACCATTATTAATGAGTAAAATGTCATTCTCACGAAACACTAAAACATCTGTTGAGCTCCCACTAGCATTTTACTACACTAATTGGTTTTATCAAAATCATTATTCAACTTTGGGATGCCTATTTAAGTTTATAAATAGGCACTTTGGAGTTTACAAACCTTTTTGTTTCTCCTTTGGATGTAATACCTTGAGGTTGATCTATGTAGATCTTTTCCTCAACAATTCCACTACGGAATGTGGTCTTTACATTTACCTGTGATATCGCGTAGTCAAATTACGGGATTATGACAAGTAAGATCCTTATGGATTTGGCCATAGTCGATTGGAAATATGTTATCTCAAAGTCCACATGGTTTCTTCAAGTATAACCTTTCACCACCGATAAGGCCATGAAGGTCATTACCCTTCCATTAACTCTAAGCTTTCCCTTATAGACCCATTTGCAACCTATGGGCCTAACTTGCTTAGGTAGATCCACCAAAGTTCGTACTTTGTTTGAGTATATGGTATCCATCTCGGATCTCGTGGCCTCAAGCCATTTTCCTGAATCGATGTCAGACATCGTCTCTTTGAACGTCATTTGGATCATTATCCAATTAATTGGTCAAAACTAGTATATCATATTCTTATGATTCTAGTTGACGTTCTTAGAGGTTGTGCATCATTAAGATCAATGTGGAATGTATGAGTGTTTCCACTATTGTAGGTGATATATCACTCGACTCCTCGAGTTGCAATCTATCTATTTCAGTATCTAATAGAAAACTCATTTTCTAAGAACACTGCATTTTTCAAAATAAATATTTTTGTTTTGAGGGATCATATAATAGTATCCCGCAGTTTCTTTTGGATACCCAACACTGGGTGGATCTAGTCCAGCCAGACTCCCACTAGTCTTTTGACGAATGCAGGACACCTTCATATCCTAAGATATTTGTAGAGGGGTGGTTTTTCATGCCATATCTTATATGGCATTTTGAGTACAACATTAGATGACACCATGTTCAATAACTTGGTTATTGTTTCCACGTTTAGCCCCAAAATGGAAGAGGTAAAATCAAGTGAATCTTTTATTTGAACGAACCATGTCCAACAAGGTTTCAATTCCTCCTCTCAACTACACTAATAAGTTGTAGCTTTGCAGGAAGCGTTTACTGACAGAGAATCCCATTCTCCTTTCAGGCAACCAAAGAACTATATTTTTTAAGTACTCGTCTTTTCGATTGGATCGAAGGATTATAATTTTTTGCCTAGTCTGATTTTCCACTTCAAGATTAAATTCTTTGAACTTTTCAAACCCTTCAAACTTGTACTTCATTAAGTACAAATAACCAAATCGTGAGTGATCAACGATGAAGGTTTGAAGTGTGAAAATCCTTCCTTAGGCTTGAGTACATCACAAACATCTATGTCGATCAAATCTAAAAGAATCATGACTTTGCTATTTTGTCCTACAAATGACTTCTTTGTCATTGTCCCTATAAGATGAGAATCATAAGTTGAAAGAGCATCCAAGTAATCTATTTCTAGATTCTCAGATCCAATCAACTCCTTCATCCCATCTTTTGGATATATGACTTAGCCTAGCGCTCCATGTTTGTGCATATTCTTGGTTCCTTAAGTTTTCCTTTCTATTGAATATCCATAATCAAATTATGGTATAAATAGTACACAACTATTTGTGATATGGACAATACACAAACAATTTGTGACGTAGATTGTAACACAAATCCTTTGTGAAAGTACCAAGTGAAACTATAAAGAAAATATTTTAATAATAAACATAACCTTCACTTGGTACAAAATAGAATTTTATTTTTACTATCCATCAATAACTTTGCTAATTACCAAGTAAATGATTCCCATGGCTTCAACAATGAACTTACTTTCCATTTCATAAGCCTTAGGGTCACCTAACTTCTACATAGTTATTTGCTTCTTGTTGTTTGTTTCAACTATTTGCAACACAGGTTCCATATATCGTACACTCACAAAGCCAATATGGACTGTAAACTTGGTATCACATACCCAAGAAGTAATGTTTAGCAATCACCTTGGTCGACTAGGCGCCATGTTGGAGCGTGGGTTGCTATGTGTGTAGGCCCTTTGGGCCGAACGACTTATTGAGCCTTAATTATGGTCCAGGCCGTCGGAGGTCCTGGGCCACCATCCTCCTTCTTAGGCTTTTTGGGTTGTTGGGTTAGGCGGTAGGCTAGACTATCCCAAGCACCCATGTCATTCTGGGCTAGACTGCCCTAGGCATCCACATCTAACACATACCTCTGATTCAATATATGAATAGATATATATCAAATTATAATTATCAATACAACTAAAAATAATAATTATAATCAATAACACATGAATTGGCAATTAATTTTTACAATTATATACAAGTGAGATGCGATAAAATGTGCTTGATTGGAACTTTACTGATGTGTTTTTTAGAGTAGTATATCTTGAGGAATAAACAGAAAATATATTTTTAATTAATTTTTCAAATTAAAAAATATCTATCTCTATACTATTATAAAATAATACCTTTTGCCGTACCAACTTTTGAATACCAAATTTATTCTCTAATTCATTTCTTCTTTTCAAAGAAAAATTTGGTCAAAATAGTAATTTTGATTTTTTTATAATAATTTCACAATTATAATTTTTTTCTCTCATCCGTAGAGGTGTACTCGGTGTGGATTTGACCAATTTAGATAATTTTTCAGCCCAACTCAATATTTGCGGTCTTTAGAAATCTCTGCCTAAGCCTAACTCGACAATCATCAAAACTGCACTTTGTCTAATTGGGGTTAAGGCAGTGTTTGTGATATTTAGTATAGAATCAAGGGTAAATTGCATAAAACCTCCCTGTGTTATTTTTATTAGCTAAAATCCCCTGTATTAATTTTATATGCAAAAAAAATCCCGTGTTATTTAAAACGTAGCTCACCTTTCCCTCCATTAAATTTGTATAACGCCATTAATTTTTACATAGAAATTCCATTTTGTCCTTCAGTTGACTGGAAAAAAAAAAAATATGCTTCAAAAGAGAAACGTGAGATATAGAGAGAGTGGAAAGAACTTTCGAATTGTAGGGTTTCTTAAGCTCACATCAATCTATTAAGGTTGATAATAAAAAATTCTAGGGTTTCTCTTTGTTTTGAGTTTTTGTTCATAGTTTAGGATCATGAAGGGGGAAAAAATGGAATCTAGGGTTTAGATAGTTTTGCGAAAGGGAATAAAGAGGGAAATTAATTGGTCATATGTGAAAGAGGAAGAAAAAGGGGGAAATCGCAAAAGGGGGCCAAGTGATGTTGGCTCCGACCAAAAGTTGAGTTTTCTAAAAGCATAACAATGATTAAAAGTGAAAACATGTTGTTCTTTTGTTGCTTTCACTTTGTTGATTTTTGGAACAAAACAAAAATATAGATTATAGTTTTCTAAAGTTGTGCCATTATTCTTGGTCCCCACCCTTGTTTAATGTTTATTTTGTTATTTTCTACTTTATTTATTCCATTATGGTCGATTTCTGAAAAGAAGAAAAAAAGTTGTAGTTTTCTAAGGTTCTGCTTTGTTGGCTGAGGTTGTGCCTTTGTTTATTCCACCTATTGGTCCGTATTGTATATTTATTTAGTTTTTATGAGCTTGTGCTTTATTGTTGCTATTATTATTTGTTGTATGTTTTGCTTTTTAATTCTTTTTAACTTATTGACCCAGAACTCTCACTCCAGTTGTATATGTTTATACTGATAGGTGGTCTAGTGTAATAACATTGATTTCTTTATTATTTGCAGATAATGGTGTTAGGGGAATATGCTGATTTTTATGTGTGGTTAGGGGGTTCAATAGAGTGGGTTCCAAAAATTAAGTACATAGGGGGTATAAAGGTTTGGTTTCCTAATGTTGATAAGAAGAGATTTTTTTATAATGATTTGGTAGAGATGTGCACAAAAGCAAGGGGTGGTCAAGGGTCTAATATTTACATAGATTATTCATTACCAGGACAAACATTAGAGAATGGGATAAAACTATTACAAGGAGACAATGGTATTATGAGCTTTGGAGAGATTACAAGAGGCTAAATGTAATTCCACAGTATATAGAAGAAAAATCTAGTCCTATCATAGTTGTTGACGCACTTAAAAATATTATTGAAAATAATGTAGTTATGCCCCAATGTATGATGGGTGGTTGAGACTGAGGGTGTTGAGGTGAGTGAGACAGGGGCTGTAGATGTGGGTCAGACTGAGGGTGTTAGGGTGAGTGAGACAGGGCCTATAGGTGTTGAGCTGAGTGAGACTAAGGCTGCAGGGGTAGGTGAGACTAAGGGTGTTGAGGTAAGTGAGACTAAGGCTGCAAGAGTGGGTGAGACTGAGGGTGTTCGGGTTAGTCATTGTGTTGTGGCCAGTGAGACTGATAGTGATCATTCAAGGGAGAGTGAAAAGGAATATGAGGGTGATGGACAGTCTGGTAGTTCCTCATATTCAGACTGCTATCGTGGATGTTAGAGGACTTAGATAGCCCACTACATGATGACATCTTTGTGAGTAAAGGTGTTGAGTATGGTAGAAAATCAATAAAAACAGTAAAAGTTTGGTAAGATAAATGAGAAAAAAAAAAAAAAAGAGTTGAGAAACATCAAACTAGGAGAGATAATTTAAGTGAAGATGGTTGGTTTAGTGATATAGGGGGTGAGGATGATCTTCATTCTTTTGAGGGGTTCTGATGATGAGAATGTATATTATATGGTCTGGAATGAGGCTATAGGTAGACAGGATGTTGACCTATGCATAGGTATGAAATTTTCTACAAGAGAAAAATATAGAGGGGCCTTGAGAAATTGGGGAATAAGGAGGGATTGAGATTTGACATTTGTAAAAAAATGAAAAATCAAAATCACTGCAGTATGCAAAAATGTTTGTGAATGGAGAATCTATTGCTTCTCCAATTATGAGAACTACCACATTTCAAATCAAATCTATCAAGACTTTGTGCATGTCTGTTTAAAAAAAGACATATTTGAGAGTGTACAGTCACATGATCAAACCAGTCCGTGGGATGCATGATTATGAAGAGTCTCCCCTTGGTACTGTAGCTCCACCACATGTTACAAAAAGAGCAGGGAGGCCCAAGAAAACCAAGAGAATTGATGCAAATGATATAAAAGAACCATCAAGGGTATCTAGAAGAGGGCTGACACATACATGTGGGATATGTTTTGGGCAGGGCCACAATAAGAGAAGTTGTACCAAATCCAACTCACCCAAACTCAAGATTTAGACAGATAATGAATAATTCTTCTTGTTTATGCAATTATTGATTTTGTTACTAATAGTATTGGTTAATTCTTATATACGCATTTACAGTCATCCAGGCAAGCACAAGAAAGTGATGATGCACCCCCCAGTTTACAAGAAGCTACTGCAGAGGTAGAACTAAAATCATTCAACTCTCAGTCTATTTTCACATGCCAATTATAACAAAGTTCTTATCTCATTGTAGATGCATACGCAGTCATTCTCAAGTGTGTCTCATTGCAATGCTACTGAAGAAAGCTTCCCATATGCAGAAGTAGAACAAATTAACAACTTTCGATCTGTTTTCACATGCCAATTATAACAAAGTTATTATCTCATTTGTAGATGCATACATAGTCATTCTCAACTGTGCCCCATTGCAATGCTACTGAAGGAAGCTTTCTATTTGCAAAGGCATAACAAAATTTAAGGGTTTCAGTCTATTTTCATATGCCAATTATTACAAATTTCTTATCTGATATGCAGATGCATACCCAATCATCCTCAAGTGTCCTCCCTTCCAATGTTATTGCAGAAGTACACACTAATCTAAGATAAAATTCAATGCTATTTTATATGAGTTCAATTACAATACTAATAGTTGTACATTGTTACTTGTAGAATCCTCCAAATGTGCTAGTAAACAGATCCAGAAATCCACCAAATGTGTCAAAACATAGACCCGAATTGTGCCTCAGCTAAGGCTCAGAAGTCCTGCAAGTGTGCACTAAATTGCAGGTTCCAACGGGTTCCATTTCACAGGCCACAAAATGTGCAAGTTCCAACTCAACCAAGTTCCCAAAATCAGGTAATTCTATCAATTAAATTCGTGTTTTGTAATTACATAAACATAGCTACAACTAAATATTTAAATGTTCTATCTATCTATCACAAGTTCCAGCAAAAACATCAAGAAAACAACGAGCTCCAATTTCTTTGTCAAGTAGATTGGAGAATAGAAAAGGAGCATAATCATCCTCACAAGCTGCCTTTAAGAGGCAATGTTCCCTACCAACTAGGAGTTCTATCTCATCAATCCTTAAAGGTGTAGCAGATTCATACAAGCCAAGGACATAACTTAGTAGATCTCCATCAACAGGCAACACTCTAGGAAACTGAAACCGAATTATGTCTTTTTGTTGGAAACTAAACTTATGAATTTTTGCACATTCTGGAACTGAATTATGTATTGTTGGAAAGTGAACTTATAACTTTTTTGACACATTTTGGAACTGAAGTTGTGGAATTTTAGATACAATGATATGTTGTGTAATTTCATAAATTGAATTCTGGTGTTTTTGAAAATGAAACTTACGGTTTCTTCTTATATTTTTGGTGATTTAATTTTTTTTGTCACTTTAATTTGGTGATTATTTGCTACAATTAATAGGTGCATAAACTTGTCATAATGGAAATGCATTTAAAAAAAAAATTGTATCAAATTGCACTATTTTAATACCACAACAACTATTCGAACAACCAAAGTTACAACTAATGCTTTTATCACTCCTTGATTCGACTCCAATTGCTTTATGTTTTATGTCACTTCTTCACAAATGGATAGCAACTCTTTGTAACCCTCTTCCAATTTAACTCTGTTGGATTCAACCTCTTCTTCAACTTCTTCTGGCATTTCGTCTGAATTTTTTTTTGGATACACTAATGGGATCGAACCAACAAGAAAGTTACACTGATTTGTTTTGAAATTACAAAATAATTTACCTTCAGTTTCTTTGTTAGGACAACAACCCGAATGGTTGCATTCCTATGGCAAAAACATTTAGAATTCTTGTATCTCAAATCAATAATTTCATCTTTCTTTTTTGAGGTTGATCTACAAGTGGACATCCTAACAACAAAAGATGAAAAATAAAAAAAATAAATAAATAATATTTAATTTCAAAAGAAAGAAGACGAAAAAAATTTCTTAACTGGACATTGCTGCTTTGGAGAATGAAGAGCCCACTATTTGCCAAAAGTAGAGGAATAAAATATGTGCACACTTAAAGAACAAAAACAAGGGCAAAAGAGACATTTAGCCACTTAAGAAAACCCTCAAAAGCGGCAAAAAACAAGGACAACTTGCACAACACGCACGTCTTCCTCACTCTCCTTTACTTTCTAATATGGAGGGAGCTTTTTGCTGTATTTTAGATAACAATGGGAGTTTTTTGCTGTATTTCTATAAATATAAAACGAGGGAGTTTCGAGCTATTTTCTTAAAATACAGTGGGTATTATGCAATTTATCCTCAAATCAATCACATGTACAATTATATTAGTATTTTGTGACAATTTATGTTTTTATTAAAATTATTTTATAATAAATGCATTTTTATACAATGCTAATTATAAGAAATAAAAAAAATATGATATATCAATTACAATGTGTAAATAAATCCTAATACATGATTGTATGTTTATTCTAAAAGAATATAAATAAATACTCGCATAGACCGTGTGCAACAAAAATAAAAAATTTTCTCGTACAACTTCAAAACCCAAATTTAGCCCTTCTTTCATTTCTTCATTTCACAAACAAAAAAATGATTAGAATAATAATTTCAATATTTTTGTATTTATCTCACAATTACATTTTTTTTTTCTTTCAACTCAAGGAGCATCTAGTGTGGCGACAACTGGTATAATAAAAACCAAAGATATGTGTTAGTAAACAGTTCGTACCAACATTATCATCACACGTAAGACAATGCCACAAGCATGTGGTGTCCAAAATAAAACTAGTGGAATGTGGTATTACCTAATTTACAAAAACCAATAACATTACAACTTCCGCCCCTGAACTGATTTAAATAAATGTTCTTAGAAGAGCTCTACAACATATTACAGAGTTTGAAGCGTCATAACAACTCAAGATTTTTCTGACAAAATTGAGCTACTTTTACCCAATTGGATCACACACTTGAAGGGGAGAAAAGAAGGGCAAAAATTATGAGCAGCCACTTGAATCCCTCTCAATTCATGAAGATTAAGTGAGCTCAATGATCTTGGTTCGCTTTTTTTTCCGTTTCTTCAATGGCTCGCGTGAAGAATCTCTTTTAGCATTCTTGGACTCAAACTTCACACAATCCGAGGCGGCATTATTATCTTGTTCACTGATGTTATCTTCATTGTTATCATCATCTTCATTGCTGCTATCTTCATTTTCTGACCCGCTGCTGCGTTCTGACAATGGCATTGTTGGTTGATAACCAGCTATTGCAGACTCTGCAGCTGCAACAGCCTCTGGAGTATGAAGATCGGCAACCCCCAGCATCAAATCCTGTGAGAAATTGCAGTACTAAGTTGATTGTAAAAAAATGACGATTTCAGAAAGAAAATAAGAAGTGTTGGTGGGAATCACCATTTCAATGACTTCGGATTCTTTCCCACTTAGCACTTCAATGTCATAATTCTCAGGATTGTCCTGCATTTAGTAAAAAGCAGAGTCACAATAAGTTGACACTATAGTAAGATATTAATCAGCATGAATGAGCACCAGTTTCGCACCTTTGCTTCCTGCAGGAGTTTTTTGTTCGATTCTGATATAACACCTAAAAAGTCCTTCACTTTTCCCAGAACTGCAAGAAACAGAAGGAGCTTTTTCTCAATTGCTGGATAACTTCTGTTCATTCAGCATATGTCACAGGCATTAGGGAAAGGTTTAAGTAATCAAACAATTCTGATTCCCCCTAGCCCTTCTTCTCCTGAGTCAGATGTATGCTTAAACATACCATGCTCGGTATATTACAGATGACAAAATACTAAAGATGGTGTAGCTTAATCATAATGGATAGTTACACTGACACCTTTTGAGGTTTAAATGTTACCAAAAGAACCCTATGATGCACCGCATGACGTCGTTCTTGCATTAGTCTAGGACAGTGTATTCAAAGACTTAAGTGTTCTTTTGCAATATACCTAAATCTCACAGGTTATCAGGGTAAATATCCATCATAATCATAATTAGTATACAAATCACATGATAGGTAACTTGTCTTTTAGGAAACACTCTTAGAAAACCTAGTGCTTTAATCAACACTCAACAGGTTTCAGGTTGACTTACACAAATCCTTAATCATATATGGATGCAAGATGTCTGCGTATTGGTCTCTCTAAATAACCTGCCTTTCCCCAATATTACTCATGTGCCTCATGGACATTGTTGATCCAACTGATGCCCTGCCATGTCTTCTTGTCCAATTCCCATTGGTCAACTCATGGAGTGGCATGAAAAATCCATCTCTACTTTACTAGGTTCCACTAACAACTTATCTCCTTAGAGTGATTACAGTTCTTACTGAAAACACATCCTACAAACTAAGCTTTTTCTCTTGCAACAAATTTCTTTTACTTCATCTTTAGCTGGTACTTCATCCACGTCCCAAGTTTTCATCATCAAACTTATTTCTATGAGCCTGCACTTGGTTGTGAGCGTTCCTAAGTGTTATGCAATTACGGTATATGGAAAAATCTTATATAACTAAGGGGAGTAACATGTAGCTATCAATAAAACCTTCATGAATATACATAGTGCAAAAAATCAACAAGAAACACAAATAAGCCCAATTCAGATGAATACTTTTACAATCATGGAACCAGATGCTCCAATTTTGTCAAATACCTAGCGACAAACTCCTAGAATAGTTCCACGAGAGAGAAAAAAAAAAAAAACGTCCGAAAAAAGGTTTTTATGCAACTCTGCGGTTCACACCGCCACTTTATCAGAATTACATAATACTCAGTAGAAACTAGGGTTCTCACAAGGAAAAAACGGCCAAAGAAACAAGAGGGAGAAAAAAAAGGGGGGGTACCTTGACTCTTGGGTATAGGAAACATTGCGGGCCTCTCAAGCGGGGCTCCAGGCAGAGAAAAGGGTTGGTCTTTCTTGCAAACGAAAAGCTTCGATTCTGCAAAATTAGCAAACACAGCCTCTTTACTACTCAATTCACAGAAAAACCGAGAAAAGAAAGCACTTGAAGAGAGAATGCCATCACCTAAACACGAGGAGACAGCTGCGAGTTGCTCTCCAACTGCAACAGCTCCTTGCTGTTGTTTTCCGCCATTTTCACTCTCTGCGTCTGTGAGCAGAAGCGAGAGAGGGAGACACTAGACAGAGAGCTATAGAGAAAGCGGCAGATTTTATTGGGCCTTTTATGTATGTATGGAGCCTTCAATCTTTTGAGCTTAAAGGCTAAACCTAGCCTTGAAGCCCACTTGCCCAAGACCCTATTGGGTACCTTACTTGAGTACGCTGCATGAGACAAATAATAGATAGGGTAAATTAAAAACTTTTTTCGAAAAATTTGAATAATAAAATATTTTTGAAATATCGCTAAAAGGATGTATTTTTTTTTCTATTTTTTTAAAAATAAAATCTATGATCGTTGGAATTAGGGATTCTGTGTACAACTTTAAGTAATGTTGCATCTCTTCCAAGACTAGGACCTTTTATCATGACTTCGGCTCGTTGCATACCTTGATCCACTACTGTACGAATAGCATTTACTGCTGCAGTTTGAGCGGCAAAGGGTGTCCTTCTTCTCGTACCTTGAATCCACATGTATCGACCAAGGACCAGAACAATTCAAAAGTTGGAGAAGTTTTTTACTGATAAATCGATACTCAAAATCATTCCATTCAGGATCGTCTATGTGTATCTTAGAACTTCTTCTAACGACTTATGCATTATGTTATCATTTCCATGATCCATTAATCCAACTGGTGGAGGATTATGAATGGATCAATTTTTTTAATTTTCATTGAAGATAGGGAATAGATGGACTCTCTATAGGACCCATTTTACTGACGGGATTCATCACTACTTTAGCTACTTTAGCGGCTTGGCCAGTTACTCAAGATTCTCGATTATTTAATTTCCTGACGTTAGCAATGTCAGTGGGCAAATATTTATTTTCTTCTCGGAACCTTTTACTTTTTTCCTTATGTGGGAGTTAGAATTAATTCCCGTTTATCTACTTGTATCCATGTGGGGAGGAGCGCTTGTATTGTTCTCCCACAACCCCATTTTCACGATTTAGGCTGCTCCCATTTCGCTCGCCGCTACTATGGGAATCGGTTTTGCTTTCTTTTCCTCTGGCTACTAAGATGTTTCAGTTCGCCAGGTTGTCTCTTGCCTACCCATGGATTCAACAGCAGTTCGAAAGGTTGCCCTATTTGGGAATCTCCGGATCTATGCTTATTTTCAACTCCCCGAAGCATTTCATCGATTACTATGCCTTTCCTTGTCTCTAGGTGATTAGGTTTTCGTTATTTGAAAAATTAAAAATTCCTTTTTGATATTTGATTAAATTATGTAAGTCACTACAAAAAAAAGCTTTTTAGAGACAGAATTTCCGATGGAATTTTCGACAAAATTTCATCGCTCATATGGGTTCCGATGAAATTTCCGACGATTTTTGGACCAACAGTCTTCTGTCTGAAAAAGGCACTTCGAAAAATAATTCCGACGATATTTCCGATAAAAATAAAATCCGTCAGAATATTTGTGACAGTTTTACGACGGTTCGTTATTATTGTTGAAAAATTCGTCCACGGAACGAAAAATTAGTATTTTATTTGGGAAGGAGTTTGGGACGAATTTGGGACAACAAATAAAACTTCCGACAAATTTATTATTACAAATTTTTTAATTATTTTCAGAAATTTTGTCGGTAAATTAATCGGATTTGTTATGTATATATTTTTGTCAGAAATATTTTTGAAAATCATCCCAAATTATTTTAAAAAAATGCAATGAATTTGGAACGGAATTCGGGACCAAATATATCACAATTTCTATCCCAAATTGTTCTGACATAATTTGCAATACCTGTCGTCACAAAATTTATCGCAAATATTTCTGATAGTTTTCATTCCAAAATCCGTCCTTAATATTTATTATATTTTATAAAAAAATTGTAATGTTTTTAATATTTTATTAAAAAAGTTTTTGGGAACCATATTTTCTCTAGTAAAAGCATACTTAAACAAAAAAGTAAATAGCATCGTTTTACAAAGTGCATAATCCAAAAGTAGACTAAATCCTAATCTTATGATTCTGGCCCGTCCATGCATCCTCGGTTGCATGCTGCACTGTTCCGTCGATTGGGGCATCAGTGGTTGATTGCACTTCGGAAAATATCTATGGTATCCCCATCCTGGTGCACAATGCACTCAAGACCAACATTATTTTATCAAGCTTGGTGTCAGTCGGCGAAGGAGCAGCAGTGGACAAAGATGGACGGGCTTCTGTGGTCCATAGGTGGGGCGGCATCTGACATCAAAGCATCAGACCCCATGTCGAAGACTCAGCCCTGCTTTCTCCCGCTGGCAGCCTCAGCCCACAATTGGTCTTCTTGAACAATTGAGGAAGGGCCATCTGATGAGCTCACTTCCCCCGAAGCAGGCTGAGAGACATGTTCTTCGAGCAGCTTCTGATAAGTTTCCTGAAAATAAGTAAATAAAATTTATTAGTCAATAACATTACAACATATTAGTAAATAACTAATAAAAAATTATTATTAAATAACTAAAATTTGATTTGTAAAAGAAATGTTCAAAAACTTAGCACGACCTCCTCGGCCCACTCCCACTCCAGGTTCCGTCCGTCTTCTTTTTATAACAGTCAGCGAATACCTCCACCCGGTTAGGCGGACGGCCAAGTTGGGCCTCCTGCATAGATATTTGAATAAGTAAGAAATTTTTGAATTTATAATATTAATAAAAATAATTAATAATGTAAAGTTTAAAATTTACTTACGAGAGTCCTTTTATGTATTCCAACTGAGGAGGACCCACCACGGTAGACGGTGTTGGCCGCTACAAGGTTGGCCACCCGATTAACCTTATTCTTAGCCGACTTTGCTTTGAACTCATCAGTGTCCTAGTACACCTAGAGCCCATGCCAAATGTCGTCCCCCAACCAATTGGGTTGTGTACCCGCCACCCTGGCTTTTGCGAATGTTTTACTGAGCCAGGAGGTTGCGTAGGTGTTGAAGATATTTTGCATCAGTGTGTCTGGGCAATCCCACCTATATACACGCTGCAAGACAAGAAATAATTCGATTATGTCGTATTAAGTGCGTGGTCCAATATGGAAGATCCCAAAAGATACTTTTTTCTGTCCACTTGTGGTTTGTGCCATAGTCTGTGTGCCATCAGTGGTTGTTTAATTACACTACTATACTCTTACACCCGTACACGGATCTCCTCTCTAGTTATCCTAGGTTGTGCAATATTTCTTTCCTGACGATTTTTTATGAAAGCTTTCTTGTTTCTCCGGTATGGATGATCTTGTGGGAGAAACCGTCTGTGGCAGTCAAAGTAGCATACCTTCCGACCGTGTTGCAAATGAAATGCGCTTGTGTCATCCATACAAATAGGGAAACCCATAATACCCGCAGTACTCCATCCAGACCCCATCCATAAGCTGGTAGATCATTCACGGTCCACAGCAAAGCCGCACGCATCATGAAGGCCTGGTTCGTGGCATGATCGTGCATTCGTACACCTACATGCCACAACTAAAGCAACTCGTCGATCAAAGGCTCCAGATATACATCGATCAAACATTTTGGATTGGACGGACTAGGAATTATCATCATCAGTAACATCTACTCGGACTTCATACACATTCCGGTGGGATTGTATGGTGTAATTATAACTGGCCAACATGTAAGTTCGACCATACTGCCCGTTGGGCAAATCCATCTATGCAAAACCCAATCTAACGTGCCAATGAAAAATCTGGATGTATTCGGTCAAAAATGCCTCCAGGCTTCGCATCAGAATGATCATAATATAGAGTCCTCCTCCATAACATGGCTGGCATGATATGCATATGCTCACAGTCATTGGTGAAGCATACAACCTCTATAAACGTGGGGTAAGTGGCAAGTACCTAAGAACAACATACGGGGACTTCTTACGACGGGGATTTTTCGGTCCCTAATAGGCTTGTACCTAGGGTCACCGCAGAACTTGCAGTATTCCATATCAATGTTGTCTTTCCAGTACAGCATGCAACCATTCCTACACGCATGAATCTTCTCGACCGATAAACCCAAATCCCTTATCATCTTCTTGGTGCTGTAATAATTAGAGGGAAGAGTGTGAGCGGGGTTAGGATTGTACGCGGTGCAGGTTGGGGCAGTTTAGGTAATTTTTTGGCCCAACCCAATCATTGCGGTCTTTAGAAAGCTCTACCCAAGTCCAAACCAACGATCATCAAAAACCGCACTTTGCGGTCTAATTGGGTTGGGGCGGTTTTTGAGGTCTTTAGTATATAGACAATCACCTATACAATTATATTAGTATTTTGGGACAACTTATGCTTTTGTTACAATTATTTTGTCAAAATAAATATATTTTTCTGTAAAGCTAATTATGAAATATGATATATCAATTATAATATGTAAAAAATAAGCACTTATACATAGTTATATGTTTATTTTAAAAGAATAAAAATATTATTAAAAAAATTACCATTTTTTTTATGAATAAGATTGTGAAATTTTTATTTCGAATTAATTATATAAAAACTGATCATAATAATATATAAATATTAAATAAAAATTATTTAAAATAAAATAAGATGGTAATGAAAATAAATATAACAAGATCGTGATATCATCTATTTCAAGTTCTTGCCTTTATCAACGGCATAAAAATATAGAAGATTGTCACAAGCATGATCAATAATCAAGAATCTCATCTACATATTTATACATATATATTATACAATACCAACTTGAATGTTTATGCATAATCAAAATTTTTGTATAAACATATGAAGAATTCTAGTATATTATTAGTGTTCACCTTCATCTTCTTCTTCTTTTTCTTCTTCTTATTACTACTACTACTATTATCATCATCGCGGTCGAACGCGGTTTATGCGGTCTACGTAAATATAAAACCAAACCCGATTGCTAAAATGCGGTCTTTTTTTAACTAGCCCAAGACCAACCCAACCCACCTTTAGCCCGCTAATTGCGGTGTAGTTTGGGTTGGGTCGATAGGTTGGGGCGGTCCGACAATTTTGTTGAACACCCCTAAGCGGGGTAATAGATTACTAGCCTACTGGGACACCTGATCATAGTATCTTTTAGACATGTTGTGTTAAGCCTTGATGTTCACCAGCCTTGCCACAGCAGCCAACTGGGATTGATGACACCCGCTATACAAAGGCTAATCCGCCGCTTGCACTACATCAAAAAATCGCTCTGATAAGTCGGACACGTCATAGTCATACGAACTAGTGCCTGCAGGAAAGGAGCTACTGGCACCCTCGGCGTTAGGTTCCTGATGCGTCGAGAAAAACAGTGGCCCAACTGTATCATAAACCATCCTTTGGTCCCAATTTATTTGCTCATAACCACCCTATTGCGTCCTCATGTCCGGTGTAACAGGCGTCTCTAAGCAAACTGGTGCGGGCTGATCATCATAGTTCTCCAACACTTGTGCCTCACCATGGGCAGTCCAATTATAGTATCCATCCACAAAATCCTTTATACATATGTCATACATAACCACATCTGTTGTTTTGAACTAACGATTCTTACATTTGCGACACGGACACCTAATTTTATCATCGTTCATGTGTGCACGTTGATTTTTAGCGCAATTTATAAAATCTCGAACACCATTCTCAAACTCCTGCCAAACTGCGATATTCTCCTTTCAGTTTTTCTCATACATCCAACTTCTAGATTGTCTTAACATTTTTACCTAATTATACAAAAACATATAATTGGTTATATTAATTAAAGAACTTCCACAACTAATATAAATGAAAATCATTTCAAATTAATTAATACATAATTAATTATATAAGCCATTAATAAAAACAAGAAAACATGAGAGATTTAAATTAAATAATCACATTAATTATTACCTGGTAAAAACGATGCACTTCCTCCAACTCAGTTCTTTCAGAATAAAATGATTGATTGTAGTACGCTCGAATTTGATATATATGTATATGATGTAATCAATTAAAAAATTTGAAGGTTTAATTTAGAGCTCAATTTGAAAGGTAGGGTGCAAGATAGTGAGAACACAAATAAGAGAGATCTTTCAAATTTATACTGTTTTTTGTAACGGATTTTCCGATGGATTTGGTACGAAATATGACCATAATAATATATCCGTTAGTCAAATTTCCGACGGTTTTGCTAATGGTTTTTGCCACGAAACTTTAAAAATATATGACCATTGTAATGTAGCCGTTGAAAAATAGTCGTTGGATGATTTTCGACGACGTTTAGGACGCATTTTGGGACGATAAAATTTAGTCGTGAGAAAATAGTAGTTCAAATTTTTGACCATCATAATCCGTCGGAATAAGTGTCCCAAATATAACATTTAGGGACGAAAGTTGCGACGATAAGTTTTCGAAAATTCTTTTTGGAGTTTTACCGTCGCAAAAAAAAATTAAACTATGACAAATTGTGTTGGAAAGTACCGACGGTTTATGTGTCGTCTGACATATGCTCGCAAAACGCAAAAAAAAATTTTTCCGACTAAATTTGCGACGATTAGCGACGGAAGTATTTTCACTTCCTAATTTCCAAGGAAATTTGCGACGACGGTTTGTATTGTCCGATGAATTGTGCAATTTTTTCGTCTATGGAAGGATTTCGTCAGAAAAAAATAAAATGTGTTGCAAAACCGTCAGAAGTTGGGAGAGATTTTGTGATCAATATAATCGTCAGAAATTCCGTCAGAATAAATTATTTTTCTTTTTGTAGTGAGTTTTGGATGAAAGTATGAAACTGTCAATTATGTCCTTACTGTACTTTTTAAAAAAATAAAAATAAAATATATATAAAAAAAATCAGATAGATGGATGAAAAAATTTAAAAAAATATAAAAAAATATTCACTTAGTCAATAAAAGAATAAAAAAATAAAAAAAAATAAAATTATAATTCTTAGTTCACAAGGGCATTTTTATCATTTCACCACAAAAATGGATGAAAACTTAATAGAGACAAACATAATGGGGTAATTGTTAGACGGCCCTTAAAATCAAGGGGATATTCGTAATATTTAAAAAAAAACAAAGAAATATTCGTAATTATCCAAACTTCAGAAGAGGACATTATAATTTACCCTAATTGATATTATTGGTTTTGCTTCACTTATAGGGTCCACAATTATAAATAATAAGAAATAAGGAGGCCATTCTACAATATCTAAGAATTTCAATTGAATTCAAATTTCATAAGAAGCTTAGCTTACAAAATGGATTATCAAATCTCTTTTTTTCCCCTAAATGTCATGAAGATCCTCACTTCACAAGGTGAGTGTATTTAAATCATTGAAAAACAAAATTATGTTAAAAGAGTATAAAGGTAATTACACCCGTCTATCAAAAAAATTACCGTTTTATTTAAACCCAATGTATAATATCTTTATCCATTATGTAAATACTTGATAAATTTTATTAAATTATTATAGTGTATAAATAATCTGATCAAACATTTACCACATACGACAAAGTAAACAACCCCTTAAAAGATGTGATCGAATAGTCATACTTGGCTTGTTGGATGGATCAGTCCATCATTCTCTAGAAAAGCCAGGTGAACAAGAGTTGTTATGAACTAATCAAGTGTGATACATCTATTAAATATCTCACAATTTTAACTTTATTACTATTTTTTTTTCTTGCAAGAAAATCAACTGGAACAGCTAAAACTACAACTTGATTCAATATATATAACTATTTATTTTTGTTAATAAATATATTTGAAGTAAAAATATGACAATTTAAAACTTAAGATAAACTTAGGTAGAGGTGTCAACATGGGTTGAGACCCATGGGTTCAACCCAACCCAACTAGTTTTGGGTTGGGTTGGGTTGGTTAAATTTTAAAATGGGTTGAAATTAAATAAAATTATATTTTGTGTGGATTGGATATGGGTCCAACCCATAAACTAAACTAAAAAAAAAACCATAAGAACCCACTATTTCTCTTTTTTATATACACATTCTTTCACTTACAAACTCTTCTTTTTATATACACACAATCTCTTACATATCTTTCACATGCATTCCTCTCTCTCTCTCTCACACACACACACACACACAAAAACACGTAACTCTCTCATAACACACTTTTACATCTCTCCCACCACCCACTTCCCCCCCCCCCCCCCAAACCACATACTCACACACTATATTTTTAATTATTTATAATTTTATTCTTATTATTTTTAATTGTTTAGTGATTTTATATTTTTATGTGATTATTTTATTTCATATTACAGCTTATGATTTTGAAAATAATGAAGATGAAGATGAAAATTGTCTCTCAACAAATATAGAGAATTTAGTTGCACGACTTGGTGTTCATTCAAGATGAGCATTTAAAATGTTATGAATTATTTTTGATAAAATGTAGTATTTTGTTAGACAGATTCTTAATGTACATGGTCATTAGACAGAATGACGTATAATACAAGTTTTGTTGTATTATATTGTAAGTAGTAATTATCTTTTTTAATAGTTCAAGTATTGTCCTTTGTTCTTTTCATTATTTGAAATTTTAAAATTTATTAATAAAATGGTTTATACTAATCCGACCCTACCCATTTGCAACCCAACCCATTTTGGACCCGTTCATTTAAACCCATTTTGGACCCGATCCGTTTGGACCCAACCCAAACCCGACCCAACCCGCCCATTTGCCACCCCTAAACTTAGGTATTAATTAAAGTATTGGTAAAAAAAAAAGATGGTAAAATTTATTTTGATACCCAATTTTTTATTATTAATATCATTTTGGTCCTTGAGTAAGTGTAAATCACTCAATTGATACTCGAGTTTTGTGATTAATCTCACTTTGGTACCAAATTATTGTTTTATATTTATTTTTCTATTATTTTTGTTAGTAATGATCATTTTACCCTTAGATTTTAAAATAAAATAATAAAATATACTTAAGAAAAACTTGCATAAATATCAATCATATTTTTTTATTTATTTTAGCCATTCTAATTTTATTTTTATATCTGGTTATAAAAAAATGTATATTTTTTATTGGTATTTTTTAACTATATTTATTTTTAATATTTGTTAAAATTATTACCAAATAACTTATATAATAGTCGAGTAAGTCGACTCAAAGGAATAGATTTGAAGTAGTAGCATAAGTATTTTTTTATTCATCGTCAAAGGAAAATGTTGCATGTAATTAAAATCTAATTGCAAAAACTTAAATTTTGTATTACAAGTTCTCAAATTAAAATAAAATTTATTTTTTTGTTGAGGTTGCAATATGTTTTTTAATTTTAGTTTTAATATAATTAATTATTAAATATTGGTTTATCTTATAAATATTTATACATAAAGTTAGTCGAGTAATATAAAAAAAAAATTATTATTATCTGATATAGTAATCAAATATAAAATTTGGAAGTCAAATTATTCAAATAGAGAGAAAATATTGATTGAATTTTTCCAAATTTTCTTCGATATGTATTAATTATTTTTGTTTTAGTATCTAAGGGTAAAATAATTTTTATATAAAAATATGATATAAAAAATAAATAAAAAACATAAATTGGGTACTTAAGTAGTGATATTAATTGTAAATTCATACACGAATTCTCCTCACTCCGCTCTCCAGCTCTCTGTAGAGCTTAGGTTTGCAATTCCTAAGCTTCTCTCTATCTCTCTAGATGTCTAATCGTTGTGGTATATGTGCGTATTATGTGTTTGGGCTAAACTTTAGTTCAATTATTTATAGTCATAGGTTCAATGAGTTGTTCTTCCTACCAATAGTTATTCTTTTGGTGTGGGATTCTATTGCTTTGATGTGTTATGAGTTACTTTTAATTAAGTGTTAATTATATTTTTCCAGCTGAACTATGATTGTTTGTACACTTTGGAGTCTAAATTATTTTTTTTTTTTTTTGTCAATTTACCATCTTAATTTTACGAAAGTTTACATTTTGTAATTTATAATTGTTTTTCAATCAAGTTTTTTATCGAAAAAAATCACATGCAATGCACATGTGATATTTAAAGGTTATGTGATGTGATCTTTTCAAAGATGCACAGCATGTGATGTTTTTCCGTCACAAAAATCAACAAAAAATGGTCATATATGAGAAAGTGCATTTTTTGCAAAGTTGATATGATAAGTTGACAAAAAAAAAAAAAAATAGTTTCGATGGCAAAATACAAAAATGAGCATAGTTCGAATAGTTAAAATATAATTTACATTTTAATTAATATGCATAATGTTGTAGAAATAACAATTACATTGGAAAAAATAAAATAAATATTTAGGCTGAGGTGTAGATATCTCGCTCTCTTTAAGCAAATTCAAGCCCACTGCTGCAAAATTCTCATTGGTCCAGCAATATTACTCTTGACTTGTCCCCTCCAGGATATAATAGTCCGACAATATCGTACAACTCTAACTCATTGTGGACAAGTAGTAGAGTTCAAAGTTCCACAAAAACGAGTACATTCCAACAACTAATATAACCCTCTCTTATAAAATAATTGTATGTAGTATGTGTATATGTATCTCAAAACAAGTAGAATTATGCCCCCTTTTTATATGTGTAGAAATCATCCACCATTTTATTGTGAATTAATGGATAATAATGTGATAGATAGTGGTGATAAATGACTAGTAATGTGTATGAATATGGTGTAGGTAGTGAGATGATGGTATTGAAGAAGAAATATTACAAATATGATAACCATAAGGGTTAAAAGCAGACCACCCCCCAACCTTTGGGTCATTTTGCACTTTGCCCCCAACCGTTTTTTTTTTACAAGTCACCTCCCAACCTTTTTTTTTTTTTAGCACTTTGTCATTTTTTTCACTTTCCATCGAATCTAACTAGAATATTTCATTATATGTTATACACACGCCTTTGGACGAGTTATGGATGGGGTAAATTTGTATTTTCACTCATTAATTAAAAAAAGAAAAAACATTGAAGAGGGTTTCTTCTTCATCTTCGTATTGCCTCAAACCCTAATTTCTCTTCTTGTCATTTCTCTCACTACACTTTTGCTCCCAGTTGTTCTCCTCTCCCTTTTATTACTCTTCCTATCCTCTCTTGCTTCTTTATCGCAACCTCCTCCCTCCCCCATATTTTCTATTTCTGTTCGAAAAAGTAAAACAATCATGAATAGAAAAGGGAAAATTAGTAGGGAAAAGAAAATAGATAAGAAAAAATGAAATGGAAAGCAAAGGAGAATGGAGGGCGCACGACTGCGAAGATGCTGGTGCAATCGCTAGAGGTGGGCATCAGCGGAGGAGGTGAGCGGCGCAAAGGAGGTGGGCGGTGTTGGAAAGATGAAGAAGAAGACATTCTTCATGTTTATTTTTCTTTTCTTTTTCTTTTTTTTTCTTTTTTTTTTTTAAATTGATGAGTGAAATTACAAATTTCCCGCGTTCATAACTCGCCCAAAGGTGTGTGTATCGCATATAATGGAATATTCCAATTAGATTCGCCGGAAAGTGAAAAAAGGGGCAAAGTGTTACAAAAAACAAAGGTTGGAAGGTGACTTGTAAAAAAGAAATGGTTGGGGGAGAAAGTACAAAAACGACCCAAAGGTTGGGGGGGTGTCTGCGTTTAACCCTAACCATAATCATCCACCAACACCACTAACCTCAACATCAATGGGTGGAATATGAAGAGACATGTGTTATTATATGTTATGATTTAAATATTAAAATACAATATATATCAATATATATATTAACAATCCCCCACTCACTTTAATATTAAAATTCAAGAGAGTATACTAGTTGAAGGAAAAACTATTGTACATAATGAATGTATGCTCTGATTTAACCTTTACTTAATGAAACAGTAACCTCTACAACAGAGTCAGTAGTGGTCTCAATTTTTAAATTATGACTGCTTAGGGGAAATAAAATATTACTGCACACACATAAAAATCAAGGTATTAATATGAGCTTTATAAGCCAATACATTACAGACTTGTACTATCTTGGTTTTCATGAATGTTTTTTTTAAAATAACCGAATTCTCATAGGAAGTGGCTTACTTCCATACTCATATAGGTGACATCTGTCAAGGGGTGCTCCTATAATTCTAACAACACACTCATTCGAACTACAGACATTAAGAGTTGATAAACTCAATTTCCACAAATCATTACAGCATAAATCCACTTACATCATAAAGATGACAAATAATTAAAATAAGATAGTGCATATCAAAACAAGCCATCATATGATTCTTTTTTTTCTTTGAACCCGGTTATAGGATCTCTAGTCCTCAAATTGGGTTTTCTCATACATGACTTATGATTGTATGTATTTTCCCTCTATGTGTTCCAGACCCTTTCTCTTACCAAGGCCTTGGTTAATAGAACTGCAAGATTATCACAAGATTTAACATAAATCAATTGATATTACCACTTATCAAGTACGATCTCACAATACTGTGCTTCCTTCTTATAGGTCTGGATTTACCATTATAATAAAGATTTTGTACTCTATCAATCGTAGTAGTGCTATCACAATGAATTAAACTTGGAACAATTAGTTTTTCCAAAATATGGTATTTGAAATAATAAATCTCTTAACCAATTTGCTTCTTTACTAGACGAAGCTTATTTGAACGTGATGGTACTTATTTGTAAAATGTATGCGAGCCAACAAATTATTCTCATGCGTTAATTATAAAACTAACGAAAACATGATTTTGAGTTTGTTATATCATTCCATGACTAATGTGTCATGATGAAGTAATTTAATTGGACAACTCCCTATTAATCATGTGCTCTACAAACTGTCATATTATATAATTATAAATTTTAATTAATTAGTACTGGGGTTTTGTGGATCTTGAAAATTAATAAAAATGGAGGATGAATTAGACGGCTTGATTTACATGTTAAATGTATACAATTTTTACCTTTGGTGTGTATTTAATTTTTAAATACAAATTATTTAATTTTACATATTTAAATATCTTGTACTTATTATTTTTCTGCTTGAATGGAATAATTAAGAAATTTTTTAAATATAAAATAATATACCAGTATTATATAATTAATTCAAATATTTTATTATTTAAAAAATCTATTTAAATTTATCACTCCAAATAAATCGTCTAACAAAAATATTGTTAACTCATTACTAGAGTGCCTTTAATTATTTACTAAATATAAATTATTATTTTTAAATAAAAAATATAATTTTTTTTTCATACACTTATAATTAAAAAATACTATATAATGAATCCACTCAAACAAAATAATATGTATATAGACACACATATATATAAATATATATAAAAGAGATATGATTTGACAATGAATATTAATTTTTATCTCCTAAAACACAACATCAAATATACACCACTTATATTAAACTATTATAAATTACCTCTAAATACAAATCCAAACATATACTCTATCTTCAATGCATATTTATTTATATCTATATTTCTCTCTCTCTCTATCTCCACAAAATACTCAAAAAAATAAAACCAAACACTATGATTGATTTTGCAGAGATAAAGCACATGATTATCGACACTAGCTGGTAGGGGTGGCAATCGAGTTGAGCCAGCTCGCGAGCTTCGCGAGCCGGCTCGATTTTGAGCTCGACTCGAGCTCATTTGTCTCTATTTGTTAAGCTCGCGAGCAGCTCACGAGCTTTTTCCTTTTTTTTTTATATTTTGTTTTTATTTTTAGAATTTATATATATTTAATTTTATATTCAATACTTTATCAATTTTATACTCAAAATTGACCATATATTATAATTATTAATCAATGTCATATATTTATTTTAGATAATAATAAACTATGGTACTTTATTTATATATTTAACCTTTATAATTTATATAAAAAAAACTTAATTAATAATTTAGTAAATTTTAATATTTTTTAAAATAATTAATTAATACGTCACATATGAATTTTATGTTATATTTTAATATATAATTGTATTGTCTTATACTTTTTAAAATTGACAAGTAATTCACTTATGATTTTTATATGTATTTTTGAATTTTATATTTCGATCAAGATACATAGTATGCATTATGCAATCTATTTTATTACTTTTAAATTTATGTTGAAATTTAGTAATTCTTGTGAATTAATCTAAAAATAATGATAATAATAATAATGATGATTGAATATTTTTAATTATTCTTATTATTATTATTTTATTATATATATATATATATTAATATATAATGTGATAAAAAGCTTAATTAACAATTATGATATCTTAAAATCCAGCCACCCGATTCATATCAAATTTTAATATATATATATATATATATAATATATATATATATATATAGCCTATGTTCATTAGATCATATTAGATCGTACGACTTAAAATCAAATAGCTTGATTCAACGATACACCATCTTGGATGATTACTCTTTTGTTTCAAGTACTATATCTCGACATTGGTATTCCCGATAAGTCTTTAAAGTTTTACCAAATGTATTTTTCTATGAGTTTGATCATATCTAACAGTTTGATCTGAATTTTGATGGCCCGATTAACCCATGTTGTTCAACAATATGTAAAATGATAGTTACATCAATGTAATACTAATATTTATGTATATACAAATTTATAGCAGATTGTGAACATATATCAATTTCAACTATAAAGTATCTAAAGATGATAATAATAATAATAATAGTACTAGTAGTAGCTAGTAATTAATGATGTTTGAACAATTTTAATTATTTTTATTGTTAATTTACTCAATATTTTGTACTTTAGTTTAAGAAATTCATCTCTTATTTATTATTATTATTATTTGTATATAATGAGATCAATTACTTTGAAAAAAATAATTTATATTTATTTTTTTTAATTAATATTAATAACTATATAAAATTATGTACAAAATTTTTAATAATTTAATGTATATATATTTTCTATACTTTTACTAATTATACAATTACTAAACTAATTAGTTATATTATAACAATACATTAAAATATTATATCATATATTTCATATTTTTTATAATTAATATAATAACAGTTAATATTACTTTTATAATAATATAATTTTATTAAAAATATAAAAACCAATAATTTATTGTAACAAATCTCTATTTCTTTCTCCCGTCATCATCATCATCACCACCACCATAGGGTCCAATCAATTTTTTTTCTTTTCCCAATTTTTTCTAATCCAACCCTAACCCCAAATCCACCCCGGCAGCAGCGGCATCAATAATAGGTTTGTCATTTTTTTTTATTCTTGATCTCATCGACGGTGTAAGGCAAATATCAGAGGATTTGGTGCTATGAACTGATTTGCTATGAATGAAAATGGATTTTTTTTTTTGCTCACACACTCTCCCTCTCTCTCATCTTTGATCTCATTCTCATCTTTGTTTCCTGCAACTCTGCCTTAGATGTCTTCGGAAAAAAAAAAAAAATGAATTGCTAAGGTTTGGCTCGAGCGCGAGCTCAAGCTTGAGCTCAATATATATCATTCTAGCTCGAGCTCGGACCATAAGGGCTCGTCGAGCTTGAGCTCGAGCTCTAAAAAATATAGTCGAGCTCGAGCTTGAGCCAACCAAAATTGGTCGAGCTCGACTCGTTGCCAGCTCTACTAGTCGGCCATGTAATTTCATATTTAACATGGCTGACAGACGCATTATTTTTTTTAGAACTACTATACAATATTTGCCTGGTTTTCATTTCTTTATAGTTTGTTGCAACTATTTTGCTTGTTTCTTTTATACATAAACTCCGTGCTACGTTATCTTTGTGTGCATATAATATATATTATTTTATATTTCTAAAAAATAAAAAAAAAAGGAAAGCAACAAAAAAAAAAAAAAGAAAAAAATCAACTTTGGAGTATTATTGGCATATAGTAAAATTAGTATTGCGGTGTCATTATCATTGTTTATGATAGTAAAAAGCCTTTTTTTATATGTTAGTATAGATATATTAGTACATATATATATGCATGGAAATTTTGTAATGTGGTATATCAAATTGACCGAGTTACTGAATTTTAAATATATATTATAAATACATTATCAGATTTTTATTTTTAAAGTTGGTTAATTTGGTTCCGACTTTACTCAAATCAACTAATTCAACACATCATTTTCACGTACCAAATTTTCGATTAACTGAATTACCAATTCGGTTCGATTAGATTGGATTGACGGAATTGCACACCCAATATCTAGTCTAAGTATCCGATTTGTATTATGTTGTATATTTTTCATTCGCTTCTGTATCGTGAAGCAATACAACTTCTGTTTTTTTTTCTTTGAAAAACATTAAGAATAATTACACTTTTCTTCTCGGAGATTTGACATAATTACATGTAGATTCATGTTGTTTGAAAAATTACATCTAGTAGTCCTGAGGTTTGCTTCTATCGAATAAATAAGTCCCCGTTAATCAAAATTCACCAAATTTGCTGATGTTAAAAAAAAAATCAGAAAAAATCTATACTGACCCTTGGTTGACTTATTACTGACTTATTATAGATCAAATAAATATTTTTCTGACCAAATTACTCTCATACGTCTTCACGCATTAATGCATTTAAGGAGGTATATTTTTACCGTTAAAAAGTAGTTTAGTTCGAAAAAAATTATTTGACTTACAATAATTCAGTAATAAGTCAATCGAAAATAAATATCAATTTTTATTCAGTTTTGTTGTTAATATGAGAAAAAATTTAATAAATGTTGACTAACAGAGAGATTTATATATTAGATAGAACAAACTTCAAATGCTATATATAATTTTTTAAATTATAAAAAATTTATGTATAATTACACAAAATCTCATGAGATTGAAGTGGAATTATTCCAAGACATTATGTAGAAGCCCAAATCAAACTGCTTTTAGGGCATAGAGAATTGATTGGTTGAATCCAATGGGTTGCATACAAGGCCCATTAACGAGGCTCCTCTATTTTTACTTCTTTGTTATGTGGGCTATTGTGATACTCGTAATCCATTGACTTTAGAGTTGACAGCAACATCTGCAGAAAGATTGAAGGTTTGTGAAAAACTAAAGCTGATTCGATTGCTCGTGGAAGAAAGGATAAGAAAATGCGAAGGATTCTTGGAGGTTTATGGAAACATAACAAATTCAGGTAATTAATTGTATGTGTTCAGTCATTCTGGCTACTTTTAGCCTCATAATTTGGTTCTGTTATGCCGAATTTTTAATCTTAATTTCACCCACTTAGAATGCCTAGTGAGTGTATAGTGTTTCGAAGCATTATTTACTTTCCTTGTCTAGGAACTAGTGAGTTCTCCTTCTTTCTTTATAGTTTACTGAATGAAGAAATCTTTTCTGTTGCAGTGGAGGGTGTGGGGTTGGTTGGTTGTTATATCCTGTTTGATGAACTGGGCACCTGTTTTTGTTTATACTAGTAAAACAGAGCTATTGAATTGTTGAAGTAAACACTTTTTTGTTTAAGGAAGTTGGTACAACTCGCATTTTACCTTTTGAAGGTCGTGAAGTTTGCTATGTTAACTTGACTGATTGAAAGTGAAAAGGCGTGACGTGGGCTTGGAAGCTTGCGCATTGCGCCAAAATTTTATATCGGATTTTGATGGCCGTGAAGCCACTGCATAACATTTGGATTAGACGGCAGCAGTGCCCTTGTGGAGATTGGAAGTGCTACATTAAGTATGATGGAGATGATCAAAGCACAGTGGCATCTCAATCAGTAAAGAGTGAACTTTCATCATCATCGCCGTTGTCACAAGAAGTTATTTTTACTCCATATGTAGGTCAGATATTTAAAAGTGATGACGAAGCATTTGAATATTATAACAACTTTGCAAGGAAGAATGGGTTTTCTATTAGGAAAGCACGTTCAACTGAAAGCCAAAATTTGGGTGTTTATAGAAGGGATTTTGTTTGTTACCGCTCTGGGTTTAATCAGCCAAGGAAGAAGGCCAACGTGGAGCACCCCAGGGATAGGAAATCTGTACGATGTGGATGTGATGCGAAGTTGTACTTGACTAAAGAGATTGTTGATGGTGTGCCCCAGTGGTATATCTCTCAGTTTAGTAATGTTCACAACCACGAATTATTGGAAGATGATCAAGTCCGCCTACTTCCTGCCTATAGAAAAATTGAAGAGGCAGATCAGGAACGTATCCTTCTTCTTTCGAGAGCTGGTTTCCCTGTTAATCGGATTGTGAAGGTGCTTGAATTGGAAAAGGGGTACAACCAGGGAATTTACCCTTTATAGAAAAAGATGTTAGGAATTTTGTTAGATCATGCAAGAAAACTGTGCAAGAAAATGATACCGTGCTAACTATGAAGCGTGACAATGATCTGCTGGAACTTCTTGAGGCATGCAAAGTGGCAGCAGCAAGGGATGAGGGATTTGTCTATAATTTCACAACAGATGGCAATGGAAAAGTCGAAAACATTGCGTGGACGTATGGAGATGCCATCCGTGCATTTTCACTCTTTGGGGATGTTGTTACCATTGACACCTCCTACCGTTCTATCACCTATGGTATGATCCTCGGCATGTGGTTTGGTATTGACAACCATGGCCGACCAATTTTCTTTGGGTGCACTCTACTTCAAGATGAGACACCCAAGTCTTTTTCTTGGGCCTTACAGGTAAGCAGGTGCTAGCCTTTCGATAATAATGCATGTAATTTCCTAATTGACTCAAACTTGTGATTTTGTTGCTCTTCTTCAGGTTTTCGTTAGATTTATGAGAGGAAGGCGCCCACAGATTGTTGTTACAGATATGGATTCAGGTCTCAGAGATGCCTTGGCGGTTGAAATGCCCAACACTAAACAAATTATCTGTATATGGAAAGTCCTCTCCAAAATGTCCAGCTGGTTGTCTGTCCAACTTGGTATGCAATATTCACACTTTAAATCTGAATTTGATATGTTGTGTCATCTAGAAAATGTGGAGGATTTTGAGCATCAGTGGAACCATCTTGTTGCTCAGTTTGGAATTGGTTCAGATAAGCACCTCTCTCTTCTTTTCTCTTATCGAACGTCTTGGCCATTTTGCTATACTCGTAATTTCTTCTTGGCCCGTGCTATGACTCCTGAGTATTCAAAATTAGTGGAGACATTCTTGAAGAATATTCTAAGCCCGCAATCTTCGTTGAAGTGCTTTTTCAAACAGGTTTTTTGCTTGACTCTGCTTCTAGAAACCTTCAGTCCTCCTCTCGCTCACTTATTAACTTTGTTAAACTTTAGCAGGTTGGAACTGCTGCAAGCTTTGGGAGTGAGAAAAGAAAAGAACTCCTGTATTTGCCCATAAAGACATTCCTCCCTCTGGAAGAACATGCACGGACTGTTCTTACACCCTTTGCATTTAGTGCCTTGCAGCAAGAAATTGTCCTGTCCCTGCAATATGCAACAACAGAAATGGCTAATGGCTCATATCTTGTGAGGCATTATAAGAAAATGGAAAGGGAGTGTCTTGTCATTTGGATTCCAGATGATGAGCAGCTCCATTGTTCTTGTAAAGAATTTGAACATTCTGGCATACTATGCAGACATTCCCTCCGCGTGCTTGTTGTAAAGAACTACTTTCAAATTCCAGAAAAGTATTTTCTGCTGAGATGGCGAAGGGAGAGTTCCCTAATTCCTTTGGATGATCAAATCATTGCAAACAGCAACGATGAGTGCTCTCAAGCCTTTCACTCACTTACTGCAACTTTACTTTCAGAATCATTCATCTCCAAAGAACGTTTTGATTTCGTTCATGGAGAACTCACAACACTTCTTGAGCATGTACGGAATATGCCTGTTAGTGATCGAAGTATATCACCTAACAACATCATTAAATCTTAGTTCATCATCTAACTAATGTTAATGTAATGACTTACAAACATCAGTGTTATGAGGAGCATGCGGAGCAGAATATGGCTCTGGAAACTCCAATAGAAAGGGAACTTCATTTTTTCTCGTATTTGGCAGAAGTTGCTCAAATTGGAATACTGAACATCTGATAGAAAGAAGCAAAGTAATCTTACAGACGTGCGGATGCAATATCTTGATTTACTTTGTGAGGGTTACCAATAGCTGAATTGCAATATCACATATGTTGTGCTTATTTTTATATCTTCACATCCCCTGAACTATCTTTTGGTGAAGAAGAAGAACAACCATTAATATTGTTGTTTAGTGCTGCCTTCTCCAAAATCCAATTCAGGTTGCATGGCTGCTGTTCTGCAACTTCAGGTTGATTTCATGGTTGCCTGTTCACAAATCGCTATTTTAACAACTGAAATTTGAAAATTCGAATTTGAAACTGGGTTCATCAGCAGCATATTAGAAATGCCACATAAATGTTATATATTGCTCTAGATGCTGCACCCTTGAGTCCTTTTGGCCATAGGCTTGCTAGTCTTGACTTGCCGTACATAGAATGGGAAATAAGATGTATTGTTAATTGTTTTCATAATAGTTTTGTTGAATCTTAACTTGTTAAGGGCATGGCGTACTATATTTTAATATTTGAAGAAATTACTTAGGAGTTTCTACTCATGCTTATGCCATGAAATTGGGTGGTATGTCTTCTAAAAGAGTGAGCCTGCTCATAGGCGTACCAGCACCTTGTAATTTTCTCTCTTTGTCAATCAATATAGTAACATAACAAAAGATAACATAACTAATGGCCAAATAGTTCCACTAGTTTTGCAAGGATTTTGCAATTGGTTTCAGATAGATATAGAAGGTCTTGGCGTATGATTCTTATTTACTTCAGTAGTAAAAGACAGTGCTTAAGGTGGTAACAGTATGTGTTTCTGGGGCAGTCATATAGTTAAGAGATGGTGGATACTGAGGAAGCTTCATTCCCCTTGTCTATGGTGCTTTCCTCTAACACTGTGAGTTTACTTGGAATTTATATTCTCATCAAGGACTTTTCCTATTCATGTCTCAGCCTTTCTTTGTCTTATGATTTTATTTGGATTTGGACCTAGTCATTCTTTCTTATGTCTTCAAAGTAATGCTGTATTGGTTTGCGATTTGTTTTATGTATCATAATGCTTGTGTCTAGGATTGCACCAATTGAAGATCTGAGTTTAAAGAGTGTTAGTACTTATTGATGACAGCCTTCTTACTACGCGTTTCATAGTATACCACATTGAGCATATAGGTTGCCGACGAAGCGGGAATCATGGTAAGAACTTATATTTTGAGATTCTGATTTCTTTGCAAGTGCATTAATTGGAAATGTGATTGATTTTTTCTTGTCGGAGTAATGTTGCTTACCTACATTTCATATGTCCTGAGGAAAAGAAATGGCCTACACAATAGAGAGAAACTTTAATGAGACTGAAATTCTCCCTTTTTATGTGGATGATTTAACTAGACGGAGCTACGCTAAGGTATTAGGCGTTATTTGTAAGCATTTGATGAAATATCCAATTCTAGGTTACTTGTCATAGTGTAATCTAGCTTCTCTTTTACAATGGCGAGAAAGTATTCTGATACTTCTTGTCCTCGCATGACAAAATCAATATTAGCTTCTAAGTTTGGACAAAATAATCCAAAGTACTATCTTTGGAGAAACTTTCACTTAGATGGTTGAACAATAACCTTTTCTTTCCTTTATTTATCATCATGTACACAAATTCAATATGCTCCATCACCATATGCTTTATAGAAAGCCAAAGGGAGAAAAAGAAGTTGGCATATAACCATATTAAGAGGGTGTTTTGGTGTGTTATAAGCTTTTTAAAACATATTATAACATGCTTTGAAAGCTTATAATATGTTGCAAAAGGTTTGGTGAATTCTTTAAGAAATGAGCTTATAAGATCCAAAGATAGGGCATTGGGAGTGTATAAACTCCTTTAGGAAAAAGTAGGGCTTTTCCAACTTATTTTTCAAGATCTTACCAAGTTAGTTCATATTCTTTTAAACTCATTACATACTTGCGATTGTTAACATTTCATAAACTCCAAGATCTTATTTTATCCAAAGCTTATTTTTAAATGAGATTTAACATCTTATATATGCATGTATAAGATCTTATAAGTAAGCTTAGCCAAATGCCCTCTAAATAATCACGAAAAAGCTTAATCAAAAGCAATCAAACATTTGCATGTAGGGGGCAAGACATGTGTCCACTACAAGACCACGTGTTGACCAACTTAATTGCATGTATTCCTGAGCCCTCTCTGCAAGTTAGAAAAAGAGGCGTTACAACTCCCTAAAGAAGACCACCGAGGATAAAAGAATCTATTTACGATTATGTTTCAAACCTTTTCCTTGAGGCAAATCTAGACAGATATGGCCTGCCTTCTATACCTGCTGGTCATTATGATTCATGACTCAATCCATTGAAGAAGGAAGGAAATGCGGATGTTTTTTGTTTGATTTTTGGTAGATAGTAAGTACATTTTCATAGGCCAAGTTTTACAAAAATTATGTACATTTTCATGCCTGCTGTCGAAGATCTTCTTGTGGCTTTTATTTTTCAGTTTCCTTGATTTAATTGTTGTTCTGCTATGGATTTGATCTTGGATTTCTCTTCAAGTCCATCCTGGAAAATAGTTTTTTACTCATTTGTTTTTTTATAGTTAAAATACAGAGCTTGTTTTGTCAAAATCCTCAGAGCATGACTTAATTTTAGTTCTATTTATATTTGCCTCACTAATGATGCTAGGTATAACATCTTATTTTGAGTTTCCATTTAATATTATTTCTGAAGAAGTATCTCGTCTATCTTTCAGTCCATTGCCGAAAGTTTTTGAGGGCAAGTGGTTTTGTTTTTGTTTTAATTTTCTTTCCGATGCTATATAATATTCTAAAATCTCTACTTGAAATATGCAATTATTGTAAGATAAACTTTATTAGATGCTGGAGCTTTATTTTTGTCAAAATAATTAATACCATTAACAGCTCTTTGGATATATTTGGTACATCTGTTTGCTTTGTTTTATAGCTCAAACTGCAAAACTCTGCTTATATGTTGTGATTGTTCAACTACATCTTTCTATAATTTTGGCTATAATGTGAAATCCTCCCTTGTCGTAGTTATACTTGTTTATTTTTGGTTGTTTTTTGGAGCTTTAGAAAGTGAACTTGGTAGCTACTGTATCTGGGAGCTAGATTGGCTTCATTTTGGTTGGTATTTTATACAAATTCATATGAAATTTAAAACTTTGTCATCAGGGCATATTTTTATATCCAAATTATGTTCTGCAATTGTTTCCTCAGGCATTTTGCCATAGCATCAATAACTTACAGCTCAATGTACAATCATTCTTCTTTTATAAATCCATCTGTGTTTCTGAGGACTTCCAGCGTTCTGATTTTTCAATGTACTCAGAATTCGCTCGTGACGTTTCAACTCAGTATGTAGTAGAGAATTGGTGATAAGTTACAATAATTTTTTCTCAGAATTATTTTTGGCTTGATTTTGACTAGTTAATATTCCAGACTAGTTCCACAAACAATGGATCTTTACTAGTTCTGGAAAGATTGAGAGAGAAAAATGATAAAAGGAAAAAAACATATGTTAGCTTTTTGGCTATATTTCTATATTGTTCATTAACAGAACAATTTCCCATTTCCCATGCAGACAAGTCGGTTGGTGATCCAGTACAAAAGACTGACCTCTCTCAACATCTGGTAGAGAAGATTGACTCTGTTGATTATCAGTAAATCAGCTCTGCGCAGGCTAGAAGCTAGAGACTGCTTTATCATGTCTGAGATTGGAAATGATCGTAAACGCTTTCGATTTGACAATGCAACCCAAATTGGATACATTGAAGAAGTCTTGATCAACATTCTAGCTCGACTTCCTGTGAAAACTGTGGTAGCATGCAAAATTGTTGCCAAACACTGGCTAAAATTGATATCTGAACCACAATTTCCTGTCTTGCAGTTAACCTGGTCAAGGAGAAAACTGAAATATATTATATGTCCTTATCCCGAAGACACAGATATAATCACTCATCTGTCTTTGGATGGAGGAAATGGAAAAATTAGTCAAACTCTCCCTCTTTCTGGTTTTGAAAACATCTGTTCACCTGAGATGTTCTGTTTCATGAATGGTCTGATATGCAGTGTGGATGAAGATGACGATCTGAATGAAGTGAATGTTCGCATTTTTAATCCTATCACTCAGGACACTTTACTACTTCCGAGAGGCAGTCCATCACTCATAGTTCCATCAGTCGGGATTGCTTTCGACCCCAAAAGCAACGAATTTAAAGCATTTCGGTTCTTCTCAGAGCCATCTGAAGATGAAGATGTTAAGTATAAGTGCGAGGTATATACCTCTCGTTCTACAGCATGGAGAAGGATCTCTGAGGATGTGGAACGTCCCGATCATAATCCATTCCACCCATTCCCCCCTTATTATGCTAGTGTAGCCGGATCATTGTACTGGTTTGTATGGTCTGAAGATGATCCTGGAACTCCCCTTCGTATCCTTTCAGTTGATATGAATGACAATTTTACAGAAATCGAATTGCCCACACTGCTGCACCAATGGAGTTTCTTGATAGAATTTGAGGGCTGCTTATCAGTAGTGCTAATGGATTATCCAGATTCTTACACAGCGAGCCAGCATGAAGATCCTCGACCTTATCTGGAAGTATATAAATTCAAAAATCATAAATGGAGCCTCAGAGCTAAAGCCGAAATGGAACTGATGGATATCCATAGTTTCAACTCCGTAGCTGCTCGAGATAACGAGATATTCTTGATAATTAGACTTGCAGATGACTCCTTCTGCTACCTCATCTTTGACATGGCTGAAAATAGTTTCCGCACACTTGCTCTATCTGACAGTTTTGAGGGATATTCTCCTGTTGCATTTCCATTTGCCGAAAGCCTCCTCAAATGTGAGCATCATATTTTTTTTTATCAATTAGCTGCTATACTTCAGATCTATATGCTACAAATAGATTGTTCAGTTCGTAATTAAACTTCTAGTTGTAAAAATTAGACCTTCATCACACAATAAAAGGTCTTGAACCTTGAAGTCAATCATGGTCATGAATATTACATATTTACTGTGATGTGTGCTTGTTTGAAAATTTTAAACAGGTAGTAGAAGCTAATGGAGAGACAAATTCCTGGATTTCAGTAGGCGTGTACCGTTTTCTATTGGTTTGCAGCTTTGCCATTCTATTGTCTTTTCCCCCCCTCCCTGTTAGTGTTGTATTTACGGTAATCTTTTTCTGTTTGATAATGTGAGTGTGACTAATGTTTGAAATGCAGATTTTTGGAATTTTGTCGACTATGTGACTGATCTGCAGATGGAGATGAGATGGAAACCGTTTCTTAATTGAAGATGGCTTAGAGGTGCGATATAAGTTGCTGGTTTTCCGATGGTCCCTATTTTTCCTGCGTAGTTTAGTATTTGTGAAATGCATGTGGCACAACCGAAAGACAAAAAAACCCAAAAGACAGCGTGTATTTATGTATTGTTAGACCTGATAATGCTCTCCTCCTTTGATCCTGTTGAGATGCTCTGTGAACATCTTTGGTGTTAGTTTGAGTTGTGTGTTTTTCTTGAAATCTGAGGTTGTCTTACTACATTTTTCTACATGGTCACCATGCAATTAAGTTAATCTTGTTGAAAGATATTGGTCTGAGCGTATTTTGCTTGGGGAAGATGTCTCTTCTGAGATGATTATTATGGCACTCCCTTTATTTGAGAATAGTGCTTGTTATGTCCCAATGCCTTGTCCAATGGAGTTGGAGTGTGAAAACCCTGAAATGACCCTGAAATTGCCTTATGGTTTTTCTATTACATCATGGTATTTTATTGTATCAAAGCAATATTCTACTGATGCCCACAAGATAAGTTCCGCTTGATACACGCCTGAGGTAGGGTCAGTTCAGAGAGATTTGAGTGGCGGAGAATAGGGGTGTAAGAGGAGCCAAGCCTTCTTGCGCATTCAAGCTTAACTTGAGCTCGAGCCCGATTTTTTATGTTCGTAAGTCAAAGTGTACAATGGGCCGGGCTAGCTTATGATTGGCATGGATCAGTCCAGAAAAGCCTAGCCCAGGACTAACCCACTACTTTTCATGATCAGTCCTGGATCAAATCAGGCCCGAATTAGGTCCAAATGTGCTTATTTTATTTTATAAAATAAAAGATATCTTTTGATCAATTACTTAAATTTCTAGTAGTATTGTGAAAAAAAATAAATAATAAATTAAATTACACAAAAAATTATAACTATAAAAAAGTAATAGTTAAGATTATGTAATGAACTTATATGATAATAAATTAAAAAATAATTTATAATAAACTTTAAAGAAAATAAATAAAAGTTATTAATGATTAAAAGTAGTATAAATTTTAGAAATAGAACAATAGTGATAATAATTTTTAGAGTTTCAAAAGTATAACAAAGCTACTAGAATAGTTAGTTTAGGAGAATAAAAAAAAACTTATTATGTCATCCGTTATTATTATTAAAAAAAAAAATCAGCCTAGCTCAGGCCTGGCCTAGGACCACCTAGTCCTGGGCCACTGGGCTGAGCTAGTTCTATGTTTCAATACATGGGACCGGCCCAGGATCAACCTGATCCCTAGCGAATTTCGGCCAACACAATCCATTTCTTTATTGGTTCAATTCGGTTCTGAATCGGGCTAGCTCAGCTCGGCCTACTGCGCATCATGATTCGTGAGCTTGCGAGCTCACACTTTTTTTTTTTTTAGTAGTTTTTTATTTATAAACAATACTTAAGTACATATTCAATATTATATCAAGTTTATGTTCAAAATTCACTATATATTAGAATTATTAGTTAATATTTTTTTATTTTAATTTTATATGTTAATAAAATACGGTATTTTTATTTATATTGTTTAAAAACAAGCTCAAGCAATAATTTTTGGTAAGTTTTGATACTTTTTTTTTGTAAAATAGATTTAAAATTCACAATAAATTAGAATTATTAATTAATATTGTTATAAACTTAGAGAAATTCTAAGTTTATTAGCCTATCACTCTAATAGAATATAAAGAAAAACAAGATATGTATTCTCCACCAAATCACTTCCTTATTCTTCCAAAAGCTTATTTACAAATGAATTACATAGTGGTATTTATAGACCACCAAAATTGTTGTTACAAACTACACTAATAACTATTCTAATTACAATACATCATGGGGCATACAAAAGTATTAGGCATTATGATGGAATGCCAAGAGGTGTATGCATTTATATATACATATATTCATAATACTCCCCCTTGAATGCATACCTCTTATTATATACATCCTGCCTCGTTAAAAACCTTTGCCTGGAAAAACCCAATGGGATAAAAATCAAGGCTAAGGAAAAGAGTACAGTTGTATAATATCCCCCTCAATTCAAGCAAATATGTTTCAAACGGCGCATGCTAATATTATGTACGAGTTGCTTGAACACCTTTGTTGGTAATGCCTTCGTAAATAAATCTTCCAAGTTTTGACTTGATGGAATCTGCTTAACATCGACTTTGCCTTCCACTTGAAGCTCGTGTGTGGAGAAAAATTTTGGTGATATGTGCTTGGTTCTGTCGCCTTTAATAGAACCATCCTTGATCTGGGCAATGCACGCTGCATTATCTTCATATATTACTGTAGGACTTTTCTCGATTGGTTTTAGTCCACACGATTCACAAACATAATGTATGAGTGATCTAAGCCATACACATTCACGCCCAGCCTCGTACAATGTAATTAACTCTGCATGATTTGATGAGGCAGCTACCAAAGTCTGTTTGGTTGAACGCCATGAAATAGCAGTTCCACCATACATGAATACATATCTAGATTGAGATGTGGCTTTATGTGGATCAGGCAAATACCCCGCATCTGAATAGCCAACTAAATTATTTGCTTTGGCATCCTCATGCCGTTCAAAATATAGTCCCATGTCACTTGTTCCACGTAAATAACGTAGAATGTGTTTGACACCATTCCAATGTCTTTTTGTTGGTGTTGAACTATATCTTGCTAGTAAATTAATTGAAAAGGCTATATCTGGTCGGGTATTATTAGCAAGATACATCAATGCACCAATTGTACTGAGATATGGTACTTCTGGACCCAAAATCTCATCATTATGTGCTGGAGGACGGAACGGATCATTGTTAACATCAAGCGATCGAACTACCATAGGTGTACTTAAGGGATGAGCGTTGTTCATATGAAAATGCTTAAGTACTTTTCTATATAATTTGATTGATGAATGAAAATTCCATCCTTAGTATGTTCGAACTGCAGGTCGAGACAATACTTTGTAGTGCCTAAATCTTTCATCTCAAACTCACTTTTTAAGTAATTAGCTGCTTGTCGAATCTCTTCAGGAGATCCAATGATATTCAAATCATCAACATACACAGCTATGATTATAAATCCCGACTCTGTCCTCTTTATAAATAAACATGGAATTATTTGATTATGGCATATTGTATCACATACGTCCTGATTGTTTAAGTCCGTACAATGACCTTTTTAATTTGATGGAGTACATATGAGGGGGCTTTGATTTTAATGCTTCAGGCATTTTTAATCCTTTTGGGATTCTCGTGTAGATATCTGTATCCAATGACCCATACAGATATGCAGTTACCACATCCATGAGTTGCATTTTTAGTTGTTCGATTACTGATAAACTGATTAGAAATCTAAGTGTGGTTGCATCCACTACTGGGGAATATGTTTCAGTATAATCAATTCCTGGCTTTTGAGTAAAACCTTGGGCCACAAGCCTAGCTTTGTACCTTACAACTTCATTTTGTTCATTTCTCTTTCGTACAAACACCCACTTATAGCTAACTGGCTTGACACCTTTTGGTGTTGGAGTTATAGGTCCAAATACTTCTCGCTTATTTAGCGAGTCAAGCTCATCTTGTATGGCCTTTTTCCAACTTTTCCAATCATTTCGATGTCGACATTCCTCCATAGTTTGAGGATCATTGTCATCTTCATCCATGATTTCGACGGCTACAGAATATGCAAAAATATCATTCATTTCAATTTCTTTTCGATACCAACCTAAATTGTTGTGAGCATAAATAATAGACATATCATAACTATCATCGAGATCTTGCTCATTACGTTTAGAGTCTTTAGATAAAACCACTTCAGGGATTTTATCCCTAGAAACATTATTAGTGGTCACATTAGCATCATGATTAATTGAGATGATATGCTCCTTTCTCTTTCGAGGATTTGCATCTTTAGAGCCAAGTGGTCTACCACGCTTCCGGCGTATTTGTGACTCAGATGCCGTTGTTTGGGTAAGAGTCGCTTCAGGGACATTTTCAGCTGGAATATGTGATTTTGTGATCCTTTTGGTATCTATGAATGCATCTGGTAGCCTATTTGGAACACTTTGCAAATGTATGATCCGTTGAACTTCAAGTTCACTATCATTTGTACGCGGATCCAGAAAATACATAGATGTTGCATTCCATGCAATATCTTTCCTTTTAATGTCCTTATCTTCTCCCCCTAATACTAGGAATATTGTCTCATTAAATTGACAATCCAAGTACCTAGCAGTGAATTGATCACCGGTCATTGGTTCAAGGTACTTAATAATTGAGGGAGACTCAAAACCAACATAAATTCTCAGTCTCCTTTGTGGTCCCATTTTAGTTCTTTGAGGAGGAGGTATCGGGACATACACCGCACAACGAAACACCTTTAAATGAGAAATATTTGGTTCTCTGCCGGAGACCAATTGTAATGGGGAAAATTTATGGTAAGCGGTAAGTCTAAAACGAATTAAAGACGCTGCATGCAAAATTGCATGCCCCCATGCCGATGAAGGCAATTTTGACCTCATTAATAAGGGTCTAGCTATTAATTATAACCGCTTAATTAACGACTCTGCTAGGCCGTTTTGAGTATGTACATGAGCAACTGGATGCTCCACAACTATCCCAATTGATTGGCAATAATCATTGAATGACTTAGAAATAAATTCTCCTGCATTATCTAACCTTATTCGTTTAATAGGATAATTAGGAAAATGAGCTCTCAACTTAATAATTTGAGCCAAAAACCTTGCAAATGCAACATTTCGTGTTGACAACAAGCTTACATGTGACCAACGTGTTGATGCATCAATCAACACCATAAAGTATTTAAATGGTCCACATGACGGTGTTATTGGCCCGCTTATGTCTCCTCGAATTCGTTCAAGAAACATAGGAGATTCTAAATTCACTTTTGTCATAGATGGCTTTATAATTAATTTTCCAAGAGAACAAGCCGAGCATATAAAATCACCTTTAACAACGAACTTCAGGTCCTTCAGTGGGTGTCCATTTGAATTTTCAATGATCCTATACATCATTGTTTTACCTGGGTGACCAAGTCTATCATGCCACAAAGTAAAAGTACTCTGATCAACTAACTTCGGGTTAGTAATACTATGTGTTTCAACGGAGCGTGTTTCAACGGAACTTATCAATGTGTCATATAAACCAGGAGTATATGCTCGCAGTTTTAGCTTCTGGCCAGTTTTATATGTTGTAAGGTACAGGTATTCGATACCGTCTTTATTCATGATTTCAATATGAAAACCATTTTGTCGAATATCTTTAAAACTCAATAAGTTTCTTTGTGATTTACTAGAATATAAGACATCATTTATTTGTAATCTTGTTCCTTCAGGTAACAAGATAGTAGCTTTTCTGGAGCCTTCAATAAGATCACTAACTCCTGAAATAGTACTCACATTGGTTCTTGTCATAAACAAGTTTGAGAAAAATTTCTTGTTTCTCAAAATTGTATGCGTAGTGGCACTATCAACAAGACAATGCTCCTTAACATAGAGATTTGTAATGGCTTGATCCATTCTATATAAATAAGATAGACATATAATGAGTAAAAGAAAAACTCCATTCATAAACCCATAATTGCATTAAAATATTGAAAAAATATCCAAACAAACTAAAGTAATTTTTTTTTCTAACATTTGTTCATATGTCACGTCATCTCCACATATATTCAATTTTGTGAGATTGACGATTAAGCTACAACAAATTAATATGCACTTTTAGTATAATATTTAACATGTACATGTAAATAAAATCAAATGTTTTACACATGTATATAAAGTAAAAATGATATAAAACATTACTACCATTAAGTAGCATATAAGTTACCATGTAATTCAATTGAATTATTACAACATGCATACATGGAATTAAATATATTTAAGTTTGGCATAAAATCTTATAATGTTACAAATGACAATTAAATGGTATTCATGTCAAATTTGTTTTGTTAATAATTAAATTTTATTGTATGTAAATATACTAGCAAAACATGCAAAACCATACATAGACTTATGCAAGAAAACTATGTAGGTAAAGTAAATTAATTAAATTAACATCAAGTTAATCATATTTTGTTCACAATATCTGTACTATGACATAAAAAATATCACAAATCAATTAAATAAATGAAGCTTCGGGCTTCTTGATCAAGCCATTATCTCAAAACACTTCAGGTGGTGAGAAAATTAAATATTATACTTATCATCACTTCAGAGACGATATTGCAACTAATTGGTATGAAATATTTCACCTACTACTGCGGGTGAATTTAACTCGTTACTTACTTGGGGAAGCAATGAAACTTTTATAAAATACATCCACTTCAGGGGATGAAATCAAGAATTGCGTGCCTACTTTTAGAGCAATATCTAATATAATAGAACTTTTATTTATATATATGTCTACTTCAGGAGACATTGAAATATATAGAATATAATTATTCATATTTTATTATTAAATAATAAAGAATAAAAGTACCTATGGTAACGTAGAATTAAACAAATAAAGAATAAAAATCAGGCGTAGAAAACTTAACATTCTACCTTGATCGAGCGTAATGTCGTGCTGATAACGTGTTATAAACTTAGAGAAATTCTAAGTTTATTAGCCTATCACTCTAATAGAATATAAATAAAAAAAAGATATGTATTCTCCACCAAATCACTTTCTTATTCTTCCAAAAGCTTATTTACAAATGAATTACATAGTGGTATTTATAGACCACAAAATTGTTGTTACAAACTACACTAATAACTATTATAATTATAATACATCATGGGGCATACAAAAGGGTATTAGGCATTATGATGGAATGCCAAGAGGTGTATGTATTCATATATACATATATTCATAATAAATATATCATATTTTAGTTTTAGATAATATTAAAATACAAATTTTTTGTTTATATTATCTAAAGAAAAGCTTAATCAACAATTTAGTATGTTTTTATAATTTTTTTGTAAATAATTATTTAATATAACGTATATAAATTTGTTGATGTTAGTTTAAAAATTAAGTAGTGGTACGGAACTTCGGTTACTTTTCATTAAATGATTGAACCGAATGATTATTTTCATGGCTCTCAATTTTCTTTCGTTGTATTGCATCTTTTTTGTATTCTTGTGAATATTTTCTTTCTGGTCTTATTTAGATCTTTGAATAATATATTTCATGAGATGGTACAATAGTTCATAACTTTTTAAAATCCATATATATATTTTTTTTAAAAATAATTGAGCTCCAGGCGTGAGCTCATTCGTGAGCTCAACTTGTATTAATCGAGCTCGAGGTCGAGTCAATTTTTTCCAGTCTGCTGAGCTCGAGCTCGACTCGTTTGCACTGCTAGCAGAGAATGTAAAACTCCACTTTGTTATATGTGGGAAACGATTAGGGTTTTCAACTCTTTCTATGCCAGCATTATCCGTCCTTTCGCGGTGATTCATCAACCACTGTACCATCAATGATACAATTGTGTGAATGCATGTTTGCTCAGTTAGTGAGGAGGTGTCACTTTTAGTAAGATGGTTATAGGTTCGATTTCCTAATGTTGTCTTGTGTTGGTGGACAATATCTCTAGGGGCATGTGTTGATTCATGGTGATCGGAGTTGAAGCCATCTAAACTTTGTTATATCAAAAAATAAAAATAAACGTGACTTTCGTTAAGCACAATTTAACCCAATGTCCCAGACCAAACATCTTAAGCTGTCCAATAAGATATTATTAAAAATCAATACATACATATATTGATGATGTCGTATTACTATATCTATGCTATATATATATAAATGGGTGAATCTTTAAGTGTTTGATTTACATTGTGAAAAAATGCTCATATTAGGGTGTGTTTGGTTGGGGTGAAAAATGGAGGAATAAGAGAAGTTAAAGTAAAAATGGATGTATAAAATAGATAATCTTGCATTTGGTTAGGAGGAAGAGATGGAGATGCAGTAAAACTCGATGTATATGAAACTCCTTCGGAGTCCAATTTTGTTTCCGTTCAAAATTGGGCAGAAAAGTGAAAGTATAAGGCCAAAAAGGCAAAAAAAAATAATTTTTATTTTTATTTATTCTATTATCCGTATGTATATATATATATATATATATATATATATATATATATATATAATTTCTCTACAATTCTTCTCTCATTCTCGTGGATAATACCGTATATAATTGATAAACGAAAAAATAACAAAATAGCTGAAAAACTACTGCATCAAAGTCAACAATTAAGTAAACAATCTTGTTAGTAACTTTTATTTATTTAAACTAAATAATTTAGAATAAATAAATAATACTTATTTTGATAAATGTTTTTATTCTTATTTGATAAATATTTTTATTAATAAGATTTTTAAATTTTGATATACTAAAATTATATTAGTATAATATTAATTTATTTATTTTCTGATACAAAGTGAAGAGAAGGGTGATTCAGTAAAATTATAAAAGTTAGTTTTTTTCTTGTAATCTGTTTTCTTCGTACCAAACGAGGAAAAGTATTTAAGATTTACTCTCATTCCAATCATACCAAACAACTTGAAGAAAAATTATTACTCTTTCACTCCCCTTTCCCTTTTCACTTCTTCTCCCTCTTCCATTTCCCTTTTCCACTCACTTGAACCAAACAAACCCTTACTTAAATAATTTTTTAATAATAAATTAAAATTAATTATAAAAAATTAAATTCCATAAAAAATAATATAATAGTCCTAATATCTCTAAACTACTTAATGAAAAATATGTTTAAGTAGTAGAGAGAAATTAAAACTACTAAATAGTTTCTTTTTTATTTAGAACTTTGTCTTCTTTAGCTAACTTTTATTTATTATTAAAAAGAATAACTTTAAGCAAGGGTACAAATGTTATTCTTACAAATTTCTTACAAATATATAAATTTAAAACTTTTACTAAAAAATTAATGTAATATTTATAACAATTCTAAAGCCGTTCATGATGTTCCCTTACAAAGCTTTGTAACTATTTTGAATTTAAAAAATAAATAATACCTATTAATTCATAATATTTATAGTTGAGAGTTGGCCAAATAGAACATTTCTTATATATAGATATATATTCAAAAAATTTACTAAAAGATTAGTTTAAGATTTACCTATAAAATTTAATGTTATCAAATTATCATTTAAAAAGTCATAAAAAAAGTGATAGTAAAGGGAAAAAAGACTCAACTTATTGATTAGTTCTAAAAGGAGCCAATCATAATTGCATTCAAATAAAATAATTATTTTTTTAACTTGAGTGCATTAGTTTAATTTGTAAATCCTATATTGAAGAAATTAAAATACTAATTAAAAATAAGTTTTCAAATATTTTTCTTTAGGGTCTTTTATGTACCTGTATTTTAGTAATCTTTTTAATAATAAATTAAAATTAGTTATAGGACAATAAATGTTAGAAAGAATATAATTTAATAATTCTAATACCTCTAAACTACTTAGATCATAACAATTATATTTAGTGGAGAGAAATTAGAAATACTAAATAGTTTTTCATTTAATTAGAACTTTGTCTTTTTTATAACTAACTTTTATTTATTATTAAAAGAATAATTTAAGAAAGGGTATAAATTGTCTTTCTTACAAATTTCTTAGAAATATATAAAATTTAAAATTTTTACCAAAAGATTAATATAATATTTATAAAAATTCTAAAATCGTCGATGATATTCCCTTACAAAGCTTGGTCACAATTTTAAATTTAAAAAAATTGAGATATATCAATTCATAATATTTTATAGTTGAGAGTTGGTCAAATGGAACATTTCCTACAAATATATAAATTTAAAATTTTACCAAAGCATTATTTTTTTTTTAAGTAAGAGCGATAAACTATTACTAATTAAAATAAATTGATTACATTTATTTATGTCAGATATCAATCATTACAACAAGATCTAATCAACACCTACTATATAGTAGAAACAACATACTTCCTATTCAGTAGACACAATATTCCATGCATAGGCCGGGATTTGACCCAATGACGTTTTAAATTATGAGGTCTCAACTTCGCCAACTGAATTAGGCATTATTGGCGCTAAAGCATTAATTATACTTATAAAATTGTCATTTAAAAAGTTATAAAAACAGGTGATAGTAAACGGGACGTTTCAAATAAACTAATATTTTTTTTTAACTTGAAGTGCAATAATTTAATTTATAAATTTTATATTAGAGAAGTTAGAATATTAATTAAATATAGGAAAAATTACACTCTCCTCCCCTAAGGTTTTGTGTAATTACACATAGATCCCTATAGTTTGAAAAATCACATTTAGCACCCCTAAGATTTGTTTCTGTCTAACAAATAAGTCCCTCTATTAGTCAAAATTCACCAAATTTATTGATCTTAACAAAAAAATAAAAAAATCTATATTTACCCCTAATTGACTTATTACTGACTTATAGCAATTTAAATAAATCTTTTTATAATAAAACTACCCTCATACATCTTCACACGTTAATGCATGTGAGAAGGTATATTTTCACTGTTATAAGGGTAGTTCAGTCTGAAAAAATTATTTGACCTGCAATAAGTCAGCTTTAAGTTAATTAAGAGTAAATATCAATTTTCATTCAGTTTTCATTAATATCAGCAAGATTAGTGAATTTTAACTAACGAGGAACTTATTTATTAGATGAAAGCAAACATTGGGGTACTAAATGTAATTTTTCAAACCACAAAAAATTTACGAGTAATTACACCAAACCTTCAGAGAGAAGAATGTAATTATCCCTTAAATATACTGAGGAAAACCTACTTTTACAAAATTCTAATTATACAAGTTCTCATTCCATATTATTTATTAAAAATTATGAAAATTATATTTAAGTACCAACTTTGATTAGATTATTTGATCTTCTGAACTGTTAACTTATGCTTTTTAATTTGATTACCATTAAATATGATAATTTGCAAAAATCATAATAAAATGTATAAGTGAACATTTTGAACTAAAGCAAAGTATATCTGACGAGAGAAAAAATTAGCACCACAATCTAGCATTAATTAATATTTTGCCCGTCGAAAATTCTCTATTTTTGTCAGAAATTCCAATCCAAATCAAGTATTAATTTTTCATCCTATGAATGAGTTTTTCAACAACTATAATCGGATTATTGAAAAACTGTTACATATATTCCAACGGCAATGCTTATCCGTGGAAAAGTCCATCGAAGATATTTTCCAACGTTACTTTCTTTTGTTTCAAAATTGTCGAAAATTCCATCGAAAACATTATAATTAGCTACGAACTTCTGCCCAACAAAGCCTTTTTTTTTTTTTTTACTGTATGTAAATTATATAAAGTATTACAAAATATGTATAATAGGCATAATTGAGGACGAATTCAACATGAATTAATTTTTCAAATATTCTTTTTAGGATCATTTATGTTTTAATTTTTAAAGTAAATTGTTTAGAAAACTAAAGCGTATAAAATATTAATAAATTACTTTCTCTAATATAAAAGTTTATAAAAATTACTTCTTTTTTTTTTTTTTTTCATAATATCATGGAGGTAAAGTAAACAAATGCAATTGAAATGGTTGAAGTTAGAGGATGATAAATAGTATAGTCAATATTATATTAAATAATTAAATTTAAAATTTATCTATAATAGTTGCTATTGAAGTATAGTTAACATAACTATTTGGTGGCATTAATATACAAAATATAATCATTTTGAAACTGTGGGTTTATTCAATTTGAATGACGTCTTCTTAAAAGTAACGAAAAACCATTATATCAATAAGTATCAAAATATTTAGAAATAAAAATATATCAATAAAAGAATATGAAAAAATATAACATTTATAATTAATATATATTACTAAAATAGATAAAGCTCTATAAAATTGAGAATAAATATTAAATAATTATTAAAAGTAAGATTTTAAAAATAACAATATGCTAACATATTAGTTGTAGACTAAAATTTCAATTGTATAGTAATAAAGAGATATATTTTTATTTAGAAAAAAATTATAAAAATATAACTTCAGGTTAACAAAAGTATATAAGTAGTTATCAACAAATAAAAGCACTAATTTTCTATTAAATTGAAATTGCGTATTAAAATTTAATTACTCAGTGAATCTTTTATTATTTAATAGCATCAAGTAAATTGATTTAGAAGTGATGAGCTACAAATAATAGAATTAAATGGTTTTAAAATAATTATTTTCAATTATTTGAAAATATAATTGTATATATTAATATTTCAATGATAGATATATAAAAAAATTATGAATTTAATATTTTTTTTATAGCTAATAAGTGACATATCTGTTGGACATAAGGTTTAAAATTTTCTACATAGTCAAATTATTTCTAGCAATTTATTTAATCTTAATGTGTTAGTTTAATTTAATAATTATTTGAGATTTTTGGCCCCATTATTATAATGGTTTAATTGTGATTTGAGATTTAATAAGTATTTGACCGTTATATTTTATATATTTATGTGGCCTATTTATAATTGAATTTATTCTAATATTATGAGTTTTAATTAGACAACTTAATGCTTTATAACGGTCAAATTTTACTACTATTAAAAGGGCCATTTGCTTTCTTCATTTGGTACATTGAGAGAGATATATTTTATATAGCTTATGAGTTGAAAATATTTTATTGTCCCACAAATATTTTAATGTTTTGGCAACGTGATTGTGGACTGGTTCCTAGTCTCCTCGTGGTCGTACACATGGAACGAGACACTGCTGAGAGCTAATGGGGTTTTATCCTAGAGTTATGATCAATCGATAAAACCTGCACGTAGAGAGACAATCATGACTTTAGGTCAGCGACAAGTGTCGTAACTCTCCATCGGTACAACTTTTCTAATTTTTAAGTTTATTTCATTCATTTCATTACTATATGTAATTGTTATAATTTGTTAGTATATATATCATATACATTTCATTTTAATATTTAAATTAAAATGTATGTCTCTACATATTCCTCCCATTTATGTTGAAGTTAGTGGTGTTGGTGGATGATTATGGTCATCATTTTGTAACCTTTCTCCTTCAATACCATCACCCCACTACTACACCATGTTCACGCACATTACTAGCCATTTACCACCATTATCTACCATATTATTGTCCACTAATTCATATTAAAATGGTGGATGATTTCTACACTATGAAAGGGGTTCATTCTACTTGTTTTGACATACATATACACATATACTACATGCAAGTATTTTTATAAGAGAGAGTTATATTAGTTGTTGGAGGGTGTTCTTTTTTGGTGAAGCTTTGAACTCTACTTTTTATTCAGAGTGAGTTAGAGTCGTACAACGTTGTCGGGCTGTTGTATCCTGGAGGAGACAAGTTAAGAGTGATACTGCTGTACTAGTGAGAAGTTTGCTGCAGTGGGCTTGAATCTCCTTAAAAAGAGCGAGATATCCACGCCTCAGCTTGAAGTTTTTTATTTATTTTTCAACTGTAAATTATTATTTGTACAATAATTTTAAGGAGATTCATATGGCTATAGTTGAAAAACCAGCGGATGTTGGTGTGGGAGATCTCAACAAGCCATTTCGTTTCAATGGTACCCATTTCAAGAAATGTAAGCGAAAAGTACTTTTTTACTTAAGCCTTCTCAAGGTTTCCTATATTCTCACTGAAAAAAATCTGAATAAGGACGATGACACTAACATGAATGATGATGAGTGTGCGATCCACCAAGAGAAAGTGGAGAAGTACAACAATGATGCATTCGAATGTCGGTATTATCTCTCAACTGTCTATCTGATAATTTTATGATTATTATGATAGAACATACTCTACTGCAAAGAAAATTTGGAAAGCATAGCAGAGTAAGTATGATACCGAAGAAGCAGGAGCAAAAAAATATGCTGCTAGCAGATTTTTTCGATTCCAAATGGTGGATAACAAATCAGTGGCAGACCAAACTCAAGACTTTATTATGATTGTTGGAGAGCTCAGGTCAGAGGACATTAAAATTGGAGACAACCTTGTTGTTTGTGGCATCATTGACAAACTTCAACCTTCTTGGAAGGAATTTCATAAAATAATGCACCACAAGCAATAGGAAACGACGCTTGAAACGTTGATAATGCGAATCTGCATGGAAGAAGAGGCAAGGGGCCAAGATGCACTTATGTAGTAACCTGAGAGTAGTGCACAACCCATCACAATAAAGGTAAATTTAATTTCATCAAATAATGTTGCACCCAACTCTCACAGAAATACTTATTTGAAGCCAAAAAGAAAATTCTCAAGAAAAACTATGGTAAATTTTCCAAGAAAATAATGGGAATGCCCAAGCACAAAATCAAATTCCAAGAGTATGTTATGTCTGTGGCAAGAGTGGGCATATTACTCGATTTTGCAAATTTAGAAAATGTGAGCCTGCTCCACAAGCTAACGTGATTGAGGAGCCATTTGTGGTAATGATAACAGACATACACATGGTTGAAAGTGTTGACGGGTGTTGGGTGAACTCTTGTGCAAACCGCCATGTTTGTTATGAGAAAAACCGGTTCAAAGTTTATATTCCATTTGATAAGCCAAGAGCTATTATGCTTGGTGATTCTCATACCACCCAAGTGCTTGGAATTGGAGAAGTTGAGTTGAAATTTACCTCAGGAAGGATATTAACCTTGAAAGATGTGTTTATACTCCTTCCAAGAGGAAGAATTTGATGTCAAGTTTTCTGCTCAACAAGGCTAGCTTCAAACAAATTATGGAATCTAATCCATATGTAATTTCCAAAAAAAGGTATTTTTGTGGGTAAGAGATATGCATGTGATGGATGTTTAAATTGAATGTTGAGATGAATAAAGTATCTTCTATTTCTGTTTGTATGCTCTCTTCTGTTAATTTTTGGCACGCTCGTTTATGTCATATTAATAGTCGTTATGTGGGAATCACGAGTACTTTAGGATTAATCCCAATGTAAAAAAGGATTTGAGAAATGTGAATCTTGTAGTAAAGCCAAGATCACAAAAAATGCCTCATCTAAGTGTTGAAAGAAAAATCGAATTGCTAGAATTAATTCACACTGATATTTGTGAACTTGGAGGCATTTTAACTAGTGGAGGAAATCGTTATTTTATTACTTTTATTGATGATTTTTCTAAATATACTTACGTTTATTTGATGAAAATAAAATTGATGCTTTTGAGAAGTTTAAAGATTATCTCCATGAAGTTGAAAATCAATTCGGTAAGAAAATAAAAAGAATTAGAAGTGATAGAGGTCGAGAATATGAGTCAAAATAAATTTAATTCTTTTGTTGCATCGTTGGGAATAATTCATGAAGTTACTCCACCATATTCTCCTGCATCTAACAGTGTAGCTGAAAGAAAAATAGAATGTTGATTATATTAAACCTTGTGATAATCTTGCAGATCCATTAACTAAGGCCTTGGCAAGAGAAAGAGTCTGGAGCACATCGAGGGGATGGGGTTAAAGCCCATACAATCATAAGTCATGTATGAGGAAACCCAACCTAGGAACTAGAGATCCTATAACCAGGTTCAATTCGAAAAATGAATCATATGATGGCTTATTTTGAAATGCACTATCATATTTTAATTATTTTCATCCCTATGATGTGAGAGCATTTATCCTGTAATGATTTGTGGAGGCTGAGTTTATTAACTCTTAATAAAAATCTGTAGCTCGAATGAGTGGGGTGTTAGAATTACAGGAGCACCGTTGACAGATTCACCTATATGAGTGTGGAAGTAAGCCGCTTCCTATGAGAATTGGGCTTATTCTAAAAACCACTCATGAAAATCAGGATAGCACAAGGCCTTACTGTGCTGGCTAATAAAGCTCATGTTAACACCTTGACTGTTATGTGTGTGCAGTGATACTTTATTTCCCCAAAGCAGTCATAGTTCAAGTCTGAGACCACTACTGACTCTGGAGTAGAGATTACTGTTTCACTAAGTGGAGGTCCAATGGAGAGCACACCTTCATTATGCATAATGGTCTACCTTCAACTAGTATACTAACTTTAATTTTAATATTATAATGAGTAGGGGATTGTTAATATATATATAATATATATTACATTGTAATATTTAAAATTAAAATATATGTCTCTACATATTTCGCCCATTTATTGTGAAGTTAGTGGTGTTGGTGGATGATTATGATCATCATTTTTATAACCTTTTTCCTTCAATACCATCACCCCACTACTACACCATGTTCACGCACATTACTAGTCATTTACCACTATTATCTACCATATTATTCACATTAAAATGGTGGATGATTTCTACACTTATAAAAGAGGTTCATTCTACTTGTTTTGACATACATATACACATATACTACATGCAAGTATTTTTATAAGAGAGAGTTATATTAGTTGTTGGAGGGTGTTCTCTTTTGGTGGAGCTTTGGACTCTACTTTTTGTCCAAAGTGAGTTAGAGTCGTACAACGTTGTCGGGCTGTTGTATCCTGGAGGAGACAAGTTAAGAGTGATACTGCTGGACCAGTGAGAAGTTTGCTGCAGTAGGCTTGAATCTCCTTAAAGAGAGTGAGATATCCGTGCCTCAGCTTGAAGTTTTTTTTTATTTTTCAACTGTAAATTGTTATTTCTACGACATAATTTATATTGATATATATGGAGTTATTTTGAGATATGATTATAAACACAAATCACACAATATCCACAACAGTTAAAGCCATGATGGTGATCTGTGTTGATAAAAGATATATATATATATATATATATATATATATATATATATATATATATATATATGCTAATCCAAAGTTTTGTGTTCTTGTGCGAGGTGTTTGAGTTTCAGTTCAAGAACTGAGATATGGTGTCTTCCAAAACAAAACATGGATATACTTCAATTATAGAATAAAAGTTATATGTGGTGAAAAAATATATTCGATTCGACTTATGATTTGGTAAGACAAAAAGGTATGAACTTTGTTTTACGCTATACTTACGGATTAATTGAAGCACGTATGTTCTTCTTTTATCTTGTAAAATAATTATAGATAGATACAAAATGAATTTGCCACGTGAAGTGTTTTTACACAAAGAGAACTCTGCATTACTAGGTAAATTCATTAGATGAATTGATTTCTCTTCACTAGCTGCAAACGAATGAAAATAACTAAAGATCTTTTAGAATGCTTAATAGAATAATATATGTTATGCTTAAGAATATAATGTAGTTAAAAGAATATAAGTCGGTTTTCTCAAACGAAGTGTGTTATATAGATGAACTTATAAATGACACAAGAAGTTATTATTTTTATGTGTTAGATTATTGAGGATGTGAATTCTTAGCATGATTACTTGATTGATTGATCTATGCAGTGGTCATTTGTTGGTACAATTTATTTGATACTACTAGGATGTTTCTAATATTGGTTCAAGGATTTAAGGAGCTATACAAAAAAATAAATAAATAAATAAAATAAAATAAAATAAAAATAAAAAAAAATACAATGAGATGAACATTGTTTTGAGTGTGAAAATATAATTTCATCCGTGCTCCAATATCGGGCATTAAATTAATTTAATGGGGGTATTAAACTCTTTATATTGATATATTTGCTCTTTGGTCATACCTATTTTGAGTTAGACTTTGATGAGTTTACACCATCATAAGACAAATAATTTACATTAATGTTAAATCATTGGACATGATCATTAGTGGTAACATTCATCCACAATTTGATAGAGTAACCACCAAATTAAGATTTGTAACATAGTAATTAAAAGAATAAATATACTTAATAGTATATGAAATGTGTACCATGTGAACAATTAGTTACTTATGCTCTAAAGAGCATTAATATTTTAGAGAAATATGGATATTATTAATTTATGATTGTGAGGATATATATTAATTTATGATTTGTCTAAATTTTTTGATTTTAAGGGAGAAAAAATATATAATATCTTAAAATACTCGTGATTTTTATGTGGATATTTTATTATTGGGTAAACATAATTTTTGATCCCTCAACTATACCACTTATCTACTTTTGGTCCCTCATGTTCTCCCCTCATCGGACTTAATCCTCAAATTTATATATTTCATCATTTTTTATCCCTCCCGTTAAGTTTTCGTTAAAACTAATGGAATTTTTCAAAAAAGCAAAAAATAATTGTTTTTGCTACCCAAGGGTTTCGAACCCGAGCAGTTGAGATAAAACTTTGCTGCTTTTACCACAAAATCAAATCCACCACTTGATTATTTTCTTAAAGAAATAATACTTAACACTTATAACTTAAAAAACTGTTTAGCTACTAAGAAGACTTGCACACTAAATCTTGTGTATACAATTCAATACCTTTACCACTCACCAAATGCACAACTAATTATTTTGACAAATAAAATGTTACATATACATGACTGTAAAATAAAAACATATTAAAAATATCTCAAAATCAACAAAATAAATCATTACCATCCTACTAATAAAAATTAAAATAAAAACAATCGAAATAATACAAGCATCTAACAATGTCATGACGACACATAAAAGTACAATTAAAAAAGACAAAATCACAAACAAATAATTGAAGGATGGTAATGTTAGATGCTTGTGTTATTTTGGTTGTTTTTATTTAGGTTTATTAGTAGGATGGTAATGATTTATGTTGTTGATTTTGAGATTTTTCAATATGATTTTGAGATTTTTTAACTTGTTTTTAATTTACAATTACGTATGTAATATTTTGTTTGTCAAAATAACTAAGTGGTGTATTTGGTAGAGTGCTAAAGATATTAAATTGTTTACACAAGGTCTCGTATTCTAGTCTTCTTATAGCTAAATAGTTTTTTAATTTATAAGTGTTAATTATTATTTCTTTAAGAAAATCAAGTGGTGGACTTGGTTTTGTGGTAAAGGCAGCAAAGTTTTTTCTCAATTGCTCGGGTTCGAAACCCTTGGGCAGCAAAAACAATCCGTTTTTTCTTTTTTTAAATACCATTAGTTTTAACGAAAACTTAACGGGAGGGACCAAAATGGATGAAATATATAAACTTGAGGGACTAAGTCTGATGAGGGGAAAACATGAGGGACCAAAAGTGGATAAGTGACATAGTTGAGGGACAAAAAATGATGTTTACCCTTTTATTATTCTTAACTTGTCGTTAGTAGTGTAAGAGTTATATTTCAATGGCTAATTGATGTTAAGAATCATTGTAAATAATCAAAGAATGTTAGTTGTGAATCAAAGAGAAAGGTGGTGCTTGTATTTGGAGTTACCAGTAATTAATTATTGTAATTATTTGTCATGAATTAGCCAATGTAATGGTTAATTATTTAAGGATAATAATAAAATTTAAAATGCTACGCATAGATGAGAATAAAAATCATTATTAAGTCAAGATATCACGTGTATATTCAGTATTAAAGAAACATTGGAGTAAGTTTAATTTTATGCCTAAATCAATAATATTGCCTATCTCAAGAATATGTGATTGTTGATCTGAAGAAATGCATGTTGGTTAGTGGTTGTGAACCTTGAAGCATTTTCTATATACTAAGTGTCAATATGTTAATTGTTAATTAAGGTTGATATCACTTGAGTTAATATTTTTAAAGATTCTTATTTCCTAGCTCATTTATGTGTGCTTGAAATGGATTTCATGCTTTATTTATTTTATGGAAAGATAACGTGCTTCTAAAGTTAAATTTTACTTGAACTTCTAGAGAAATGTGGGGGTATGCATTGACTTATTTGTTATATAATAAGATTGCACATTATATTTTTTTGTTGTGTTACTATGTGCAAGAGAGTATCATTAAGAAAAAACACAAAAAAAAAAAAAGTGTGGGAATTTAGCCTAATTGATGCATAATTTTGAAGCAGTCAAGGAAAAGCAGTACAACTTTTATAGTAAGTGGCATGCATGATAAATGTGATATTATAATAACCTTTATTTGACATCTAATTTATGTTTGGTTGGAAGGTCTTAATTAATATAATCATGAATTTTAAAAATAATTATTTTGAAATGTGAATTTCCAAGAGTTATGCATGGAATAATTATTTTGATCTATTACAATAGTACAAGAATTGTGCATAAAAATAAAAATGAGAGTTAAATAGCTTTTATTCATGAAAAAAGTTAAAATGAGAAATTACTATTGTGTTACAAATGCAGAAAGAGTATGAAATAAAGTTATTATTTATTGTGGAGTTTTATTTGATATAGGTCATGTGCAGTATATGAGAAGGGAAAGAATATGACAAAGAAAAATAATAAGAGGCATGTGATGAAAAAAAAATGGCCTCAGGGGATTAGCGCAGAGGCTAGATCCTTTACTATCGAGGGGGATGGGTTAAGCCCATAAAAGAGTCACATCCGGGAGTAACCTAACCTTTGTGATTGGAGATCCCATGAAGAAGGTTCAATGGGTAGAAATAACCATCACTGGGTGACTTATATATAGCACATTATGTTGAGGAGAGAGTATTAAAATAATAATAAAAAATACAATGATCTCCTTCCCACCCCTAAGGTGAAGTGCTATAAAAAATGTGATGTTAGGATGGGTTTTGACCCTTAATGAGACCAAATGCGGGATTTTCGCGAGGTATGGGTCACACATACCTTTGGAGGGCTCACCTAAGTGAAAGTTGCCATGGGTCATGGCTATGAGTTTGGGCTAACCCTATATCAGACCTCACGAGAATCAGGATCAAAGCGTAGGGCCATTAACGAGCTCACCTGCTATAACCATGTCCTAAAATTAATATCGTGTGTGTGGTAATTGAAGTTTGGCTCAAAGGGCATAATTCAAGGCGAAGTCCATTGTTGCTCCTTCAAATGAATATTTCCAACACTAAATGTATGCTCAATCCCGGAAGGAACATACACCGATTGCATGGTATAAGTTGCCATCTATATCATTTCATATTCTTTTTTCAAAAATTTTAAACCTTGTGGGGGATTGTTGGAAATAAGCTTTAAAATTTTCTATATTGTCAAATTATTTTCAACACTTTATTTGATTTTAATGTGCCAGTTTAATTTGATATTTATTTGAGGTTTATGGCCCCATTATTATAATGGTTTAATTGTGATTTTATGAGGTTTAATAAGTATTTGACCGTTAAATTTTATATATTTATGTGGCCTATTTATAATTGAATTTAAATTTAATTAGGCCACTTAATGCTTTATAATGGTCAAATTTTACAACTATTTAAAGGGCCATTTGCTTTGTTCATTTGGCACATTGAGAGAGATAGATTTTACATAGCTTATGAGTTGAGAAATATTTTATTCTCCACAAATATTTAATATTTTGGCAACGTGAGTGTGAACTGGTTCCTAATTTTCTCGTGGTCGTTCACATGGGATGAGACACTGCTGAGAGTTAATTGAGTTTTATCCTGTAGTTATGATCAGCCGCTAAAACCTGCACGTAGGGAAGCAATCATGGTTTTAGGTCAACGACAAGTGTCGTGACTCTCCATTGATGCAGCTTTTCTAATTTCTAAATTTATTTCATTCATTTCATTACTATATGTAATTGTGATCTTTGTATAAAGATATTTTATATACAAAGTTATTTTGAGATATGATTATAAATACTAATCACACAATATATATCCACAACAATATCCACACCTCATTATATATTTTCACGCACAACTCACGTGATACATTCTAGTGATAATATAAGCACATTCAAAAACTCACAATTTCTTGGCCTTCTCTAACACGATGAGATGTAATAAGAATTATGAATCATTGGACTTGTACATTAATAATGTTATAAAACAATATGCTGATATTTAGCATGTATGATCTAACGACTCACATTTCTTATAATTTGATCTTGCGGCTCACATCTCTTAGCATCGCATCCCAATGTCAAATAGCCCTTGAGAGAATCTTTTGAGCATCTACTATTTTAGTTCATTAAGGTCCCCACATTGACTTGATTCTTCTATGTGGAAAAGAACAAAAAGATATTATAACTTACTGACAATTTTGAATGAAATGTCATTAATTGTAAGAAAAGTTAAGAATGGTGAGTCTCTTTTCGCCCCCTGGGATAAGTTGGTCTTCTCACACTACCCATTAGTCCTTTACGGCTTGATGTCACTAAAAAGCAAGTTCGATTAAATTTGTATTATAGGATAGCAATTCTATATACTTACATTAGAACTTGATCCAAGTATTTCACTTTTTCTCTAATGAGAATATGGAGAGGGATATTTATATTAGTAGGGATTTATGTTATTTAGGGTAGGCAAGGGCAAAGTATTATTATATCCCTCACCTACCTCTATTATATGGGTGAGTTTTATTAACTAGGGTTATTTCAGTAATTTGCTATGCTATGTTGATTTGAAAAATTTGACCTTGAATCTTCCTTTATGAAAATATCATTCTTCCCTTGTTGGAATGATCTTTCCCTTCATCAAGCAATTTTTTTATCTTCCATCAACAACCCCCCAATTCTTCAATATCTCTTGGGATATTTATGAATTATAGTGAATCTTGGATTCTTCTGCGGACTTAGCCTGCTTTAAGGATGGCTTGGGTTGATGCCTATGTATTCTTGAATCATCAGTTGTCTTGTTCACTCCTACGAATTAGTTTCTTCATTTTCTTTTTGAAAATTATCTTCATGGCTAGGAGAAGTATATTCCATTAATTTTTTCTTTTCTTCTTCCTTCTCACATTATTATCGGTTTCTTTCTTTTTGTTGCATCGCGCCAATTCATTTCCTTCTAAGTAAACGCACTTGGGGGTTGTCGAATGGGCCGATGTCACCGCTGGTAGAGGGCGAGGTCGCGGTTGGTCAAGGCTCATCACCTTAACCAAATTCTCCAAGTCGAGGCATGTCGCCTTGACCTGGGTTGGGTCAAGGCGGCAGCCTCAACCAGTTCTGCCCGGACGAGGCGATCTGCCTCAACTAAGTGTCGTTTGAGGAGTCGTGTCTCGATCGTCTAAACCTTCCACTCTGGGGGGATTGGTCGATTTTCAAGATGAAGTTATTGAGGCAATTAGGAATTCCCGAGAGTCATTTCAATTATCTTGAAATTTTAGTGGGCTTTGATTCTCCAAAAAAAAAAAAAATAATTACTAGTCATCTCCATGCCAAGGTGATAAGTTCCAATCGTCTATAGCGCCCCAGTCTAAGCTTCATTGTTACGCTATGGATGTCGAAAAATTGCGATAGTTTCTTGAGTCTTGAGGAGCTTAGCCTTTTAAAGAACAAAGTTGATGTCTTGTTGTGTCGCGTTGCATTATTCCCTTTGTCTCCCTTTTCCTTGATCTTACCTCTTTGTGTTGGTAATAATTTTTATTAATTAAGTGGATGATCTTTGGATTGGAGTTGTAGAATTCCCAAGAGAGTCATTTGAGAGTCATCTTAACTTTGGGGGTCGCTTGCGATACCTTAGGAAGCCATTTTTCTTTTGTTTCTTACACTTTGTGGTGCTATGTATAACACCTCAAGGAAGCCTTCTTGTTTTTTTTCTTAGACTTTGGGGTATTGCGTATAACACCTCAAGGAAGTTTTTTTCTTTTATTTCTTTTAGACTTCTGGTGTTGCGTATGACACCTCAAGGAAACCCTTTTCTTTATTTTTTAAACTTCTAGATGTTGTGTATGACACCTCAAGAATGCCTTTTTCTTTTTTTTGGCAACGCAACAATAAATATTTTTTATTTGATATCGCGATAAGAGAAATTGACATCTTATAGCAGAGGTTATAAGGATATTAATACATCTTGAAGTCCCTAAGCACTAAATCTCTTGGTCTTCTACATTTCTTCTTTAATTATTTGCTTTCTTGATGTGCAACCCTTGTGCTCAATTATTCTTGCCCTCAGTTTCTGAATATGGTACCAATAATTTCAGTTGGCGGGTCATCACCATTTTATCTTAGTTCCTCAACATTAGTCATTCTTCCCTTGTGATCCAAAACTTCCTTGAAATGTTCTTTCTAAATCAACCTTTCTAACTCATCTTTCATATTATAACAACCTTCTGTGCTATGCCCCCTATCATCATGAAATTGACAATACCGATCGGACTTCATGCTTTTTAGAGTTGTCTTGCATGGGTGGCGGTCGATTGATCAGATCCTGCTGCTTCGTGATGGTGAGGATTTCAGCTCGTGAAATGTTCAATGATGTATAACTTGCAGAGCTGTTCGGGGGCATATATTTGCGTTCAAGTCTACCTTCCTCTGCCTTCGGTGGCAATACTCTCTCTTCCTCATTCAATCTTCTTTTCATTTTTTGTTATCGCCCTCATACCGGCAGTCTCTTCTATCCTTATGTATTTTCTGCCCTTGTTAATAACTCCTTTTGGGGAGTTGGGAGTTTCCCTCATATTGATTCCTTGAACCTGTTTCTCCTTAAGTTTTGTCGCATGATACTTGCCAAAATTTTTGGCTCGATGTGCGGGACTTCAAGGACACCTACTGAAAACCTTTGGATGTACTCCCTAAGACCTTCATGCTCTTGCTGAAATATGGTGAACAAATGTGACGTAGTCATTAGATACCTTTTGTTGATTGCAAAGTATTGCAAAAAACGCTGGTGAACTACTTAAAGCTTTCTATCATCCCAATAGGCCGTTAGTCGAACCAAGTCATGGATTTTCTGACCGCGGTAGTCTGAAAAATCTTACAACACGCACTGTCGCTTATGTCTAGCAAGTCTGTTTTTTATAGGAATTGATCTAAATGGTCCTATGGGTCTTTGGTCTCGTCATACTCGCTAAAACTAGGAATCTCGATTACAGGTTGGATAGCTTCTGGCAAAGTATGAGGAGGGAAGAGGCTACGCCTTGGAGAGGCCACGTCTAACGAAAGAGCTTGGTAGTTTTTTGTCCTCTCTAAGTTGGTTTGTCTAGTAGCTTCTTGGTCTCTCTTTTGAGGTCTAGGGATTTCTCTATGAAAAATACGAGTCGGAGCTCTCTTGGTGGTGCTTTTATAGAGGGTGGTGGGGGCAGCTTGTCTTCTAGTTGGGAAGGCTTGCTTTCCACTTCTTCCTCAAGATGGTTGTCTTCTTGTTGGTTCGCCTGTCTGTACTCGCTATTTCCCTTGCCCAAGTGTACTCCAGGGTCTCTGTGGTGATAACGAGGAGGTCGTGGCAGGGCTGCATGCTCTGCGATGTATTAGTCGATTGCTCTTGATGTGGCTTCTGCTAAGGCATCCTTGATTATCTATCGAAGGGTTTCATGTGTAAGCTAAAGCATTGGGCGAGGGGGAGCTCGCTCCTGCTCTTCAAGTTTTCGGTTATCCTCACCCTCTAGGTGCTGACTGGTTGTTGGATTTCTTCTTAGGGTGCATGCTCAAAGATCCCTTCAAGCTCTCCTAGATCCCATTCGTTTCCGTTCCATGCTCTCTATCTAGTGTACATCTTCGAATGTTGAATCATGAGTTTCCCACAGAAGATGCTAAATTGATATCACTAAAAAAACTAGATCGACTAAATGTATATTATAAAGGAGAAATTTAACACACTTATACTAGAGGTTGATCCAAGTATTTCACTTATCCTCTAATGAGAGCATGAGGAAGGGCATTTATACTAGTAGGAATTTATGCTATTTAGGGTAGGAAAGGGTAAAGTACTACTTTATCCCCCACCTACCCCAATTACATGATTGAGTTTCCTTGATTAGGGTTATATTGATAATTTGTTATACCATGTTGATTTGGTAAGTTTGACCTTAGACCTTTCTTTCTAGAAATATCCTTCTTTCCTTGTTGGAATGATCCTTTCTTTTATCAATGCAACTTGTCTATCTTCCATCAGCTATTAATTATTCTAGTTGAGTTAAATGTATTATTATTAAAATTTATTTGAAGGGATAATTGTATTTATACTTATTGATCTATGGTTAGTCTATCAATTCATCCTGTCATTTACATAATTACAAAAACCACTCATGATAGTGAGAAAATAGAGGTAGTTGTGTACTTAATTATGTTGACATTTTTAGGGGATGTATGTATATTTTTTCAAAAAGCAGGAATGGTCTGTGTAAATAATGTGGACGTTTTTTGTGGATATATATTTAATTATCCAAAAGACAAAGGTGATTTATTTAAAAAGACCATATGTTAGAGGGTTTAAATGTAACTATCCCTTTGTTTGAATTACTATCGAATTTGAAAAAAAGTGTTTAAATTTCGTTAGGTTATTAATCTTTGTTGGAGATTATCGCATAAAAAAGTATCACATAATTGATACACGTTGCACGTTAAGAATTCCGGGTTTAATAACCTGCAGCGGAATAACTCGAGGAAGCCCCGGATCTCTACGACTTGTCTATGAGCTTCTCCTAGTGATCCCTTGGATCTGCAAGCACGACCTTCTCTTGTCGCCCTCGTGGATTGCTACTAGAGCTATCCACATGAATTTACACACCTTAAACCCTTGGAGACTTTGGTGATACTCCAAGAGAGAATTGAGAGAGTATTTTGGGAGAGAATTTATGTGAAAACACACGTAGTATGAATTGTTTTTCTTGTATCCATAGGAGCACCTATTTAGGTGTGTACAAGAGTAGTCCTGATCCCACATAAATTGTGGGAGACTGCAAATACTGTAAAAGAAGAGGTGTCATCCAAGAGGAGTTATCCCAACTAGAAATTTGGGAGACTACAAAACTTTGCAAAATATCGATGTATATCTAATATCTCCCACTCATATATATTTCACATGGTCTCTCCAAACCAAAATTTCTCATCTCTCATTCCCTCTTTCGCACAGGGAATAAGGCATGCGACCAAGCGAGAAAAGAAAAGTGAGATGAGTTATATTAAGTCATCACTAAACTAACATAACTCTTCAACTCAAAAGAAACTCGCTATGTACCCCAAACCTTGTGGTTTCACTTGATCAAACATCTCTAGATCCCTCAATAAATGAATAGAGCATGTTTGACCTTCTTAAATATGCTTCTATGTCTGACTAGTTGCCCAGGCTATGAACAATAGAACATAAGTGTTTCACCACAATAGAACATAAGTGTTTCACCAACTTAGTTCTTCCTCGGCCTCTCACATCAATCAGTTTGGTCTTGACAAGCTTTCTTAGACATGTTCCGGCATACCGCATCACTCCTGGCCATTGGATAACATGCTAAAGTAGCATCATCAAGCTTACACCTCATGACATGGTCCAGGGTCCCCAAAGGGTACAAGAAATTATATGAGCTCACACAGTGACGAAGCAGAGGCCTATTCAATCACTTCTCATGATAGGTCGTCTTAAAGCACATGTAGTATGAACACATGTTATGATGGAGCTCCCACTCAACTTGGGAAATGCCATTGCTCTTAACATCATATGAACCTGAGTCCAGTTGCTATCTAAGCGCCTGACTTGCGTACCCCCAGGCAGTCACTCTCTTAATACCATCTAGTAGTTCGCACGCTCAGCTTCAAATAGGCCTCTTATGAAGTTTGGACATACTTCATAGTCGATCAAAATATATGATCTCCTCTAACTCCTTTAGTTAAGGCGACGATTCATTATCTATTATCCTTCCCCACTTCTCAAGTGCGAAGGTGATCAATTGCATGATTCATTTATGCTAAACGATCTCTTAAGTCTCATCCTACTCGCTATCACAGCGCCAGGGTGATTGCCCGTGTGAGAGGGCCAATCAGGGCCTAGTGACATTTCATACATTTGAAATAGACACAGTACGCTAATAAAATTAAGAATCACATATTCTTTATTGATAAAAATGTTCTTACAGGCTCAATGTTTAAATCCTACGCAATCCCATACTACTCACATGCCTATGAAATGCGTCTCTACGCAAAGACTTAGTAAAGGGATCAACAATCATATTATTTGTAGGAATATGCTTGAGAACCACTTCTCCTTGCGCAATACTATTACGAATGAAGTGATATCTGGTATTTATATGCTTGGTCCTCCCGTGGTACTTGGGGTCCTTTGCATATGCTATCATGGCTGTGTTATCACAATAGATCACAATAGCATCATCAACATGCGTAGAAATGCTTAGAACGGTCTCGGTGTATCTTTACACCAAGTATGTACTCAGCTTCTCCCATGTCCTTCATCTCAAAAGTTGAGGACAACCACTTCTGAGTGGACTATCATCTCCATGTTATTTCCTGCCAATAGGATATCGTTTACGCACAATGAAAGAATCAGAAAATTCTTCTCACTTCTCTTGAGATACACACAATGATCCTCTTCAACTATTGTAAAACCTATCGAGGTGATAGCTCAATGAAATTGATGGTACCACTGCCTGGATGATTTTTCAAGCTATAAATAGAACGTTTCAAGCGGCGTACTTTGCGCTTTTTCCCCGTCTCCTGAAAACGTTCAGGTTGATCTATATAGATCTCTTCATCCAGTTCTCCATTGAGAAATGCTGTCTTTGCATCCATCTGAAACAATTCCAGATCTAGGTGGGCTACAATGGCTAGAATTAAGCGAACAGAGGCAAATCTCACGATTGGGGAGAATGTCTCTTCATAATCTATACCTTTTTTCTGAGTATAACCTTTCGCTACTAGCCGAGCTTTAAATTTATTGATACTTCCATCTGCTTTACGTTTGACCTTTAGAACCCACTTGTTCCCAATGGTCTTACGCTTAGTTGTAAGATCAACCAGCTCCCAAACATTATTCTTAGCCATGGAGCTCATTTGCTCTTTCATTGCAGTCATCCACTCATTCGCATTTGGTGAAGTCACAGCTTCTTAATAAGTAGCTGCCTCATAAATATCCACAGAAGCACACATAAAGGATTCACTTTCGATCTCGTACCGATGGCGGGGTATTCCTCCATGTTTGCTTCTTTGCATTTGTGGATTTTGAGAGTTATGTTCCTTCAATGAACAACTCCCACTCAATTTAGGGTCGCTTTCATTATCTCCGTCGATTATTGGGTAAGAACGTGGGGTCTCACCCTCGATAGTGATAGATGTGCTGCCCTGAGGATCTCGTAACTCATATAGTTCAAGATTCTCTTTGAAAGACTTATGCTTGGGAAATCCTCCTTGAGGAACTGTACATCGCGGGATTCAATTTCAGTCATTCTTTTATTAGGGTGTTCATCATATATCACATAACCTTTCGAATGCTCACAATATCTTATAAAGATAAGTTTGCTGGCTCTAGGACCCAATTTCCCATATTGGTGAGAGGTACTATTCACAAACCCTGCCGATCCTTATGGGCGTAAGTCTTCTAAATTAAGCTTTCTGCCATGCCATAGTTCATAAGGAGTCGAAGGAATGGATTTGGAGGGCACACGGTTTAAGATGTAGGCAGTAGTCAAAATTGCATCTCCCCAAAAGGATATTAGAATATTTGCTTGCGCTATCATCGATTTGGCCATTCTAGAAGTGTTCGATCCCTCCTCTCTACAACTCCATTTTGTTGCGGAGTATATGAAATCATCAAGTGCCATATGATTTCTTTATCCTCACAAAGTCCCTTGAATTGCCCTGAAAGATATTCTCACCCTTTGTCAGTTTTAAGAACTTTAAGGTTCATTTCTCTTTGATTCTCAACCTCTGCCAAGAATCTCTTAAAACAATCAAGCGCTTCTGATCGATGAGATAAGAGATAAACTGACCCATAGCATGAATAGTCATCGATGAAAGTGACAAAATAAAATGCACCATGACGTGCTCTCACATTCATCGGCCCACATATGTTTGAGTGGACTAACTCTAAGGGGTGAGTAGCCCTCTTAGCCTTTCCAAATGGCTTACGGCGGGCTTTTTCCGCCATACATGGTTCACATGTAGGAAGGTTAACTTTAGCGAGAGACCCCAATAGGCCTTCTCGAGCTAACCTTGTCATCCTTTCTTATCCTATGTGTTCCAATCTCGCATGCCATAAAACAGATATGTCATGAATATTAACAAAAGAAGAAACATAAGAAACACATTCGTTTGCTAATTCTACCATAAAAAATCATTATTTATAAATCCTAAGCCATAGAGGTCTTTTTCAAAATATATAGACAAACCCATTTTTCAAACAGAAAAGAAAATCATGTTCCACTAAAGCAGTAACTAAAAGTAAATTACACCGAGTGTTCAGTGCATATTGCACATCACTAAGGAATAGCTCACACCCAGTGCTGAGCTTGAGTTGGTATGAACTAATCCCAAGGACCTCCTCTTGTGCGCCATTCCCTATAGCGATGTAATGGCTGCATGTTGGCACTCGATGGTAATTTACGAATCCGGCTCGATCCCTCGTCACTTGTTTTGTTGCGCCTGTATCTACAATCCAACCAAGGAGAAAATTAGCCATAAAAATATGTGAGCACACAAAAGAGCTTGGAGAGCTGGGATTAGGTATTTCCTTCTTTGGCCCAGTGCATTCACGAGCAAAGTGACCCATCTTTTGACAGTTATAGCTTTGGCATTCGCCATGTTTTTCTTTCCACCTCTTTTTTCTCGACGATGCTTCATAGCCTTATCACCTTGTGGGGACAAGTTCTGCTTTTGGATTTGGTTATTACTCGGTCCTGCACCAGTCGGTTTTTCCCAATGCTTGCCTTTATGGGGCTTACGCTGACCGGCATGTGCGATAACGGCAGCCTGTTGAGCGCGTTCAGATTCTCTATGGTCAGCCTCAAGTTTCAGATGACTGGCGGCACTATCGAACGTATTTATTTGCTCATTGTGCGTTAGCACTAGCTTCACATGTCCCTAAGTCTGCTCAGGTAGCGACCTTAGGACAACCAGAACTTGTTGTTGATCACTAAGCTCACACCTGACATTTTGAAGTTCTCGAAACATATCCTTCATCACATCAAGATATTAGATCATCGAGTGTTTTGGGTCAAGCACATTTTGATTGAATCTAAGGGCTAGAGCCCTCAGTCTCATAGCCGAAATGCTACCATATGCAACCTTCAAAACTTCCTATAATTCTTTAGTCATTGGATACTTTTCATATTCACGGATCAGATTATCGTGCATGCAGGTTAACATAGTAAAGCGCGCACTCATATCTTGCCCCAACCACTTATTGTACGCGTCTAATTCGCGATGATATTGGGCAGTTTGTCCATTTTCTGGCTCTTTTGGCTCAGCCATGCTAGTTGTGAGATGATCAAGAATCTTTTGTGATGCAAACAGTACTGAATCTTCCTATGCCACATTGCATAGTTTTGGCCATCCAATTTACAACCACCATGAAGCTCATTAAAAGCTAGTTCGATCTTCATTACTGTATTACATGCACAAGTGTGTTAGGTACCTTTTTATAATTTATTCCGGATTCAAGTAAATATTATTATTTTCTTTAATTAAGTGGGATCGAAAATTTCGCGTGGTTGCTAGTAATCATCTGTCATAAAATTAAAGATCATAATAAGAATTACCAATTCAAAGAATAAAATTGAATTATGTCCAACAACAATAAAACATGCCATAATCCATATGAAATGAGTTGGATTTTGGTGCTTCATGTCGAAATAATCTTATGGCTTTGGTAATAATTAGCGAAACATATCCCCAAAAATTACATAGCCTCAAAATTGGGCCTCAAAATACATGTCCCATAAAAATATTACAATTTTTCGGACCTACTACATCAATCAAGAAAGCAAGGGGATACCGCATTATCACCATCTCCATAAATTATTTCGAACAATAAAAATTAAATAACGCACATTGTACATGAGCACCCAAATTTCAACTCATGAGCCAATTAGAATAAACACATATTGGCATAATCTGCAATTACCAAGAAATGCAAAAATAAAGCATGTTATTTCCTAAGCAATATATAATCTTTCAAAAAACAATAATAAACTTAAGAAAATTGACCCTCCAAAAAAGTCAAACCATTTCATGAAATTGAAATATTTAATACTATTTTTGCCTTCAAAAACTGCCCAAAAAAATAAAAAAAAATATACAGTCAGCGCGGTCAAACATTGGTCAACACAGTCAACCCTTGGTCAACATTAGTCAGTATGGTCAACGCATAGTCAGAGCAGTCAATGCGCTGTCAGCGTGGTCAACCCATCAATCCTAAAAAAAAATTCGGAGCCATTTTCCGACGACTGGTACACATTCCGACGAAAACTTTGAAAAAACATATAAAATGCATTTCACATTCGTTTCCAATGAATCAAATACCGTTTCGAACATTTTTTTCATGCTCTACAATATGGCATAAAAATATACAGATAAAAACTCTAATTTTAGGCTTGATTTTCTGTGCAATGAAAACTAATTGGAAATTAGGGTTTGATTTATCAGAAAAAATACTCAAATATTTTCTACTGAATTTTAACCATGTGATCTTCACATCAAGATATATTCATGGCAAAGAAAAAGATTTCAAAAAAAAAATTAATCTCATGCAAATCGAATATAAATTGTTCATGGCATAAAATTAAATATATATACATGCTTGTATATGAAGCGAGTACAAACCTTAACGACTCTGATACCACTGTAGGAGATTATAACATAAAAAAGTATCACATAATTGATACACGTTGCACGTTAAGGATTCCGGTAAATACCTCCGTAGTTTGGTTGGTAACATGCAGCGGAATAACTCGAGGAAGTCCCGAATCTCTACGATTTGTCTATGAGCTTCTCCTAGTGATCCTCGGATCTGCAAGCACGTCCTTCTCTTATCACCCTCGTGGATATCTACCAGAGCTATCTACCTAAATTTAAACATCTTAAACCCTTGGAGACTTTGGTCATACTCCAAGAGAGAATTGAGAGAGTATTTTGGGAGAGAATTTACGTGAAAACACATGTAGTATGAATTTTTTTCTTGTATCCATAGGCGCACTTATTTATAGGTGTGTACAAGAGGAGTCCTAATCCCACATAAATTGTGGGAGACTGCAAACACTGTAAAAGAAGAGGTCTCATCCAAGAGGACTCATCCCAACTAGAAATTTGGGAGACTATAATACTTTGCAAAATATGGATGTATATCTAATAATCTTGATGCCCAAAAAAATGTACTGGTCCAAAAATACCTCAAATGACATAAAAGAAAGAAAGAGACTATAAGAAACCTAAAGGAGTGCAACACCCAAGGTGCTCTTAAGAGCCCAGCTTGAGTAAGGGCCCAGGGTGCTCCCCAATAATCCAATCCAAGTAAAGCCCCAGGGAGGCTGATAGGATGTAAATCAGCCCAAGCAACCCAAATCCAAGAGAGCCTCACAAGCCCAAAAGAAAACTTAGGGGTTTGGAATTCCCTAACCAAATTAGATGGCGTCCATAGGTAGCTAGGTGGCATCTACGTGGGACCTCTGATAATACACCCCATAGAATCAAATAAAGAACAACCACTTTAGTGGGGATATGTGGCGCTCTCAGACAAAAGCAACCTCCTAACTCTAAAGTTTTGGATTCCGGCTGAGGAAAACTATATCCTTAATCATATTCATGAAAAATTAGGAAGAGATACTTATTGCCAGAAGATACCCTTATCTGTAGTGGACTCCAACTGCCCCTAAGGATTGTAGGTCTCCAACTGCTAAGGGAAACTCCGGGAGATCCTCCAACCGCAAAGCAATAAGCCTCCACCAAATTTATGGGAAATTTAACCTTATCCAACCATTTTTAAGATAATACTCTACTAAATCTGTAGAGCATTCAGTCTTATTCTATAAGTTGGATATTACCTATAAATTTAGAGCTCCCCCAGCGGGAGAAGCCAAGTTTTACCTTCGTACATAATTTTCACCTCTACGTTACAACTCTAGCTGAAACAACAACTTTATTTTCTTAATTAGAGTTTTACTCCAACTTATTTTCTTACTTGTACACAATAAACGAGTAATTCAACTCTCAATTTCACACATTTATACTCTAGAATTTTAATTTCATTATTTTATACTCTAATTGGATCCGAACACTAGTTTTTGCATGCATAAAAAAAGCTTAGCTAAGTTTTAATAGGATAAAATACAAATCGAGTTCGAATATTTGATATTTTATAGTTATCTTATTATTTTTGTACTAATCGAATAGGAATCAAGTTTGATGGAGCTCAAAACCTTATTGAACAATTTTTTCTGTTCAAGTTTGGTTTGTAAAAGATAATAAATCGAACTGAAATGAGCTTTATTAATTAATCAATTTCAATTGGCTATCGAGTAGTTCGATTTATATTTTTACCCCTGTTTACAACCTTTTAACATTCATCTAAGCTAACGAGGCATTGTTTAATTGTGAAAGATAAGGTCCCTTGATCATGAGATTATAGGTTCGAGTCCCACCAATGTGTGGCTATTGATTTTCTTTAATAGTTGTTAGTCTTTTATATTATAGTAATAGTAGTTATTAGTTAGATATACGAATTTGATATGATAATTAGTGTATATTGATTAGGGTTGGCAATTGAACCCAAATCCAAACAAAAACCTCCTACAATGGCAGGTTAGAGTCCAAAACATGAAAACTCTAGGTAACGGGTCTTAAGAATTAGGCGAGTCTTGGGTTCATGAGAACCTACCCCGAAGCTAATTTAATATATTTTTTTAAACAAAAATTGTGTAACCAAGCCAAAACCCATCTCTCTCCATCCTCTCTCTCTTTCTCTCTCTCTCTCTCTCTCAATATATATATATATATATATATATATATCACTTAATTTATCTTCTCTTGCTCCCTCTTTTCCCCGCTGCTATGCTGCCTCTCTTCCCTACTACGCTGCCACTCTTTCTCACAGTGTCGCCTCTCTGCCCTCCTGCCTCGCATCGCCAAGCCCTTCTCCCCCTTTTCTTTCTTTTGATTTTTTGAAAAAAAATAAAACAAAAAGACTGAGAAAGAGGGAGAGGATCGGGTCAACCATGGGCAGGGCGTAGAAAGCAGATCGACCAGGGAAGCGTGGTAGAAGCATAAAAAATTAAATTTAAATAAATTTAAAGCATAATTAACCCGATCAAAGGGTGTACCCTTAATCTATCTTGGGTGTCCGGTGTACAAATAATAAACAAGATCAAGATTTAAAGAGACAAAACGAGGATAAAAGAATTTAAACCAAATTCTTACCCTCATCATTTTTCTTCGATCGGCTTCAGTTGTTGTTCCTTTTATCCAATCAGATAGTTATATTCAAGATTTCAGTATTGAAATCCTCTAAAGGAGCCCGCTCCAATCAATGGAAATTTCCTCCTCGTGCTAGCAAGACAAGAAGCAGGGAAGGGAGAATAAAATGCACGTTATTGATTAACGACTTTAATTCTCTTGTTTCTTTTTTTATTCAAGAGAACCAAAAGAAACACAATTGGAGAGAGAGAGAGAGAGGGGCAAAGTTAGAGAGTTTTTTTAGAGAGAATGAGAGTAGATATGTGTTTTGACCTAGTCTCAATACAGTAGGAGAATCCTAACTTATCCAGATTCTCCTTCCCTCAACCACACAACCATATTGCCAAATTTTGGCTCTCGCTGCAAAATTCGTCCAAAACCTTCCCTCTAAGAAAAAACATCCTCCCTTTGACCTAGATTTGGTTGAATCAGGTTATGGGCTTGGACTTTAATGCACTAGGCTTCAAAAGATCAAGTCCATGTCCAATGGACCTTAAATTAAATTTAATTTAATTTAAGCATGTCATTCTAAGGTTCATGTCTTTTAACTCAATTAAAACACCCAAGCCTACTCTCTCTCTTTTAATTCATAAATCCAATTTATAAATTGAAGGAGGTCCAATAAATTAATTCAATTAATTTTAAAAGGCTTAGACCCAAAAATAACTCTAATTAATTAATTTTTGAAAAAATCCAACTCATGGATTTTATATAAACGATCCAATTATTTATTCTCTTTAAAAAATTAATTAAATTCAATTAAATTATTCTCTTCAAGAAATTAATTCCATCAAACTTTGGTGATTATGCCTCTTTAGGTTCACCCTCAACTAGACTTGGGAGAGTGTGACCAATATAATTAATTAAATTAAATTAATTATTTTTTATTAACTGATAATCAGAAACAACATGTTACATACGTGGCTATCTAGCAACAGTGTATAGCACTAGAGACTAGGTGAATATAGGATGAACATTTACGCATTGAGTTTCATACGAGTATGGTCCTTCTATCAACTTTAGTTTAGGATATGGAATTGGGTGTCGGCTCCCATCCTAAACTAGACATCTATACTTGTAACTCAAGTCCTCGCTTACCCCACTGATTGACACGAGAAACCTATCACATTCATTCAGTCACTTTAGCCATAAATTTTAAGGGCTTAAATAGGTCTTTGAGCTTATATGAAACACTATTGTCACAATATTGATAGGGGACAGATTTTATCTTGGGACTCGCCATCATCTCCACGTACTCCGACTGCATGTACAAGGCTTATGATATGCCTCACGACACAGTCACTGTTGGCCATATCCAAGATAAAATTTTTGTATGCACGTGACTGCCATGATTTCTCTAGTCCGAGGACTAATCCCGTACTATTGGAATCGGGAATACTAGTCGTATTAACCAAGCTCTCAAGACTTCAATATGACGATTCATGCAAGTCAATTTAGTTAGTATACTATATTGCCAGTTAACCCACTAAAATTACATAGACGACCTACGTCTCCTACCGATAAAATATTATTGCAATATTTAGTGCAAGTATCTACAAGACTCGTGGTGCCTCATCTCGAGGTCCTTGACTTGGAACGTTTCAGACCGACCTTTAAATTTTGTTTCGATAGCTGTCAAATCTATGCACAACCCAACTCCACAGTTTAACTTTTCCGTCTGTGGGCATTTTGTTGTGACGTTGAAACACCATTCAACTTAAGTAGTAAGCACAACAAAACACTAATGTCAATTATTTAACTTTTACTATATTCATCAATACAATATTATCTTGATAAAAATTCAATTGGCTTTTTGGTTACTTATTCGAACATCGGGTCTACCCCGTCTGCCCTTACCCGTCCTGTTGCCACCTCTAATATTAATTATTGATAATTAAGATTTATGATAAATTATAATTGATTGATTAGAAAAAACCATTTAATTTAAAGAAATATTGATTTATTTAATTCATTCAAGTGAATGCCTTACAATCATTCTTTACATTTTTATTTTTTTTATTAAATCAATCACCTTTATAATGCATTTTATACTTTAATAAAAGGGTAGATTGCATAAAACCCTCTGCATTTTAATTTTTTAGCTAAAAACTTTATGTATTAATTTTGTAAGTAAAAAACCCTTCTAATTTTTAAACTAATGCACACTATCCGCTTTCTTAAGCTAGAGTTAACGACGTTAAATTTTTTAAGAAGTTAACCATTATGCCTTTATGATAATAGCCATTGATCTTCAATAAATAAGAATAAATGGTCGAAATTTTAAATTATTCTAAATATCTATTTTTTATTACATAACATATAGTTATGTGTATGTATACATTTAAGTATATATAAATAGTTATACATAACATATATAGCAATCGTGGCCCAATCTTTGCGGGCGACGACGAGCCCACCCAGACTTCGGGGTGACTCTCTTTGCCTAGATCCATAGCGAAGCGGTGGGGGAAGGCGGTGGCACTGGCTGAAAGTGTGGGGAAGACGACAATTTTTACTTTTTTATTTTATATAAATTTTATAATATAAAATATATACATATAAAACAAATCTGAGTTTAAAAAAATTATTTTTTGAAAAATAAGTAAAAAGAATTTAATTTTTCAAATAATGACAAAGAACTATGAATTTTTATTTTTAAAATTTGGTAATTGTAATTAAGTATTATTTATAAATAATATAACTTAAAATAGTTTATATACTTTTTAAGTATTTGATATTTACTTGATATATTCAATAAATAAATATAATTTATTAAAATATATTTAAATTAAATAATAATTTAATTTTGTTAGTAATATATTTGTTATATTCAATTTTTATATATATTCATATGAATATTTAAATTAACTTGAAAAGTTAATTTTAGTATATAAATTCTGTATTGTGATTTGCTAATTTAAAATTTAAAATTTAGAATTATATATACTTTATGTATTTTAATATTTAGTTATATATTTTATAATAAATATAATTTATTAAATATATCAAAAGTAAATACTAAATAAAATTAATAAATAATATGTAATTTATTAAAATGATGCTCCTTGCAAAATAAAAGTGAACAAATATTTGCACACTTAAATGTTTAACAAGAAGGGCAAAATGAACATTTGGTAACTAAATATAACAGTAAAAATGCCAAAAACATGCCAATTCACACAAATAGCGTGTGTTCATCAATCTCCGTTAAAATTTAATGAACAGGGGATATTTTCTTGCCTTTTAAATAATATATGGAATTTTTTACTTATAAACATAATATAGGAAAATTTCATACTAACTTTCTAAAATATAGAAAGGTGTTATGAAATTTACCCTTAATAAAATTCCGAAGAATTTTAATTAGAATGGTTATCTTATTTGAGAATTGATTTTTGGAAGTATCAAAGTAATCTGATAAACAAAAAGGAAACGCTAAAAAATATATCATGCCCTTTTTTTGGTAAGTGCAAAAATGTGATATATATATATATATATATATATATATATATATATATATATATATATATATATTTCTTAATATTTTGACTTCATTTTATTGTTTACAATTAATATAATCAAAACATCATCTCATTAGTTATCACCAAACAGATCTTTAGCAAATTATGAAACAAGGAAAATCAAGTTTGCTTTATGGGAATGAAATCTGAACTAAAAATATAAAATTGCTTGCCAGACATTTTATTCAATTTCAATTGTTTGGATAATAGAAGAAGAAGAAATCAAAGTCATTGCAAATGTTTGACATGATATACACAAATATCTCTAATATATCTGGGAGTTAAATTCATTTTGACCCTTTTTTATATGGAAAAATAAAAAAAAATTTCTGTAAAAATTTAAATATAAAAAATCATTCTTATCTTATGAACAATGACTCATACAACCCCTTGATCAACCTAGTCTCAAGGGATTTTTGGATCTTTTTTCTTATCACAAGACTATAATCGATATTTTTTTTTAAAACTTTTTTAATATTTCCAATATTATAGGAGGACTCCTTAAATTTTTTCTTATGTCTAGAGAACTATTTTCAAGCGATTAGTTGTATAGTTGCTACATCAAAGTATTTAGCACCTTGTCAATTACATCAACAATTTCAGAACAAAGTGACAAAGATTATTAAACTATAATGTAAATATACAATATTAATATTCGTGGCATTCGAATTAACTTTTAAAGCCTCAATATTATTATCGAAACGAAAAGCTCACCAAGTGAATTATACTTTTTTAGTCACCACTATTGATAGCAATGATGTTTTTTTTCTTTCAATAAAAAATTTATTTTCTGTGATATTATAAATAAATAAATTATTTATTTATAAAAAAAAAATAATTTATTTTTTATATTTTTTAAAATAAATCCGAACACCCATTCTCGCCTGCCCATTAATTATTGTTCAACCAAAGCGTCGGTCGGTTGGATCTTGACTTCTTTTCACACTATTTAATTGCATGTTGATGTGACCTATATTTATTTAAATATTTTTATATAAGATATTATCTATTTTAATTAAAAAAAAATGAAAGATTACATTACATGCTTTTTTAGGTTAGGCCTAATTATATAAAGGGTTAATTACACTCTCATCTTTTAAAAATTTGCGTAATTATATATGAACTTTTTGTAATTTGAAAAATTATATTTAATATTTATGATATTTGCTTACGTCTATAGAATAAGTCCCCCCGTTAGTTAAAATTCATTGAATTAGCTGATATTAACACAAAAAAAAAGAATGAAAATTTATATTTTCTCTTGATTGATTTATGACTGACTTATTGCAAGTCAAACAATTTTTTACCCTTATAACAGTGAAGATATAACTACTTACATGTATTAATGCGTGACAAAGCATGAGTGTAAGTTGATCATTAAAAGATTTATTTAACCTTCAATAAATCCGTAATAAGTCTATTGAGGTAAGTATATATTTTGTTTTCAGATTTTTTTTATAACCATAGCAAATTTTGTGAATTTTGACTAATAAAAATACTTATTTGTTAGACGAAAGCAACCATCAGAGGTGCTAGATATAATTTTCAAAACTACAGGGGGTTTACGTGTAACTAAACCAAACCTTAGAAAATTGGAGTGTCATTATCCTTTATATAAAGGGAAAAATACAAGCAACCCCCTTGTGTTAGTGCAAATAAGCAAATTACCCTCTATAAAAAAAAAGTAGCAATTTATCCCCTATATTTTTTAAAAATACAACAATTTATCCCTCTTGTATTTTCAAAATGAAGCAATTTACCTCTTTAGACAGGGAGGTAAATTGCTTCATTTTAAACAACACATGAAAATAAAGTGCTACTATTTTTTCATATGAGTATCATTCGCAATATCACAGAGAGGTAAATTTTATTAAACCTCTTATATAAATATCTTCTAGCATTTGTAAAATTATAAATACACTTATTAATGCTTTTTTATTGTAACAAGTACACACCTTATTAAGTGTAAAATTTTAAGTAAACATCTTCTGAGATATATTACACTCACTCTTTTACGAGTATTTTTATAATTTTATAAAGGACAAAGTATTTGTATAATTGGATTTCAAATAATGTCAATTTAATATACTCTTCAAAAACGTTTAATTATAGAGACAGAGTCTTGCAACTTACATCCATGTCCAAATGTCTCTTTTCTATTTGATATGGATACTGATAGTATGCAACTATCATATACAGAAGTATTTTAAATGTCTTTACATCAAATATTTGAATTTAAATTTTGAATTAATGAAATTTAAGTATAAAAATATATATATCAGAGGGGTTCAATCCAAATTATTTCTGTAAAAATTAAGGGTAAATTGTAACACCTCCTGTGTTTTAGAAAAATAGCGCGAAATCCCCGTATATTATGTTTATAGGCAAAAAATCTCCATGCGTTATCTAAAAAGCAGCAAAATATCTCCTCTTCGTTAGAAATTAACAGAGAGTGCATGTCACACGTCTAAAATGAAAATGGGCTTCTTTTTTAATACTTTTTGACATTATTTATATTTATAAATGTGTATTACATGACCCCTTTATTAGATATATATGAGAAAATCAGTATTTAGTTTAAATATATTTTAATAAATTATATAATATTGATTAATGACTTTATTATTTAGTTTAAATATTATTTGAATTAGTTTTATTTATTTATGAAATATATTAACTAAACAAAAAAAATACATGAAACGTATGTAAAATTTTTAAAAGTTAAAGATCAAATTAGCAAATTACAATACAAAATTAATATACTAAAATTCACTTTTCAAATTTGAAACTTATATGATTATAAATAAAAGTTAATTATAATAATTATATATTGTTAAATAAATTAAATTATTGTTTAATTTAAATATAGTTAAATAAAGTATATTTATTCATAAAATATATTAATGAAATATCAAAACACTTAAAAATTATATTATTTTATAAGTTATATTTATTAAATTATATTTAAAATAAAATTATCAATATATGATTTAAAGTAAAAAATTTAAATTTTTATTATTTTTAACTTTTAAAAAATTAAATTATTTTACTTAATTTTTTTTTTAAAGTTTGACATCTTCTTCTTCGTCAGCCGCCTTGTCGCCGATGGAGAAGAATACTCAGGCAACGGGCGACCAGAACTTCGACGACAGAGGGCGACGTCGCTTGGCGGTCGCCTAGATCCGAGGCGACATCGGCCCAGATCTTGGCAGCCACCCTTTCAGAAGGGGGCAAAGTGTGTATATATAGATATATAACTATACATGTAAGTGTATAAATATATATGTGTATAACTGTATATATGAACATATATATATATATATATAATTTCATATAAAATATATTTTAAAATAACTTTAAATTTGAACCGTTCATTTTAAATTATTAATGATTAATGGCTACAATAATAAGGGTATAATGCTCAACTTCTTAAAAATTTCTAATGCCATTAATTTTGACTAACGGAAGGGGAGAGTGTGCATAATTTTAAAAAATACAGGGGTTTTTTGCCTATAAAATTAACACAGGGAGTTTTTAGCTAAAATATAACACAAAGGGATTTTATGCAATTTACCCAAAAAAAATGGTAATTTACAACAACCTCCCTTGAAAATTTTCACAAATACCCCTTCGTTGTTTGGAAAATTATCAATACCCCCAAATTTTAGTGACCGTTTAACAATTAGCCCAATCGGTTAGGTTTTCATCAATTTTTGCGGTAAACTGATTAAAATGCCATTGCGGATTAAAAATTATAATTTTATTTATTTTTTTACGGACTAAGTGAATGGTTTTTTTTATATAATTTTTGAATTTTTTTTCAACCATCCTATCCGTTCTTTTTACAGTTTTTTTCATTTTAAAAATAAAAAATAAAAAATACAGTAAGAACAAAGTTGACTTTTTCATATCTTAATCCAATAATTATATAATTTCATCAGATACTAGATGATATTTATACTTTTGTAAATAATATGAGAGTATTCGTAATTATACAAAATTTCAGGAAAGGTCATCATAATTTACCCAAAATGAAAATAATTACAAAATTCCCCATAAATGCCTAAACTAGAAGAAAAAGTTGTGTAATAGACGCCTAACATTTTGACCACCCTTCACTTTGTTGTATTTTTCACTGGAGCAATTTGTGATTGATTTTTATATCTTGAGCTTAATATTATCTATTTTGTCATTTTTGTTAACCATAAGAGCCATATATTCAGCTAGCATGATTTTGTTTTCTCTCTTTAGCCTCATCACCCGTGGAGAGAAAAGAAAACTAAGCGTTAATTGATTATTTGAGTTTTTATAGTTAGTAAAGAAAGGAGAAAATAGATTAAAGAGAAAATTGCAAATAATTCATCTGTGATATTGTAAATAAATAAATTATTCCTTAAAAAAAATAGCAAAATTTTTCTCTATGTTTTCTAAAATAAAACAATTTATCTCCTTAAACAGGGAGGTCATAAATTGATCTATCTTAAAAAAGCACGAGGTAAATTGATGTTTTTTTTTTATATAAGGTAATTTGCTCATTTATAATATCACATGAAGATATGTTACATTAAATTCATAAATTATATACATGTTGAAATATGAAAATCAGTTAAAAATTGCGTGATTGAAGAACATAACAAGCATTTCTTGTTTCTTATACAAAAATGTAAGATATTAATCTGAAATTGATATTTACTAATTTGGACATGATTTCAGTATATGCATAGTGGAACTATTGTTTTCCAATGGTTACAAATTCAAAAGCAAATAAAAGATATCATTCCAAATATTTTTTCTTTAAAAAAAAACATTATTTGTTATTAATTTAATTTAAGATAAATTACATGAATACATCCTGAACTTATATTTAATTACATAAACATTTCCTATTCTTTACATAATTACAAGTATATAAATTATGTTTAATTACACAAATATCTCCTATTATTTATAAAATTACAAGTACGCCCAATTGTGTTTGTCGATGTAATTGACCTCAGAAAGTGTATATTTATAAAACAATGTCCCTGAACAATGGATGTATTTGTAATTACAATTACATTTTTATAAGGTGTACTTATAATTTAGTAACAAATAAATTAAGGGTGTATGTAATTAGACCTGAATTTAGGGAATATTGATGCAATTTATCCTTTTATTTAAATTTAAATTTTCTTTATTAATTCTTTCATATTGACTCTTCGTTTACTCTTCAAAGTCTTGTACTAAAAACCCAATTTTCCAATATGACTCAACCCCTTTCTCACTCCAAAAACACTTTAAATAGCCCATCCCCTTCCACATACCTACCACACACAAAATTTGCAACACAAAACTCACACAACAACACTTGAAAATTTCCCTCTTCATCTCTCCCTTTCAACCCTCAAACATGAATCCTTCACACAAACTCTACTACCTCAAAACGCTCACACAAATCCTACTCCCACTCTCCCTTTTCTCCCTCCTATTCTCCCATGAATCTCCCATGATGCTCCAATCCTATGATTATCTTGTCTCAACTCTTTCCACCAACTACTTCACCTACACAAGTGAGAGGAACTACATGTTCCTCCTATGCAATGGGATTCTTGCCCTCATCATATGCACATCGTTCGAGTACTCGGGCTCAAAGGGTACTGGAATTCGTGATCGTCAACCTGAACGAGTCGAAGAGTTTCAAGACAAGACTAAGTCGATAGAGCTTGTTGTAAAATTAGCCGAAGAAGAAGAGGGAAAGGAGGAAAATGGTACGTCATCGTCCATTGTTGCAGAAGTCGACAAATACGTAGAATTGAATCGCCAGAACTGCGACGAGATTGAAGAAGATCAAGAAGAGGATGGGGTTGACAACTTGAGTAAAGATGAGATGAACAAGAAATTCGATGATTTTATCAAGAGAATGAAGCAAGAATTTCGTGGTGTACGGAATAATTCAATTATTTGATGATCATCGTGTTTAATTTGTACTAATCTTACTGAGTTTAACTTTTATTTTTTGGCTTATGATGAGCACTTGTCAATTATAGATATTTGATTAATTTTTTTGGCTAATATGTAATAAATGTTGATGGATTATTTGTTCACTATGAAGTTTTCAAGTCCATCACATGCTGCTCGGAAGAACATCTTGCAAATATTTCTAGGAAATGAGCTGTACTTGACTGAATATATTCAAATTAATATTGTCCAGAATTCAGAATTTCTAAACTTTTAGGTGGTTAGATTAATATTCCATAAAAATTGTATTTTTGTGGAAATTTTCATTTAATTAGCCTAAAGTTGAAAAAATAGCATAAAGATTCAAAATCTAGCACTGGATTAATAGAAAATTCAAATTTTTAGGATAAATTGCATAAAATCGATCAGAAAAAATATTCGGGTGTAAATTTCATTAAAAAAGGTTTTCCTGAATTTTAAATTTATCGAATAAGGAACTCGGAAATAGGCCAACGTATTGATAAAAACACGATTATCGTAATATATTTTGGTAATAATATTGTTTTTGAATAATATTATAAAAAATTTATAATCGAGTGGCGATGTTTCGCTATCTACTTACGTACTTAGTTTATATTAATGCGACCGTCGAACTATGACAAAAAAGTTGTAACAAACAACATTAAATATTTGTAAAATACAAAATAGATATAACTAAACTCAGGGATAAAAATTTCAAGGGCTACAGCTCACTTATTGTCAATTCTATATATAACCCTATATCCATATAAATAACACCAAGATTAATTAATAAGTAGGAGGGGTCCGCATTCAAAGATTTTAATATTTTCCGGTCATCCTTTGATATATATTTATAATAAAATTTATGGTAAATTACAACGACATCCCTTAAAATTTGACATAATTATAAATATCGCCTCATTGTTTGAAAAATTACAAAATATCCTACTGATTCTAACAACAGTCTAACAATTAGCTTATTTATTTAGTTTTCGTTAGGTTTTCATTCATTTTTTGTGGTGAAATGACAAAAAATGCCCCTGCGGACTAAGAATTATACTTTTATTTATTTTTTAAAGTATTTTATTTTTTATTGACTAAGTGCATAATATTTTTATAATTTTTCAAGTTTTTTCATCATCCATCTGATTTTTTTTCTACAAATTTTTATTTTTTTTTTTCTAAAAAAGTACAACAATCGCATAGTTGACAATTACATACCTACATCCAAAAATTATATATTTTCATCAAACATCAGGGGTACTTATAATTTTTTTCAAATAATGAGGGGTATTCATAATTATACTAAATCTTCGAGAAGTTGATTGTAATTTATCCTAAAATTTAATACAAAATGAAATAGACTTATGATTGTGATTTGAAGAGACTTATTTTCGGACGAGGAAATTGGTTTTAATATAGGGCTAATTAAATTTATGAAATTATATTTTTTCGCATTCTTTTTTTTAAATTACAATTATGTCTCATCTGATAATCCTCCATTTACAACTGTATCTCAAAAAAATTATATAAACTTTCAATTTTACACCACCAATAACATTTTGTATAATTTGTTTTATAGAATATCATAATACTATTTTTATACTTATAAATGGGTAAATTCATATATATATAAGTAAAAAAGCATGATTGTAAGTAATAAAATATTATTCCCAAATTATTGTCAGTAAACAAACAGTAGTTGCTAATGAATGAAAAATTTAGCAATATCAGCCATAATTTATATTGAATGCTAAATGATGTGCAAAATTAGAAGTTTATATATATTATATATATTATATATTAATATATTATATATATATTTTTTTTTTTTTGTTAAGGTCAATAATTTCCATTCAAGCTTAACGCAGGGGTCCATTCGTAAATAAAAAATTATTGCAGGGATGCAAGTATAATTTCAAAAGCTTTTTGGAGTAATGTATAATTTCACATTTTTTGAGCAACACTAAATGTAATTAACCTTTACAATATGTGATGGGGAAAGTTTTATCAGTTAACAAAGTCAATCATAAGATTACAAGGAAGTTTCGTAGAATTTATGAATGTTGGTAGTTTGGACTTTGGACAAGTGAGGAAGACTTGGAAAGAGGTAGGGAAGAAGAAGACCTGAAGCTTCAACGTTGAACAATATTTTGGTTAGGAGAAAGGGTCATATTATATGATCCCAAGATAGAAAAACATTTCCTTTTTTTCTTACTAAAAATTATATATATTGATGTGGACAAAAAGCGAGATCGATTGTATTTGTATTATCATGGTGCAATTCGACATGTTGTCACTAGAGTTCTTACAAAAAATCCTCCTCTTATCAAATGAAGGAGGGTATTTATACTATTACGAAGTTATGTTATTTAGAGTAAGTGAAGGTGCAGTACTATTTCGTCCCGTATCTACCCCTATTACATGGATACAATTTGTCTATTGAGGGTATTTAAGTAATCTACCGTATTATTATAATTTGGTAAGTTTGACTATAAAGTTTCTTTTAAAAAAGATATTCTTCTTCTTGTTGGGATAATCTTTCCCTTCATCAATGCAATTTGTTTCTCTTCCATCATATATATATATATATATAATATATATATATATATATATATATATATATATATATATATATATAAATAATATTTTGAATGTCGTATCATTAAATGAGTGTCGTGTCATCTACTATATATGTAGGTCGTTTATTTTAATTTGTAGGTGAATTGAATTATATATATATATATACATTATATATATATATATATATATATATATATATATTTAAATAAATATTTTGAATGTCGTATCATTAAATGAGTGTCGTGTCATCTACTATATATGTAGGTCGTTTATTTTAATTTGTAGGTGAATTGAATTATATATATATACACATTAATTATTGTATATATATATATATATATATATATATATTTGTATCTTAAAACAAAAAATTCATTGTTCAAACTGTGTTTTTTATATGTACTTATATTTGTATAAATGTAGATGTATATATATTATTTTGTTTGTAGGTGAATCAAATTGTATATATTATTGTAATTATATGTGTTTGAATAATTAAGTACAATTTTTTTCCTTATTTTTAAACAATAAATATATATTGAATTAATAATTTTAGACATGTTGGTAACGGATTAAGAATTCTTCTTTGGATGTTCTATTCGGACAAACTTAAGTAGATCATTTCAATAATAACTTATTCAAATTAATCTAAATAATTTTATTTTACAAAGAATTTTAAAAGTTTTTAAAATATTCTAGTAAATTATAAAAGTTTGTAGTAACTACTATTTAAATAATTAGAAAAAGTACATTTTTTCACATTAAAAAGTACTCATATGATCCTATCCATCCACGGACACAAAAGCAACAAAAACGCATCAATAGAAACAACATTGAGTTTCTAAGCTACTACATATAACTCCTCAATCTTCAGCCAGAAAAAGCAAAAAAGAACCCCAAACCAACTCTTGCAATTGTTATACTGTCCGTATACGTACACAAAGATGCAAAGAAGATCGTCCAACAGTAATTAAAAATCCTCAAAATTACCTCCTCTTCCCACCATTTCCACCAGTAAAAATCCTCAAAATCACCTCATCTGCCCATTTTACCCAAACCCACCTCTCGAGCTCTTTGCTCAAATTGACAGTAATTCAATTCGAGCTCATTTAATGCCCCCGACTATCCCTATAATCATTACTCCGATCCCGAAAGCCAACGTAATAGGACCGAAATTCTATAGTGTTATCCCATACTAATGTATACAGTAGACTTGCATTGAGCAATCTATTTTTTTCAAAGTAACAGCACCGGAGGCACCCCAACCAGTTAAGACCAGGAGCGCATCGTCGGTAGAAGGGACGAGACGACCGGTGCACACCAGAGGCAGACCGCCCCTACCGATTTATTTCCAACAAAAATTCAGTTTATGTACAATGTTAAAGTAGTAAACAAGGAGTACTTACTCCCTTTATAACAAAGAAATAAAACTCCTATTCTAAAAACCAGTCCTACCTTCTCCTCTTGCTGTGCCCGTCATGTCCTGCAGCTCCAGTACTGAGCAGCCAGTATAGAGCCAACTCTTTCCCCAACATCCAACCATAAGTTAGGAATCCGCAAATATATGCCATATATCATTAAACAAACTTATCTTCCTCGGCGAAGGTGAGGGACGCCCCATCTATCAAGGCTGATAATGTCGCGGAGCACTCCCGTGATATTCCATGGCGCATCACCTTATTCAATTGTAAGGAGGTAGCTTCCTTCTCAAGATGATCAACCGCCTCATACCGGAACAATCGGCAGCTCCGACAGGAGAACCCATACTGGAACAATCGGCGACTTCTCCCTTGGGTTGAATATCGGTGTCCACTTAAAAACACGCATAGGGAAACCATCCATAAACCAAATCGACTTGATCCATAGCTTCGTATAATCTTCCTCAAGGGCGAACTTAATGAAAATGTCTCACATTAATGGCCCCAACCGAAAAGTCCCCACGAAAACCTTGAGCCAATATCTAACGCCGCAGATTTTGCATGTATGGATATCCATGCGAAAACTTTCCCACTAAAGCATATCTGAAAGGCTGAGATAATCGGGCAATTTCATCCGATGAAAAACACAAGACCTTCATCCCCTGGTCTCGCGTAAGCATCCCATCGGGCGAAATGAAGCCGTATCAAATGACACCGGCAGCGGCAGATGCGCCACTGCACCGGCAATGACATCTCGATATGAGCGCGTCGGGAGCGACGAACCCCCTGCCAGCAGACAGTACGTGGAAAACCTCCCAAGCAACCTAGTCAAAACTGTCCAGTCAACTCAATCAAATCTGTCCAGTCAACCTAGTCAAAATTACCCAGTCAACCAGTCCACACCTAATCAGCACCCAGTCCACACCCACTCAGTATCCATACAATGCCCAATCAGCGCTCGGTCAGCACCCACACCACCCCTAGTCAGCAACCACACAACACCCAGTCAGCACACAGTGCCTAGTCAGAGAAGGAAAAAATCTTGCTAGCGGAGACGGTTTCAGCCGCCGAAAAAGTTCGACGACCTGTCGATAGTGGTGGAGTCCTGTAGACAGTAGTTGAGTTAATTTTGAGAGAAAATCCGAGAGTGAATTTTAGAGAGAGAAAATTTTAGGGATTTAGATTGTGCTCATTCCAATTACTAGACTCGTAGAGCCTGGTATTATTATTTCTTGTCATTACCTCCCCGTGTCACAATTGGGTAATTTGCGCGCCTACTGCCTTCCTTGGATGTGGTAGCTGTTTCTCAGGCTCCCTCTCTGGAATTGAATCCTAATTCTCCGTCACTCGTCACCACCATAGTAGGCCACTATCCTACCATTGAAAGTTGATATGGCAGAAATTTGACTGATGCGTCGCCGACACGAAGGTTGTGCGATCCGTAGAGTTATCATGAGTCATCGCAGCAACGGGCAAAGCCCGTGTCGACCTTTTATCTAATATTAGATAAATGATTAATAGTATAATTGATTGTAAAAAATCGAACGAAAACCTTATTAATGAGGAAATAATCGTTAAATGAATTGAATGATGATGTCAATAATGTTGATGTTGTGATTTAAAAGATAGCTTACCTAACTAGGAGGGGGTATTCTGCATATGATTAATGGTGAGTTGTGTGCTATTATTGATCAATGGAGATTATATGGTATATCATACAAGTCGTGTGCTGGGTGATATTATTGATAATTGGATATCATACGAGCTATATGCTGTGTGTTATAATTGATGATGGGATATCATACGAGCTGTGTGATGTGTAATATCAAAAAAAAAAAAAAAGAAGATATGAGATATTGATTGAGATGGTGATGATAGCCGGCGAAGGCCATTAAGTGATGCACTCTAGTTTGGTTAAGCAGGGCCCTAGGAAATAAACTATAACATCATAAATTATGTTTTGGGGTGATATATGATTGTAGGCATGTGTTCTTATTAAATCTGCCGTTATTATATGACAAATATTGATTGTTTGGTATAATTGCATTATACTTGACTTGCTACATATGTATATATATATATATATATATATATATATATATACTAGTTATCTATACTTATTGAGTAGGCAACTCATTCTTTGCCACATACTTTGTCAGTAGATAAGTCGCACTAACTAGACACATTGGACTTTGAGCCATGCCGTAACTCTTATTAGGTGGGTGGTTAGCCATAATATCTGGAGTTGAAATTTTGGTTATGTAATTATTAAATATACTAGTCGTTTGTCGGATTTGGGTTTAAAGCCCTTAACGGACACAACCTTCAAGATTTTCTTTGGATTTCCTAGAGGTTATATCTTTGGCAATCACCCTCCCGAGTCTCAAGGGGGTTAGACTCTATCAATTGGTAAGGAACTAGGGTTATAAAAGCCAACCTCTTGTCCCTCGAAAAGGAGGAACACATTTCTTGCTAAACACATACACACAAAGCATTAATATTAATTAGTTCCGATCTCCTAAGGCCGTAGGTCATTTTGACTTTGAGGCGCAAAGTGAATGGAAGCAAGTTTTGAACCTACGAAATAAAGAAATGTTGGACTAGACCAGGCATGATCACTCCAACGCTCAAGATAGATCTTATAACGAAATAGATTGTAAGTCGAAATTTATATAATTTATGAATTTGTCTATTAACAATTAACTTGACTTTCATAAATGTTGGGTATATGTTGTTGGAATAGGTGACCAAAAAGACAATTAGATTAGCGATTTTGGGAACTAATCATGAGATCTTTATTTAAGCAATATTATCCCGATGAATATAATAAGTATCATCTTTGGTACATGCTTCTGTTGTGCTTACACAATTACGTTAAGCACTGCTTCGACGTTACAACAAATACCCACAGACCATTTAGATAATCCATGTAGTTGGGTTGCGCATTAGATAGCGGTTATGGAACCAACTTCTGAGGGTTGGTCTGAAACGTTACTAGTCGAGGACCTCGAGAATGGGCATCGAGTGTTCTGTGGAAACTTACACTAAGAGTTGTATTCGTTGGATTAATAACACATTTCATCGGTGACAAATGTGGGATGTCTAAGCGATCTTAGTGGGTCGATTGGCTAGGTATCGAATACACATAACTGACTCGCGGGGATCGTCATATGGAAGCCTTGGAGCTTGATCGGTATGACTTGACTTCCCGGCTCCAATAGTACGGGAGTAGTCCTCAAACTTGAGAAATCACGGTAGTCACATGCATACGATGACTATATCTTAGGTTTGTGCGAAAGGTGAACGTGTCTCAGACATGATCATCATAAGCCTTATCTAGTCTAATTGTAGTATGTAGCAAGGACGGTGAGTTTCAAGAAGAGGATCCGTCCTTGTCAAAATGTGACACATGTATCTCCTATGCACTTGGAGATGAATTCACGCTTTATGAATCTGTGGCCACAGTGGTTGATCGAACAAGAAAAGAGGTTCCTACGTCAAGCAACTTAGCATAAACACAGTCTCAAGTACTAAGGCATAGACGCCTAGTTCAAAATGAGAACCGACACCAAACTCCATACCCTAGACTAAGGCTGGAAAACGGTAGATGGAAGGACCGTACCTGTATGGACTCGAGAGCCTAAAAGTTCACATGGACATTCACCTAGTTTCTAGTGCCATGGACCGTTGCTATACGACCATCCATGGTAACGGGTTTTCTTGATCAAGGGTTGATCAAGAACTATTAATTAAATTAGATTTAATTAATAATAGTCTTAGACACTAGCTCAAGTCTAGCTGAAAGGTGAACTTTTAAAGAGTCACACACAAATCACTGAGAAGGGACGATGAATTAATTTGGAATTAATTCCACAAGTAATTGGATTACTTGCAAATGAGAGATCCATAGGATGGCCAAAGATGAATTAATGGGATTAATTATATTGGGCTTGTCCTTATTATTTAATAACTTGGATGTTATTAATTAATAAAGACGATTTGGGCTTATGTATTTAATTGGATTAAATACATGTTGGGCTTAATTAGGTGGATTTTATTTGAATTGGATTTAATTAAAATTAATTGGGTCTTGAATTTTTACTTCGTAAAAATCGACCAACTCTCTTAATTAAGTACATTGGAAGGAAAAAATGACCAACAATTTGGATTCTTTGAAAAGTACAAGTTTGATTATTAATGGGATCTTCTTTATTTGGAATAAAGAAATATTACCTTATAGATAAAATAATGTATCTAGACACATTCTTGTTCATCCATACAAGATATATATATATATAGTGTATAATTATTTGAAATAATTATGACAAAAGACAACACAAAAATTTTCCTCCTTTCCTAGCACATACTCGGCCACCTTCTCTCTCTCTCTCTCTTGCAACTTGGAGTGTTTTCTTCTCTTGGAGCCTCAGGTAAACAAAACAAGACAAGAGGGCGCTTGGAAGTTTAAATCTTGAAGAGGTAATCCTGATTTTATTTTTTCACCATAGCCCCAAATGGTTTTCTATTGCTTTTTAATTTTTCATACTACATCGAATGACTGATAACACCAAGGGTACCCCTTGGTATGATCATTTTTATTTTAATTTATACTTTATAGCTTACCGTTTTGTGCATGCGCGTTCTCGGGCCGATCCGCTTGCTCTCCTTTCATATATACCGAGGACCACTTGTATGGACAATATTTGTCCTTTTCAATGATGCGGGCAAGTGTCTCTCATCCAACATCCCTCGCTGACATGTGTACTTGTGGGCCTGGAGGGGCCTCGTTTGCCTTTGGGCCTATACTGTCAGTTAGATTATATTGGGCCAATCTCAAGTTTAGCACCACCTGGGTCTTGCCTAATTTTAACCACATCATTTACTCCCTCAAGTTCAAATATTCTAGGGTGGAGTCAAACATCATTTGAATATTTGAACTTTACCATTTAGTAGGTCTTATCTCTTCAGTTGACTAGTCAAAATTTCAAACGTCCCATTACATGCTCTTTTGCTAAGCTTATCCCTGTCATTCCTCTTTAAGTCTATAAATATGAAATCTTCCTTCAATCTTTTTTACCAGTCTTGACTTTGTACAGATAGATATTAGTTCTTCCTAGGTGTTCCTTTCCTCGTTCGCGACCTTAAAAATTTTCATGCTGCTTTGGAGTTTGTTCGTCTGACCTGACCTGTAGGTACATATTTTTTACCTTTTTATTTCTATTACTATGTTTGGGCCTGAATAAGATGGGAAAATCACACTTGAAGAGGTAGTTCCTTTGAGGGTTTCTTCTTCCCTGACTGATAAAGATGCGGGCACGATTAGGAATCTTTACCATATACCTTTAAAGTATGACATTGTTATCCCCAACCAAGGTCAGTTCTGTTGGAATAGGTCGCCAAAAGCCAATTGGATTGGCTATTTCTCATTCGACAATTTTTATCAAATAATATTAGATTGATGAATACGTTAAGAATTCATCACGATGGCAACGTGTTTCGTTGTGCCTACCACTGATATTGAACGGGGTTTCAATGTCACAACGAAATGTGCACGGACCGAAAGGTTAAACCTGTGGAGTTGGACTGCGCATAGATTTGGCAGCTGTGAAAACAACCCCTGAGAGTCAGTTTGAAACGTTGCAAGTCGAGGACCTCGAGACTGGGCATCGAGGGTCCTATAGAGACTTGCACTAAGTACTACAACCGTGCTTCATCGACAGGAGACGTAGGTCATCTATGCAGTTTTAGTGGGTTAGTAGGCAAGGTAGTCCACTGACTGAAGTGGCTCACGAGAATCATCATATGGAAGCCTCTTAAGGCTTGATCGGTATAAATTAATGTATCTTGATAATACGATAATACGGGAATTAGTCCTCTGACTTGAGGAATCATGGCAGTTACGTGCATACGAAAAATGTATCTTGGATATGGAGAGCGGTGACTGTGTCGTGGGGCATGGTCATCATAAGCCTTATCCAGTACACTCAGAGTATGTAGCAAAGATGGTGGCTTTCAAGAGAGGATCTGTCCGCTGTCAGTATATGACAGAGAGTTCTCTTATGCACTTTGAGATAGTTTAGATTCTAAAAGTCTTTGGCCAAAGTGATCGATCAATCATGGATAGATTTCCTAGATCGGATTAGTAGAGTAAACGCATCTCGAGTGTTAAGCATAGTTGCCTAGTCAAAAATGGGAACCGATATCCAATTTCATGCCCTAAACTAAGGTCAGGACACGGTTGATAGTAGGACCATACTCGTATAGATTCAGAGCCTAAATATTCACGCCAACATTCACCTAGTCTCTAGTGTTATGGACTGTTGCTAGACGACTATCCATGGTAACAGGTGATTTTTGATTATGGGATAATTAGAAATAATTAATTAAATTTAATTTAATTAATTATGTTGGTCACACATGCTGAAGTCTAGCTGAGCGTGAACCTAAAGAGTCACACCCTACCCCTATGATGGGATGGAATTAATTTCGAATTAATTCTAGAAGGGAAGGATAAATTTAATTGGTTTAAATTAATCTTTGAAGAGAATAAGTGATTGGATCATTTATTAGGCCAATCCATTGATGGATGACTTGAAATTTAATTAATTGAATTAATTAGAATTTTAAATTGGCTATTAAAATTAATTAGATTAATTTTATTGGGCTTGGTTGGATTTATAAATTGGATTTATAAATTGAAGGAGAGATAATAAAAGGCTTGGATCCTTTAATTGGATTAAAGGATATATTAATGTTGGTCTTATAAATTAAATTAGGTTTGATTTGAAGTCCTTAAGACGTGGGCTTGATTTAATTTTAACTAGTCAAGCCCGGTCCTCTAAAATGCAAGCCCAAGGCCTTGGTTAGACCATGGTTAGGCTGAGGAGGACCCAAGACTCCTCCTTGGGTGTAGTGTGCACGAAGTGGTGCCTTAAAGTGCATCAAAATCAGCCATGATGGTGGCTTAGAGGGGTTAATGGTTGTTGGAGTCTTGCTAGGTCAAGACTCATTGGTATCTTCTGGCTAGGTCACATATAAAACCTAAAGAACCCTCATACCTGACCAGAAGCTGGTACACACACATGAGCATGAAAATTCTCTCTTTTTTCTCCAAAAATCCTCTCAAGATCTTCGAGATTGAAAGAGGAATAAAGGATTCAACGTTAATCAATAAAGTTGTTGATTCGTTGCACTTCTGTGGAGGTTTTGTTAGCACGAAACCTCCACATCCATTAGTGGTTAAGTGTAGTCTTTGGAGGATCTCAAGATTGACATCTCATCGTCGATGAATCTGGCAATAAAAATAGAGAGGAGACATCACTCGTAGCCGTACGAGAAAATGATGAAAGGTAAATTATATTTACAATTTTCGCTCTTATTTTTTTTCATATTAATTCTTGGCCTATGTATTTACTTTAGTACACCGAACGCTCGGAAAGGACAGGGTATATCCTTTGATCAGAATTAATTTCTATGATTTTTGCTTAGATTTACATTTTTCGATTTTTCACGCGTCCGCCACCTTTCTCAGGCCGATCCGCTTCTTTCAAGTGGTATCAGAGCCCAGTTCGGTGTATAGACCTAGAATCTAACGTGTATTGTGTGTTTTAGCATGTTTACGTATTTTAAATCGGCTTTGGATGTGTGATTTTTGGTTTTTAATTGCATATCTAGACCCAGGATTTTTGTGTTTTAATTTTGCATTTAATTTTGGGCATGAGAATTTTTGAAATTTGTAATTTCTCAAAAATGATTTTTCTTGTTGTTTCAAAATTGCAGAAAAGAAAAAAGTTTCAACAAAATCGAAGAAAACGCAGCAGATGAGCGTTGTCTACATGCCAGCTGGCAAACGCGCGGGCGCCTCCTACCGGCCGGCCCACGATTTTTTCTGTTTTTTCATAATTTTTATATTTTTCATTTTTCTAATTTTTCTGCATATTTTTCTGAAATGACTAATTTTGGTTAATTTAATTTTTGGTTGACATTTGGAATTTTTCAAGATTAAATTACTAAAATTAATTTGAATGTGTTTTCAAACAATAATTAATTTTTGCATAGGTTGGACTTATGTCCATTATTATGTTGCACTATTTACATATAAATATTTGAGATTTGATGTGTAATTAATTTATTATATTGGAAGTCATTTATTATAATGCATGGTTTTCGTTATATTTTGTGTGCATGTTTATTTTGAAAATAAATATACTATTTTATTAATTAGATTAACATGGATGATCATGAAGCCCATTGGACCCTGTGTATGGCTTATTTTCTGTTGGGTTGTGGCCTACGTGCCTCTTATTTTCATTTTCTCTTTGTTTTTAGCCTAATATGTTTAAGGTTTGTTTTCTCCCTATTAATGTACTCCCCCCAACTGTTGATTGGGGTTTATTTTTAAGTTGTAATGAGAGTAAAATAGGTGGAGAGATTTTATATTTATTTTATTTTTAAATAATTATAAAGAGCAAGCCCAGACGATGGAGGACCATGGAGGAGGCCATAGGTTTGCCACGGAGATCCATGGAGAAGAGGCCCGAAGGACGGAGCCCACTAAGGAGATGAAGAAATAAAGAGAGATTACAAGGCCCATAATGTGTTAATGGGTTAAATATCTTGTAATAGCGTAAGCCTACCCTTAGACTGACCATAGATCCACTGCGGGCTCAGTGGGTCGCATAGGTTTCGGGCTTATGATCATCCAATAGGAGCGTGCTAGGCTTTTTTATTTTGCATGCGATGCATTTTATTTAATGCATTAATATATTAGATATATTTATCATGCATGATACTAATATTGTGATGAGGTCTCGGTCATATTAAAAATTAACTCTCACTTGGTTGGACCAAATTAAAATATTATACCCTAAAAATGGAAATAAACAATAGCTCATTATTCCATACTTTCATCTACAGTAATGTAGTGAGGAAGCCAATTTCACCCATACGTGGTCTCACGAATCATGGCACATTTGGACTAAAATGAAGTTGCACTATTATTGTGAACGAAGTGAATACACACCTATTTCCCTATCTCACGAGTCGTGGGGGGCAATAGTGTGTGCTATGATTCGGTTGATGGATAAGAACTAATGTCAAGTGATGTAATTTCTATGCCTTCCATCCACAGTGATGTAGTGAGGAACCTGATTTCACTCATACGTGGTCTCACGAGTCGTAGCACGTATGGACTCAAATGAAACTGCACCATTATTATGAACGAAAGCACTATGCTTCTATTTCACTATCTCATGAGTTGTGGGGGACGATAGTTTGTGCTATGATTCGATTGATGAGTCGGTTTAACACCAAGTAACGTGATTTGCTTAGAGTCCTCAAAATCACCTGAAAAATGTGAGGCAGAATATTGTGGAGATCTCGTAGAACGAGAATGGTATTGGATACCTCCCACAAGGCTATTTTTATGTGAATCGTAAAAGTGGGACATGGAATTTCGCTTGTAGACCTCAAGTCCACTAGGAAAATTATTTTTCCGAAACCCCATTTGAGAGTGATGGGCTTTCACAAAAATAATGGGAGGGTTAATGACTGAAGTCCAAGTCCTTAACTTGAACCTAATATTATGACAGAAATAGTGGGAGGGTTAATGACGGCGCCACCCATGGTAACGGACGATTTCTGATTATGGGATAATTAGAAATAATTAATTAAGTTAGATTTAATTAATTGTGTTGGTCACACATGCCCAAGTCTAGCTGAGGGTGAACCTAAAGAATCACACCTTACCACTATAATCTTCTTCCAACTATGGTAGAAAGAACTTGAAAGCTAATTTTCCTCCTTGCAGATATAGATTATCGAGCTGCCTTGATTGCCAAACCTGGGAGGCGTCGTCATGTGAAGTTTTTGGCTAAAGCTTGTGTTGTCGGGATAGATTCTGCTTCCAAATCTATTTTAGCTCGCTCCACCCCAATCATTCATCCTCTACTATGTCTTTAATGCTCTACCGGCACTTAGTCCTAGCTCCACTCCTACTGTTCCCCGATCCCTACTTTCTCCTCACCTGTTAGCCCTATTAGTCCTTCTAGCGCTCTTTTTGATGTCATTCCTAATTCTAATACTTTTGCTGGGGCAGGGGGCCAATCTTACGGTAAAAGGGTGCTAAGAGACAAAAGTGACAAGGTGGTTGAAGTCCAACCTTTTTTACTTGATGCAAGAAAGCAACTCCTCTCATCGTTGGGTCGTCCCACACGTTACAGTTGGACGCAATAGTAGGGGGTCCCTCAAACTCTGAATTCATTCCCACAACTCGAATCAATCTTGACCTCAGAGGAATGATCCACAGTGAGGTTCCTATTGGCCCCATAGATCCTCTAAATCCACCCCAAAGCCCTTTGAAAGCGTGGCTCTTTCAACTTCTAGGACTTCTGCCTTTAAGGGGATTTAAGCCATGACTAAGATGCAATTTGAGGATGTTGAATGCACCACCCGCAGGATGGAGGTCTGCTATCATCGTTTTTCCAAAGGCAGGGCTGAAATTGTTAGGCTCTTGATTTAAATATTACTCCCGTTGCCAATGAACAAGCTAGGATTCCCAACTGGCAAGTTTTTTATCAAAGTTTTATCTTTAGAAGTCACCCAAGCGAGGCTTCATTTGAGCTATACAAAGCCTGTTTGCTGCCTCGCAACCAATTAGCCTTGCCTAATTTGCACCATGCTCGTTTAGATATAATGGGTGTCCATAATTTAACAGGTATATATTTGTATCCGTTCTTGATAATGAGGTCTCGCTCTAACCAACTGATGTTTCACAGGGTATGAACCTCCTCCATTCCCCTCCTTGCAATGCTCTTATTGGAGGTACGACCGGGAGGAATTTGACGTTTACAATCAAAGTTTAGAGGATAAGAATCTCCGCTTAAGTAACATATGAGAATCTTTCAAACAAGCTTGACCGTGCTTGAGGACAGATAGCTGAGAAGAACGATCAGCTCGTTCATCTTGAGAGTGAAAATACTTGTTTAACTTTTGAGTTTTCAGTTGTTTTCATTGACTTGAAGAATCTCGAGGACTGCTATCAAGACGGGAAACAAAGGTCCTACTATTAGAATGGGTGATCAGAAAGCCAATCGGATTAGACTTTTGTAAACTATTTCTGACAATTTCAATGTAATATAATATTTATATTTTTGAATAAAAGTAATATTCAAACTATGGCTCGATTCTTTATTGTGTTTACTTGTTGTGTTAATATTTACTTAACTGCACGACAAAGCCTACAGACCAAACGAATAAATCCAAGGAGTTGGGTTGCACATTGGTTGGCAGCCATGAAACCAACCCCTGTGGATTTGTCTGAAACGTTCCAAGTCGAGGACCTCGAGATAGAGCATCGAGTGTCCTATAGAGACTTGCGCTAAGTACTGCAGTAGTATTTCATCAACAGGAAACGTAGGTCGTCTATGCAGTTATAGTGGGTTAATTGGAAAGATAGTTGACTAACTGAACTGACTCACGGAAATCGTCATATGGAAGCATCCTAAGGCTTGATCGACATGACTGGGATTCTCGGCTCTGATAGTACGATATTAGTCCTCGAACTTGAGGAACCATGGCAGTCACATGCACATGATGGTTGTAGTTTAGATCTGGTGAACAATGTATGTTTCGAGAGATACAGATGTTATAAACCTTATCTACTGTAGTCAGAATGGGTAGTTAGGATAGTGTGTTCCAAGAAAGAATCCTTCCCTGTCAGTATCGTGACAGTAGGATCTCCTACACACTTTGAGATATTTTTTTATAAAAATATATGGCCACAGTGACTGAATAAGTAGGATAGATTTTCTGTGATAATTTAGTAGGGTAAATGGGTCGTCTTGAGTTATTGAGTACAGATGCCTAGTCCAGGATGGGAACCGACACCCAATTCCATACCCCAGACTAAGGTCGAGAAGCGGTTGATGGAAGGACCTTACTCGTATGAATTCGGTTGCCTAAACGTTCATCTATATCCATGTAGTTTCTAGTGCCATGGACTATTGCTAGACGGCCACCCATGGTAACGGGCTATTTCTGGTTATAGGATTAAAAAATTAATTAATTAAATTAGATTTAACTAAATGTGTTAGGAACACGCTCAAGTCTAGCATAGGGTGAACCTAAAGAGTCATACTCTACCACTATAATGGGATGGAATTAATTTAGAATTAATTCCAGAATAGCTGAATTAATTTAATTGGATTAAATTAATTCATAGAGAGAATAAATGATTGGATCATTTGTTTAGACCAATTCAATAGATGGATAACTTGAAATTTAATTAGATTAATTGAAATTTTAAGTTGGCCATTAGAATTAATTGAATTAATTTTATTGGGCTTGGTCCAATTTATTAATAAGATTTATAAATTGATGGGGAGAAAAACAAAGGATTGAATCCCTTAATTGGATTAAGAGATTTTAATGTTGGAATTACAATTAAACTAGGTTTAATTAAAGTTCATTTGACGTGGGCTTGGTTTAATTTTATTTAATCAAACTCGGTCCATTAAAATATAAGTCCAGGGCCTCGGTTGGACCACAGCTAGCTTTAGGAGGAGCCTAACCCCTCCTGGGAATGTGTGTGGCCGAGTTTGGAGCCTAGGGTGCACCGAACTTGGTCATAAGGTGTCTTAGAGGTGGTTTTTAGGTGAAGGAGTCTTGCTAGGTCAAGACCCCATGCTATACTATGACTTGGTCATATATATAGTTCCAAAAACACTCCTAGCCGACCTTGAACAGCAGCTGCACACAACCCACGAAATATAGTTCCAAAAAGTCTCTCAAGATCTTAGAGATCGAAAGAAAACTCAAGAACCAAACGTTAATCAATAGCATTTTTGGTTCTTACACTTCTATCGTGCTTTTGCTAGCACGAAATCCTCACATCCCTTTAGTGGTGGTATGTTAATCTTTAGAAGATCTCCGGATTGAGATCTTGAACCGAAAGGACGAACGGAATCAACGCTTGAAACCGAACGAGAAATAACAATGGTAAAATTTCGATTTAGAATTTCTGTTGTTCATTTCTTATTTTCTCTTATTCATGGCCTATGTATATATTTTGTATTACACCGAACGCTCGAGAAAAGATCAAGGGTACACTCCTTGATCGAGAATTTATTTTCTTTAATGTTTAATTTTTTTATTTTTCCGCGCTTCCCTAGTTGATCCACTTCCTTCAAGTGGTATCAGAGCTTGGTTCGGTGTATAGACCTAGAATCTAACATGTTTGATGTGTATTTGCACAATAATATATTTTAATTGGCTTTGGAAGCATGATTTTTATTTATTTAATTGCATATCTAGAACTAAGGTTTTGTATGTTTTAATTTTGCATTTAATTTGGACGTGAGGATTTTAGAAATTCAGAATTTCTGGATCTAATTATTTTTCTTGTTGTTTCAGAAATCACAGGAAAAGAAAACAAAAAAAAATAGAAAAATAAAAGAAACGGCACAAACATGGAACATCCCACCGGCCGGTCATTGGCTAGCAGGTTGTCGCGCACGCCTGGCTAATGGTCAGTTGGGCCAACTAGTCGGTTGGAATATTTTTTTTTTACTTTTTTTATTTTCTAATATTTTCTGTATAGTTTTTGAAATGGTTAATTTTAGTGAATTTAATTTTTGGTTGAGATTTGGTATTTTCTAAAATTAAATTACTAAAATTAATTTGAGTGGGTTTTCAAATAAATAATTAATTATTGAATGGGTTGCACTTATGTCCACATTTCAGTTGCATTATTTTTTATATAATTCCTTAGGATTGGAAATGTAATTTATTTTATGATATTGGATGTCATATGTTGAACATGATTACTTGGAGTATTTACATGCTACTTGTGTTAATTGGATTAACATGGATGGTCACAAAGCCTATTAGACTTTATGGATGGTTTATTTATTTTCGTTGGGTTGGGACCTGCGTGCCTCTTATTTTTTCCTTATCTCATCATTTTTAGCTTGAATTGTAAAGGCTTGTTGTCTACCTATTAATGTACTCCCCCCAACTTATGATTGTGGTTTCTTTTAAGATGTAATGAGAGTAGAATAGGTGGAGAGGATTTATTTTTGAATTGTAAAGAGCAAGCCCACGATGGAGGCTCATGGAGGTGGTCATGGGCTTGACCCACAGAGATCCATGGAAAAGAGGCCCGAAGGACGGAGCCCACGATGGAGATAGAGGAAATAAATGAAGAAAGCAGATTGGCCCGTGAAGCGTGGCGAAAGCAGAAAAAATTAAAAAGAACGATTAAACATGCGAATAAATCAATAAATAAATCCCGATCAAGGGGTGTACCCTTGATCTTTTCTGGGCGTTCCATGTATAAAATAAAACATAGGCCATAGAATTTAATACGAGAAACACAAGATGCGAAAACGTAAATAAAGATTTACCGTTGTCATTTTTCTAGTACGGCTACAAGTGTTGTCTCCTCTCCATTTTCATTTCCAAATCTGTCCACGAAGAGATCTCGATCTTTAGACCCTCCCAAGAATAACACACCACCACTAAAGGATGTGGAGATTTCGTGCTAGCAAAATCTCCACAAAAGAGATGGAGATCAAAACAATCACTATGAATTAACGTGTTTTGATCTCTCTTTCGTTTTTCTTTGATCTCTAAAACCAAATGAAAAACTTGATATGGAGAACATAAGAGAGAGAGAGGGAAGCACGAAATTTTTTTTAGATTTGGAGAGGCTAGTATGTGTTGTGTGTGCGGCTAGGGTTTAATGAAGGTATATATATGACCTAGTCATACACATACAAGGAGTCCTAACCTAGTTAGGCTCCAAAACAACCATTCTAACTCTGGCCACCCTTATGCACGAAATTAGCCTCCAAAATAAGCCAAAGAACATTCCAAAATTATCCTCCTTGACTTAGCCAAGGTCCAACCAAAGTCTTTGGCTTGTATTTAATGGACCGGACTAGATAGGATCAAGCCCACATCTCATGGACTTATATTAAATTTAATTTAATCATAAGCCCAACATTAAACTCCTTATCTTTTAATCTAATTAAAAGATCCAAACCCATGCTCTCTCTTTCAATTTATCAATCCAATTTTAAATTGGACCAAGCCCAATAAAATTAATCCAATTAATTTTACTAGCTAACTTGAAATTCTAATTAATCCAATTAATTAAATGTCAAGTCATCCATCCAATGGATTGGTGTAAATAAATGATCCAAACATTTTTCTCTCCAAAGATTAATTTAATCTAATTAAATTAATCCAACTCTTCTAGAATTAATTCAAAATTAATTTCATCCCACTATAGTGGTAGGGTGTGACTCTTTAGGTTCACCCTCAGCTAGACATGGCATGCCTCAACAACACAATTAATTAAATCTAATTTAATTATTTATTTTCGATTATCCCATAACTGGAAATGGCCCGATACCATGGGTGACCGTCTAGCAACAGTCCATGGCACTAGAGACTAGGTGAATGTTGGCGTGAATATTTAGGTTTCGAATCCATACGAGTATGGCCCTACTGTCAACCGTCTAATGGCCTTAGTCTAGGGCATGGAATTGGGTCTCGATTTCCATCTTTGACTAGGCAACTATGCTTAACACTTGAGATGCATTTACTCTACTAATCCGACCTAGGAAACGTATTCCTGATCAATCAATCAATTTGGCCAAAGACTTTTAAAGTCTAAACCGTCTCAAGGTGCGTGGTAGAACTCTCTGTCATATAATGACAGGGGACAAATCCTTTCTTGGAATCCATCGTTCTCACTATATACTCCAAGTGCACTGGATAAAGGTTATGATGACCATGCCTCACGACACAGCCACCGCTCGCCATATCCAAGATATAGTCTTCATATGCACGTGACAACCATAGTTTCTCAAGTCAGAGGATTAAATCTCGTACTATTAGAATTAGGAATCCTAATCATACCGACCAAGCTTCAAGAGGCTTCCATATGACGATTCCCACGAATTACTTCAGTCAGTTGACTACCTTGCCAACTAACTCACTAAAACTGCACAGATAACCCACATTTCCTGCCGACGAAACACGGATAGTACTTAGTGCAAGTCTCCATAGGACCCTCGATGCCCAGTCTCGAGGTCCTCGACTTGGAACGTTTCATATCGACCCTCAGGAGTTGGTTTCATAGCTACCAAACCTATGCGCAGCCCAACTCATGGGTTTAAATAACATTGAAACCCTGTTCGATATCAGTGGTAAGAACAACAAAACATATTGCTATCTTGATGAATTCTTATCGTATTCATCAATTTAATATTATTTGATAAAGATTGTCGAATGGAAAACAACCAATCTAATTGGCTTTTGGTCACCCATTCCAACAATCTCCCACTTGACCATCAAGCCAATTACCTATGTTGTTCAGAACCTTCTGAGCATGAACAATCTATGATACCAGCTCGGTTTCGTGAGTCTACTTTATTTTCTGCTGGATCTACACGGTTCAATCGTGTATTTCCTTTCACAATCGCTGCTTGTAGATGATTGTTGCAGATCTTGTGATGAGATCTCGAGCCTATAAGGCTTTAGCCCTTGCCTTGTCGTTCGCCTCTAAAGCTACAACTGGCTTGGCCGTTCTAGGCACCACATCCATCCAATGGATGTTGTTTTTCGATCCAAACCACTTTCCTAGGCTAACTTGTTAAAATCGTCCATATTCAACTTTTAAGATGGGGCGTGTGCTTGAAATCCCTCCAAGCTACCATTCTTACCATCAAGTACGAATATGACTATACTTTGAGGACTTATCCATTATGCACATGAGTTTGGAAGATAGTATCGCTTTAGCTTTCTAGAATCAACCCTCCACAAACGTGTGTCAGAAACACTTCTTTAATCCTTATTCGGGTATTAAAGACTTCTCTTGACAACTATCTACTGCCAATAGGTGTATTTTTCGATATACGTTGTGTCATGCCCTAAACATACACAATATCAGGTCGAACACACCAAACCAATACTTTCATGTTGTCTTCGGCACAGACGTAGGGGATGTCCTAGACATCTGAGCGTTCTTATCAGTTAGACATAACTGAGTCTTGAACAACTTAAGCTTTCTCATCAGTCAATCATGACTGAGTCTCAAACAGCTTTGAGTTATTCATCCCTAATGTAGGAATTCAATTCCTTTTATAGAGAATTTCGTAAACAATTTTATATGTGTCTTTGTGTTTCCAAACATCTTAACTTCATTCCAAATGAGAAAGACGTTTATACACTAAACACATTGGAACTCGCACCAACTCCACTGACCTTGGGCTCATTTTATCAAATCATACCTAGTATGATCTTTAGATAAAAATGAATATTTCAGTTTTATGAAGTCTCAAACCTAGTTTAAACTTCTTAGTGAATCCTTAGGCTCCAAGCCTTTAATTCCGAACGATGTCCAACATTGCTCCTCCTTATGTCCTTTTAGATTAAAATCTAATTCCATGAACAAATAAGGATTGGAATATGGTCAGTTAGATTGATTACGAATGAGGCTTTTGAGAAGTTGTATGAAAACTTACTCCACTATTTTCTTGACGTGTATAGGACCATCCTATTAACTCAAGTATTTTGTAGAACGCGAGTTTCATCATACAATAAGGGTCAATTATTTCAGTGAAACGCCAATCAAATGAAGTCCAACTTAATTTAATTTCTTCCTCATTAGAGACCTGTCAACCATGGCCCTTTCAGGAAGAACTTCACCGAATGAGAATAACATTCTCATTTTCGATATTCAAAAACTCCCACTAAATACACACCCTCTCGATTCAATCCAAAGGTGATCATGTTGGTTCACCACTTCGAGTCTAATTCTTTGAACCTTATCAAACAAAATTAGACTAGTGAACTCCCACACTGGTCTTGTGTATTTTAGTAACTCACAGATATCACACTGGATCTAATCCAACCTGTAACTGGTAAACTCATGTTGTCCCACAAAAGAGCTTTTGTGGTCTTTCTCCTTCTCAGTAAGGTTTTGAAAACTAATTAATCCAAATCGCCTATTTCTAGTGCACTTTAAACCCATCAATCTTTCTCTTCCTCAATTAGAATAGATTGGCCTACCAGGACTGTTATCTTGGGCTCTTTTATTATCCTTTTATTCTTTATTTGAGTATGCATAATCCAATTATGAGATAGTATATGTTTCACCCAGCAGACACGAATCTCATTCAATGTCAAATAAAAAGCATTATTGATAAAAAAAAAATTGTGTAATCAAAATTGTCTAACAATAATGAGAAAAATATTTTTATCATGCTAAGTTACATAACATTACCATAACATGATCACCACCAAGCCTAACTAAGCCCCTAGTCTTTTATAGCAACAGCCTCACTATTGCTAAGCCTTAAGACCTTTTGTTTCGGCTTTACTACTCCTCATCACCATTTGCAAACCATTTGCAGATTATGAATTCGTTGGTATCCAATACTAAGAGTAGAATGGTGATTATGTTAATACTAAATTAAAGATTTATACCTTCATTGGAGAGGAGTTTAGGCCACTCCCTCTTCCAATGGCCCTTGTCACAGCAATGAATGCAAACATCATTCGAAATCCTTGACTGACAAACCCTCTTCCTCTTTCCTTTACACCCACCTAGTGGTGTAATAGGAGCACTCGAAGTGCTAGCAGCAGTAGAAGACGTCTCACCCTTCTTTCTTTTCTCGCGTCTGGCAACCTTGCCCTTCGCTTTAGAGGTTGAAACCTCTCCTACTAGTACCGTCAACACAGATTTTTCAAAATACGCATTCTCGTGATTTGTATCCACCATCGTACTGTAAAAATTGGATAAGTTCGATATATAGTCATTTGATTAGGGCCTCCATCGTTGCCTCGTACTTGACCAATATATTAATTATATCATGAAGGCTTTCCTCAAGCCCATTCATGTTATAGATGTTAGTAAATTGATCAAGGGAGGGAGATAGTGGGGCCAATTATTTTTTTATTATCAAAAAAAAGAAAAATTACGCAAAAAATATTTTTTTTAATATATTAACGTTTTTATGACGAGTCGCGGTCTCAAACCGCGACTAGACATTTTTCTTTTTTTTTTAATTTTTAAGCTAAAAAAATAATTTTTTATTTGGAGTCGCGGTTTCAAACCGCGACTCCGTGTCGTGGTTTGGAACCGCGACTCCGGGTCGCGACCTCAGACCGCGACTCCTTGTCGCGGTTACAGACCGCGACTCGGAGTCGCGGTTTGGGACCGCGACTCGGTCTTTTTTAAAAAAAAAAAATTTATCTAATTTATCGGCAAATCAATTTAAAATAACACAAATGATAATTAATAATAAATAAATGAAATATTATATATATTATTTACAAATATTACAATAAAAAAGTAAATATTAAAATGCCCCCTGTCCCACAATTACGTCTGTGTCGTTGACGTCGAGGTCTTCTTATTTCTTCGCCCATATTTTGTTTGGCTCATTTTGTCTATCATTATCATCACCACCGGAATTAATATGCAACCCACTTGATGATGCTGCAGAACTGGACTCCACATTATCACGATATGCACTAAATGATGGAAATGGAACTGGTGAAATGTTATATTCTGGTGGCATATGGTTGGTTAAAACAAGGCCAAGGTCAAGATCTACATGTGAAGAATAAGCTTCTGCATGGCTTGGCATGTATGAAGTGGATTGAAACCAATCATCTTGTGACGGTTGAGGCACATAGTAATCCTGAGGCGGTTGAGGCACGTAGTAATCTTGAGGCGTATATGCTGTTGAAGGACCAGCTATATCCACCCCAATATCACCACGTTCAACTGAACCAATAGACATTTGGCTAGAACTTCTCCTTTGTCTGTGGGATGTGGTGGGAGCACTATCGGATGGTGTTGCAGTTTGTGTGGCTGATGTTTATTTGGCTTCAGCGATAATTTGTACTTCGTGTTCAAGTTGGGCCACTAATTGACGATACCTTCAACGTTACTGGTTTAGATTGAAAAAGTGTTTGAAGAGTATTTACCTGTTGAGTCTGAAAAAATATAAAAATATAATGAATTTTAAAAATTATTGTTAAAAATGAAGTATATAAAATAAACATGTGATATTATGTAGCATACCACAATCTGCAACATTGGTGCATCTCCAGGTTGGTATCCGCTTTCCACACGTCTATCAGTAGACGACGAAACGAAATGACGTGTTATGTTGTTGTACATTCCCAATATCCTCGATCTGTATCTTTTCTGTTGGAAATGGGTTGTCTTTTGTATGACCGTGTCATATCGTCTTTGCCATCTAGTGATGTAGAGTATGTGCTGCAAAACCCAATCTGTGCCCGTACGATTGGAACGGGTGATCTTATGCAGGCTCATGTCCGAGTATCTGGCTGATCTGGAATATTTTGCATCATCCCAAACTGGCGAAGGACCCGTTCGGGATGATGCATCTCCACTATTGCATAAAAGATCAAGGGACATATGATATCTCCACAGCTGGGGTTAAAATCCCCTGCGTAAGCCATAATGACATTTGATTCCATGTCATACGCTGCTGCCAGATAAACTGTAATAAATAAAATAATGCAAGTTTAATGTCATTTTATATGATCGAATATATGTAATTAAAGTTATGAATATAAAATACCTGATCATATTGCATCTCATCTAATATATCTCTAATGACCCGGACAGTTTTCGCACTGTCCGGGTGAAAGTGTGCTCACAGTTCCACATTGCACATATGGTGCTCCTGGGAGCACACGGTTATTATCTATTTGGTGTGGGCCCATATGTGCACGTGGAGCACCAAGTCCGGGACAAAGTGGAATGATGCGTGACCAGGCCCAAATCTGCAGAGATAACATAAACTCTAGTTATTACCTGGAAAAAAAATATTTCTCTATAAATTCAATAATTCAACTTACCTGTACCACTGCAACGCGCCACCTATTACAGCTTTGCCTTTTTCGCTGCATTACATAATTCACGGTATAAAAATGCCAGAACAGCACTGCCCCAACTGTAGTTCCGGGCTGCTACTATATATCTAATTTTGCAAGATATAGTAGCGATACCAAGTTTCCTGATGAATCAGGACACATCGTTCCACCCAGCAGGAGCAATGCAACAGCACGCGCATACTGTACAACAGTAAGGTGTGGAGTGTCGGAGTGATGTGGACATGTGATATATGTTCTATTATGGCCTTAACCTGCAACCATGAACCTTCAACGCTCCATCTTCAGGTGCGAAACCTATATACTGCATACAGTATTCTTGCCACTGAACACTGGTTCTTTCGAGGTCAGTCCCTGAGACTGGCTCGCCATCTATTGGGAGCCCCCATATTACCTGGACATCTTGTAAGGTAATTGTGGCTTCTCCCGACACGAAAATGAAAAGAGTGTGTCTCGGATCGCCACTCCACCAATGCAGTGATTAAATGGCAATCATATTGAATTCGTCCCGCACCTATAGACTCCATAAAAACCTATTTGGTGTATATTGTTGCACACGAATGGGAGGTCTTGTTCACGTAAATTTCTCCAAATTTACCGTCGGCACGTTTTGCCTGCAGGACCTCATCAATGTCACCATCAAGGATCTCATCGGACCTGTGTTGTGATTGTTGATAATACAGTTCCATCTCGTGGACCATACACTGCTCTTCTATCCATTTTTAAAAATATAAAGTGGGTGACAAATATACAATTGGAAAAAAAAGTCTACAACAACGGGAAAGATGCAATTTACTTCAAAGTTGGTTTTGGCTGATGAATGGTGAATGGTGAATGATGCAGGGTGAAGGGTGAATTTATATACCGTCGGCACGAATTTTTTTTTTTTTTAATAAAATATCGCTGCATCATGAATGCAGCCAAGCTGCCAGCTGCATTCATGATGCAGCAGCTGCTGCATCATTAATGCATGATGCAGCAGCTGCTGCATCATGTGCAGCAAGTAGCTGCTGCACGATGCAGCAAGCAGCTGCAGCACGATGCAGCATGCAGCAGCAGCATGATGCAGCTGCATCATTCATGCATGCATTTTTTTTAAATGCATGTATGCATTTTAAATGCATGCATATTTTATATATTATTATTATTATATTATTATTATTATTATTATTATTATTATTATTATTATTATTATTATTAATTATTATTATTATTATTATTATTATTATTATTATTTTATTATTATTATTATTTTATTATTATATTATTATTATTATTATTATTATTATTATTATTATTATTATTTTATATTATTATTAAGTATTATTATTATTATTATTATTATTATTATTATTTAATTATATTATTATTTTATATTATTATTATTATTATTATTAGTTTATTATTATTATTATTTATTATAATTTATTATTATTATTATTATTATTATTATTATTATTATTATTATTTATGTTTATTAAATTG